>OX383981.1:16735897-17935897 GCA_947532105.1 Athrips mouffetella
ATTTTCGAGAGACCAGCCTTCACTATTTTGTTGTACTTGGCTCTGTCCGTCTTGCGAGGATTGCGACCGCAGATTGCGTGTTTACATTTAGGTTTTACCGGATCCACCTATGGTCAGAACAGGATAGCTCGTCAGACACGTGCTAGTCTGAGATGAGGGACGCGACCTGTTCCGTTGCAAGAGTAAGATCTATGATAGTTTTGGCTCGGGACGTCACAAAAGTTGGTTCCGAGCCTCTATTTAGTATTCTGAGATTTGTCGAAAATAGGTAGTTTAGAAGTTCCTCACCTCTGCTGTTCGATCTTTCGCTGCCCCAGATGGTATGGTGCGCGTTTGCGTCAGCGGAGATGATCAGCTCCAGTCCCTCGCTCTCGCAGTATGCTATCAGCGCTGCCAGCTCCGGGGTAGGCACGTCAGCGTCACCAGGCAGATAGGTGGACGCGAGTACCATGCCTGGCAGGCCTAGAGTGGGATCGGACCGGAGCCTGACGGCGGTCAGGTCTCTGGAACAGAACTCGTTTATTAAGATTGTTGTTACATGTTTAGGAACAAAAATACATGCACGGGGGTTGCTTACAGTGGTGTCGAGAAGAAGTTTCCCTCCGATGTTGCTTAGACCACATATTCTGCCTTTCCTATTCCACGGCTCCTGGATTAGGCTTATGGTCTTGGTGTTTGCCTCCAGCGCCCGTCGCAGGTTAGCCGTTGCGGTCTGGCTGTGCTGGAGGTTGATTTGTAGGAGTTTATGGGTTAGGGGGGGGGGGGTCGTCTGAGTCGCCATCGCTCCTCAAGAGTTCCATTTCCCTTTCCCTTACTGGCTCTTGCCGTTGGTACTCCTCGGTTACTACTCCCCACCAGTCCTGTTTGTGCGTACCTCCCCTCCAGTCCTGTTTGTGCGTACCTCCCCTCGAAGGGGTGCCGCTGACCCTGAGTGAGTCACCCGCTGAGCAGCCTGAGGCTCCCGCTGTGTGGGTCTCCTGGCGCATCTGCAGGGGGAATGCGCTTGAGACAGGTCCCAAGCCTCCCATCTCCTCATCTTCCAGGTGAACTTGCAGTGGGGGTGCAGCCGGTGGTTCCGTTGTTTTTTTCGGTGGTTCTTTCGGGGTGTCGACGTCTATGTCGTCAGGTAATTTCACATGGACAGAGCCGACTTTGTAGGCGACTCGTCTGTCTCGTTTTTTGAGCTCAGCCACGTCTTCGGGTGTATGCCCAGAAGGAGGAAGACGCCTATCTTTTGCTCCTGTCTGTTAATTTGGTACAGTGACCACGCACCGACATTGTACCAAGGGTTCTGTTCCTTGAACGTTTTGTGCAAAGCACTGAGATTGTCTTGCGTGTACTTTGGCACAAACATGCACTCCTTTACCTTGCTTGGATTGCTTTCTGTTACCTGAGTAGCGAGACTGTATTATTTTATCTATTTTATATGTATCGTGGGGGTTATATATACTCAACCTTTTGTAATTCTTTACCATAAAAAGTTCCTACAATTGACTCATTTTGCAAATCCTTGAGGGTATATACTATAAATGGCTTTCTTTTGATAATGGAGGTTATAACGAACACTTCATCACTCCAATTGGTTTCATAGCCTTTTTGAAATATATGTTTGTATTTGGCTATTCTTACAAAATCACCTACTATAAATATGGGTGTAGTTCTGTTCATATTGCTTCGTTTTAATTGTGGTCTTTCGTATAAATTATTCCAAACAGTCATAATATTATTCGAATTTACATCACATGGTTGCTTTTAATGCTTGAGTGATACCCGTAGCTATAGTTATATGATTTAACCTGTATGTGTTTTTATGAGTGAAATATCGCCACATTTTCATTTTCAAAGTTCTTTGAAATCTCTCCACAATACTAGCTTTTATATCTGGATTGTTTGTTGTATAGTAATTTACATTTCTACTTTTTAAAAATGATTTAACATCTTCTGAAGCAAATTCAGTACCTTTATCAGTTTGAATATGAGTAGGGGTATCTTTGGCTTCACTAAATATGCTTTGAAAACTACTTTTTATGGTCTCTGAATTCTTTTTTAGGGTTCCGTACCTCAAAAGAAAAAAACGGAACCCTTATAGGATCACTTTGTTGTCCGTCTGTCTGTCTGTCTGTCTGTCTGTCAAGACCCTTTATCTCACGAACGGGTAAAGATATCAGATTGAAATTAATACCATATATTAGGATCCATGAACCACACAAGATCTAAAAATTTCAATTCTTTACAACGACGCAATCAAAAGATATGGCATTTTATGTCCTCATCTCCATACATTTATTCAAAAATGAAAAACCTACAGGGTACTTCCCGTTGACCTAAAATTATGAAATTTGGCAAGAAGCTAGGTCTCACAGTACAAATAATGGGAAAAGTCTGAAATCATTAAATATTACAACTTTTCTCACAACTAATGGTAACCAATTGTGGTGAGCTCCCGTTTCAAGAACATTCATATAAGAGAGGGGTCAAGTTGGATGGTTGCTGAGGCGATTTTTGTTTTAGTTCTATTTAAAAACGGGAACACTTACAAACTTGAAAATTGGTATGTTTATAGGGCATAGGCTATAAAATAACAACAAATAATAAAATTTGGTCAAGCGCGTGTCGGACTCAAAAAATCTAGCACATTAACTTACTGAAATTTCAACTAATACAATTATGTTTATGTGGTGGTACGGAACCCTCAGTGCGCGAGTCCGACTCGCACTTGTTTAGGGTTCCGTACCTCAAAAGAAAAAAAACGGAACCCTTATAGGATCACTTTGTTCTCCGTCTGTCTGTCTGTCAAGACGCTTTATCTTACGAACGGGTAAAGGTATCAGGTTGAAATTAATACCATATATTAGGATCCATGAATAAATACCTTTTTACTTTACTTTACTATGAACCACACAAGATCTGAAAATTTCAATTTTTTACAACGACGCAATCAAAAGATATGGCATTTTATGTCCTCATCTCCATACATTTATTCAAAAATGCAAAACCTACAGGGTACTTCCCGTTGACCTAAAATTTTGAAATTTGGCAAGAAGCTAGGTCTCACAGTACAAATAATGGGAAAAGTCTGAAATCATTAAAAATTACAACTTTTCTCACAACTAATGGTAACCAATTGTGGTGAGCTCCCGTTTCAACAACATTCATATAAGAGAGGGGTCAAGTGGGATGGTCGTTGAGGCGATTTTTGTTTTAGTTCTATTTAAAAACGGGAACACTTACAAACTTGAAAATTGGTATGTTTATAGTGCATAAGCTATAAAATAACAACAAATAATAAAATTTGGTCAAGCGCGTGTCGGACTCAAAAAATCTAGCACATTAACTTACTGAAATTTCAACTAATACAATTATGTTTATGTGGTGGTACGGAACCCTCAGTGCGCGAGTCCGACTCGCACTTGGCCGGTTTTTTTAATAGCTCTAGCAAAAGCATATTTACTGAATACATCTATAACGTAAAGTATATATTTGTAACCATCATTATATTGACTATAAGATCGCATATCGCTAAGATCTGCTTGCCATAGTACATTAAAATTAGACAAAACATACTTATTTCTCGGAAACCTTTTTTGAACTGGTTTATGTAAAGTATACGTTTCTTGACCTTGCAGCCACTCTTGAACCTGCTTTTTATTCATTCGCGCTTTCATTGCTTCTGTGAGTTTATTGACGCTGCTATAGCCAGCGGGGTTAGAAACATCATAATAAATCTGATTGACATCTAATACGGATTCCATCTTTCCCAATTAATTACCTTGCGAGCTCTAAGCCGTTCTGATCTGGATCTACCTTGTATTGGCGTATTTTGTATTCTTGGATTGTTATTATTTTTATTGTCAAGTTCTATCAAGGAAAATTGTGCGTTTGGATTACCGAGACAATTAATGGGGATTTTAATATCAGATAAAACTTTGACAAACTGCTCATACCCTAGCGGGTTGGGACGTTTTACTTTTCTTAAGACAAAGTGTACTAATTCAGTTATATTACTAAAAGGAATATTTTTGCCACTCACAAAAACGGTTCCATTGTCATTTCAGTGTATTTTATCTCTATTTCGCACCAAACAACTTAACAGTATTTCTCCTTTTTTTTTTGTATATTTTAGGTAGCGAGTTTACAACACCTATAACACTATAAGCGTCTTTAGAGGGCGTCAAGTTTTGCATTACTGAATCTGTCTGGGTCTCAACGTTCGTTTTATCTACATCATTTTCCTTCTTAATGGGGTCAGTCTGAATCTGCGCATCAGCTGTAATTACTTTCTCTTGATTTAGTGGGACTACTTTCAAAGAATTCTTTTTTTTTCATCATTGAAATGCAAGTATCTTTGCAGTGTTTGAAGATAAAATATCCACTTTTCATGATCATCTAGTTTGCTTTTTAATATTTTGTGCATCTCACCATCCAAACGAGAAATTGCATCCTCAGATGAGCTCTCTCTCTCAGTTTGTTTAAATCTTTCAATAACATTAGGATCAACCAGGACCATTTTTTTTGTATTTTGAATATTGATAAATTAGTATTACGATCGAAAAACTGAATTTAGCAACCCAATTAAAACGGCACCTAAAATAATAGGTTGAAATGCACCACCTTTTTGCACAATTATTTTCTTCCTTTGTTTAATTTTCCCCTTCGTGACTAACTGTCTCAAAACAATTCTATGTTTTTTTAATTTACACTTATCTTTATCTTTTAATGGTACTTTACCTTTAAAAACGTTAAAAATACATTCACTTATACAATTTATTTCATCATTGCCACAAGTTTTTAGTAAAGCTGTCCGTTGTTTTGGTTTTAATGTTAGTAATGCTTTAAGAAAATGCTTATGAGATATTACTCTTCCACTCATTATCCAAAACTGAGACAATCTTCTGCAGTGCTTGATAATCTCAGTCTACGATTTACTTATCAGCAGAAATGAAACATATTAACTTGCAAATATAGAAAGTAGATTCAACCACTTCTTTTGTGGGTATTTTGTCTTTGAATATTATTAAAATACACTCGCAAAGTTGTTTTATCTCACTGTTGGTACAAAATTGTAACAAAGCGTCTCTATAGTGTGTTTTAATTGTATTTAGTGCTATTAGCAAATGATCTCTAGATGTTTCTTCTTGACTCATCATTTGAAACTAAATGAATTCTATTGTTGTGTATCATATTTATACCCCTTTGTTTTGTCCGCTCCGCGGCCCGGGTCCGATACGTCACACTTATTCCCGTAGCATGATAAATATGAGTCCATACGCGCCGCTTGCGCTATCCAAAAATGGCGTCTCGTTCACCGTACACGAGTCCACTTTACGCCGCCCGAAGTATATTTCACCACTAAATTACTTAATTGATTGCCCCGCGCAACCTCAATATGATATTCCTCCGAATCCCGACTCGGGAATAAAGCAAAATCCAACCGCGGCCACCGATTCGGCCTCCCGATGCGCGCACACGACCGCTCGTGAAATTTCCCGTATTGCGACTGCTAAATGCTAACTAACTATAGCGCCGGCCTGCTTTCCTTATCGCACCGACGCGCCAAAACCTCGGGCGGCGCTCGAATCGCGCCTGACATTTTCCTTGAATACCCGCCTCTAATCTCTCTAATCCTCTACAGAAAATAAACACCGATTTTATTTTCTACCTACATGAATAGACCCAAATTGGTTCTAAACAGTCACCCGCCCCGGACCGAGCCATCGGTCCGCTCACTATCTGGCAGGCAACTAACGAGGCCACTGCTCGTCTAAGAACCGAATCACCAACCTGGACCTCTGCCATTCTAAGTACCATCATGGCCAGGAAGAAGATTAAGAATGCGCCCCCGGCGCCAACGCAGTGGCGGTAGGTTGGCATCCCCACCTAATACGAGGTCTCCCATACATGGGGATTGGTTCTGTCTAGCCACTTAAGGCGTTGCTGCAATACCTACAAATATCTAAACAACTACCGCTCCCAAAGCGTGAAATATGTTGCAGCAACTGAACGCAACAACAACTACAATAACATGACCCGATTTCATGCAAGGCGTTAAGTGGCTAGCCAATGGAACTGAGTGGACACCAAACGGGAGTTGAACCCAGCTTCAAATTTACAAACACGGTCATCTCAGTTCCCCAAAGTTATCATTAATCCTAACACATAACAAATGGTCCTTCGCGGACCTTACCGCTAATTCAAATAACACTCCAGTGAGAGCATGCGAGCGTATTCCAACGCACAACAACTCGAATGCTCCGGCGAGGGAGGCTCATGCCGATCTCGTGCTGAATTACATACAAAAATGTGTACAATCTCCTTCAATACGCGATCAGCACCCGTAAAATTGGTCCCACAGCCCAATCTGATCAGCGATAGGAGTTCCCTGCGCGATATTACCTATCCAGCGCGACCATAACGCTTCCTTAAGAAGATCGGCTACGAGTACCAAATGACCTGCCTTGGTCGAAAGGCCACCCAACACGCCCAGTCTTACTTGACTTCCCATACCGAAGGCATGATTCCTTGGCCATGCTCCGTACGGCCCCCAATGATGATGTGGTTACATCGCGGCTGTCATCAAATTACCAAGACAAGCACTGAAACGCGATGTCCACAGAGTTTGTCTGTAGACATATCCTAATCTATTTAAATAGCCACTCTTCTGGCCCCCTTATAAACTACTGAGGTCCCCAACACAGCGGGTGACCCTGCAATGCAGTAGACTTGCATCTCCGAGATGCCCCCAGCCGGTTTTATCTTCCCCGGCACATTGTACACACCAGTGGCGTCTCAGACCCGTTCATCTGAGAAACCCGCTTCGCCACGTACACCTCAAGTGTATGGATTCAATAACCCCGTGAGAAGAGCGGCACCCGCCCGTTCCCGTTGATCCATCAAATCTAGATCGGTGCCACATTGTTTCTTGCCGTAACTGCGCGCACATCCACTTCACCTATCAAACCAGGGGTGCGCAAATACACCCACGCAGCATATCCGCGCCCCGAGGCGTCGTAAAATCCATCCAAGGTCACTTTACTGCCCACCGATGGCAGTTGCTTGCGAGGTAGCGCGATTAGGGTGCTTTCACTAAAGCGCCAGAATGAATCGACTTCCCGACTTCCCGATTAGCTGATCCTCCCAACCACTTTGGTTTGGCGCATGAGTTGGTTCCTCGGTCTCCCAGAACCTTGCAGCTTCCCTCCCGACACACCCGTAGAAGATCCCATACTCTTCAGGCAGGTCTACAGGATTCTCTTGTGGACCTGGAACATCACATCTGCCTTGTGTCGGCTGCAACCAACCCATCCTGTTCCCGTACTATCTTAGTACTTCCCAATAACTTCCCGAGGACGCTTATTCCCGTATTACGTCCACCCGTTCGGAAAGTTCAAATCTGGATTAGCCAGATCCCATCTGACAGTCATCCCTCGCGCCCCCAATGGCAACCCCATCCGAGGAACGACCACAACATCCAGAACTACCGCTGAGGCACAACAACAACAGACCCCAAGTCTGACCTACAGCGTTAGGCGTACCGTCGCCTCCGTATCCTATTGTTATCAGTATAACCTAAATAAGGCATTTGTAGCACAAAAGAGAGCCATCCGTAGTATGGTGAGGATTCCACCATGGGAGTCGTGCAAAGAGCATTTTCAGAGGCTAGGTATTCTAACGGTCCCAAGTCTATATATATTGGTTCTCCTTACTGATGTTGTAAAGCACAGACATATTTTCGAAAATGATAAGGATATGGAACTGAGGGAATCCACAAGAAGAAAAGATATGCCCAGAATTATACACCCTACTCTTACCGTAGCAGAACATTGCTCTCGGAATCAGTCTGTCAGACTGTTTAACAGAATGCCTATAGAATTTAAAACTATTAAAATTGTTAATGTTTTTAAAAGGAAACTTAAATCGCATCTTCTGGAAAAATGTTGTTATTCAACTGATGAGTTCTAATTTTACAACTCTAACTTATGATAGTTTTATTTTAGGTACTTTTGACATTAGACATCTTTAATACTCCCCTTTTTATTAATTTTTTTTTTGACATATCATTAGTGTTATTTGAAATTCGTAGACATTTATTACTTTTGACATTTTATTAATTTTAAACTTCGTAGAAATTTTTTTTTTGACATTTTATTTTATTCAACAAATTTCTATTTAATATGACTTTTTTGTATTTTTATAATGTTTCAGATAGACAATGTATTTTATATTTTATTTTTGTAAAATTTCAAACACAATGTATATTGTAAATGAATAAACGTAATAATAATAATATTATATGTGTTTTAATTGTATTTAGTGCTATTAGCAAATGATCTCTAGATGTTTCTTCTTGACTCATCATTTGAAACTAAATGAATTCTATTGTTGTGTATCATATTTATACCCCTTTGTTTTGTCCGCTCCGCGGCCCGGGTCGGATACGTCACACTTATTCCCGTAGCATGATAAATATGAGTCCATACGCGCCGCTTGCGCTATCCAAAAATGGCGTCTCGTTCACCGTACACGAGTCCACTTTACGCCGCCCGAAGTATATTTCACCACTAAATTACTTAATTGATTGCCCCGCGCAACCTCAATATGATATTCCTCCGAATCCCGACTCGGGAATAAAACAAAATCCAACCGCGGCCACCGATTCGGCCTCCCGATGCGCGCACACGACCGCTCGTGAAATTTCCCGTATTGCGACTGCTAAATGCTAACTAACTATAGCGCCGGCCCGCTTTCCTTATCGCACCGACGCGCCAAAACCTCGGGCGGCGCTCGAATCGCGCCTGACATTTTCCTTGAATACCCGCCTCTAATCTAATATTTCTTCTACAGAAAATAAACACCGATTTTATTTTCTACCTAGTCACGTCTGCCCACCGGTATGTAGACCGCGTGGTCAGCATCAACGCAGCTGCATCGCAGACTGCTTAGTTAAGCATATCCTTTGTCTAGCGAGTAAGAATATTAATTAATAAAATCAGTCTAATATCGACCACTGAAGGAATAACTTCTCTTTTTCTTTAAAAGTAGTTTTTTAAAAACCTATTTTCCCTCCGTCGCTTTTTGACTGGCGCTGCGGACAGGATATCGGCACGGAAATCCTGCGCCTTTGAAGACCTCGAAATTGGTCTGAGTGTGGTGTTTTTCGTGAGCGTTTTTACGTGAACCGGTATCCGTGAACCAAATAAATTTTGTCTTGTGCGAACCGGAGGATTTGGTTTGGAGAACCCTTCACCAAGGCCATTTTTGGCGGAAATGGGAAACGCTATACTGTGAGTAGACCTCTTCACTATATCCCGTCCATCCCTAAATCTCTTCCATTGGCTGTGTATTTTAAGTTAAGTTAAAGGAAACTCTAGTATAGATCTTCTATAACACATCTATAGAAAATTTATACAGGGTCTTAGATCATATAAGGTAATAAAGTGTTAGTTTTAATAAAAATTTTTAAAAAATAATTATTTACCGTTTTGAACTAGTAATTAAATTCTGTAAAAGTTTAAATAAGATAAATTAACTAAAAATGGATGAAATTCGAACCATCCCCTCAGAAATCATAAACATCGTCCCAAAATTCGATGGTGACGGAAAATTATTAAATCTGTTCTTAAAAAAAAGTGAATATGTAATAAGAGCCTTCAGATCTGAACCTGTAAACCCGGCGCAAGATATTTATGTGTTTCATGCTATAACTAGCCGCCTGATAGGTAAGGCCGCCCACCTTATTAGTGAAAGACAGGACATTACTACTTGGGGTGAATTACGACAATTATTATCACAACATTTCGGTGATCCCAGGTCCGAAGAGTGCATTGCTATTGAGTTAGAAAATTTGAAAATTTCACATGGCGAATCTTATCTAAATTTTTGTAATCGGATCCAAAATGTCAGAAGCACGCTATTTTCTAAAATAAATTTGATTGAGGATGAAGACGTAAAGGAGGCGAAAATGACCATTTACAACCACATTTCCTTAAATGTTTTTCTATATAATTTGCCAGAAGACATGATTCGGGTTGTAAGACTACATAATTGCGATAAATTGGAAGATGCACTTACGATAGTTATGGAGGAAGTAAACTTTTTGAATCAATACAATGCCCGCAATAAAAACCGGCAAAACTCTACCCAACAGAAATTTTCCCAAAACAGTGCACCAATGCCAAATTATAAGCCAATTTTCCCGCCTAATAATAATTTTGCACAGAACTTCAGATTTCCTAAACCACAAAATCAAGGCTTTAGATTCGGTAGCCCTTATCAATCTACACCTCAAAATTTTAAATTCGGAATTCCCCAAAATCAGGGTTACAGACCAATTATGCCCAATCAAAACTTCAAATTTGGAAACCCTCAAAACCAAGGTTATAAACCAATCATGCCTAACCAAAATTTTAAATTCGGTATCCCACAACCACAGGGTGGATACAAGCCCTTCCAACAAAATAACCAACCCCAATTTCGATTTGGCATAAACCCTTCATACTACCAACAGCAACAAGGTCAACGACCTCTACATAACACATATGATAATGACGTTTCAATGCGCACAGCGCCCCAATTTAAGCCAAATTATGTCGCACCACGAACTTCCAATAATCTATTTTACACAAACGAACTGACTGACCCACAATACTCAGAATACATGACAGAAAACCCATACATGACGGAAAGTGACTTTTCTCATGAATTTCAACAAGTAGATAATTATGACTATCCTGAAGAGTACTATACTGAACTTGAGCAAGCTCAGGCCCAACCAGAAGTCCCTGAAACTGAAAATTTTCAGCTACTGGCCTCGAAAACAGACCATCCGAAATAGTACATCTGAACCATCACGGTGCTTTAAAATTACCGCACATTAATATCCCGGAATTAGACACAAAATTCATGATCGACACAGGAAGTACTCGATCCTTTATCAGCCCTGAAATCGCGAACCAATATTTTTCAGCATACAAACATAACGAACCTTTCGAAATCATAAGTACACACGCGCGAAGCAGTCACAATGAAGTTATACACATACCTCTCTTGAAAACTTTCCGAAGCACAGATACTCATAAATTCTATGTATATGACGTAGACAGCAGCTACGGTGGATTGATAGGCTCAGATTTGCTAAAACAGTTAGATGCCAACATTGATATGAAAAACCAAATACTGAAAACAAGAGATACTGAAATACCAATCATCTACAGCCCACCTTATACAATTAAACTTGAACCGCGAACCGAAACTAGAGTAAAAATCCCAGTAGATCTGTATAATGGTGAAGCAATAATAAATCACATAAATTTCGGAAAAGGAGTAAGAACGCCTTCAGCACTTGTTACTTGTGAACGTGGATACGCAACCACCGTAATACAAAACACATCAAATAATCATTATGAGATTAAAATTACTAAACCCTTAAATGTCACAAAATTCGAAAATGAGGAAATTCAAATACATAATACTCGCGAAATAGATGATCACACAAAAGATGAAATTCTGAAACAAAACTTATCCAAATTACGTCTCGATCACATGAACAACGAGGAACGTCACAAAATTTATAATCTCTGTTCCGAGTACAAAGACATTTTCTATTCTGAACACTTACCTTTAAGCTTTTCTAACCAAGTCAAGCATAAAATCCGAACAGTTAATGAAGATCCTATCTATGTAAAACCCTACCGACAATCTCCGGCTGAAGCCGCTGAAATAAGAAAGCAAGTTGAAAAACTACTGAACGATAACGTCATCCAAGAGTCTCATTCACCATGGGGTGCACCCGTACACCTGGTGCCCAAAAAACTTGACGCAAGCGGCGAACCAAAATACAGGATGGTGGTCGACTACCGACGCCTCAATGACATCACAGTAGATGACAAATATCCGCTGCCTAATATAACCGACCTCTTTGACAAATTAGGTAAAAGCTGTTACTTTTCCGTACTTGACTTAGCAAGCGGCTATCACCAAATTGAAATAGAAAAAGAAGATCAACCTAAAACCGCCTTCTCGACTCAGTTCGGCCACTATGAGTTCCTTCGAATGCCGTTCGGCTTGAAGACAGCGCCGGCGACATTCCAAAGAGCGATGGATAATGTACTGAGAGGACTGCAGGGTATACATTGCTTGATCTACCTAGATGACATTATCATCTTTTCATCCAGCCTCGAAGAACATTTGACCAAACTTAAAGCCGTTTTTAACAGACTTAGGGAAACCAACCTAAAAGTTCAATTAGACAAATCAGAATTTTTATGCAAAGAGACAACCTACTTAGGACATACTATTACACCTGAAGGACTAAAACCTAACACTGACAAAATTGACGCTATAGTAAACTACCCAGTACCAAAAACAACAACTGAAATAAAAAGCTTTCTAGGACTCATCGGCTATTACAGGAAATTTATAAAGGACTTCTCAAAAATAACACAACCCATGACAGCATGCCTGAAAAAGAATAGTAAAATTGTGATTGACGAAAACTACCTAAAAGCATTTGAAAAATGTAAGGAACTTTTGGTAAACGCTCCCTTACTACAATACCCTGACTTTACAAAGCCGTTCATACTAACCACGGACGCATCTGACTTTGCCGTCGGTGCCGTGCTCTCGCAAGGCTCCATTGGCAGTGACAAACCCATCGCGTATGCTAGCAGGACCCTTAACGACTCTGAAAAACGTTACAGCACCATTGAGAAAGAACTCCTCGCTATAGTATGGGCAGTGAAACACTTCCGCCCATACCTATACGGCAACAAATTCACCATATACACTGACCACAGACCCTTAGCCTGGCTGGACTCTCTTAAAGAGCCCAATAGTAAACTGACCCGCTACAAACTAAGATTAGGTGAATATGACTTCAAAGTTATACATAAAAATGGAAAACAGAACACAAATGCAGACGCCCTTTCAAGGATACGACTAAATGCTCTAGGTAAAGATGACCCCGAAGACCAGCAATCCATGATAGTTAATGTAGGAGACTCTGAAAACAATGACCTTAATGACTATATCAAGAAACTTACAAACGAAATATCAAAATTAGGACAAAAACTGCAAAATCCTAACAACGAAGAAAATCCTGTAAACGACGAACTCCTGCAAAATCCTGAAAACCCTATAGACGACGATCACCGTTCTGCCATTGCTTCTCACGCATCCCGATCTGGAACAACCCTAAGTGCAGATGAACAAGAAAACCAAACACGTAGCCGATCTGGTAGTAGTACCGCGACAGTAGACAACTCCAGCACTGATACAGTGCACTCTGCTGAAGACATGGACACTAACGGAATCCCTATACTCCATGAAGCTATAGACACTAAACCTAATCAAATATTAATCCACAAGTGGCTTAAAGATGAACTCTCAGTAAAAATCCTATCTCACCCAAAACAAAAAATTCTGCAAGTCCACTTACCTTTGGATAACCCTGATCTGATCAAACAATTCCTCAAGGAATATATTAGACCCAAAATCAAATACTTTATCTATTTTGAAGATAAAGAACACAGACGACAATTTTCCGAAATAGTTATCGCATTGTTTAGAAAAGACGCAGTACAACTTTATGAATGTACAGACAGAGTAATTAACGTCACTGACGAAAAAGAACAGGAAGAAATAGTGATGCGGTATCATCAAGGAAAAACATGTCACCGCGGAATCAAAGAAACCATTTCTCACCTAAAACGTGTTTATTTTTGGACTAATATGGAACAAACGGTAACCAGTATAATCAACTCATGCGAAACTTGCAAACGTATGAAGTACGATCGTAGACCTTTCAAACCCCAATTACAGCTTACCCAGACTCAATCAAAACCGTTCGAAGAGCTTTTCATAGACTTATTTTCCATCGAAGGAAAATACTACTTAACCGTTATCGACGCATTCAGTAAACTGGCCCAAGCTTTTGAAATTCCTGATAGATCAACCCCCGAGGTAGTAAGAGCTCTCATCAAGTATTTCTCATTTTACGGCATACCCACCAAAATTAGCTCAGACCCTGGTTCCGAATTCAATAACAAGCTCATGAAAGAATTATTGTCATTTTATAAAGTAGAAGTTCACATAGGAACTCCCAACAACCCCAACTCAATGGGGCTGATTGAGCGTTTTCATTCCACAATTTTGGAAATTTATCGTATCGCGAAATATGAACGCAAATTCACAGACGCGGCATCAGTAATGACGTATGCAATAATGGCCTATAATCAGACGATACATTCTGTAACAGGACTTACCCCTTTCGAGGTGGTTTTCGGACACACGGAAAGCAAAAGTCAATTTTCCACCGATTTTGATAAAGAATACACCCAACAGCTGGTTAGGGACCATGCGAAAAGAACTCGGTACTTATACAAATATTTGGCTGATAGAATAGGAACTAGGAAGGAAAAAATTCAACAAGATAGGACAGGAGAGACTAGTTTTGATTTAAGGGATGATGATACCATCTTTGTAAAAGGTGTTAACACACGTAGGGGCAAGGATAAACCTAGGTACCAAAAGGCCAAGGTCAAAGGAAAGGTAAAAAGAAACGTAGTTCAAGTAGAGACCAACGCCAGAAGCACTAAAGTTCCAATTAAAGACATACGACGTCCTCCACAGGTTCGTCCTGCTACTGACCCAGGCAGTAATGACCCTGGCCCTTCAGCTTCAAAAGATTGAGAAGAACCCCGGCGTTCTCCCGATCAGAGAAGGAACCGCTCTCGTTTCCTACGATAAGTGGATAGTAATTAAGATATTAGACACTAGGCTTATTAAGGAAGATTTAGGTTTAAATATAAATAGATATAAGGAACTAAATAGATTAGTAGGACCTCTCTCCAACATTAGTAAATCCTTGCTAATATACATTGATGATGTTAACCTGCAAGTAGACCACATGTTAAATATCACCCTGGATAAATATGCACAAATAGTCCCGTTCAACAGACAAAAGAGGGGGCTCATCAATCCTTTAGGATCTTTGATCAAATTTATTACAGGAAACTTGGATCACGATGACGCCATTAAATACGATAATTTGATAAAAGAAGTAAAATCACGCCAGCACTCTATCGAAAAGAAAACTACTCTGATAACCGAAATGACCGGAATTTTTACTAACTCTACTATAAATGTAACTAACAATCTCGAGCAATTAAGCGTCGCAGTCAATAAAATAAGTAAAAACCTAAAAGATATTTCAATGACCTCTCATATTAATCAGGTAATACATGTCTATAATCTGATTTTACATAATTTTCAGACAATCTATGCAAAATTGAACGAGATTGAAAATATTTTAGCATTCAGTAAAATAGGAATATTGCACCAATCTGTAATCAATACGAATGAACTTATTAAAATACTTAAGCTTATAGAAAAAACTGACAGACTCATATACAAGCCAACTTTTGAAAATATCATAAAAATTGAACAGGCCATGACATTGAAATCGTATTTTAAGAATCAGGAAATTACTTTTGTAATAGAAATTCCCCTAGTTAAGAAAGATACTTATTTTTACTATAAAATTGTTCCCCTACCTATCACCCAACCTGAAACAAACCTTACCCTAATTATATTACCCAAATATCCTTACCTTATTGTGAAGGGGTTGAAAGCCAGCTCGCTGTCCACCCCATGCAAAACCATAGAAGATGGAACTTACCTGTGTGATGAAGAGCAGACCATAGTACCTGTCGAAGACACCTGCATTCTTGACCTGATGAAATATTCTAAGAACGTCTCTTGCATGCAGATTCCAATAGAATTTGAAGGAGTAAAGGTAGAATCCCTCCAGATGAACCGGTGGATGGTATACTCTAAATCTGCTGTTGACCTGACAAGGACGTGTGCTAATGAAATCCTTCATTATGCTCTTTTTGGCACTTACCTGCTTACTATAGACGATAAATGTGAATACAACATTTCCAAGCACTGCTTACGAGAACATACCTTCAATGGAGAAAATCTTGTGTACCCGAAGCTCCCACTGGTGAAGTTACCTGAAAACCTGAAAATTGATGTCCAGCGAAATGTGAATCCTGTTAAACTAAATGGAATAGACTTAACTAATCTAAAAGTGTTATCTTTCGCGCTGAAAAATAGTGAAAAGCAAAATGATAGTGTGGTGAATACGGAAAGTGTTAGCATAGGAACTATTGTCTTATATGTAATTTTAATCATAGTTTTTACTTTTCTCATTTGTAAGAATTATAAAAAATGGAAGCCTTTCCAAGGTCGAAACCATCCTCCGAAAAATGATTCTCCAGATGCTTTCGAACTTGAGGAGGGAAGAGTCACGTCTGCCCACCGGTATGTAGACCGCGTGGTCAGCATCAACGCAGCTGCATCGCAGACTGCTTAGTTAAGCATATCCTTTGTCTAGCGAGTAAGAATATTAATTAATAAAATCAGTCTAATATCGACCACTGAAGGAATAACTTCTCTTTTTCTTTAAAAGTAGTTTTTTAAAAACCTATTTTCCCTCCGTCGCTTTTTGACTACCTACATGACCCAAATTGGTTCTAAACACCCTTCTTTGGAACGTAAACTACACAATAACTGTCGGAAGGAAATATTTTACTTTTGAAGCGATACATGTCGTTAGTGTTTTGCTAAAGATCAATCAAAAGATATCCGTGAGCTTCTGTAGTTGCATCCTTATACGCTTCTTCTACAAATTTAGAATTGTCTGGATATACCTGACGAGCGAAATGACGTATTTGTGTTCTATCTCGGGGTTTTTTAAAATATATTATATAGCTGGAATTCAATGAAATATCCCACTGACCTTTACCCTGATGAAATAAGTTCTGAGTAATGTAAAACACACTCAAATTTCTGTGATGACTGCCTTTAGTAAAAATATCTACAATGCGACCATCTGATTCTCTCATGAGATCATCAATTATTAAGAGTTTGTGATGTTTTCCATCTAACATATATAAATCTGGAATGCCTTGACTATAATTGACATTATCTAAATTATATAGTGGCTGCATTTCATCATAGCACCATATCACTTCAGAAAAATCGTCATTACAAAGAGTTTAGGAATGTCTTAAAAAATTTGTAACAAAATTTGATTTTCCACATCCACTGGGGCCAGCGACTATGGCAGTTAAAGGATGAATGAAATGAATCATATTTATACATTTACAAAAAGTACGTGTTTCCTATGAGAGTTTGAAAAGAGGAATGATTTTTATTAATAAAGAATTTAAATATAAAAAACTCAAATACATGTCGCCCAAACTCATTTTATTATATTTTAGACCAGGTTTACAATAATATTTACTTATTGAAAATTCTATTAGTTACTAAAATATTGCTATATCTATAAAGTAAGTTTACATTTAAAATTAAAAAATGCTTAATCTAAAAATATGAAAAACACATAGATCAAAATGTCACGCAAGATAGGAATTTAATATATCTGAACTTTTAATACTTATATTTAAGTATGCTTATTTTATTTATACATCAAAAATACAGTTCACAGTAAAATTATGTTAAGATTACATGTTCTTTATTCGATAATGACCCCATGCAAGAGTGTCTGTAGAGTTTTCCAATAAATACCGTTTAGTGTCACTGTAAGACAGGGCTATTTTGTTGATTTTTTGGGTGAATATAACGTGTTTAATAGATTTAAATCGTAACATTCCACGGTATTAAATTTTATTTTTGAACTAACATATTTTGTAGTCATTAATGTTAAATTTTGTTGTCACACATTTATTAACACCTTTTGCTTTTGCAATGAAATTATTTTCTACGTCGATTGCGTACATTTTTGAACGAAGACCTACGAACTCTTTAAAAATTTTACCATTATTCTCATCCTTGAAGAAACCTAATCGCTTCTTGTTAACTAACGGTAAACCATGTATGTTGTTAGGATTATAATCATACGTGTCAAAAAAGGAACCTAAATCTGATTTAATATCAACATAAAAATTATTAGTGAAGATTTGGTAAACCAAACTGTCAGTATCCATGTACAGAAGTTTAAGGTTATTTTGATATTTAGCTTGCATGAAATCGTAATGGAAATCAAACATCAAGGTTTTTGATAAATCTAATATACAAAAACCTAAGTAAATTGGTTTGTAAAATAAAATATTTGTCTTTTTCAATTGCACGGCAAGAAAATTTTCTGAAAAGATTGACAAACTGTGAAATTGGGGACTTGCTATCAATGATTGAACCCCTTGTTTGTTACTTAGACTATATAATACTAACGTATAAGTTTGTTACCACGATTAACCAGTGATTAAGTCACTTGACGTTTACTCGTTTAGCCACATTCGCTTGCGAACGCTTGCGAACGCTTGCGAACGCATGCTTGTGTTTAGATCAATCAAACAAACAAATCAACAAATCGATCAAACTTGAGAATTCTGTGAACTTTTAGCAACCGTAGACCTTTTTTTAAACATTTTCTATAGTGATTGACGTAATTACTTTTACTATTTAAATTAGGAATCAACTTTCGTTCCTTACCTTAACAAACATTTTCCTTCATGTAATATAAATTTCAAGTCTGTTAATTTTATCTTGGAATAAAAAACCACTAGTATACATGTCTTTTTTGGGGTATTCCAAATCTACTTCTAAAATAAAACCAAATTTAGAATCATCAGACACATTAAAATTTGTATTCACATCTACCCAATCAAATTTTCCTGTTAGTAGATATTGAGACATAGCCCAACCGTAAAGGTTATTTGCATCAAGATACATGAGAAATGAAGATGGAATATTTGAATCATAATCTGGAATAAAAATGTTGTTAGCTTTGGCATGTCTATTGCTACATTGCGAAATACCACCTCGTATATTTTTCGCAATGTAAGCAATTTTATCAATATCTGTTAGTAATTCTAAGTTTACTTTTGTAAAGTGCAGTATAATAATGTGCTGGATCCAATTGATATGTTTTTTGGCAAACATTTCTAAAATTTTCAAAAACATCTGCTAATAATAAAACATCTGTTTTGAGGTAAGGGTCAGAATAGTCACCCATAGTTTGACAGCTAAAATGATACCATACATCTTGAGCATGTTCGTAGTCATTATTTGAAATATGACAGTCTGTCAAAGAATTATAAAAGTCACTTTGAGCAGGGAGGGAAGTTAAATTTAAGGAATCAAATGAGGTCATATATTCATACGGATACACACCTTTACGTATCAAACGTTTGAAATCATTTTCGTTCGGAAAATTTATTCTTAGTTCCTTGAATTGTTCGGGTAATAAATTTTTGCTAATTTATCAAGACTGCTAGCCATAAATTTAAGCGAGTCGAGAAACCGTAACTTAATTTTTCGATTGTTAATATGCAAAACCTTAGAGAAGGAAATATATTTCTCTTTGTTTTGAGGTATAATTTGCACTATTGACTATAAAATTTATTTGACTATAAAATGAGCATCATAGCTACTTAAATTGTGGAAAAATACAGGTACAAAATTTGTTGTTCGATATTTCTCCAAACAAGATTGATGAGCAACACCTTCATAAATACCAGTATGAAAGTTGTAAGAAATTGTAGAGTTACCATTCAAGTCACTATTGCAAATGTAACATATGCGCAACGCTAGCTTGGTTTTCTTTTGTTAATTGTAATGGACTTTTCGAGAAAGAGTTTTTCTTGCAAATGTTCTCTTAATTTTTATGGAGAAAATTTTCAAACGTTTCCGCGCAATTCTCACCTTTGTAGGTTCTATATTCTGATAAATTATCATCATACGAACACTTAATATAATACCCGAAACTATACATTTCGTGTTCTTGAATGTTTGTCGTCGATGACTTACTTGGATCGTTAGAACAACTTTGTATTGGATTTAAAAATGCTTCAAAATCAGCATATACAACGAAAGGAACTCTCAATTTACGTTCGTAATTGTTAAATTCTGTTATGTTGCAGGGAATCAACTCATAAAACCAATTTCTCTTTTTTTCATATTCAGACGGCAAGTTTGTTGAAACATAGAAACAATCTTTTTCCTGGTGTTTCTGCAAATGATTTAGTGAAGTAAAATGTAACGGACATCCATCACAAATATGCATCGTATGTTTTTTTCGTGGACAGCTGTTTGGAAACCAACCGTGATAGATTTTTAATAAACGACCATTTACTCCATGATTTAAATATAACAAATTTATATGTGTACTTTGTCTTCATTTTGTTAAGTGTAGAGGTCCTATAACCTTATTCGATTTACTCTCTGTGTCGTATGATAACCCAAATACATTAATGCTCAAATCATTTAGTTGTTCGAATTTGTGAATGTCTTTAATTTTAATCGGGAAAGGGAGATTACCAAAATTCAATTTATTTTTATGTGGTAAATAGGCTGTTACTCTGGTAGGATTGTGTTGTACAGGATAAAGTGCTGATAAAATAGCCCACCGAAAGCATTCGTGTTCGTTGTTTTGCACGTTAATCACTGCTTTTTTATTACTTATATCAAGTGGTAACTTTATAAATGAGGAGCCATGTAACGGGTTAAACTTGTTAACATTCATGTCTAAATGATTGATATTCACTAAACTACACCCACTGTCTTTCTTCTCAAAATTAGTTATTTTATCTATTATTTCACACATCAGAGATGAAAATATGGTATCTTTGTCATCACCGCTGCAAACGACATAATTCAAAGTTTGAAAATCAAAAGTATTATTCTCATTTTTCGTTTGTTTAATTTCGTTTGCATTTAGTAAAAAAATCACTTTTACAACAAAGTGTTCTAGAATTGAACGTTCCATTAAAACAGTTCTGGTGTTTCAAACGATGGATCAACCACGGTATCGGATGCTATTCGGTATGTTAAAATTCTATTTCCAAACGCATTTTCAATTAACTGCACATTGCCAAATTCAGGGTCAGATCTCAAAACATTATTTTTGTGTGTGTTACTCTTTAAATAGTTTGTGAAACATTTTTTTGACAAATACAAGTGACAAACGGAACATTAAACTTCATCATTATATTCTATTGCACTTACAATTTGATTTGTAGGGTGCTGTACTGTCGACGAAGCTTCACAGTAATTTGTTGTTTGATGATTATAAGTCCTTTTTGACGATGATTTATTTTCGTTTTCCAATATCACAGACCTCTTTTTTTCTCTCCTTCCTGCTCCAACTTGACTATTTTGCGTGGACCTGTTTAAACAAAACGAAATTTTTAAATAAATTAATAAAAAAGCTGGAATAATTCCGAAAATTCGTTATACTTACTATTTTCATGTTGACAATAAAGACAATATGCTTGCATTGGTAAAACTCCGTCAATTTGATCTATGGATTGATTTTGTTCGCTATGGCCATTACAGGGAGTGAAATAAGGGAAAATGTCAGGATCTAATAACATTCGTTGAGGTAAAACATTTTGAATGTACCACAAACCTATACAACGATGACTTAACAAAACTTGCAATCTTATCCTGTGATAAAATTTGATCAAAAGTAAACATTTAGAAGTAATCTTGTATGCCTCGATAGCAAGCCCACAAATAAAGGAAGTTACAAAACTCTCTGCATTATAAACGTAAAATCAGACCCCACCACTAGAAACTATAAAACATGCTACAACAAGCTACAGCATGCTATACTGTATAAGATACTCACGTTTTAAAGTAATCCTGCTAAATTTTATCGCAGAGACTTAAAACAGCTTCCTCCTGAGACAATTGGCCCTCTTCAAACTTGATCCTCTGCTCCACTTCTTCACAAACGTCGTAAAGAGGCTGGTCTAAAGAAGCCTGCGAGTCCATGATGGAAAATGTGGTTTTTAGTAGGGTTGTAGCCTATTTATATACTCTCCCTCCAACAAACGGGTGCACAAAAAGGATTTCTTTCCTTTACACGAAAATAGAAATATCTAGAATACAATTACAAATGGCACAAATAAAAAAAATTAAGGACATTAACACTGGTCGTAAAAGTACACAAGCACTGTCTTATTGTTTCTTATCTCTCCCTATAAAATAATGCACACAGTCTGATTTCGCCGCAAGTCGTTTTGTAATATTGTATATTACACCTCGGGAACTTTGCATATTTTTGTCCTCTTCATTTGACGCGTAATACTTCACGCGAACGTCAGCATGTTTCCACTGTTCAGTTGGTGCTATGTCTTTGATTTTGTTCATGTTATAAACTTCAATTTTAATAAGATGTGAAGCATATGCACCGTCGTCCACGTTTGAAGTCATGTATGCAACACCTTCCTTTGAAGCCTGTCCAACACTCGATGACTTTTTGGCAAACTTCATCTTTTTCTTAGGTGTCTCAAAGAAACCATCAATGTTGTTCTCTGATCTCTTCTTGAGTGTGGCGGCGAGTTTCCCTTCATTATCACTGGGTTCGTCTGGGGTGTTAGGGAAATAATAACTCTTGTAAGTATTTTCATATGGCTGAAACAAGAATATGAGAATATTTCAAAAGAGGGAAGGATATGACGTAGCATCGTGGTTAATTACCTCAACACAGCATCGTTATAAGAAGTAACAATATATGTAAAAAAAAATACAAATAAAAAAAGATTGTATACTCACATCCATTAGGCAGCAAGAAGAAACATTGTCAGTAAATATAACACTGTAAACACTTTGAACCTCACTAGGTATCTATTGAACTCGTTGTTACACTGGAACCGGACACAGACACAATATGACGTTGAGTTTGCATCGTGGGCTACACCTTAACCAACTAGAAAAAACTAAGAAAGGGCATGTTAAAACATGATCCTTACCAACAAAAACAAACCGTTATCAACAAAAAATAACTGAACACGTCTTAGCAAGTTTGATTCCACCATTTTGATTTCTTGGATATTGAAAAGAATCAAGATAAAACTTGCATCGAAGGCACAAAAAACGGATCGCACGCTATTGCTCAACCATTCAGATGGTATCTATGAAATTTAATAAATCTTCCCCAATAATGGAACAAAAGATGACGATAAACTTGCATGGGAATCTCGAAAAAACAGGTAACCCAAAACCATTTCATAACATTGAAAAACAATTAACCACCTGCGACTTCGATGTTATTTATAACAATGAATAATTCGTTCCATAATGTGAAGTAATAAAACTTAAGAAACCCTGATCACAAAAACAAATCCGACTGGCTCCAACTTGTTTTGTTTGAGTTGGTCAGGTAGACATAGATATTTGCACCTGCCATTCATCGATGGTGGTCTCGATGTGGATACAAAAAATACTTTGCAAGTCAGAAGCTACCTGGTGATGTTAAAGGATAGGTGTAGCAAAGAACTGAAATTGAAAATTCCAAAAAAACGGGCAACCCTACCGCCGTGAAAGTACAGGAGACAAAGGAATTCATATCGCCGTGGGAAGCACCTGGCGATGGATAAGCAGACAATGACCTTTTTTTAGAGAGGGCCACAAAAAATGCACGACTTCCCGCCAATATATCCCGCGCGATCCACGCACGCACTTGTTTTTAGAAGGGCCATAAAAAATGAGCCAGATCCCGCCACTCTATACTACTTCATATGACACCTGGGTATGACACACTTGAGATTACTATAGTACACCAAGCCGCTTCCGTCACGACGTAGTGGCCTAACCAACACCGGCAGCCATGCGCTTTACTGACATAAGTATGCGTGTCCGCCGGTAATAGTTCTAGGTCGGCGCAGCGCCACTGTTGATAAGAAAAAAAGGTCGGTAGCAAAGGGTTCGCCAGGGTGTGCATTGAAGTCACCTAGGACGTATACAGCTACAGCATCACTATTTTCAACGATCGCGCTTATTTCGCTAGGGCAATCAGTAAAATCCGGTAAGCTATCACTCGTGTCTGTTGGCGTGTGTGTAGTCACTAAATACTAAAAAATACCGGTTATTATCTAAGAGCACCTTAATACATGTTTATTGACTTTAATTTTTGTCTTAATGCTTTAAGATTTATAATTGAATAAAATAAGAAAGAAAAGAAAAGAAAAGAAAAGAAAAGAAAAGAAAGAATGAAATTAATTTAGAGCTGCTAATTCTCACCCTACATTGTTTGCTGGACATATTTGCATGCAAGCTTGATTGATTTGCAGTTAAAATAATTTTAGGCTTCCATACCTCAAGAGGAAGAAAATGGAACCATTATATGATCACTTTGTTGTCTGCCTTACGGTCTGTCTGTCAAGACCCTTTTTCTCACCAACGGGTACTGGTATCAAGTTGCAATTAATATCGATTATAAAAGTCCATATAACCTTGAAGACGTAAAAATTTCAAGTTTCTATAACATCACAATCAAAAGATATGGCCACTTGTGTCCTCATTTCCATACATCTAGAGGGTACCTCCGGTTGCCCTAGAATAATGAAATTTTGCAAGAAGATAGTTAAGGAAAATGTCTGAAATCATTAAATATTACAAAATTTTTCACTACTAATTATATTAAGTACTTTCATATTAAAGAGGAGTCAAGTTTGAGAGGACGCTGATTTTTTAAATCAAAGGGCAAAAGGTTATAGTATCCAGGCATTGCCCGTGGTACACCCGCGTGGTTCACCTAGGTGTACCACGAAAATCACATGCACGCGAGTCTGACTCGCACTTGTTCGGTTTTTTTTCTTTTGTTGAAAGTAGTGGTTATATGGTGGTTCTAAATCAGTGGCGGTGGCGGTGATGACGTCATTAGCGATGTACGATCTAAAAGGACCTTCAAACGTGGCTCGGTATTTATATTAGTACAGACAACAGCGTACGGATGATGCTATGAGTTAGACAGTAGCGTAGAACGTATCTCAGCATCATCATATAGTAGTACAGACAGAAGCGCAGAGATGGCGTTGACGTATGAAGTAATTCAACGCTTAGCCGCTAGATGGTGGAAGTGACAATTTCATATAGGCAAGGAAATATATATTACTGCACTTTCAGCGATACAGTTTCAACTATTTTCTTTCTGTTGCAGTTTTACAAATTACGATAGTCAATATTAATTTATATCTGATTAAAGATCATATACAAAATTAAAAATATTTCAGTTTCGAACCTTGGGAACCAGGACTTAAGTCTAGCACCTTAAGGTGATCCGTTTTCCATACAAAAATTCAAATGACTTGCATTCTTACGCGATACATAAATTTCTGTTGAAAAACTAACGAATACTGCTATTTTCAGTTAAATTTTTCGCTAATTAATACAAAAAACCGTATTCACCAAAAAACTAAAAATGAGCTCCCCTCTTCGCAGCAGCAGCAGCTCTATTATCCATGATAGCATTAAACTACATCTTTTAACGATATCGATATCAAAAGGTGTAAGCAGAAAGAGGGTATCCCGAACTTTAGGGGTGTGTTCGTGAGAGATGCTCTACCACATAAAAAGCTGAGAGGAGGAGGAGGAGGAAGAGGGGAAAACGATGACCTTGGAAAAACGAGTGTGGTCTTATCAATTTGGATGTGATGAGGGGGGCGGGGACTCATTGGGTGGCGTACGCTAAATAAGGAAATCAATGTATATACTTTGACAGTTTTGGTGATCTAAGACCTCCCAAAGAGTTTATAGAATATATGCAGAGAAGCATATATTCTATAAACTCTTTGGGAGTGCATATGCCATTTCTGCTTGAAAATTTGGTTGCAGTTACATTTATACATTTTTAAATAAGAGATTTTGTGGAGAACAAAAGTTATATTCGTTCAACCTGAACGCACTCTACTGATATAACACACAAGTTATAGTAGATCTTATCACTTTATATAGACGCTTCAAAACAAGATCATTAAATTTTTATTGTGCTTAGTCATATCCGTGCTTACTGTGATTAGCATATATAAGGTGTTTTTTAATTAGACCCAAATATTTCTAGGGGTGGTGTAACTATGATAAAGAAAAAGGTTTATCAAAGTTTTAGAAAAATCCACCCGCTAGTTATTTTTTTATAATTTTCAAACAAAAAAATTATTAATATTTGCAATCATCCTGTAGTAAAGATTTCGACCGTACTAAGAGCCCGAAACCGACCTGAAACCGCCCGAACCACGCACTCGGCTTGCGCGTGATTGGCTCACGACTCCGCACTGCCGACTGTGCTGATACGGAGTGTTCATTTTACGATATTTAGCGGTATTGTTTTTAGAATTTTTCTCGAAAACTAGCGTAAAGAAATGTAAAAAAACAACACCAATAGTATTCATTTAGGTGCTTGAGGTAACCCTAACAATATTTGGGTCTAATTAAAAAACACCTTATATATACATCTAATAAATTAAACGATAACGTCCGAGCCACGTTTCAAGGTCCTTTTGTATCGTACATCGCTAATGACGTCATTACCGCCACCGCCACTGATTTAGAACCGCCATATAACCACTACTGTAGAAGAACTTTTAATATTTTACTGCTCTTTTTTGTTGCACATATCGAATAATGTGACGCTCCTTTTATTGAAAGCCATTTTTTATTACTTTGTATTGTTGATTTTTAAATTATTAATATTGTTATTAATTAATTCTAAAGTATCATTAAATAAGGTAACAAATGTGGCTATTATAAATATTTTATATGAAAACTGATGACGCTGTGAATTTGCATTGACATAATTAGATTAATTGTACACGAATTGCTAAGGTAGTGAGTGATTACTTGACTTGATCAATACGTGGTCAAACATTTTTTTTTTCAGATTTTTCAAATGATTTGGTACGTCATGTATCAGTACAACGTCGGACTTGTTGGAATTAGTGATTTCGGAATATTATCTCCCTTCTTAACGACGGATATTGCTGTAGTTATATTCACGATTTCTTTTACCATGATGGCAATACTACGAAGTATTCTAATAAGAATATTACAGCTACGGGTCCTCCAATGTTATAAAATACTCAGTTATGGAATTGCAACCGGAAACTTCAACTTCCACTTTGTAATGTTATGCATCTTACCATTCAGTACAGAATTTTTAAAATTTCGAAGATTTGTCAATTTATATATGTACTTAACACTTGCTTTGACTTCGTTTTTTCATGTAGTACGTATCCCACATTCTTCCCGTTTAGAGCTTATCCATTTTTACCAACACATTTTGCAGCAAAGTTCAACATTTTTATGATAAAAACTTGTTTTAATTGACAGCTTTAGCCTTAGATGGCTTTTGACATAACGGCAAAATGGGTTTGTAAGCGTTGTAATAAACGAAAAAAAATGGATAACTACACTAAACGATGTGAATCGGATTGATTAAATTGACTTTATGTACACATAATGGTACATTAAGATGCAAGTGCGCTATTTTGTCGAATACGCTCGAGGCTCGAGAGATGCAGGCCGAACCGCTGGCGAGGGCGTAATAGAGCCGAGAGTGTAATGACCAAAGCGCACGCGCTTCTTACGACGATTCTCTAGTAGGAGGAGATACTTATGAAAATAATTACAATAAACACAATGTAACGTGTTTAACTTTTTTTTAAAACATGTTAGCTTAGTTTGATTACAAACGTTTCAGTCAGACAAGGTTCGCGAAGTTTCAAGCGGCGGCGGCGCTAATAACTGACAAATTACTGAACCGATTCATTTCTTTTTAGGGTTCCGATACCAAAATGGTAAAAAAAAGGAACCCTTATGGTGCCGCTCTGTCTGTCTGTCTGTCCGTCTGTCTGTCACACCTCTATATCTCAGCAACCACTTATGCTATCGATCGAAATTTGGAATAGTTTTAGAATATAGTTGCACAACTTAATTGCACATGAAAAAAGTTTGAAAAAAGTATGATTATTAATGCAAAGGGGGCCAAAATAGGGGGGCCAAATTTCAAATTGTCGCTGCTAGGTCGAATGGGGTATCATATGAAAGGGCTTTACTTGTACATTTTAAAATATATTTTTGTATTTTTTTAAGGTTCTTAGTTTTCAAGTAATGATGAAAAATTTCAAAAAAAAATACCATTCCCCCCCCCCGCCCCCTTATCTCCGAAGTTTGAGTAAGAAAAAATCTGAATTAATTACAGTTGACAGAGGTTTATGTAAACTTTACAGCAAAAATAAAACGATCTTTATAAGTTGCACAGCAAATCAAAAATCTGCAAAAAACCTTTACAAACAAATTTAGTTTTGCGGTCCTGAAAATGGCCTTTATTGCTTCCAAAAATACTAAAGGTATATCGGAACCCTCGGCGCGCGAGTCCGACTCGCACTTGACCGGTTTTTTTTATGATACATTAGCTGTTGCCCGCGACTCCGTCCGCGTGGGGTTCTAACAAACGTAGCTAATGACTTTTTCAACACATTTGCTCATAAAACAGCTCTATTTGCACTGTATTAAGGTCCATAATCCAGCTTATTAAACACGCGTGCTTTTTTCATTACTATAATTTCACTAGTGTTGTAATTTTTGTCTTTTTAGGGTTCCGTACCTCAAAAGAAAAAAACGAAACCCTTATAGGATCACTTTGTTGTCCGTCTGTCTGTCTGTCTGTCATGACCCTTTATCTCACGAACGGGTAAAGGTATCAGGTTGAAATTAATACCATATATTAGGATCCATGAACCACACAAGATCTGAAAATTTAAATTTTTTACAACGACGCAATCAAAAGATATGGCATTTTATGTAATCATCTCCATACATTTATTCAAAAATGCAAAACCTACAGGGTACTTCCCGTTGACCTAAAATTATGAAATTTGGCAAGAAGCTAGGTCTCACAGTAAATAATGGGAAAAGTCTGAAATCATTAAATATTACAACTTTTCTCACAACTAATATTAACCAATCGTGGTGAGCTCCCGTTTCAAGAGCATTCATATAAGAGAGGGGTCAAGTTGGATGGTCGCTGAGGCGATTTTTGTTTTAGTTCTATTTAAAAACGGGAACACTTACAAACTTGAAAATTGGTATGTTTATAGTGCATAAGCTATAAAATAACAACAAATAATAAAATTTGGTCAAGCGCGTGTCCGACTCAAAAAATCTAGCACATTAACTTACTGAAATTTCAACTAATACAAATATGTTTATGTGGTGGTACGGAACCCTCAGTGCGCGAGTCCGACTCTCACTTGGCCGGTTTTTTTTTTAATCGGCAAGATGCAAGGAGTTTCTATATCTATACCATTCATAATATTTTCATGAAAAAGTAAACTGTGTTCGATAATATGATAAATAAATGGTAATTACATGGAAATACTTATATTAATCAACCAACTTACTACAAATTTGTCTTTAAAGTAACAAAATATTCAATATTAAATAATTCATGGGAGTGAGCCTAAGAACAAAGACCTCCTTGCTGAGTAGGCTGTTTGACAGGTTAGTGTTTTATTTTTGTTTTGTTTTTTATAGCGGCAAGGTGCAAGGAGTTTCTATATCTATAACATTCATAATAATTTAATGAATTAAGAAACTGTGTTCGATAATATGATAAATAAACGTTAAATAAACGAAAATATTGATTTTAATCAACTAACTAACTACAAATTTGTCTTTAAAGTAACAAAATATTCAATTTTAAAATAAATTGAAAAGTAGTCTGTTTGATAGCTTAGTCATTGTCTCCTGCGCGCGCATGTATAATCTGTGTCTTCGAAAAAAGTAATACGCGCGCCATTTTAACAGATATTTCTTGTTGTGAAATGTGTTTAATATAATTAAAAAATAAATGACTTCTACAAATAAGAAAAACAGTGATAAGTGTAGAACGTCGAAAATACTTGAACAAAAACACAAGTCCGGTGTATAGGGTGACCTAGAAATGTGAGGAAAACGTCTACGAAATTTCCTTAGGAAAAAAGGTAAGCGATTTTGATTCGTTTTTATTCGCAAATGTGTTGAAAAACGTCGTAAGAAGCTTGTGCGCTTTGGTGATTACACCCTCGGCTCCATTACGCCCTCGCCTGCGGCTCGGGCTGCAATTTCTGAGCCTCGGCCGTAATATCCAAAATAGCGCACGTGCATCTTAATGTACTATTACTCGTACCATGGTCCAAACTATCTTCTTACCAAGTTTTATGAAAGTGGTTCATCGGATTAGTCGTAAAAGCGTAACAGACAGATCGACAGAGCAAATTTTCGCTTTCATAATAATAAACAGAGTGCAAATAGTACGGATTATTGTAAATTAGACACCTCGATCGATCGCAGAGCCAAGAAGCTCGTTGGTGATGAGATGCTAGTGAATACCAATTTTCACAGCCTAGCCCACCGGCGCAAAATTGCATGTCTGTCGGTCTTTTACAGATTGTACTTCGGAGAGTGTGCCCAAGAGCTCCATGAGGTTATTCCGCCATCCCCTTTCTACCATCGGGAATCCAGACGCACTGCAGGATATCACCCATATTTGGTTGATATTCCACACATCCGCACAAAGCGCTTTGAAACATCCTTTATAATGCGCACGGCTAAGGAGTGGAATTCTCTGCCTGCGTCTGTGTTCCGCAGTTCTTATAACCCGAATCTATTTAAGTCGCGAGTGAATAGGCTTCTTCTGGGCAAGCTCGTTCCATCGTCGACCTCATTTCTTCTTCTTCCGATACATAGTAAAAAAAAACCTCTTGTTTTCGTGTGACCATACTTAAGTTAACCCTAATCGAATTCCATGCGGACAAACTGTGATACGGGTTTCTTTATTTCTTGTACAAAACAGGACCTATAACAAAATCTGAGGCTCAGTAACTTTAGCTTCTGTAGCTATTGAAAAAAGAGCGGAATAAAGTTCAAAGTGTCTAGTTTCACATGCTTTTAACTGTACATGTACGTACCTCCATACAAAACTTTCTAACAAAACATACTTTATTTCTTGTTTAAAAATGTCCAACCAACTCTTCTTCTTAGTCGCTCCCTCAGTTCTGAGGATCGTGAGTCGTGACCCACAATGACAGGTGCCGTCTTGGCTAAGATTGTTGATCGCCAGGTCCAACCAACTAACCAAATCAAAAGTAAAATCAAGTATCGTATACTAACCAATCCACAAAGCAAGATCAGGAGATCCGTATTTTGATAGCCAAGTCTCAAAATTTATTTTATTTTGAAATATGAAATAACCAAAATCAATAGTCAAATAGCGTTCAATGTCGAAAGAAAGGTATTTTATGGAAAATTATTTATTCTACCTAAAATAACAACAAACCAAATCACAAAGCAAATCAAATAAATCCTCATTAGTGTCCCAGGTCCTATCCTAGCAATTTAATACCGTTTTAAGTCAACAAAAGTCTCGCAGCAATCTCGTTGGCGCGTTCTAGGAATTGAACACAATTAAAAAGCGCCATCTAGTGATTCCTCCATATTAGGCAGGTTCTAAAACTAATGAATTGAGATATTTTTTTAGTATCTACTACACCTATAACTGTAAATAAAACAATGCAAATAAAATAATTAAAGATTTTTACATCTCTCATATTCGGTAAGTAGGTCCTTATTACCCCCAAATTGGGCTTGTAGGTGACTATTTAGCGCTCTAGGGTAAAAATGTAGCTAGAAAAGACCTAGGGCGGTAAGTATCTAAATTTTGAAAGAGTGAAGTGTTTTTTTAGGGTTCCGTACCTCAAAAGAAAAAAACGGAACCCTTATACTCGTAGGATCATTTTGTTGTCCGTCTGTCTGTCTGTCAAGAACCTTTATCTCACGAACGGGTAAAGGTTTCAGGTTGAAATTAATACCATATATTAGGATCCATGAACCACACAAGATCTGAAAATTTAAATTTTTTACAAGGACGCAATCAAAAGATTTTATGTCCTTATCTCCATACATTTATTCAAAATGCAAAACCTACAGGGTACTTCCCGTTGACCTAAAATTATGAAATTTGGCAAGAAGCTAGGTCTCACAGTACAAATAATGGGAAAAGTCTGAAATCATTAAATATTACAACTTTTCTCACAACTAATAGTAACCAATTGTGGTGAGCTCCCGTTTCAAGAACATTTATATAAGAGAGGGGTCAAGTTGGATGGTCGCTGAGGCGATTTTTGTTTTAGTTCTATTTAAAAATGGGAACACTTACAAACTTGAAAATTGGTGTGTTTATACTGCATAAGCTATAAAATAACAACAAATAATAAAATTTGGTCAACCGCATGTCGGACTCAAAAAATACATACATACATACATACATAACATCACGCCTCTTTCCCGTCGGGGTAGGCAGAGACCACATTCCTCCACCTGCTACGATCTTGACATACTTCCCTTGCTTCCTGTACTTTCATCAATCCTTTCATACATGCTCGTCGGTTTAGGGTACTTTTAACCTGGCCTTTATTCAGAACGTCCTGAAATCATCATCATCATCAAATCAACTCAAAAAATCTAGCACATTAACTTACTGAAATTTCAACGAATACAATTATGTTTATGTGGTGGTACGGAACCCTCAGTGCGCGATTCCGACTCGCACTTGGCCGGTTTTTTAATTAACTACCGCCCTAGGGCTTTTCTAGCTACATTTTTATTCTAGAGTGCTAATTGGTCACCTACAATTTGGTGGTAATAAGGACCTACTTACCTCACAATCGAGATGTAAAGCAGAGTAGTTAGCTCGGGTGTAAGCATCAATTGCACCCTCAAACTATAGGCGTCCTCGCTGCGCTCGTGCGCCTAAATATCTCGGGCTGCAATTGATGCCTTACAGCCCTTGGCTACTAATCTACTATTAAAATACATTTTTTTTTATTTATTTATTTATTAATCACAGCGGTATACCCAATTACAGTAATTAATTAATTAATTGTATAAAAACAAAACAAATTAATATACACTAAAACACATGAATGTGATAGTAAAAAATGTCAATAAATTAATTAAAATATGTCAAAAATTACGTCAAATCACTATAAGAAGAGCATGCTTTCAATAATTGATTCCATGTTGAAGCAAAAATATCAGATTCAGGGGCATGAATAAGGAGTGAGTTGATGCCCTCTAGCATCCGGCAGATTGGAGACTGCTGGTGAGAGACAGTCTTACAGTGAGGAACGGCAAGTAAGCAAAGTTTACGTGTAGCGCGTCTTTTTATGCAATTGTTGGGAACAAAAAGCCGACACAGCAGGTTATGGAGCTCATTACTATCAATTAATCCGCGAATAATTTTCAATGCAGTCAAAAGTTCTGCTTTTCTGCGCCGAGTTTCCAAGGAGTTCATACCTAAAGCCCCGAGTAGAAACTGGTAGAAACGGGTATAGAAAGGGATAATAACCATTAGTTAGTTTGTACAAGTACCTCATGAAAGCTTTTTGGACTTTTTCAAGCACTAATGTGTATAAGGCCTCATGAGGGTTCCAAACGCAAGAACTGCTCTCCATTTTACTTCTCACCAGGCTGTAAAATATAAGTTTCATAATAGTAGGAGCTTGGAGATCCCGCATATTACACACAACAAAACCAAGGCGTCTGAAACATTCCTTGGCAAGAGCAGATATATGCTGAATTAAGGTAAGTTTTTGATCAAATGTTACTCCAAGGTCTTTGATAACTGCAGTTCTAGGAATAATTTTGTCATCCAGTTTGTACTGATAAATTATCTGTTGCTTCCTACGTCTAAAACTCATAGCATAACATTTGGTTGCATTGAGATCCATATTGTTTTCATTGCACCACTTGAGGATTGCATTTATATCGTGCTGAAGACGCTCACAGTCTTCGGCAGTTGTCACTTTCATAAATATTTTCAAATCATCTGCATAAAGTAGACTTTTTGAAAATTTTAGTACTTTGACTATGTCATTAACCATAATCAGAAAGAGCAGAGGCCCAAGGATAGACCCTTATTTCACACCAGATCTGGTATAATATGGCTGAGACGCATAACAACCATACTTAACATACTGCATTCTATCTCGAAGATAGTCTGCAAACAAGCAGATGAGCTTGCGGTCAAAACCAAGGTTTTTTAATTTACCCAAAAGAATGTCGTTATCGACTCTGTCGAAAGCTTTTCTAAAGTCGAAGTATAATACGTCAACCTGAAATCCATCATCTATGCTGCTTGATATAAAGTCGACCAGTACAAGTAAATTGGTGTCAACTGATCTACCAGGTCTAAAGCCATGCTGCTCCTCGCATGTTGACTTGGGTGTATATCGAATTATGCATGAGCTTCTCAAATATTTTGGCTGGTGAGGAGAGCACCGCATTTGGACGGTGATCTTCTACAGCTGATTTTCTACCACTCTTGGGGATAGGAGTAACTCTGGAGTGCTTCCATTGCTCGGGATAGATACTTGTTTTGAGAATTAGGTTATAGATGAAGGTTAAAGGCTTAGATAAAATTTTCCTACAGTCTTTTATGATGTAGGCAGGAAGATTATCCGGACCAGGAGAGCAGGTGTATTTTAAATTAAGGATGCAGCGTTCGATGTCTCTAACCGCAAAGTCAGATACACTAACATAGTTATTTGTCGGCAATTTTTGCGAGGAAGCAGAAGGATCAAGACAAGGGGCCATAGAGAGATATACCTTGGAGAAACAGTCAGCAAAGGCAGTGGCCGCTTCTGCCCCCGTATATTCCCCTCCTTCGTATTGTACTGTCTCGGTTCGAACCCTCCACAGGATCGAATACTTGTCATATGCTGCCAGAAAGCACGCGGGTTTGCTTTAAGGTTGCGTTCCAGTTGGCTCATGTGGGAGTTATAAGCTGCTGGGATTCGTATTTTCAACTCTTCACGCAGGCTGCAAAATTGCGAGTAAGTAATTGGGCAATTTGTGGTTTTCCATGCATGATGGAGTGTCAATTTGCATTTAATGTCATTAATGATGTCTGGCGTGAACCATGTAGGATAACGTTTATTCGTCTTATGAAGTTGCCTTTTTTTCTTAGGCACAAATAGTTCAAATATGTCATACATAATTTTATAAAAATGTTTTGTTGCCTCATTCACGCTAGTTGAATTAAAGACTGGCGACCAATCAACATTATAAATTGCTTAGTACATGCCATGGAAGTTTGCCTTTGAGAAGTTCCAGTCCTTCTCGGTGTCAATATTACTAGGTGGGATAACCCCGCCGTGCTGACGTTTTGCTCTGAGTGCAACTACTACGTCTAAAGGAGGATGGTATTTATCTATAGGAACGATTCCGCCCCCTTCAGCCCAAGATACAGAGCCGCCATCAACACACTCCTGCGTTAAAACAACATCAAGTTTGACAAACATTTACCAGTTGCACAAAGCATCTTGAAAGTTAAAGCTCTTTTATGTCTATTGCAGAAACCTTCTGTTTTAGCAAAACCCTTTTATTGACTGCAACGTTTTAAAAAAACAAATACAGTTATAAATTTTATTTACCTTACTAACCGCCAAATAAACAAAACATCTTTAAAGTTCAAGCTTCTTTAAATATATTGATGGCACATTACCCTTCAGTTTCTGTTTTATTGACAAAAAAAGAAAGAGACAGCATTCTTTTTAAAAGAGCGTTAACTCTAATAAAGTTTTGTGCAATGGGCTTTAAATCATGTAGCTACGATATTATTTTAAAACTAAAAACACTTCTAACATTTCAAATATTTTTTTCATACATCATTAGTGATATTTTGCCATGCCTTTTTCTACAGGCGATTTTAAAGAAGATAACTTTTTTCGTTCTTATCAGATTTTCAAGAAATACTCGTAAAGCTTATGTGTTGCACATAAGTAAGCCAAATACGTCATAGAAAACCCCGTTTGAATCGATTCAGTAGTTTGTGAGTTATTGGCGCCGCCACCGCTTGAAACTTCGCTTAATTATCTTCTGCTTGAGTGAACCGTTTGCAATGAAACTATTTTTTTTGTTGTACAAAAGTAAGCCAAACACGCAAATGAAAACCCTGTTTGAATCGGTTTAGTATTTTGTGAGTTATTGTGGCACAGGCAGCTTGATTCTTTACATTGGTGTAGCTTCTGATTGAGTTAACCGATTTAAATGAAACATAGCCTATATGTTGCTCAGAGCGAAGCTTAATCTATCTGTGAAAACCGCGAGAAAATCCGTTCAGTAGTTTCGGAGATTAGCGCAAACAGACAGACAGACAGACTGACAATAATTCCAAAAAATATATTTTTGTGTTCTACGAGTATTATTCCTTTCTTATCGCCCACACTCACTTTTTGCTAAATTCATCAAAAGTACAGACACACGGTTTCTACTCTTTTATTATATGTATAGAAGTGAGCAAACGAGCAGGTGGGCCACCTGATGGTAAGTGGTCACCACCGCCCATAGTACCAACAGTCTTATTAATGGCGTATTGAGAACTAAGATGATATGTCTCATGTGCCGGTAATTTTGTTGGCTCCCTTGCCCTTCAAATCGAAACACAGCAGTGCAAACACTGCTGCTTCACGGCAGAAAAAAGCAAGAGGGTGGTTTTTCCTCAGACGGACTTTCCACAAAAGCCCTACCACCTTCAAACTGGGTTTTCAATGACGACTGGGTTTCTTTTCGTGCAACATGTTAGCTTAATTTCATTGAAAACGGTTCACTCAGATAGAAAGTACGCGAAGTTTCAAGCGGCGGCACCAATAACTCACAAACTACTCGAAAGATTCAAACGGGGTTGTCAATAACGTATTTGGGTTACTTTCGTGCAATATTTATACTTTGTTTGATTGCAATCGGTTCACTCAAACAGAAAATATGTGAGTACAAAATTTCAAGTGGCAAAGCCGAGCTGAAATGAAACAAAGCTTACAATGTTGCATGGATGTATCTTATCTTATTACGTGGGTCAGACAGAGCATTTCGACCCTATGGAATCTTTGTGGTTCCCCTGCCTTATTGCTCCTGTGATCTTCCGCTGTCTCCAAATATGCTCGTTATGAGCTTCGATGTAGATTTCAGCGGAAGGAGCCTGTAGTCTTCTGGTGTCGGATGAGACTGACCCAGAATCTTCATACGCTTGCTGGCCAAAGCGTTGCATGTGCATAAAAGATGCTCCATGCGTTCGCTTTCTTCACCACATGCTCTGCAAGTAGTTGTATCTGACAGACCCATCTTGTGTAGTTGCTCCTTATTGCCGAAATGGCCGGTGAAAGCGCCTACAATGTTACGGGTCTGGTGCCTGCTTAGGTTTCTTAGGTATTTGAAGAAACCTACCTTTGTGGTCCCTAGAAATTTCTTCGAATGAGTAAGTTCAACAGTGTTTGCCCACTCAGTGCAGTGCCTTCTCTGTGCATAATCCTTGAGTGCGCTTCTGATGGTACTCCCTGATAATTCAATAAAAGGTTCAGGTCCGCTGAAGTGTTTTTCTCATCCCTCCCTGGCTAGTCTGTCAGCCGCTTCATTGCCCTCTACTTCATGGATTCCCAACCAGTGAGGCGCGCCCCACTTGGGGGACGTAGAGTGATTCAAGGGGGGAGCGGCGAATTTTGTAGATAAATTAATAAGAAATCCATTCTTGATTGATATCGAACAACCGCCCGAAATATTGCAAGAAGATCCTTTGGACGTGAAAAATAATTCATCTGCTCGCGATAATTTTTACTGAGTTTTGGATAAAATATTATGCTATTTATCCGATTGTCAGCAAGGAAGGACTGCGTATTCTTTTACCATTCTCAACTACCTACCTTTGTGAACGTTGTTTTTCAACGATGTTGGGAATAAAAACTAAACAAATAAACAGACTGCATGTTGAAAATGATCTCCGTTGTGCACTGACTAATAAAGCCCAGCCACAGTGCTCTCACCAACTGTATTACGTAATTGCCATTCGAATGAGAATAAACACACTCATTTATATTTTTCCCCATTTGGCCCCTAGGGGGGGGGGGGGGGGCGTAGTATTTTGCATAACGTTGGGGTGAGGCGCATAGGGTAAAAGGTTGGGAAACCCTGCTCTACTCCTACGTGTCCTGGGACCCAAACTAGTCTTATTGTGTTGTGCCTACCTAATTTATTAAGGGTTGGGATGGCATCTAGGACTACTTTGGGGTCTACCTTGTAGGATGTGAGAGCCTTTAGTGCCGCTTGGCTGTCACTGAGAATTATAGTTTGGCCCGTAGTGCCTCTATCTAGATTCTCTTTTGCACAGGCAATAATTGCATATGTTTCAGCCAGAAAGACTGTTGCATATGTACCCATGCTTTGACTGTGTTCATATCCTTTGGTATAAACACCCGCCCCTATAGGTACCCGACTTCATTTTTGATCTGTCGGTGTACCATGTCAGATTGTCCTTTCTTGAGGGATTCAATCCTTTATTCCGATCCTCTCTCGAGGGTATGTGGATCTCACAGAGTCTCTTAGACATGAACCTAGGCTGTGTTTTGCCGCAGCCCATGGATGTAATTGTGTCAAGTTCTCTATCTGTGTCGAATTTAGTGTGTCGTGTTTTTGGCAAGGAGTCGTCCCACAGTCCGTTGGTTTTTAGTCTATGGAGCGCACTTCTTTCCTCCAATTCCACGACTAAGAATGTTTTCCAGTGCTGGTGGGGGTGGTCCTAAAAGCTCCGGATATGGCTATGCAGACGGTTCTTTGGAATTTAGCCAACTCCTGTCTGCATCCAATTTGCTTTGTTTTGGGCCACCAGGCTATACAACCATATGTGATAATCGGTCGGATCACCATGGTATACAGCCAATGTAATATTTTGGGCTTAAGCCCCCAGGTTTTGCCATAGGTAGATGCGGGGCGATCATATCAGTTCCCTCTTGTAGTAGGATTGGGTAAATTTCATCAGGGCCTGGAGTCTTAAATGGCTGAAAGCCCTTGAGGGCCCATTTTATTTTGTTATCGTCTACTACCTTTTTGGCGACGTACCAATCGGTTCTTGAGGTCCGAGACTGTTGCTCCTCCAGATTAATGGGTTCGTCCTCGTCATTTCTGACTTGTTTGATCCCGGAAAGTGTGTTCTGTACATTACTTCCAATGTATCCTTTCCAGAATCCGTAGTCTTCCCACTTTCATCCCTTGCACAGGATAGTGGGTTTGCTTTGACTGTTGATAGGGCACGGAAGACTCTCATTCTCTCAGGTAGAGATTCTATGATTTCACAGTGTACCCTCCATGATTTTTTTCGTGCCTTTCTAATTGCCAGATTATAGCTTGTTAACTTCTTGGTGTACGTTGAGAAGTCCTTCTTCGCTTCGTTGAATGCCTGTTGTGTCCCACCGTAGTTTTTCAAGCTCCGGGGTCCACCAAGAATGCAAGAAAGTAAGCCAAATACGTTGTTGATAATTCCGTTTTAATCGGTACAGCTGTCTGTGTGTAAGTCCTGGGCACAAATGGATTAGTAACATTCAGATTTATTATTACGGTAAAAATTATAATAAAATATCCCATTAATTTCGGCATGGCGGTGTAATTAATGTAAAAAAAATCTATGAAAGTTCTAGAGTTTTGAAAACTTAGATAAAGTAGGTACATAGTACTTTACAAATAAAATACTTCAAGAAATAAAGAGAGATGTGAATCATAATTTTTTTTAAATCGTGTTGGTATAGAAGTAAAGTCCTAATGTTTTTATGGAGGTACATGTGAAACAAGACATGTTGGACTTTGTACCCGCTCTTTTATCAGTAGCTACAGAAGCTTATGTGTCTGAGCCTCAAATTTAGTCATAGGTTTGATTTAATAAACCCGTATCACACTTCATCCGCGTGGAATTCGACTAAACTTTTACACATAGTGGGCGAACTAACAGTCCATAAGTACACAAGAAGTGTTTAAATTATTTACAAAAATCCGTACTATCTGTACTTTGTATAAAATATTATAAAAACGAAAATTGTTGTGTCTATATGTCTGTTATGCTTTAACAACTATTTCGATGAACCGATTTTGATAAAACTTGGTAAGAATGTAGTTTGAACCATGGAAAGTCATTAGCTACGTTTTTCAGAACCCCACGCGGACGGAATCGCGGGCAACAGCTAGTCTCAAATATTTTCTAACTCCATTGTAAGTACCCATAACTTTCATAGCCTTCAAAGTTTGCCCTAACAATAAAGGAGTAAGTATTTATGAATAATTTATAAAAAGACTAGTTGCTGCCCGCTACTTCGTCCTCGTAGAATTCGGTTATTTAACAAAAACAGATGATTTCTCCATTCAAGTTGAACCAAAAATCTGTTCTCAGCGCAAGCTTACTTTACAATCGGTACAAAGTCGGTACAGTATCGTGATTTTACTTTCAGTGTGCAACGACATGCGGTACTGTAAAAGTTTTGCAGACGCAGTTCAAAGGAGTAAAATTAGTTTACGTTGCCGGTTTATTTTGCTTTGCTGGTTTCTTTATTTCTATTCCAGGTAATCTGGTGAGTGTTTTGTTATGGCAACAATATTTTCTTATTATATCTCATATTATCAAATCAATCAAAACGGTCTCTTAGTATTAACATAGGGGTCCCATTCCGTACTACGGTTTTTTCGACGGAGTAAATAGCTTGAATTCATTTGGCCCTTTTGTTTCTTATAATTAAACTAAATGTTACTACTAGGTTGGTAGGTAAAGGTGTAAACTATGACATTAACTCAATTTTAACATCCAGATATCAATTTATTCTAAGAAAATACCTTATGGAGAAAATAGCCCGAACAATTTTCGGTACAAATTCGTTCTATGACGTGAGGCATCTGTACTAGTATAGTATTATATTATCTGTGGTATTAATTACCAAATTAATGTGTCACCATAATCATTTTTCTACGTAAAAATTAGCAAACTCTTGAGACTACCATAAAAACAATTGAATTGTTACGTGAACCCAAGGCGATACCTAAGTAACTTTTACAAGTTGTGAGTCCAAAAATTTAATTTTGCATAAAATAAACAATCAAAGAGCTGTCGTAAGAGAGATTTCACATACTGCATATTTACATACTAAACTGTAATATACAATTTTTCAATCGCTCATTGTTGTTAATAAGATAAACGAGCCCTACTCATGGTCGCAAAGCGTCTGGTGTACTGATTGATTACTGAACGCAGGGAAAAAACTTTGAGCATTGATGAGAGTTTCAACTCCTTCTAGGAAAGATTTGACAGCTAAACAGATTTATTTGTTAGCATCATCTCAAATTGCCTGCAGTTTTTCAATATTTGCTGTTTGTAATCTTACAATTATTCGAAATTATCTATACAATTTATTATTATGAGTATTAAAAATAAAACATAAAGTATTGCTACTGTGTGCAACGTTAGAAAATCAAAACAAGAAAATGAAATATTTAGATTTTCTTTTAGTAATTTGTTTCGTGAGTCCTATTTATTATGAAGAAAGTTTCGACAAGACTGTTTGATTAAATTTTAAAATACTAATTTAAAATTCTTAAATCAACTCTGTTATAAATTACGCATTAAAGACAAATTTTACTAAATGAGACAAGTCACAGTACGCCCGCCAAAGCGCCGTCAGGAGTTAAACACGTCTCAAATATGGTTCAAGCGAAGGCACGAACACCTAAATAGAACCGTTTTTCCCCCGAAGGGTAAAAACTGATATTTAGGTTTCTACCGAAGCTTGAACCATGCCTGAAGGCCTTGCCGGCTTAATTTGAAGGTACTGATCAAAAACCAGCCGGGCGCTTGTGACGGGCGTGGGGGGGGGACCTTAGTAAAATAGTCGACAGAGGGCGCTGCACGATATGAAATCTGAGTGAAACGGGCTGAGATACGGGAGTGTAATCTCAAAAATGGTTCAAGCTTCGGCAGAAACCTAAATATCAGTTTTTTACCCTTCGGGGGAAAAACGGTTCTATTTTGTTACTGACAAATTTGTTGTGAGCTGGTTGATTAATATAAGTTTTTCCATATAATTAACATTAACATTTATTTATCATATTATCGAACACAGTTATTTATTCATGAAAATATTATGAATGTTATAGATATAAAAAACTCCTTGCATCATGCCGATTTAAAAAAAAGACAAAAATAACAACCCTGATGCGGTAATATTAATGAAAAACGCACGCGTGTTTGATAAGCTGGATTATGGACCTTAACACAGTGCAAATATAGTTGTTTTATGAGCAAATGTGTTGAAAAAATATTATCGACTTCGGTAATATGCTTTTTTTTTCAGAACAATACTAGAAATAACCAATTGTCGGAGGCATTAAGCCAAGGAATGACTATTTTAGGGGCGATGAAAACAGCTATCGTGATGTATCTGTACGGTGTTAACAAGTTTTGTACAGATGTACATTTTTGGCTTGGATTTAAACCAAATATGTTTTGGATGGTAACGTGGTGTCTTTTGCCTATATCCTTGGGGGTAAGTGCTTTGGAGTCTGAAGTCCAGAGAATATACCTAGATCTCAAAAATCTCTCAAAAATTATATCCGTCTGGTCTGGTTTAGTGATTAAATAGTGTAGGCAACGAAGCAGTTGACTCCAACATAAATCTCTCAGGCAGATTTTATTTGACAGGATGATAAAGTATCATGAATTAAATGTAAATTCAAAATAACCAAAAAAAATTTTACAAAAACATTTTTTCATACATTTTTTGTATGGAAAAATTTAAAGTACCGATTTTTTTTGGATTTTTCTATAGAAGGTTTGTCTCATAGTGTAATACCCAAGCAAAGTTTCATCGACTGAGGATTTAATGAGGGGGTCTTCATACAACGATCCGCTTCGTTGCCTAGACTAAGGGTAATTTTTTTTTTTTTTTAAATGGGCTTACTCTTGACCTCAATCTAGTCTTGAAGACAGAGAAAAACTGAAAATAATAGAAATATAAATAGCAATCGTTAAATAGCAGTCGTTAAATAGCAGTCGTTAAATAGCAGTCGTTAGGACGGCAAAGTGTATGAAAAAAAAATCTAAACATTCTTCAAAGTAATAATTCCTACAGCAACTTTTCTACGGAACCCTGCATTGCTCGTGGCCATATGGTCGTATGGTCGTAGGTCCCGCGACGATACCGGAAATAAAAGAACGAACGATAAATAAACGAACGAATATTGTCACGAAATTATGGGAAAAAACAGCATTTAATATTATTAATTGTTTAAAATGCAAAATGCACAATTCCCCCCCATTCACACCAGCCGCCAAATTTTTCGCTTTTATCTTTATCGTTTAGGTGTATTTTAGCTAGAAAATGTTCTTCACAATGTTGTAGAAAACTAAATTGCCTAAAATTTACGTTTTAAATTTTGTTTCTAGGACTGATAGTTACGTAGATACGCACTTTAAAAAAATATAACATCTCATTTTCCGGAAATTGCTCAAACGTCTAACTTTAGAACGCTGTAATTCAAATGTCCGGAAATGAGATATTTTTTTAAATTAAATGTGCATATCTCCATAACTATCAGTCTTAGAAACAAAACGTAAAACGTAAATATAGTAAATTTTGTTTTCTACAACATTGTACGAAACACGTTTCTAGCTAAAATGCACCTAAACGAAGATATACGAGTAAGAGAAAAATCTGAAGAAAGTGCCGATTTTTTTTTCATCATGGCGGCAGGCCCGATGGCTGGGGAATTGTGCTTTTTGCATTTTAAACACTTACTAACCATCCTAGACAAGACAACATATAAAAAATTTTGAGTTGCCAGACCGTTTGCAAGGTAACCCTCCACTTTTATTCTCTACTAGCTTTTCGCCTGCGGTTTCACCCGCATTAAATGCGTTTTCCCGTGGGAATGAAGTGTTTTTCCGCGGTAAAAAGTAGCTTATGTACTATTCTAGGACCAGGACTATGTGTGTGCCAAGTTTCTTTAAAACCCATTCAGTAGTTTTTGCGTGAAAGAGTAACAAATATCCATCCATCCATCCATCGATACCATTATTATACCATGATCGATACTTACAAACTTTCGCGTTTATAATAGAATAGTAGATAGTAGATAATAGCACAGAATAATAGATTAATAGTGTTGTGCAGTTATCCGACTATCGCCTATCGGTAATTGTAGGCAATGGTGAAAAAACGGCGTTAAGCTCTAGTCGATTGACGGATTTGCACGGGGCAAAATTTAGACGCCTCTGAGGGACGCAGCTATAGGAAATAAAGAAATAGCCGAAAAGCTTTCTATATCTTTTTTTAAGCTGCCTGCATGCTGGCTGCATCCCTAAGAGCCTAGGCATCATAATTTTGACTCCGGGGTAAGAAATCGACGACGATGTCTCAACGAAAAAGAAAATGTCATTAAATTCTACCGAAAACTGTATCTGGGGCATTTTGTTTTGTTTTTAGACATTTTTATTGAATAATATTCCTGTCCTTTTTTAGGTTTGTATTTATCACAATGTAATTGACTTGATTCAAGTTTTAAAGGGAGTATCAAATATAACAGATGAATTAAAGCAGTTGAGGCTGGTATTCATTTACATAACAGCCATAGTTTTTGTTTTAGCGTTGAAGATCATCATTAAGTACATGGCTCTCAATGTAAGTTCACCTTAAAATGGCTTACCTTATCTGCAGGGCTCTGCTCGCAGTGCCATGTAACAGCCGATATAACGGCCATATTATCTGTAGCGGGTACTGCAAGCAGGGCCCTGCAGGCGGGGCTTTGAGTGGGAGTATGTGTAAAAAAAATTGGACTTTAGTTCATAAATTTGCTTTGAGCTGCCTGGCCAAAAGGGCCGTAGCCGCCTTACAGTGATGTAAGTTGATTTGTACACACCTTAGTCCCGCCATCTTATGGTTTTATAATGGGTACTTGAGCGATGCTGCTCTCTATTGGGTCCCAGCAGCTCCCTCCTCCAGCTCGTCTGTGTTGTCGTCGTTTCCGACCTCCGAGGTAATCTCCATCTCGTCAAGGATTCCCAGCAAGTCGTCCGTTCTCTGCGACATAGCCGGAGAGGCCACTCGACTCGTCAAGGGTCTCCCCAACGAGACTTTCCCCTCTGCTCCGGTGGTCCCAGCAGATTTTATCTCCTCTTTGTCCTCATTTTCTTCCCTCATCTATTGTAGGTCTTCAAAAAGTTTGAACTTCACCTGCTGGCCAATCGTATTGAGGGTAAACCCCGCCTCTGCGATGACGCCAGCAGACTTCCGGTCCATGAGAACGACGCGTCTAATGTGGGTGTCATCCACTACTGTGTTGATCACCCTCCATTTGCTCGTCGACTGTACCTATACAGGCTGTAATCGTTATAAGTGTTCCCAGGCGATTATTCTGTAACTATTACACATATCAAAAACCTTTAAACTGATATCGATTCAATGAGTAAAATGACATAACTTTTTACTTTCGAGCGGAGCGAGAAAGGTATTGTATTCGTGAAAAAAAAAGTTTTTCTAATTTTCTCAAAAATGTGTTCTATATCACTTACCTATACATCATAAAAAACAAGTCTCCTAAAAATGTCCGTCCGTCCGTCGGTCGGTCGGTCGGTTTTAATGTTTGACAATTTGAATTCTGAATTGATCTGTATATTTCATTCGAACATTTTTTTTGGAAAAACGTAAATAAAAGTTTGTATTTCCGTACTATGTGTATACTATGTGTATAACCGCAAACTTAAATTTGTAATGCCATACTATGGCATTATAAATTTAAGTTTGCGGTTGATAGTTTTTCTTGAGTATTGCGAGAAAGTTAGTGCTGCTGTACCATTTATTTTTATGATTTTTCAGAATATTTTAGCACTATTTCGCGCAAGTCCAAGATATGGACCTATGGATCCAGAAGAAAGAAAAAAACGTAGAAAATATGACGAGAATTTAAGTTTACGGCAATGTTCACATGAATGCATCTTATTAGATGTAAGAATATTTTTTCATGTTTATTTTTTCAATTTTAAACATCCTTGTGACATTCGCATAGCCCAATTTGTAGAAAAAATGGTGGAGAAAAATAAAGTAATTAAAAAAATTAAACCGACTTCAAGATAAAAATGGAGTAATAAAAGCTTTATCTTTAAAAAAATCTAAAGTTGAATGATGAGAGGGAGGCGTTTGCCTACTAGTGGGTCAATATAGGCTAGGAAAATATGACAAACAAATAAATATAACTAAATATTTTTTGAGGTCTGTGCCATCCTGAATATTAGGAATAACATACGTAAACTTGGTAGTCATGGTATGCATTTGTTTTAACTTTAGATCTTCAAAAGAAAAGACTTTTCTTTTTAGGGTTTCGTACCTCAAACGAAAAAAACGGAACCCTTATAGGATCACTTTGTTGTCCGTCTGTTTGCCTGTCTGTCAAGACCCTTTATCTCACGAACGGGTAAAGGTATCAGATTGAAATTGATACCATATATTAATGTCTATGAACCACACAAGATCTGAAAATTTCAATTTTTTACGTAAGTTTAAGACGTAGTGACTAAAATTGAGAAAGGGATGCTGAGATGGTTTGGTCATGTAGAGAGGATGAATGAAGGAAGATTGACGAAAGAGATCTACAAGGCAAGAGTGAATGGAAAAGTTGAAAGGGGAAGGCCTCGGCGAACGTACCAGGACCAAATTCAGGACGTTCTGAATAAAGGCCAAGTTAAAAGTTCCCTAAACCGACGAGCATGTATGAAAGGATTGATGAAAGTACAGGAAGCAAGGGAAGTATGTCAAGATCGTAGCAGGTGGAGAACTGTGGTCTCTGCCTACCCCGACGGGAACAAGGCGTGATATTATGTATGTATGTATGTAGAATAAGTTGATCAGATGATCTTTGGAGCGGTTTTCGAATGGACACGCTTACCAGCAGAAAAACTAGGTATTCACTTATTTGACATCTGATAAAGATATAATGGCACCCGCAGAATGAGAATAACGCAAGGAAGTTTTACTACGCTTCGCTTGTAGCGTGGGTTAAAACCTCCTTGGAATAACGATATAACCGTCTCGAGATTGTGTTATTCGCTTGACAGTTGAGACAGTAAAGCCTAAGCATAGAAATATAAGGTTAATAGAAGGAAAATTAATGAAAAAATGTGTCACAAGATATTCTGACATTGATACAGTTATTGTGTAAAAACTGTGTACCGTTTTTATTTCAATAGCCCTAAGGCTGTTTGTCCATCGCGACGAATCCGAACCGATACCGCCGATAAAAGAAAAGTGCCGACTAAATTACGAGTAAAAACATTTTTTAATAGTGTCGCTTCTATCAAGTGCTGTTATTTTGTTTATCGATATCAGCTCGGAATCGTTGCGGTGGACAGACAGCCTTAGGCTGATATTTCACTGGGACACCGCCGTTGCGCGACTGGTTGCGCCACTGGTGTCCGTAACTAGACACCAGTAAAGACACCAGAGTCGCCACACCCTTCGGCCACAGTATTAAGGCCTATATTTCACTGGGAGTGGTAGCGCGACCAGCATCCGAACTGGTTGCGCCGCCAAATTGGTTGGACACCAGGTGAGTAACTCTCTATAGAGCTGTATACGTTTTGTTGGTAGCGGCGACTGGTTGCGCTGCCATGGTGTCCCAGTGAAATACCGGCCTAGGCCGGGTAAGAACTTAATTCGTACTCGTACTGCGTCTTCAACCTTGACCTGCCAACTTTAACTATACTAGCTTATTGAAAATAACATAAATAAAGGCTTAAATAAATACAGGTTAGATTTTTATTTAACAAAAATAAAAAGATCCTCGAATTTAGAGCATCAAGGCCGTCCATCAGTTTGAGCCTTTATTTGCCTATTCTCTATGAAACCCCTATTACCAACCTTACCTATCTTATCCACTTCAGACCAATCTCGTCTTTATTCCTTACTGCTAGAGTTGAAAGTCTTGTGCGACAGTTGAAATTAATTCCCCGTTCTGGGTACTTTTATGTCCTCATCTCCATACATTTATGCACTAAAGCAAAACCTATTGGGTACTTCCCGTTGACCTAAAATTATGAAATTTGGCAAAAAGCTAGGTCTCACAGTACAAATAAAGGGAAAAGTCTGAAATAATTAAATATTACAACTTTTCTCACAACTAGGTAATGGTAACCAATTGTGGTGAGCTCCCGTTTCAAGAACATTCATATAAGAGAGGGGTCCCTCGGTGCGCGAGTCCGACTCGCACTTGGCCGGTTTTTTTACTGCATATGGGCTTACTCTTACTTTTTATGTTTAAACAAAGATTTCTTTTATGCAGGATAAATTCGAATGCGACCATACACCTATCACGAAATTACAAACCGATGATGCTACGAGTATGTTGTTTGAATATAAAAACGATGAAAAAGAGTTTGATGAGGGTGCAAGGAAGTCTGAAGCGGTCGACGCGCAGCAATTGCAAGATTGAACTTAGTTGTTATGTACATGTTACCGTTAATGTGCGGAAATCAGTTAATTGGCAGACTACCTAGTTAATCTGTAGAATACCTGGCTGAGTCCGTTAAAGTGCGAGATTTTTTTTTATTGCGAATGGGCTTACTCTTGACCTCGATCTAGTCTGTTTCAGTTCGCACGTTAAATAGATAACGACCTAGCATACGGTAAAGTGCATAATTAGGTTTTACATCGGTTAGGTTAGGTGAGGTTTGGTTAGGTGAAGGGGTCGGGTTTAGAAAGCTGTAGCAATCTTCTTAGATTTTCAGTTTAGAGACTCGAGTAAGTCCGTTATGGATGTGAATACACAATCTAGACGACCAATCCAGACGATCACAATCACAACGCATGGGCCGAGCGAGCGAAGCGAGTGTGTCGCGGTAGCGGTCGGTGAGCGCCAGAAGCGAATGTGCGCGATGAATCTTAATATTATCAGCCAGAATAGCCAGGCCAAAATCCTAAAAAAATAAAAAAATATTAACTTATGACTTATGTCGAAAAATAAATTCTGTCGTTTACCCAAGATTAGTTAGGTTAGGTAAGAGAAGGTTAGATTAGGTTAGTTTTGTTAGTTTGTGTTTCGTTTACTGTTATCCGAGATTTAACTTTCCACCATCCGTCAATGTACGTATTAACTAGATAAAGTGCGAAATGCGGCTACTCTAAGTGAAATTTCGCACTTTAACGTATCAAATCAGGTAATCTGCAGATTTCCTAGTTAATGTGTTTGTTTCCACTTTAATGATAATAGAAATAAAAACTGTGATTATTTCTAAACTTTGAAATTGTTTTTCTCGCTCTCTAGTAGGTGCCATTTGCGGAGTACCTATCTTAATGTTTTGGTGTCAAAGTATGCATTAATTTTGCCTTGTGGTTTCGCACGCATATAATTAATTCTCCTGCAGAAATTAATGTTTGTTGACCATTTTCAACGTACACAAAAACAATTACTTAGAATAAAAATAAAAAACTTCAAATACTAACACTTCCTGTTAGAAAAAAACCGGTCAAGTGCGAGTCGGACTCGCGCAACGAGGGTTTTGATATACCTTTAATATTTTTGAAAGCAATAAAGTTCATTTTATAGACCAGTAAAATAAATTTGTTTGTGAAGGTTTTTTAAAGATTTCTAAAAAATCGTGTACCTAAGTTAGAAAGATAATTTTATTTTTTCTGTATTATTTATATAAATTTCTATCGACTGTAATGAATTTTGATTTTTCCTTTCGCAAACTTTTAAGATAAGGGGGGATCGTATTTTATTGGTAATTTTTCATTATAACTAAACGATAGTTTACTATTATTTAATCTGTGTCATAACAGGTAATAATATTATTTTTCTATTCTTTTGTTTGTAATTTAAACGGCAATCATATTTAAAAACCATTTCAAATTTCAAGTCAATAGCATGAGTGGTTGCTGAGATATACAGGTGTGACAGACAGACAGACGATATCGTACCATAAGGGTTTTCCGTTTTTCCCATTTTTAGAGTTCCGTAGTCAACAAGAAACCCTTATAGTTTCGTCATGTCCGTCTGTCTGTCTGTCGGCGGCTTAGCTCAGAGACCCTTCGTACAAAAAAGCTGAAATTTAGTATAGATATATATTTTCATTCACGCCGAGAAAGTGGTAAAATAAAATCTAAGAAAATATTTTTTTTAGGGTACCTCCCCTACAAGTAAAGTGGGGGTCATTTTTTTTTCTTGTTCACTCCATTGTGTGGGGTAGCGTTGGATAGGTCTTTTAAAAATAATGTGAGTTAGTGAAAATCATTTTTCGAGTTAGGAATTCGTTGCGAAATATTCAGCTTGAAGCGCATTTTTTTGGTGGAGTCGAGTGTCCCCCCCCACTGCCAGCTAAACGGTAGTTAATGGAAATGTAAAAAAATTCACAGTAGTAGTATATATGATGAAATTAAAAGGAAAACTATCACAGCTAAGTAGGCTTCACAGGTTAATGAGCTATAGCTGAAAAACTGGAAATAATGTAAATAGCAGTAGCAATCAGGCGTAACGACCTCGCATAGTACTAGGATGTAAACATTTTATGTTATGAATGTTATGAAATACTTAGTCAACACCTGCTTTGCGATAAAAATCGTAGAAAACTATGTAACCCAATATTGCGCGGGGCCCAACACGCACTTGGCCGGTTTTGTTGTTGTAGCGGCAACAGATATACACAATTTGTAAAATCTTCAAATTTCTACCAATTACGGTACATGAGATACCTACAGCCCGCTGACAGACAGACATCGGAGGCATATCAATAGGGTCCCGTTTTTCAGCCTTTGGGTACGGAACCCTAAAAATTAAAGAGAAAAGAAATCGCCGATTTCGCCCGCACACAGTCAATCTGATCGCGAACCGGTAGAGATGCAGCTATAGGAAAGAAAGAAATAGTCGTATAATCCTAGTCTATGGTCCTATAGCTTTTTCTTTCTTCCTTATAGCTGCATCTCTACCCTGTGTGCGGGCCAGCCGGCTCAACACGAGGCCCTAGTTAAAAATAACGGGTGTTAGGGATAGGTTGGCAAATACTGAAAGAGTATTTATCAGTCAACGTAAATGAACAACTTTCAGTAAATAAATAAAACTTTCCGGAAATGAAAAACCGGTCAAGTGCGAGTCGGACTCGCGCGCCGAGGGTTCCGATATACCTATAGTATTTTTGGAAGCAATAAAGTCCATTTTCAGGACCGCAAAACTAAATTTGTTTGTAAAGGTTTTTTGCAGATTTCTGAAAAACTGTGCAACTTAGAAAGATCGTTTTATTTTTGCTGTAAAGTTTACATAAACCTCTGTCAACTGTAATTAATTCAGATTTTCCCTTACTCAAACTTCGGAGATAAGGGGGGGGAATGGTATTTTTTTTGACATTTTTCATCATAACTTGAAAACTAAGAAACTTAAAAAAATACAAAAATATATTTTAAAATGTACAAGTAAAGCCCTTTCATATGATACCCCACTCGACCTAGTAGCGACAATTTGAAATTTGGCCCCCCCTATTTTGGCCCCCTTTACATTAATAATCATACTTTTTTCAAAAAAATTTCATGTGCAATTAAGTTGGGCAACTATATTCTAAAACTATTCCAAATTTCAGCTCGATAGCGTAAGTGGTTGCTGAGATATAGAGGTGTGACAGACAGACGGACAGACAGAGCGGCACCATAAGGGTTCCTTTTTTTACCATTTTGGTATCGGAACCCTAACATCGGCCTCTCCATACAAAATTGCAAACTTGATTGGACAGTTTGTATGGAGAGGCCGAATTTTTTTTTCATTTCCGGAAAGTTTCATTTACTGAATGTCGTTCAGTTACGTTAACAGCTGATCTTGCCCTTTCAATATTTACGAACCTGTCCCACCTAGTATCAAAGATGTTTTAGGAAAGATAAGTTACCTTCATACTATGCAGCCTAAAATATTGCGTCGCTTTGACAGATACATACTAAACTTCAATATGACTGACTTAACATAGATTAACTATGGAATAAGCAGAAGAGACATTAAATACTTAAAACACATTTTCATCACCTAAACTACCTAACTTCGTATAGAACAGACCATTTTACTTTGGCATTGGGGAAAAAATACCTGGGAAAGATGAATTGGTTGTTGTACGGTCAACCGCTTGTCGGTAGAAACTTTTTCAACTCTATTACCACGCCATAAGGTCCTTTTTTAGGGTTCATCATCATCATCATCATATCAGCCGAAAGACGTCCACTGCTGGACATAGGCCTCCCCTAAGGAACTCCATGACGACCGGTCCTGCGCTGCTCGCATCCAGCGGCTTCCCGCGACCTTGACCAGATCGTCGGTCCACCTTGTGGGGGGCCTGCCAACGCTTCGTCTTCCGGTACGTGGTCGCCACTCTAGAACCCTCACGCCCCATCGGCCATCGGTTCTTCTTGCGATGTGCCCTGCCCACTGCTACTTCAGTTTAGCAATTCGCAGGGTTATGTCAGTTACTTTAGTTCTTCTGCGGATCTCCTCATTTCTGATTCGATCGCGCAGAGAGACTCCTAGCATAGCCCTTTCCATAGCCCTTTGGGTGACTTTGAGCTTTATGATAAGGCCCATCGTGAGCGGCCACGTCTCGGTGCCATATGTCATCACTGGCAACACACACTGGTCAAAGACTTTCGTCTTGAGACACTGCGGTATTTTGGACGTGAAGATATTGCGGAGCTTCCCGAACGCTGCCCATCCGAGTCGGATTCGACGAGTAACCTCTTTCTCTAAGTTGGAGAAAGGAATTGTTGATCCAACTTAGAGAAAGAGTGTTTTAGGGTTCCGTACCTCAAAATAAAAAACGGAACCCTTATAGGGTCACTTTGTTGTCCGTCTATCTGTCTGTCTGTCAAGACCCTTTTTCTCACGAACAAGAAGGGGTATCAGGTTGAAATTAATAACGAATATTAAGGTCCATAAACCACACAAGATCTGAAAATTTAAATTTTTTACAACGACGCAATCAAAATTAATAACCCATCTCGTCAACACGTGTATTGACACACGTAGCTACCCAGACAGTCTGAAGGTTGGATTGGTGAGACCTATCTTTAAAAAAGGCCGCCATAACGAATATAGTAATTACAGAGCTATAACAATTTTATCATGTATAGATAAGGTAATTGAGCGTTACATAGGTAATGAAATAAACAAATTTACACAAAAAAATCAAATAATAAATACAAATCAATTTGGGTTCCAAAAAAACCATAGTACCGCTCAACTACTTTGTAAGTTTACCAATGAAATCAGCGACCACCTGAACAAAAAATATCATGTGGTCGCTGTTTTCATTGATTTTACAAAAGCATTTGACATGCTGCAATACAATACACTTTTTGACAGACTTTACAGTTGTGGTATACAAGGTGGCTTTCTAGATTGGTTCAAAAACTACCACACCAACCGATGCACGTTTGTTAAGGTATGTGATGTGTTAAGTGAGCCGGTGACAACCCTACAGGGCACGGCGCAGGGCTCTATACTGGGTCCGACTGAGTACCTTCTCTATGTCAATGACATGTGTAAGATATTCAAAAATATTACTGTTTATCAATTTGCGGATGACACCTGTCTGGTGGCCGCGGACAAGGACATATCGAAGGCTACTCAGTTGGCTCAGGATAACTTTAACATATTGTGCAAGTGGGCCCATGATGTCGGATTAGTAATAAACATGCAAAAAACTAAAGCTATCCATATTCACTCGAGCCATAATAAAGTTAATCAACAACCCGTCATCGTGGGTCATTTGCACGATTGCCTGCACCGTGGACTGGACGAGAAGTTATGTAAGTGCCCTAATGTGGAATTTGTCAACAAACACATGTATATTGGTCTATACATTGACAATAGATTTAACTGGAAATGCCACATTGAATATACATCAGACAAATTAAGATCTATCCTAGGAAAAATTAATATCATAAAATACCGATTACCATACCCTGCTTTAAGATTATTATATTTAGCCCTTGCTGATTCTGTCATCGATTATGGTCTTAGCAGTTACGGCAGAGCTGCCAAAACTGACCTAAACAATATATATAAGTTACAGATAAGATTACTGAAATCCATAGTTCCTTCAAAAATAAAGAATAAGTACTGTGAAGATTATTCCAAACTATTCAAATATTGTAAAGTTTTGCCCGTACAAAATAAAATACGACTATCAATATTAAAAGAAGAAAAATGTAATCTAGAAAACCTTATAACTACAAATAGACCTTATAACCTACGAGTACTAACAGATTGTCATGTATATTCTCGGCCTGGCTATAATAATATTTACGGCAAAAGACATTTTTCCTATATACTTCCTACCATACTTAATAGTCTACCCAAGAACATACAAGATATATATATTTCAAACAAATGTTTTATGAAAAAAATGAAAAAATACTTCATTGATAGTGACGATCACAGCTTCATTCTATAGGACTTATGTCACGAGAATGAAGCTGTGTTGTCCTACTTATACTTAGTCATAGGTATTATTAATAACTAAAATTTAGTATAGAACTCGTCTGTGACAGATAAGCTTTATACAGCTTCCGTCGCACGACCTTAAATCATAATTTGTAATTTATATGTTTTGGATAAATAAATTAAAAAAAAAAAAAGATATGGCTATTTATGTCCTCATCTCCATACATTTATGCAAAAAAGCAAAACCTACAGGGTACTTCCCGTTGACCTAAAATTATGAAATTTGGCAAGAAGCTAGGTCTCACAGTAAAAATAAAGTGAAAAGTCTAAAATCATTAAATATTTCAATTTGTCTCACAACTAATAGTAACCAATTAAGGTGAGCTCCCGTTTCAAGAAATTTTCTATAAAAGAGGGGTCAAGTTGGATGGTCGCGGAGTTGTTAAAATCAAAGAGCAAAAGCTTTTAGTATATCATATGGTAGATAGGTACGGAACCCTTAGGGCGCGAGTCCGACTCGCACTTGGCCGGTTTTTTATTTTCAATGGGCTTTCACTCGACCTCAGTCCACCCCAAAGGACAAAGAAGGTTGACATTGCAATGAGCTCACTCCGGAAAACCCTATTTATTTGCGACTCGGATAGATTCGGGGTAGTTATATGAACTAGAAATACACAAGCAGGGAAGGCATTGGTTGAGTTGTGCGTACTATACAACGTTTTAACGGAATAACCACGCCCCGTCTACGCAAGACAGGACATACCAGGGGAGTCTTATTTTAAAGGAAGCACAGTGATAAATAATTAACGGACATTTTTCGTGGTAATCTCGTTCTACCATCAAACGTAGGGTTTACGAATCCATCCCTGCTCTTTAGTTTCGCGTAAAGGCTGTAAGAAACTACTTGATTAAAATTATTAGAGCAATTTTCAATAGGGCATTTTCATACATACCTTCCGTTGTAACGATTTTGTGTAACGATCATTTTGGGTCGACCTCTGAGTCCGCCAGTCTGTTCGATATTGTATTGGAATAATTTAGTTAACAATAAACATCGTTTTTAATGAAATTAATTTGTCGTATTCTTTGAATTCTCTCTACGGCTAGAATACGAGACGTAGAGAGGTAGAGAGGTAGAGAGGAGAGAGGTAGAGAGGTAGAGAGGTAGAGAGGTAGAGAGGTAGAGAGGTAGAGAGGTAGAGAGGTAGAGAGGTAGAGAGGTAGAGAGGTAGAGAGGTAGAGAGGTAGAGAGGTAGAGAGGTAGAGAGGTAGAGAGGTAGAGAGGTAGAGAGGTAGAGAGGTAGAGAGGTAGAGAGGTAGAGAGGTAGAGGTACAGGTACAGGTACAGGTAGAGGGAGAGGGAGAAGGACGGGAAGGGGGAGAGGGAGGGAGAGAGGGAGGGGGGGGGGGGTGAGTGAGAGCGAGGGAGAGGGTTTTAGTTTTCCTCAATTACTTCTGCGAATTGGCTCTGTTTTGAAATATTACATAAAGGTGTCTCTCATCCCTCTCTTTACTTTTGTTAGGATACTTCTGCTAAGTTCCTCTGTTCTGAGTAATTTATGAGTAACGTCTGTGTATTATATAAAATTCAGCTGGATCTTGAATTATACTCATTGATTTGCGCAGGGTTAGTCCTGTTTTTCCTTAATTTAAAATTACCCCGAAATGACGGGAAAATATCTCATTGCTTCGGAAAACCGGTAATAAAATAAATACGAAATCCACGCGAGCGAAGCCGCGGGCAACAGCTTGTAGAATATAAAATCATTTTCAACACATTTGCTCATAAAACAGCTCTATTTGCACTGTATTAAGGTCCATAATCCAGCTCATTAAACACGCGTGTTTTTGTCATAATATTACTTAACCAGTGTTTTATTTTTGTTTTTTTTTTTTATCGGCCAAGAGCAAGGAGTTTTTATGCTTATTATGTTACTAAAATTTTCAAGCTGACTTCGAGAAAACATCATAAATGAATGTTGATTTTATGAAATTATTTATAAAGGGTGTCCAGTAAGGGTACCGGGTATTTGACAGTTAAATAAAATGAGAAATACAATTAATTAAATATATCCTTTATTTTTAATTCAAAAACTGTTTCTTGGAAATTTATTTGGCGAATATAACATTATCTAAATGTGTACCCCCACGCTGCTGGCACTCCTCTAACCTTGAACGCAGGTTGGCGACGACGCGTTGACAAAGCGAAGTTGGGATTGCCCTCATCTCTGACGTGATGTTCTCCTTCAATTGACTCAGATTCGTTGGGTGGTTATGGTATACCTTTTCCTTAAGTTATCCCCATAAAAAATAGTCGAGAGGACTAAGATCTGGACTTCTGGGGGGCCAGTTAATGGTGCCCCTACGCGAGATAACTTTGTTTGGAAACAATTCGTTTACAGCCTCTATTGACGCCCCTGCGGTGTGGCATGTGGCTCCATTTTGCTGAAACCATGTTCATGAATTAAACCCTGGGAAATCTTGTAATGCTGGCGCCAAAAAAAAAAATACCTGCAGTGAAGATTTTTTGATGTTTAGTTCCTGTCCTCGTTTGCGAATTGATAGCGACGGATTTTCACGTACTGAAACTCTCACTTCTTCGATTGTTTCTGCATCTATAACGCTTCGCGGGCGACCTGTATTTTGAATTTTAACAGTCGACCCGGTATTCTCGAACATTTTAATCCACTTTCGTATGACATCGTCGCTTGGCGCTGTACGTGTGCGATATTCTCTGCGATATAAACGCTGAGCAGTAACAATGGAATCGTTATTGCGATAATACGCTCGCACGCAAAAAGCGCGATGCGTTCCGGGATACGGCTCCATGGCAACTAAAATTCCACGAAAAGACGCGCGCGATGTTGCCCTCCCCGCGCCCCTGCTACTTCACTTGACGCCGTAAACCAATAAACAAACTCCCGCTACTCTTACTGGACACCCTGTAGTAATTAAATAATTAACATGTCATTTACAAGATATTAAATTTTTGATAATTTATTTCAAGGTAAATGGAATAGGATGTTTGGGTACCGAGTGACAATTACTTTTTTATAGCTTGGTTACTAGATTGACTAATAATTAATTAAAGATTGATGGTGTAAGATAACATGGTAATGTTTTGGGGGCTCCTCACGCAACGTATAATCTGTGACCGCTGAAAAAGAAAGAATGCGCGCCATTTTACAAATATTTGTCGTGTTTATTATTGTAATTATTTCTAATAGTGTCGACTTCTACATATAAAAAACTGATCCTGAACCGTCTAAAATACTCATACACGAAATACAATTTTGAAATTTGGTAAAATTAAAGGGAAGCATGAACATATGCAGCCGACAAAATGTTCCGGTGGACGTGCGGTGGACGTAAGGTTAGCAAAGTTTAGTATTTTAAAGGTAACCAATTTGATTTGTTTTTATTCGCAAATGTGTTGAAAAACGTCGTAAAAAGCTCGTGCGCATTGGTATTTACACCCTCGGCTCCATTACGCCCTCGCCTGCGGCTCGGGCTGCAATTTCTGAGCCTCGGCTGTAATATCCAAAATAGCGCACTTGCATTTTAATGTACTATTTCAACACATTTGCTCATAAAACAGCTCTAATTGTACTATATTAAGGTCCATAATCCAGCTCATTAAACACGCGTGTTTTTGTCATAATATTACTTAACTAGTGTTTTATATTTGGTTTTTTTTTTCAATCGGCCAAGAGCAAGGAGTTTTTATGCTTATTATGTTACAAAAATTTTCAAGCTGACTTCGAGAAAATATCATAAATGAATGTTGATTTTATGAAATTATTTATAGTTATTAACTAATTAACAATAAATTTGTCATTTACGTAACAAGATATTAAATTTTTGATAACTTATTTCAAGGTAAATGGAATAGGATGTTTGGGTACCGAGTAAATTACGTTTTTTTATAGCTTGAATGAATGAATGAATGAATGAATGAATGAATGAATGAATGAATGAATGAATGAATTGGTTACTAGATTGACTAATAATTGATAAAAGATTGATGGTGTAAGATAACATTGTAATGTTTTGGGGGCTCCTTACGCGACGTATAATCTGTGACTGCTGAAAAAGAAAGAATGCGCGCCATTTTATAAATATTTGTCGTGTTTATTATTGTAATTATTTCTAATAGTGTCGACTTCTACATATAAAAAACTGATCCTGAACCGTCTAAGATACTCATACACGAAATACAATTTTGAAATTTGGTAAAATTAAAGGGAAGCATGAACATATGCAGCCGACAAAATGTTCCGGTGGACGTGCGGTGGACGTAAGGTTAGCAAAGTTTAGTATTTTAAAGGTAACCAATTTGATTTGTTTTTATTCGCAAATGTGTTGAAAAACGTCGTAAAAAGCTCGTGCGCGTTGGTAATTACACCCTCGGCTCCGTTACGCCCTCGCCTGCGGCTCGGGCTGCAATTTCTGAGCCTCGGCTGTAATATCCAAAATAGCGCACTTGCATTTTAATGTACTATTATTTCGCAAATAACACTTTCCATACAATTTTGTTTTTTCTAAAATGATTTAATTTAGTTTTATTGCATACAAAAAAAATCTCAATTCTTAAAATATAAATACGAATTCACTATTGTTTCTATTGGTTGTGTTACCTAGGAATTTTTTTATTATTGTATGAAAATTACATTTACTTTTGGTTTTTGTTTACATTTTTATTGTACGTGGTAAAAAAAAAATGGTTTCCATAATACACCATTGCTCAAAATAATGTAGAGCACAAAAATATTGACAAACTTTTTTTTTTAGAATATTTCTAAAGATTTATTTAAGTAATTACTATTTCGTCATTTTTTTTTTTACTTTAGTTTATCTGAAATCTTTTATTTTTCTTACTTTAAACTGCATAATAAAATTGATACAAAAAATCTATTAATTAACCAGTTACCAATCATTAAATCTATTCAAATGTGTGTTTTCGTCAATAAGTTAAACTTTTGAAACATTAGAATTGATCAGGAATTATGTTTATTTTTTCAGCTGTTACAACAAAATCCACTAACTTAATAAAATGAATTAAAATTTTGTGTGTGTGTATTTTATCTATGACATCTGATTTATTATAATATTACTCTTTTAATGCAATTTTTAAAAAAATATATCAAATCAATCGATGATCTTTTAATTATAAAAAAATGTATTTATTAATTTTTAAATTTAGCATACAGTGAAAACTGTTCAAAATAAACAATGGCTTCAATGAACTTAATGAAAATGAAAATGAAAATTTTATTGATAACAGGTTGTTACAAGTCGTTTTGTATATAATTAAATTACATTCATTGTATAATTGTAAAATCTTGAAAATCATAAAACTGCTTCTGGAGAAGCCAATTTTTCAACCTATTCTTGAATATTTGGTCGGAAGGTGCATCGCGCACTTCGTCTGGTATTCTATTGTAAATTAATGGCCCACATATATATACTGATTGTTCAGTCTTCTTTAATTTATGTGCAGGTGTACGAAGGTCGTTACACTGTTTGTGGCTTCTTAGAGTGTAGTTGCTATTAATACCTTTCTTGTCAAAGTTTTGTTGGTTTTTGTCTGAGGTTTTTGTAAACAAATAACGCGATCTGCTGTATCACGATGCACGGTAAGGGCATAATCTTGTACTTTTTAAAGTATTCTCGAGCGGAAACATCATCGGGGACTCGTGCTATGGCGCGAACTGCGCGCTTTTGCATCCGGAATACTCTGATGAGGTCCGCGGCGCGACCCCATAGCTCTGCACCATAGGTAAGGATCGCGTGGACTGTCGCAAAATAGCAGGCTCTGACCACGTCCGTAGAAACGGTGTACGCCAGCCGGCGCAGTCCGAAACATGCTCTTCCTAGCCTCGCACACCACTCCTCGATATGCTCGTGCCAACAAAGGCCATTGTCTATTTGAAAACCGAGCAATCGAGTCGAAGTCACCTGTTTCAGGACTACGTTACCAGCAGTCACATTCAGAGCTGATGGAGCGTGACTATTAAGACTAAACCGCATAAAGCAGGTTTTGTCTTCGTTAAGGGCCAGACCGTTTGCCGAGAACCATACGTGAAGCCTCCTCACTACCTCGCAAAGACTAGTTTCAAGCTGGGCTGCTGAATTTTCGGTGACCACGGCTGTTACGTCATCCGCATACATATATATCTGTGCCCCTTCAACAGCAGCTGGCAAGTCATTCAGGAGGATACTGAAAAGCGTGTTGGAAAGGCAAGACCCCTGCGGGACACCCATCACGCACTCCAGCTCCTCCGAAACGACGTGCCCGGAACGGTCGGCAACTATTTGTTTTCTGTTCGACATGAACGATACTATCAGCGACAGCACGGGGCCCCTAATGCCGTAGTGGCTCAGTTTGTCCTTAATCAGAGCGTGGTTGGCGGTGTCAAAAGCCCGGGAGAGATCGCAGCACACGGTGGCTACATGCCTGCCCCCTCACGCGCAGTCAGCACCTGGCACACCACTTCACGCACACTGCCTATCTGATAGAATGCCACGAGGTACCCAGTACGACAACAGCCTATTATTTATACCTACTTCAAAAATTTTACTTATCACTGGGATTAGTGAAATAGGCCGGTACGATTTAGTAGCCGATTTGCTACCTTTTCCCTTATAAAGAGGTGCTATTTTAACCTTCTTTAGTGCAATCGGGTAGGCTCCTTGCTGCAGACAGGCGTTATACAGACTCGCTAATGCATAGCTTATATGGGGAATTACGTCCTTCAATGTGTTGGGTGATAACCCATACACATCAGTACTGTTTTTAGGCGCAATATGCAGCTGCAATAATTTTATGACCTCGTAAGGAAAAAAAAGTCTCAGGCGTATAGACGAGTCATTTGCGGGCACTCCTCTTGAGAGTGCAGCTACCGACATGGGTATGTTCGCTGCTGGCGCGCCGCATGCTATAGCCGCGGAAATGAACTCCTTGTTCAACGCATTAGTCGCATCGCGTTTCGATGTGAAAGGTCTACCTTCACTATCTCTTACCAGGTCCGTAAAGTCAGTGCAGTCTTTCTTTTTACGTCCTAATTCGGTATTAATAATACTCCACATTTGTCTACTTTTATTCGCCGCGTTTTTTATTAGCCCATTGTAGAAATTGGTGCGTTTATTTTTTAAGGTCACGCCATACCGAGCAGTCATCTCTGATAGTATATGTAAATCTACGCAACGAGGGAACTTTTCTTTTTATAACTCCAGTAGCTCAAATAATAATATTTTTAATTCTCTTTTAGTTCAGGTTTTTGATATCCATGCACCTCTACGACCTGTTAAGCTGAAACACCTGCCTGCACCGTGGCTCACAGAAGATATCAAAGGTGTAATGGCTAGAAGGAACGCTGCAAAGGTTCGATTCAGGACCAATCCCACGGAAGCAAATCATAACAGGTACAAGGAGTTGCGAAACCGGTGCAGCAGAATGTGTAGAGACACACAGCGTCAGCACAATCATTCGTCTGTGGAGAACGGTGACCCCTCTAAGGTGTGGTCGTTCCTCAACTCGCTCGGCATTGGCAAATCAAAATCTTTCTCTTCCCCTCAACTTGACCTTGAATCCTTAAATCTACACTTTACTTCTTGTTCCCAACTCCCTCACAGCGTCAAACAGTCCTCTATCAATTCCCTGTTGGCTTTTCCTGAACCTCCCTACCCTCCATTTAACCTAAGACCAGTCTCTTTGCGAAAAGTTGAAAAAAATATCATAGCTATCAAGTCTAACGCTGAAGGCGTTGATGGTATTAGCCGTCGAATGATTCTTCTAAGCCGCAGTGTGGTTCTTCCAGTGCTTGCCCACATTTTCAACTTTTCGCTAAGTTCCTGCTCCTTTCCTAGCTGTTGGCGTAAAGCTGCAGTTATTCCTATCCCTTGTAACGTTGTACAACGTACATGATTTTTTAATACAGTTTACAATCTAATTTGCACACCAAATAATCTAGTCTTAATGTGAACGAGCCACTAGAACACTAGCTGCCGTGTTCACTTTCCTATTGGTTCATTCAAATCAACTTACGGCGCTCGCGCATGCGCCCTTTGAATGACCACTGACCGCTGCTGCATTCGAGTAACGTTCATTTGCCATTGCGAGATATTGATAGCTACGGACGGTTCGTACATTTTACGTCGTCCTTTATTAATAATCCCAGTTTCATTTAAACTGCGATTTATAGTATATTTTACTCGTTTTAATATAATCAGTGTGTGATCGTTCTATCAATCACTGTGAGAACATAATTATTTTCGGATTTATAAAACCGTTTATTAGGTAAGTGTTGAACAGAGATATCTTAGTTTTAGAATAGAATGTACTCGTAGTTGCAATCGTAGATTGAAAGTATTTAGTTTTAGTTATTCTTTCTCATTAGATTTTTGTACGAAACAATAACATAATTATCAAAATTGTAATAACTGCTTAGTTTCTTTGTCTGCAGATCATTTCATATATAACCTACCTTCATATTTTTATTCATATTAGGTTGAAATAATTTTAATTTTAAAATCATTTCATTATGATTTTATCATTTAGAAATCGTTTTTCATTGCATTTGGCTTTTCAAATATTGTAAACTCTGCTCTGGTTTGCGATCACTGCACTGCTACTGCTACTTTTGTCAGTCTTCCACTGCTAGCTTGCTTTGCAACGTGACCGCCACCCAGAGAATGGTTTCTCAACATTCTCTTACGCACTGGATGTGAATTCCAGGGTGCGACGTTTGGGGTCAAGCTGACCAACACCGTTTGCTGTGACTGCCGAACCCACAGCTCGTTCTAGCTCCGCCTGCGGACCCGCCTCTTCGTTGCAAGACGTCTTCTGGCTACGGAGGGAAGTACTGGCCTACGGAAGTACAAGAAATAGACGGGCATTCTTACCCAGACCCTTATTTAATTATTTTTTTAATAGTTAACAGGGCTCGGTCATGCTGACCGGTTCCCTTCTTGTTTTATAATTAAAGTTTTTTTGTTCAGTTGGAGCTGGGTGTTTCATTTTAAACACCCAAGGCTACACCCTAAAACAAGTAATCCGTCTTCCTTTTCTCACTTTCGCCCTATATCAATCCTACTTTTCTTTTCCAAAGTTTTAGAACGTCTTGTTCACCATCAGCTTTCCGTTTTTGTAAATTCTCACAATATACTTAGTCCCTTTCAGTCTGGCTTCCGCCCTGGTCACAGTACCGTCACAGCTCTCACCAAGGTATCTGATGATGTGCGCTTGGGCATGTCAAATCAGCAGCTTACAGTCATGGTTTTACTTGATTTTAGTAATGCGTTTAATACGGTCGACTTCGACATTCTCCTTTCAATGCTACGCTCTCTGCATATCTCGGATACAGTGGTGGAGTGGTTCAACGGTTACTTTACCGGTAGGCAGCAATGTATCCGCACTGATGAGAAAGTCTCCCGCTTTGTTGATATAACTGCCGGTGTGCCCCAGGGCGGGGTATTGTCCCCTCTTCTTTTTTCTATCTTCATCAACTTCCTTTCCCCTCTCCTCTCCTGTTCATATCATCTTAACATCTTATCATCTTAACGCTGATGACCTGCAGATTTACACCCAAGCTTCCGCTGATGAGATTGATGGTGCAATTGAAGTACTGAATAATGATCTCAAGACTGTCCTTCAGTGGAGTAATGCTCATGGCCTAACAGTTAATCCTGCAAAATCGCAAGTCATAGTTATTGGTGGGTTCAAACAAATCAATCGGCCAAATTACGTTAATCACCCTCCTCTTGAGTTTAATGGCGTTCATCTCCCTTATAGTAAGGTTGTTAAAAATCTTGGTGTTTTCTTCGACTCTACGTTATCTTGGTCCCATCATATCTCCCAAGTGAGTAGGAAACTCTTCGCGGCGGTAGGGTCGCTTAGGAGGTGGAAGAACCTGCTTCCGGTGAGGACCAAGTTGCGCTTGCGCAATCGCTTCTTCTTCCTATCTTGGACTACGCAGACGTTTGTCTGATAGACCTCAATGAAGATTTCCTTAACAAACTTGAACGTCTTCAAAACGTATGTATAAGATTCATTTTTGGATTGCGCAAGTTTGACTACGTCTCCGAATATCGGAAAAAACTGGGATGGCTTTTTATCAGGCAACAAAGGGATTTACATGTCCTGATTCTCCTCTATAACGTGCTGTACGACCCCCGTTCTCCTCCTTACCTGAAGGAGTGCTTCCAGTACCTGGGCTCCAACCATGGGCTAGCACTGCGCTGTAAGTCAGTGCCTTTCACACGGTCTGGCTACTATAAAGATTCTTTCACAGTAAGGGCTACTCAACTCCAGGGCTATCTTCCGCGAGAGATACGCCACTCTCAGTCACTCGCTGTCTTTAAAACCAAGTTGCGTTCTCATCTCATCAGCAAAACCATTTCATTATCCGTTTATTGTTTAATATTATATATATTATTTATTATTTCCAAAGATATTTTGAAACTCGACCAGAGGTCGGTTGTTTTCAATCAGGTACGGGCTTATGCCAAGTACAGTACTTATTTATTATATTATTATGTTTATTATATTCGTTATTATTATTATTTATTTATTTTAATGCATTATACTTACTTATGTATGTGTATGTTTTATCTTATGTAGTTTATGTTATTCATGTAGTTGTTTAAGAGATTATTAAATCCTGTACCGTTATTCGAAACCTATACATAAATACATGAGAGTAGCACTTCCGTTTTCCTCAAGTACCGCTAACTTCAGTGCGTTTCCCTATTGGTCGACCCTCCCTTCCACCGCCAGCAGGCGAACCGACCTGAACGTAGGCCGGGCTCGCTTCGAGCTCATTGGCGTCTGTTTTCCTCGACGCGAACGGTCGTCTTCAGAAGATCTGGCATTCTGTCCACAGTGACGAACAAATATATACGACGACCGTTAAAATTGTATCGCAAATTTTAAAAGTAAGGTTTTAAGAAATCTTCTTTTATCTAACTGTGGTAAGCACAACGATTTTTATCGTTCGTTTTTATTATTTTCTACCCTCGAGTTTTATTTTATTTTCGAGGTGATTGCGTTTTTTTTCCCAGTGATTCATTACAGTTTTGTTGCAGTAATAATGATAAATTCAAATGACGATAACGACCCGAAGGAGAAAGATGATTCAAATGTACATAATAAAAAGGTGCGACGCAGAGATTCCAGCTCGAGTTCTAGTTCGAGTTCAAGCTCAAGTTCCGACTCGAATTCATCTTCAAGGAAGAATCGTCGACGTCGCCGTCGCCGCCAAAACCGTATGTTGAAAAAACTTTCTAAACAGTTTTCTGATTTGCGTGATCAAGTGCAAAATAATCAAATTCCACCTTCAAGTACCCCTATGTGTAATTACGAAAACGATGTGCCTGTGTTTCTCGATCCCAATGTTAGCGGTTCTTTGTATCGCGACTGTCAGTATGACTCGCCCGTTTCTGACTCACAAGCTCAGTCAAAGGCTCAACCCCAACCGCAACCCGGCCAATTTAATGCAAAATTCAAACTACAAATGGACACAAATGTGAAAGAACCTTCTGTTCCAATTACGCCAGAACCGTATTTACGTACGTTGAAAAGTATGCAAAGTATGCAATATTGGGAATAAAAGAGGGGGGTTACTCGCGCAACAGTGCCCCGTTTCGGGCAAGACACGGTACGTCATCTTACCCAGAACAAAGAAGTGGCACTAAGCGATCATCTTCTCCCAGCTACAAGAACAAGTCCAATAAACGTCGCAAATATTGACTCGCGGACTTTCCGGGCAGGGCAACTTCAAAACTTTGTACATGTGTGGCAAAATATGAAAGCACCGCCATTCATACTAAAGATCATTCAAGGTTATCGAATACCCTTTCAAAAGAAACCGCCCCTTGTAAGACCCGGACAAAAGTTTGCAGTTCCAACATCACCCGAAATGACAGAAGTAATTCAATCCATGAAAAAACAAAAGATCCTGGAACCAGCTCAAATAAGCGCCAGCTTTTTGTCAAGCCTGTTTCTTGTAGCCAAGACCGACGGCTCGCAAAGACCGATTTTCAACTTGAAGGCACTAAACAAGTTTGTTCACACAGACAAGTTCCAGCTGATAAATGTACTCAAGGTTCCGGATTTTCTGCAAACCAGGGATTGGCTTACAAAAATAGACTTGTCACAGGCCTATTTCCACCTACCCATCGCACGGTCGCACAGGCGTTTCTTAAGACTGGTATACGAAAACGAACTACTACAGATGACTTGTCTGCCATTTGGCTTAAGTTCGGCGCCAAGAGTTTTTGCCTCAGTGACAAACTGGATGGCGCAAAAATTTCGAGACCAGGGCATAAGGATACTCGTGTATTTAGAAGATTTTCTTATCGCTCACCAAGACCATCACACCCTGGTCTTGCAAACAAAACTCGTCGTCAAGACTTTGTTTCAATTGGGCTGGCAAATCAACTGCCAGAAATCCGTATTCGAGCCCCAAACTTCTATCGAATACCTAGGAATCCTCTGGGATCCATGGCACGACGAGAAGCTTCTTCCCGAAAAGAAAATTATAAAAATTGGACATCTGGTACAGAAAGCGAGAGATCAAACAAAGCTGAATCTTGTAGAGACTCAGACGCTTCTGGGGGTTCTGAATTTTGCCAGTATCGTGGTGCCTCGCGGGCGACTGAACCAGCGAATGCTACAACGCTTCCAGAACTCGATACTCAGAAGTCATCCAAAGAAACGCTGGTTTTTGCCACCAATGGCCATTCAAGAACTTCAATGGTGGGCACAAAACTGCCAGAACTCGTCGCCCTTAAAAATACCGCCTCCCTCGCATTTTCTAACAACCGATGCATCGGACTTGGCTTGGGGAGCAAGATTGAACAATCTGAACCTGTCGGGAACATGGACAGAAACAGAAAAACATCTCCATTGCAATCAGAAAGAGTTGTTAGCAGTGTTGAAGGTCCTCGAACAAGCCCGAACTTTAGGTATTCACAAAGCGTCAATCTTGCTACAGAGCGACAGTCGTACTGTCGTGGCCTACTTAAGAAACGAAGGCGGTACTCATTCGGAACCCTTAATGAATTTGACTTACAGAGTCTACCAGTTACTGGACCTCCACGAGATACACCTCAGGGTCTATCATTTACCCGGAATATTCAATTGCGAAGCAGACCGTCTATCGAGATTACAGCCACCGCCAGAGTGGCACCTGTTACCCAGAGCGACAAAGATAATCTTTGCAAAATGGCAAATGGCAGCCGGAAATAGATTTGTTTGCCTCTCAAACCGCTCATGTAGTACCGACTTATTCAACCCTAGACCAACGAGATCCCCGGGCAGCGTTTTACGATGCTCTGAGCAGAGACTGGACATTCAAGATAGCCTGGGTGTTCCCTCCACCTTGTCTAATTCCGAAAGTACTATTTCACTTGAACCAGGCAAAGGGAGTTTACCTGATAACCGCTCCGAGGTGGGAGAGAGTTTATTGGCGGGCCGACCTGAAGGCCAGATCATTAGCCCCTCCTCACACGATTTGGAACTTAGAGCAGGTACTTCTGGACACAACAACTCAAGAACCTCCCCCGAATGCGACGAAAATGACCCTAGAAGTTTTGAAGTGTGCTGGTGGACTAGGGATCTGACGAATTGGTCCCCAGATCAAAGACGTTTGTTGTTATCAAGTTGGCGAGAGTCTACATTAAAGACCTACAAGGTTGCTTGGAATCGTTGGTGTAAGTGGGCACAATCAAGTAATGTAGACAATACCGGTCCTAGCGGCTCAGATTTAGCCAGGTTCCTGTCGGACCTTCACCAAAAAGAGGGTCTAGCGTACAGTACCATATTACTCCACAAGTCTGTTGTAGCTACCTTCACCAGAACTGACGTGTCTGGATCATTATCTAGCCATAAGTTAGTGCAACAAGTTTTAAAGGCAATCGCGCTAAAGCGTCCCAAAGATCCGAAGCCCCCAATATGGGATGTCTCAGTCCTGACATCTTTTTTACAGGCAAGGCAAACGTTAGATGACACTCTGTTCGAAGTTTCAAGACACACTGCGATTTTGCTTCTCCTCTGCTCCGGCAGAAGGATCCATGACCTAACTCTACTGTGCGTTGACTCACAGCACATGACCGAATCAGATGACAGTATCACCCTATGGCCAACCTTCGGCTCAAAGACGGACTCTGCAGATAACAGACAGTCAGGTTGGAGGTTACTTAATTCTGGTCAGCCTTTGTCCACAAATCCGTATCACTGGGTGAAACAACTTATCACTATCGGCGAGCATCGTCGAACCGTTGGCAAAAGTACAAGGCTGTTTATTACCGTAAGAGGCGAACCTCGTCCAGCCAGTCGCTCTATTTTAGCAGGATGGGTAAAATCCCTTTTACGAGACGCAGGTATTAAGGCCTCTCCTGGGAGTGTAAGAGCAGCCGTGGCTTCAAAAAATTGGATAGAAAACTTTCCTCTAGATCAGATCCTACAGCAAGGAAATTGGCGATCGGGAAATACCTTTCGACAATTTTATCGCAGAGAAATTTACCAGCCCAGCTCCGGGAGTTCTAAAAGTTTGAGTAATAACTTCCAATCAACGTGATATTCCTCAAATTACAAGGGTTATTTCGACAATTACATACTTATATATAAAAGCCCTTAGTTACTGTGGTTGATTTGTTCTGTTATTGTTTCCTAAGTTGTAATAATTAAAACAACTTAAGATGACCTTTATGTTAAATTTAATTGCAACAATCTTGCCTATGTATCTTTTTAGTTTGTGTTAATTGGTTGATTCGTTCTGTTAATGTTTCCTACGTTGTAATAATTAAAAACATCTTAAGGTGTCCTTTCATGTTTTGATTGCAATATGGCCTATGTATCTTTCTTGTTTCTGTTCATTAATTATTCCTTAATTGGCCACAATGCTAACACTTATAGTCTAAAATATATGTGTAAGTGATAGGACTCCTCTTTAGTTGTTCTAACATAATATCATAATAAATATGCAAGTGAATAAATAAAAGTCTATTTTGAATTAAAATATAACCCTTTTAATATCTTAATATGATTATGTAATATAAAATACAAATCAAATTCCGGATTGCTTTGTTCATCCTCTATCATATACATAGGTACACACCTCTTAAATACATTGGCGTCTCTGTCTCATAGATGCTGAAAAACATATACCATCCACCGCCAGGCGATATCAAACACTTCTCATGTATTTATGTATAGGTTTCGAATAACGGTACAGGATTTAATAGAAGCGTTTTACCTCACAATAAAACGCATATTAAATACTTACCTTATTCGAAACCTATACAATAAGTCCTGCCTGGCAGACTTGCAGCCGCAATGAGCTCGAAGCGAGCCCGGCCTACGTTCAGGTCGGTTCGCCTGCTGGCGGTGGAAGGGAGGGTCGACCAATAGGGAAACGCACTGAAGTTAGCGGTACTTGAGGAAAACGGAAGTGCTACTCTCATGTATTTATGTATAGGTTTCGAATAAGTTAAGTATTTAATATGCGTTTTATTGTGAGGTAAAACGCTTCTATTATATGGCATTGTAGTGTTAATATTAATTAGGTACCTACTTTTTATGCCTTTTGTATTTCATGGCACTTGTGATCGCATGAATACTTGCAGAGCTCTGTTTATGTATCCCTAACATCAAAGGTTGCCTGTAAGAGATCGCTTGCAGCGATAAGGCCGCCTTTGCCCACATTAGGTAAAGTTCTCCATGTTCATTTGTTTTTTTGTTGTGTGAGCAATAAAGTGTTCTATCTATCTATCTTCAAGCAGGCAACATTGCGACCTTGCGTCCGCGTGACTGCTCGCGCATACTCGAGCAGCCGCGAGCAGTTTTTATGCCTCTCAGGCAATTTTGCATTTTATTCCTATGAATTTAAAGTCCATTTTGCAATGCTATCAAAAACTGCTCTCGTCTGCTCTGCCTTTTGGTGTGCGCGGAGCCATATGAGGAGAAACTATGTGTGCGAGCAGGTCGGATTGACACTTGTCTTTGTCGCTTCAATGTGTAACGTATCGCTCCGTCCTGCTCTCACACTTCTGTCATTCTTATCATGCAGTATTACTTCGACTGTAGGATGTATGCTTAATATCATACCGCCAGTATTAGACGCATGATAGATGTATTAAAGTAGTGTATACTTTTTCTATGGATGTATTGTGTACCCCGTACACCGCCTTCATTCCATGCTTCCCTTAGTTACCAAGCAATCACGTGCAGTCAACTATCAAAATGTCATGCGCCGAATTGTAACGAATGGATCAATGAATTTGGAAATTGTTGTAGGGTTGGATAGTACAATAATCGATTATCAATATGGTAATGCAGAGTAAAAATAGGTTCGTTCCGGTAAGGCTTGGAAGTCCTTGAGCACGCTGCGGGGCAAAAGTCGCGCGCTGCGGATTTGCTGTTGTAGATCTAGCAGGAGCTGTTATAACCAATAGCTGACAGAGAGCTCCTGGAGCAATCCTATACAACGTGTAAAGGAAAGGTGTGATAATAATGAAGGATGTGAATCTGCCCATGAAACTGAACAACTTTTCCCAAGGAACATAGGTCGAAATATGAACATGAATTTTTGACCTCCCATAGAAACTGCATTAGCTGATTGTGCATTTTGAATGGGAGGTCAAAAATTCATGTTAATATTTCGACCTATGTTCCTTGGGAAAAGTTGTTCAGTTTCATGGGCAGATTAACATCCTTTATTATTATCACACCTTTCCGTTACACGTTGTATAGGGTGTGTGTCCAGGCGATTATTTGTTTTTCTTTTTTTTTACGATTTGAACAGTAATAAAAGGTTTCGTGATCAAAGGTCACGATAATCTTTTGCCTAATATTTATAAAACTCAGTTGTTTCCTGCGACTACAAACACATAGCTTTTTCCGAAATTTTATTAGCAATAACTTACGCTTTCTAAAGTGAGTAGGTAGGTAGGTAGGTACTAGCAAAGAAAAACAAAAAAAAAGCAACAGTAAAATTTTATGTCTAAAGTTTTCTACTGACTTGTTGTACCAGATTAATAACAAATTTATTGACTTTATTCCGAAACTATTACAATCAATTAATGTCAAAATTTTGGATATTTCTCGTTTTATTTAAAAAAACGTTATTGATGTCATTTTACTCATTAGGTAACCAGTGGCGGTACTGTCATATAAGCCTAAAAGCCGGGCTTGCCCTATAAAAATAATTATCGATTACGAATCAAGAACAAATAAAAAATCAAATTAATGAGAGCGGAGAGTCCGAAATATTTATTTTAAAAGTTCGCGCTATTTTACTTTACAAAATAAGTCGCGCGTCCCGCCGTGCAACCGAGCCGCGAGAGGCAGTGTCACCCACTGAGACTCGGCTAGTCATCTCGCTCGCACGCGCTGGCTTGCAAGCGGGCTTCGATTCCAGCCGGCATATCTCTTTCTTACCTACTGAAAATGTGCTCTATAAGGATATAGCTATGCGTAGGTTTATATAGCAATCAGTACTAGACTGAAAGCCCTGCTTGCGTATGAAGTTGTACACGGATTCATAGTGAATGCGAAAATTCGGCGAGTGCGCGGTGGTGTTCCAACTTCACTTTATTGTGTTTTTCTTAAGTTTGGGTTTGAGCGGGTGGATTTGTTTGTTTTGTTTGTGTAGTGTTTTATCAGTAAAAAGTGATTACTTTGTTCGAAAAAATGGCAAAAGTTATATTTCCTTGTAAGGATTTAAAGTTATAAGGCAAAGAAAAGGTAGTCTTTTAACTTTGATCAAAAGAAAAAATATCTCTCACTAGGCAAGCAAAGATAAAAAGTCCACCTTAATATAATTCGCTCAAACAAACCAAACGGCTTTTTTCAAAGCCACTGCAATGAAGTAGTAGTAGTATATCTTCAGTGTGCCTTATGAGCTCGTCCAGGCCAGTAAGTGCGTATGAAAGTGAAGAGTGATGAGATAAGTGAGGAAAAACTGTAAAACCTACAGAAACGTATCTCTCGGCTTGCCCTATTCGGAAACCCTAGGCACGCCACTGTAGGTAACGTACTTTTAAAATCAGTTTAAAGTTTTTTGATATCTGTAATACTTACGGAATAATCGCCTGGACACACTTATTGATTACACCCTGTATATCTTCGCATAACATAATAAATGGTACAGCAGCACTGCACTTACTTTCTCGCAATACTCAAGAAAAAACTATCAACCGCAAACTTAAATTTGTAATGCCATGCACATCGTATGGAAATACAAACTTTTATTTACGTTTTTCTAGAAAAATGTTCGAATGAAATATACAGATCAATTCAGAATTCAAATTGTCAAACATTAAAACAAACAAACCTCAAACGATTTCGAGTAAATCACATGTGTAACTTTTGGTAGAACTGGAACACCCTTTATATGAATTTTGTCATATCAATGGATAGTACCGTAGGATACTTGCATGGAGATTTTTTAAATTTCCCAACACATGTTCCTTATGGATAATTGTTCAGTTTAGTCTACTGAGCAAGCCCTTTCAGTTTTTGGTACATCCTGTGTACTAAATTTTATAAAAAAAAAAACATAAATAATATCCAGTCAGGTAGACAACCAATCTAGGATTTATTTAGGATAGAAAATTTTAATAAACTCAATGGAACCAATTTTGGGTAAATCACATATTTACCATTTGGTGGTACAGGAACACCCCTTATATGAAATTACACAGATCAATTGCTACTAGTGCAAGATATCTCACATGGAGATGCTTGGTCATGCAAAGTTTCATCAAGATTAGGGGTGGGGTAGGGGTGGGGTAGGGTTGGGGTAGGGTGGGGTAGGGTGGGGTAGGGGTAGGGTAGGGTTAGGGTAGGGGTAGGGTAGGGGTAGGGTAGGGGTAGGGTAGGGGTAGGGTAGGGGTAGGGTAGGGGTAGGGTAGGGGTAGGGTAGGGGTAGGGTAGGGGTAGGGTAGGGGTAGGGTAGGGGTAGGGTAGGGGTAGGGTAGGGGTAGGGTAGGGGTAGGGTAGGGGTAGGGGTAGGGTAGGGGTAGGGTAGGGGTAGGGTAGGGGTAGGGTAGGGGTAGGGTAGGGGTAGGGTAGGGGTAGGGTAGGGGTAGGGTAGGGGTAGGGTAGGGGTAGGGTAGGGGTAGGGTAGGGGTAGGGTAGGGGTAGGGTAGGGGTAGGGTAGGGGTAGGGTAGGGGTAGGGTAGGGTAGGGGTAGGGTAGGGGTAGGGTAGGGGTAGGGTAGGGGTAGGGTAGGGGTAGGGTAGGGGTAGGGTAGGGGTAGGGTAGGGGTAGGGTAGGGGTAGGGTAGGGGTAGGGTAGGGGTAGGGTAGGGGTAGGGTAGGGGTAGGGTAGGGGTAGGGTAGGGGTAGGGTAGGGGTAGGGTAGGGGTAGGGTAGGGGTAGGGTAGGGGTAGGGTAGGGGTAGGGTAGGGGTAGGGTAGGGTAGGGTAGGATAGGGTTTTTTTTTTTTTTTAAACATCTCGGACATAATCTGAGACCTTATTTACATAACATACAGGTATTTTATCATTAGTCATTTTACATTGTGGTCGGGTCACTTGCCCTTCCATGTCTTAATGTAAGCAGTTATAAATTTTTTTTACAGAACATCGTTTTAATTCTTATAATTTTTCTACTTTTGTTTTACTTTTTATTTTTACATAATACTTTCTTTGTGCATATATCTATTTATATACCATTATATAAATAATACATACTTTTCTTACTATCTACTTTTGTTTATTTCATTGGCTTCTTTTACTATCTTTCGAATATAATCTTCTAAGTGCGATCTGGATTGCAGGTCTGAAATAATTTCTGACAAATTATTTTTATTAACATTCATGTTAATTTTGCATTCCAGGTCGTTATTATGTTTCGGGCACTCCGTTATAAGATGTACTATTGATTCAAGTTCAGCTCCACGTATACATGCTGGGTTTTCTTTTAGTTTGAATCGACAGAGATATTCCGCGAAACCACCGTGTCCTGTTAATGCCTGTGTTATTTGTTGTGTGTGTTTGTGCGTCCTTGCAAATTTATACCCTACGTATATATTTGGGAAGTACAGCTTTGTAACGCTTGCGGTTTCTCCTTGCATGTACCTGTCATTCCATATTTTTAAACTATCATCTCTTAACAGTCTTTTAACATAAGATTCCGGGACTTTGTCGTAGTGTTCAGCCATTCTACTATCTTGAGCCGCTTGTTTAGCTAATTCGTCCGCCCTTTCCTTGCCTGGGACTCCGACATGTGCTTTTATCCAGCACAGCTCGATATTCCGGCCTTGTCGTTGGATGGCTTCGATGTTTTCGCGGGTACATCGTGCTAGCGGGTGGTAAGTATCCAGTTTTATGACAGTCTGTAATCCTGATCTAGAATCGCTGAGGATTGCCACTTCATCGTCTTCCACCAAGTTTATTACCATTTCTGTAGCCTGGTAAAGAGCGTAAAGCTCTGCTTGGTACACGGTGCAGTTACCATCTAATTTAAGCTTTTTTGTTATAATTTCTATCCCGTCTCTGCGGCAAGTAAGAGCAGCTCCTACACCATCCTGCATCTTACTACCGTCGGTATAGATTCTGGTAGATGGTACCTGGTGTTCGGCTACTGTTTCTGGGTTCTCGTCATCAAGACACACAAACCTCACATCGATGTTTTCAGCCGGATGTGGTAGAGCCAAATGATTGGTTCTACGTTCCATTTCTCTGTCTACCATCTCATTTAATAATATGCCGCGTCTTACTTGAGCCAATTTGTAATTTTCTCTGATTTTTAGGTCCAATGGGATAAGTCCAGCTAATACCAGAGACGCATTTAGTGAAACAGTTCTATAAGCTTTCAAGATTTTTTGTGCCATAGTTCTTTGAATAGTATTTAACTGTTTTTAGGGTTCCGTACCTCAAAAGAAAAAAACGGAACCCTTATAGGATCACTTTGTTGTCCGTCTGTCTGTCTGTCTGTCTGTCTGTCTGTCTGTCTGTCTGTCAAGACCCTTTATCTCACGAACGGGTAAAGGTATCAGGTTGAAATTAATACCATATATTAGGATCCATGAACCACACAAGATCTGTAAATTTCAATTTTTTACAACGACGCAATCAAAAGATATGGCATTTTATGTCCTCATCTCCATACATTTATTCAAAAATGAAAAACCTACAGGGTACTTCCCGTTGGCCTAAAATTATGAAATTTGGCAAGAAGCTAGGTCTCACAGTACAAATAATGGGAAAAGTCTGAAATCATTAAATATTACAACTTTTCTCACAACTAATGGTAACCAATTGTGGTGAGCTCCCGTTTCAAGAACATTCATATAAGAGAGGGGTCAAGTTGGATGGTTGCTAAGGCGATTTTAGTTTTAGTTCTATTTAAAAACGGGAACACTTACAAACTTGAAAATTGGTATGTTTATAGGACATAGGCTATAAAATAACAACAAATAATAAAATTTGGTCAAGCGCGTGTCGGACTCAAAAAATCTAGCACATTAACTTACTGAAATTTCAACTAATACAATTATGTTTATGTGGTGGTACGGAACCCTCAGTGCGCGAGTCCGACTCGCACTTGGCTGGTTTTTTGTACTTTAATCTTCTCTGCTGCAGGACCCCATGTGTTGGCCGCATAAAGTATGACGGGTTCAATTACTCCAGTGTACATGGTTCTGATTACCTCCGGATTTAACCCCCAACTTAATTTAGCTGCTCTTGTTAGTAGTTTGGTGATGTTCGCCGCTTTGCGGCAAACATTACCAACATGTTTGTTGAAATTTAATTTTTTGTCGATAGTAAGGCCTAAAATTTTTATATCGTCAACAAATTGTATTTGTGTATCATTCATGTATATAACTGGATTTTTATATTTCAATTTCTTTGTGACTGCCATTGCATGGGTCTTGTGTGCTGCAAAGGTTAGTTTGTTTTTTCTTCCCCAGTCATATACATGCGCGAGTACCGGGTTTATTTTAGTTTCTAATATTTGAGCGTTTTTTCCGGAAAATATTAAAACCACGTCGTCCGCAAAAGCCTGGAAGTATACATCAAAGTTCCTCAGTTCTTCCAATAATGGGTCCAGCAGCAGATTCCAGAAGGTAGGTCCTACTATCGAGCCTTGGATGGTTCCTTAGTGCATGATCTCCTGGCGTAGATCACTTGTACTACTCTCTCGCTTAAATAATCGCTTACCAGTCTTCTCAGATTTATTGGGCAGCCTTTTCTTACTAGTTGCGTTTTTATGGCTGGCCACCATGCGTTATCGAAGGCGCCCTCTATGTCCAGGGATATTACTACGCCTATGCTCTTCCTTTTATTTATTTTTTATTTATTTATTTTTTTTTCAGGTTTTCTTTCAGGTGCTGCACTAGGTCATAGAGAGCGTCCTCGGTACTTCGCTGGGGTACAAAGCCATATTGGCGCGGACTTGCTTTTGGGAGTATGTGCCATCTTATCCTCTTTACCATCATCTTTTCTAAGATTTTCCCGAGAATAACACTAAAATCCAATTCGTTTTTTGACCCTCGTATGACACAGATTTTCACGCAACTTTTGACGTATCACTCGTCAAAATCGGATCACAAAAAACCACTTTTTAGAATTTTTGAAAATTTTTTAAACGCGGAGTAGCTTTGAAAGTGTGTAGATGATGTCTCACGTTCAGTCGATCCCCTACATGATGGGGTAGGGTAGGGTAGGGGTAAGGTAGGGGTACGGGTAAATAAAATCTGCTTATTTATTGCCTGTAAGCGGAACAAAGTTCACCGGGTCAGTAAGGGCAGGTACCTTAACCGCCACAGTTACAAGAAAAGCTTCCTACGCGACCATCCATGACTTTTAAAGATATTCTGAACTGCATTCACAGATTTAAAAAAAAATTTACAGTTAGCAAGAAAATACCCATTTTACAAAAAACATTTTTTTGATGCCAATCGATCCTGTTTCTAATACTGATCAAACCTTCTATGGGACCAACCAACGTTGGAGTACTCAAAAAGTCACAAATTGCAAAAGCTTTTCCCATACATTTTGTATGAAAATTTTACGCATAAGTTTTTTTTAGTGACGGTTAAGATCTTTTTGTCAACTGAATAAAAAGATAAGTATAAAAACAATTCAAAATTTGAACTCGTTATTATTAAATAAAAAGCAATCTTGATAGTTTGATGCGTCAGAATAGCTCTGAGTGTGTTGTGAATTTTACAATTAGTGCATAATTGGACAGCATTGTGCAATAAAGAATATAATAATAAGGCTTGCCTGGACCTGCACGTTTTGTGCAATTACCTTATAACTGTAATTTTTACAATAAAATTATAAAGGGTCAATTGGGAGACATTTCACACAAGGTCATCTGATCCCAAACTAGGCAAAGCCTGTGCTATGGGTATCAGAGACTGATATCTTCTTCTATCTATATATATAAAAGAAGAAGGTGACTGACTGACATATCAACGCACAGCCCAAACCGGTGGGTCTAGAGATTCCAAATTTGGCATGTAGGTTCCTTGTAAGGCCTAAGGGTGCACTAAGAAAGGATTTTACAAAATTCCACCCCTAAGGGGGTAAAATAGGGGATGAAAGTTTGTATGAAAGTTCGTCAGTTTTGAAGTTAGGATCTTCAAAATTTGTATTTAAGCTGACGACTAAAAACTAAGTTGTACGTGTCTCAGGGTTTTTGAAAATTCTTCACCATAAGGGGTGAAAAGGGGGATGAAGTTGAAAATCCTTCATTTTCAAAGTCATCATCATCATATCGTGTTGGTTGCAAGGTCGATGACCGACCTCACAAACCCTGGTGTCAGAGTTGTTGAGCCGCCAAAGGCCTCTGACATGGCTCATTAACGACTACATCCGTAGATAGTAGTCGGGACCAACGGCTTTACGTGCCTTCCGAAGCACGGAATCATCTAACTTTTCGGGCAATCAGGTGATTCATCCAATGCAATGCCCTAACCAAACTGGGGAGGTCGCACAAAGAGATTTTTGTTTGACAGTGTCCCCACTGGGAATCGAACCCAGAACCTCCGGATCGAGAGCCGAACCCTCTAACCACTAGACCACGGAGGTTTTCAAAGTAAAATCCACTAAATTTATTGTTTAGTCATTAGGGTTGTAATTCTGTGGAACGTACATCACTGTTATTGGAATTCCACCCCAAATTCAACCCCTAAAAGAGGGAAATGGGGTGAAAAATTCTAAAAACCAATATGAGTATCGTTTTTACGGTTAATCGGGTCGCTGATTACGAAAACTACAACAATTTTGAAATCCAACGTGGTGGACGTGAAATACCATCATCCCCTGGGGATGGGGTTGGGGTGCGATAGGGTTGAAATGTCTAAAAATCAATATGGGTGTCGTTTGTATGGTTTATCGTGTTGCTGATTACAAAAACTATAACAATTTTGAAATCCAACGTGGTGGACGTGAAATACTATCATACCTTGGGAATGGGGTTGGGGTGCGATAGGTTTGAAATGTCTAAAAATCAATATGGGTGTCGTTTGTATGGTTTATCGGGTCGCTGATTACGAAAACTACAACAATTTTGAAATCCAACGTGATGGACGTGAAATACCATCATCCCCTGGGGTTGGGGTTGGGGTGCGATAGGTTTGAAATGTCTAAAAATCAATATGGGTGTCATTTCTATGTTAGGGATAGCGATTAGCGTAGGGGTAGGGATAGGGGCAGGGATAGGGTAGAGGTAGAGGTAGAGAGGTAGAGAGGTAGAGAGGTAGAGAGGTAGAGAGGTAGAGGGGTAGAGAGGTAGAGGGGTGGCAGGGTAGAGAGGTAGAGAGGTACAGAGGTAGAGAGGTAGATAGGTAGAGGTAGAGAGGTAGACAGGTAGAGAGTTAGAGAGGTAGATAGGTAGAGAGGTAGAGAGGTAGAGAAGTAGAGAAGTAGAGAGGAAGAGAGGAAGAGAGGAAGAGAGGTAGAGAGGAAGAGAGGTAGAGAGGAAGAGAGGTAGAGAGGTAGATAGGTAGATAGGTAGAGAGGTAGAGATGTTAAGGTACAGGTAGAGGTACAGGGAGAGTTAGGGGAAGAGAGAGGCGGAGAAGGAGGGGTAGGGGGAGAGGGAGGGAGAGAGGGAGGGAGAGAGGGAGGGTGGTAGGGGGAGAAGGAGGGGGAGAAGGAGGGGAAGGGGGAGGGAGGGGAGGGTGAGAGGGAGATGGAAATTGAGAGGGAGAGGGAGAGCGAGAGCGAGAGCGAGAGGGAGAGGGAGAGGGAGAGGGAGAGGGAGAGGGAGAGGGAGAGGGAGAGGGAGAGGGAGAGGGAGAGGGAGAGGGAGAGGGAGAGGGAGAGGGAGAGGGAGAGGGAGAGGGAGATGGAGAGGGAGAGGGAGAGGGAGAGGGAGAGGGAGAGGGAGAGGGAGAGGGAGAGGGAGAGGGAGAGGGAGAGGGAGAGGGAGAGGGAGAGGGAGAGGGGAGAGGGAGAGGGAGAGGGGAGAGGGAGAGGGAGAGGGAGATGGAGAGGGAGAGGGAGAGGGAGAGGGAGAGGGAGAGGGAGAGGGAGAGGGAGAGGGAGAGGGAGAGGGAGAGGGAGAGGGAGAGGGAGAGGGAGAGGGAGAGGGAGAGGGAGAGGGAGAGGGAGAGGGAGAGGGAGAGGGAGAGGGAGAGGGAGAGGGAGAGGGAGAGGGAGAGGGAGAGGGAGAGGGAGAGGGAGAGGGAGAGGGAGAGGGAGAGGGAGAGGGAGAGGGAGAGGGAGAGGGAGAGGGAGAGGGAGAGGGAGAGGGAGAGGGAGAGGGAGAGGGAGAGGGAGAGGGAGAGGGAGAGGGAGAGGGAGAGGGAGAGGGAGAGGGAGAGGGAGAGGGAGAGGGAGAGGGAGAGGGAGAGGGAGAGGGAGAGGGAGAGGGAGAGGGAGAGGGAGAGGGAGAGGGAGAGGGAGAGGGAGAGGGAGAGGGAGAGGGAGAGGGAGAGGGAGAGGGAGAGGGAGAGGGAGAGGGAGAGGGAGAGGGAGAGGGAAAGAGAGTGAGAGGGTTTTAGTTTTTCTCAGTTACTTCTGCGAATTGGCTGTGTTTTGAAATGTTACATAAAGGTGTCTCTCATCTCTCTTTCTATTTGTTAGGTTAAGTGACAACAGAACCTTTAAGGCATAATACTGCTGCTAAGTTCTTCTGTTCTGAGTAATTTAGGAGTAACTTCAGCTGGATCTTGAATTGTACTCATTGATTTGCGCAGGGTTAGTCCCGTTTTTCCTTAGTTTAAAATTACCCCGAAATGACGGGAAAATATCTCATTGCTTCGGAAAACCGGTAACTACATAAATACAAAAGCCACGCGAGCGAAGCCGCGGGTAACAGCTAGTACATACATAAATTGATAAATAACACCCAGAAATAGAACAAACACTCGTGTTCATCACAAAAATGTTTGCCCTGGGCGGGGATCGAACCCGCAGCCCTCGGCGTGAGAGGCAGGTTCACTACCAACCACACCAACGGGCAAGCATGATGGATCGAGTCGGTAAGATTGTTGGTTGTAAAAAAAAGAAGGCTAAAATAGGTTATTTATTATTTCTCCAATGGGTTACTCCGCCCATTAGAGGAGTTTATTCAATAAGGCACATTATGTTTTGCTATCGGCATACAAAACAATCATGTATCCTGGTTTATTCTAGCTAAGAATAAGTTGTTTGGGTTCACAATCTTATTAATATTATGCGCAACGCAACACACATGACACTAATACAATTTACTACATACATAACCTTATAATATATCTCTGATTACCAGGCCAAGTACCAGGTGACTGGTGCAAGGCTGTGATTGTGCCGCTGTACAAGGGAAAAGGGTCACAACAGGACTGCAAAAATTATCGCGGGATAAGCCTTCTCAGTGTCGTCGGCAAACTGTATGCAAAGGTTTTGATTGAAAGAGTGATGAAAGATACTGACGATAAAATATGGGATGTACAAGCGGGATTTAGAAAGGGAATGGGATGTACAGATCAGGTCTTTTCCTTGCGGTGCATAGCTGAAAAGTTTTTGGCTAAAAACCAAAAAGTCTACTGCGCGTTCGTGGATTTGGAAAAGGCCTATGACCGAGTGGTGAGGAATGAATTGTGGTCAGCATTGTCTATGTATGGGGTAAACGGTCATCTGATTCAAGCACTGAAATCTCTCTATGAGGATTCCAGTGCTTGTGTCAGAATAAACGGGGCGTACACTGAATGGTTTAGCATCGAAAAAGGTGTTAGGCAGGGATGTGTAGCGTCACCTTGGCTGTTTAACCTGTTCATGGATAATTGTTTGATTGATCTGAAAGAGAGTATGTGTGGACTGAGAATGAATGAGTTACTCATCAAATGTCTTCTCTACGCTGATGACCAAGTTGTACTTGCGTCATCTGCTGACGAGTTGCAGGAGATGGTAACAATGATGAATGTGGCTTTGGAAAGGAAAGGAATGAAAGTAAATGTAAGCAAGACTAAAGTAATGGTACTTGAAAGAGAAGAATGTATGACAGAGTGTACTATATTAATAGATGGTGAACAAGTCGAACAAGTGAAGGAGTTTGTGTATCTGGGCTCAAAGTTTACGAGAGATGGAAAGTGTGAAAGTGATATTGAAAGAAGAGTGAATGCTGGAAACATGGTGAATGGTGCCCTGCACGCCTTTATGAGGAGTCAAAAGGTGTCTCACAAGGCTCGTTTGGCTGTTCATGGGGGAGTTTTGGTACCAACACTGATGTATGGCAGTGAAAGCTGGGTATGGCAGAAGAAGCATGAAAGTAGAATTAATGCAGTGGAAATGAGAGCGCTAAGGAGTATGATTGGTGTTAAATTGAGTGACAGGATTAGAAATAGTGTGATAAGAGAACGGTGTGGCGTAAAAGAGGACGTAGTGACCAAAATCGAGAAAGGGATGCTGAGATGGTTTGGTCATGTAGAGAGGATGAATGAACGAAGATTGACGAAAGAGATCTACCAGGCGAGATTGAATGGAAACGTTGGAAGGGGAAGGCCTAGGCGAACGTACCAGGACCAAATTCAGGACGTTCTGAATAAAGGCCAGGTTAAAAGTACCCTAAACCGACGAGCATGTATGAAAGGATTGATGAAAGTACAGGAAGCAAGGGAAGTGTGTCAAGATCGTAGCAGGTGGAGGACTGTGGTCTCTGCCTACCCCAACGGGAAAGAGGCGTGATGTTATGTATGTATGTATGTATGTATATCTCTGATTTAGGGGCATAGAAGCGGCCGGTAGCTTTTAGTTTAGCTTAGTATAATATATTTGAGTGTAGTTAAGTATATGATCAGGTATATTTACAAATATGTATCCTAATCTGTAGAATACTAACAAATTCAATATTTACAATAACAACCTCTTATCCTACTATTCTTAAACACACAAAATTTACAAGATTTACTACTTATAGTACCTAGATATATAATTTACAAGTTATAAACAATCTAAGTTGTCCTTGACTATGTCCGAGCAAATTAATATTGCTTTCAGTCTCAGCCTTATGTGTTGTTAAATTGTTTCAGGTTATTAATGATATTAGTTACATGCCTGATATAGCTTTTAACTGTATTTTCCTTGCTGATGATTTCTGAGAGACTGTAAGGATTTATTTTCATTATTATACATTCGTATTCATGTTTTATTCTAGTAGCATTAAAGCGGTTACAGTCTTTTAGCACATGAATAAGCGACTGTGATGTAAGACCATCGCATGGGCATATGTCATCATTAGTGATCTTGAATCGGTGCAGATATTCTTTATGAAAACCATGATTTGTGAGAGTTTGGGTTATTGCAAAGTTAGGAGTTAAAACATTGGTAAAATTTTGGAGATCGTCAAATGTTGGGCAGAGAGTCTTAGTATATTGGCATTTTTCAGGTTGGGAGTAAAATTCCTTCATAGCTTTTAAACTGCGTTCTTTGTTAAGATGTCGGACAAAGCTTAACGGGAATCTGGCAAAATCATAGACCCGATGCAGACACGCTGCGCTCTTGGCCGCCGCATCCGCCTCCTCGTTGCCCTGCAGACCTGAATGACCCCTAACCCAGGCCAGCGTAACATCCAGTCCAAGAGTCTCAGTTTCATGCAAGGCTTTATGAATTTCCACGACTAAATATTGTGTACTATTAGGATTACTGAGCTCTTGGAGGCTAGATTTACTGTCAGAGAGAATAAAGACTGGCGACATTTTCTCATGAATAATGAACCTACAGGAGTGCAAAATGGCAAGGAGCTCAGCCTGATAAACCGAACATGCATTATGCAGCTTATACTTACGAATTGTTTTTCGACGGTTTGGAGAAAATGCCACCAGGGCCGCACCTACCACCCCATCATGCTTACTGCCATCGGTGTAGACAAGGTGAGTATTTGGGTCGTTAAATTTTGTGGTTATTTCTTCGGAGTCAGTAAGATTCATGATAAATTTGGTCGCCTTTCTTAATGAGGGGTGCAAGAGCTCAGAAGGACCAGCTGGAGAGTCTAGTCTAATATCGTCAGGTAGATATCTTGTCGTTCCGCAGATGCGAGTTTTTTCGTTGTCGCCAAGTTCAATCACCCTATCCGGCAGAGGAGTCAGCTGCGCTAACGAGATTGAAGCAACCGTGCTTACTGTCCTAAAACCCCTAATGATTTTGAGAGCAAACCCTCGCTGTGCGGACAAAAGCTTGTCATTGACGCACTTATATTTCAGTGCCGGGAGCCAAATGGAAGCGGCGTAACAAATGATCGGTTCGATTACATTTATTTATTTATTCTTCTAAATATAATTTTACAGTTATCCAATACATTATATTTATCATCGTTTCACATACATTCTATATGACAGTTCTATTCAAATTAAATTAATTAATTAAATTAAAATTATACGACACTTACAGCACAACACAAAAGGTATTATTCAACATGCTTGTTCACTGAAAGCCAATATAGCGGTTTCTAACCTTGTCCACGGATCTGTAAATAAGTCAACGTCTGGATTGGCGACCAGAAAGTTATTGAGTGTCATCAGGGCCCGGCAAAGAGGGGAGTAACTTCCTGCCACGGTGCGTGTTGAGGGAACGGCAAACAGACGTACTCTACGGTACCTTGTACGGTTTTCCGGCACAAATAGGCGACATACCTGATTGTGGAGCTCCGAAGAGTCCATACGCATACGGAGAACTTTGCATACAACCAGGATCTGACTGTAGAGTCGCCTCACCTCAAGGGAATTGAAACCTAAGGTTCCCTGCAGAAATTTTGTAGGGTACATGTATGGGTAGTACCCAAATTTCTGTTGATAAAGAAACCTCAGGAACCTTTTTTGCACCTTTTCTAGCAACAAGGTGTACGATTTTTCGTGTGGGTTCCACACGCATGCACTAGTCCCTAGCTTAGATCTAACCAAAGCTGTATACAAAGCCCCAGTTATCTTAGGATCCGAGAAATCTCTGCAATTTCTTACCACAAAGCCCAGCCTTTTGAAGCATTCTGCAGCAAGTTGATTTATATGCTGATGGAATGTTAATCTGGGGTCAAACAACACACCCAGGTCTTTAAACAAAAGCATCCTTTCTAAAGTGGTGTTACCAAGGTAGTACTTTGCCATAATAACTTTTGAGGATCTTGAGAAACTCATTACTGCGCACTTTTGCAAATTAAGGCAAAGTTTGTTATCCTCACACCACTTACAAATACTATCCAGGTCTTGCTGCATTTCGAGGCAATCTTCGCTCTTATTGACCACAGTGACAATTTTCAAATCGTCCGCGTATAACAACGCTTGCGAGGCGTTAAGACAGTCACTTAGATCGTTGACCATGATGGTAAACAATAGTGGTCCCAAGAGCGATCCCTGACTGACACCCGATCTAGTATGATATGGCTTGGAGTCATAACATCCCAATCGAACAAATTGTATCCGGTCATGCAGATAGTTTGCGAAAAGCCGCAGAAGCCTTGGTGTGAACCCCAGTTTACCAAGTTTGTTCAGCAAAACATCGTTGTCAACTTGATCAAAGGCTTTGCGGAAATCCAAGTACGCCACATCAACCTGACACTGCATCTCTAGCGCATTTGAGATTTTGTCCACGAGAGTTACTAGATTTGTGTTAACTGAGCGCCCTTGTCTAAATGCATGCTGTGCATCGCTGAGATAGGGTTGAATTTGTCTGTAAATCTTATTGTGCAGTACTCTTTCGTAGACCTTTGCGAAAGCAGATAGAACCGCAATAGGCCGGTAGTTCTCCGCGTGAGACTTGTCTCCAGATTTAGGGATCGGTGTAACACGCGACAGTTTCCATTTTGTTGGATAGATGCCAGTTTTAATTGACAAGTTCAGGATATGGACAAGTGGTGTAACGAACTTGCTGGTAAATGCCTTTATAATATACGGTGGTACACCATCTGGGCCAACAGAACTACGCGGCTTCAGGTTGGTTATAGCATCCTCGACATCCCTAAGGGTAATATTAACTATGTCAACTACAATGTTACCATCTTGCCTGGCAGCCCGGCTGGCATCGAGCTCAGGTATTTGTGGCAAAAACACACTGCTAAAAAAATCGGAGAAAGCGTCCGCTGCATTTGTCCCTCTGCATTCCCGTCCATTATAACAGATATTAGGATCGAAACCACCTTTAGACCTCAACGCTGCCATGTGCGACCAAAAACTACGAGGATCCATCACGAGGCTTCCCCGAATACGATCCTTGAAAGCGTTATACGCAGAAGTCGTTCGGCTTTTAATGTCTGCACGGATGGCACTAAAAAACTGTATAAATATGGGTCCTTTGTAGCTTTCCAGAGCTTGTGCAAGTGCCATTTAGTAGTGAGATCGTCCAAGACATCTTTGGTGTACCAGGAAGGGTATCTACGTGCTGGTTTGTTGGTACGCTTTTTCTTGGGGACACACTTATCAAATGAAGCATAGACGCTCGCATACATATGATCTACCGCACTATTCACATCTGTTTCCTTCAGAACAACACTCCAGTCAATGGCGTATAACTGTTGATAAAGAGCATCAAAGTTAGCCTTGTCAAAACTCCAGTCCGTCATAGGGTTGATATTGCTAGGCTCAAGAAATGACACTCTTTCTGGTCCCCGAAAACCAACGCTGATATCCAATGGAGGGTGATAGCGATCCATACGGTCAACCAAACTTTCTCCCACATTCACACATACCTTTCGCACCTTCTGATTAACTAATACTATATCCAGTTTACTACCATGGTCATTAATAATTTCATTATGTTCCTTCAGATCACAAAAATTCATGAAATAACCCATGTAATTGTTTACATTAACACTTGCACTCTTGAGATTTGCATCACCAAGCACTATAACAGTACTACCCTTTGCAATTCTGGGAATATTTTCTTCAACCTTGTTGAACCACGTCATGTAGTCATCATCCTTGGATGTCGGTTTTAAGTAAATGACACAGACGTAGCACCGTTGTCCTTTGTAGGCGACTTCTGCCCAGAGATCTTCTCCATTCTGTGTTTCCAAATCAGGACAATGCCGTACCTTGAGGTCGGTTCTCGTGGCCAATAGAACGCCACCTCCATGACCATTCCGGTCTCGCCTTAGTATATTCCAACCAGTTTGGACTAGTTCTCCATCAAATACTGATGCATCCAGATTGGTTTCGGTAATGGCTACTAAATCTACCTGTGTCAACGCTAGACTCTGGCGCCACACTGCCAGTTTTGTCTTAAGGCCTCGTACATTTTGATATGTAATAGTGAGCGTGGCTAGCTTGCTTATTGCAGAGTTATTTTGGGTTCTTCCTTTCACTTGCCTCACCCTTATTTGTGGTTTTTTGGCCGAGTGCGCGGTGAAGGCGACCTCGTGTTTCACACCCGGCGCTTCGTCGAAACCATTCTCGCACTACTATTCCAGCTGGCCAGGCTTCCGACGACATGAAAAACTCAAATTTGGATTCAGGAACAGTCAGTATAAAAGAAGCATAGTGTTGGTGCTTCAAATTTAGTTTTTCTACACGATACTTGCAACTTTTTGGATGCAGTTGTTCCATATAGGTTTGAATAGAATCGGGTTTAGTGTCTGGGACAAAGAAGCAGGCGTGTATTCTTCTAGTTTTTTCGGCGGACTGTATAAGGTCGTTTTGTTTACCGTTTCCTCTTACGGCCGATGATCTTTGCGGCATTGATGTTTTAGAAGAGTTATTAGGCTCAGACGGGTTAGGTTTATTAACAGATTTATCTGCAGCTACTACCTTACTATAAGTTACTTTTTCTGGAGTAGTGCAAGAAATTGATGTTGTTGGTATAATGTCACTCTTAAGTCTGGCTTCCAGGCTAACAATTTTCTCCTGAATGTTTGATAGACATGTTTGATAGACATACATGTTCGTATAAAATTTTTATGTTTTCAGAGTGGATACCCCAAGTAGGTCTGACGAATGTGGCTAGTTTGAAATATAATTTAGAAGTCTTTAAGAGAATGTTATTGACGTGTCGGATGAAATTTAGTTTGTCGTCTAGTATTACACCGAGCAGTTTGAAGTGCCTTGCAATATTCAGCGCGCGTCCATCCATAGTCAGAATGCATTTCTTGGCTTTGGAAGTAAAAGCGACTACCTGCGTTTTCTCAGCGCCAAATACGAGCTTATTCTCCCGTCCCCACTCTGCAATGGTAATTAGAGCCGAGTTGACATCAGACTGGAGAGACTGGTAGGTTTTTGAACTTGCCAGTAACAGGACATCATCCGCAAACGCCTGTATCCGGCATCCTGGAGGCAAGACTGTCTCCAGTAAATCGTCAATAATGAGATTCCAGAGGAACGGACCACAGACTGAGCCCTGCACACAACCACGTGTAAGTGTTTTAGTGGCAGTGCTATCGGAGAAATTGATGGTCGCAGTGCGTTGCGAGAAATAATGGAGCAGAATTTTATAGATATTGCGAGGGCAATTGGTTTTTCTGAGTCTGTCGAAGATTGCCGGCCACCAGGCGTTGTCAAACGCTGCCTTGATATCCAAAGAAACAGCTATGACCTGATCTCTACTGCTACGAGCGCTACGCACAAATTCAATGACCCGATCCAGAGCGTTCACTGTGGAAACCTGTTCTCTAAATCCATACTGGTTGTGGTGTAGAGATCGGCTGCAGTACATGTGGTACGTTAGGCGCCTAACGATCAATTTCTCTAGAAGCTTGCCGAATACATTGATAAGTCCGATAGGGCGGAACGATGAGGTGTTCGAGTAATCGTCTTTATTGGGTTTAGGCAAGATTTTAATGAAAGCATTCTTCCATGCGAGTGGGAAATAACCCAGCGACAGGCACCTGTTCATGATGTCGGTAACCAGATTTGGGAAGCCCACAGTGAAATAATGTACTAAATCGGAAGTGAGATGATCGGTACCGGGGGCCTTTTTAGGGCTCATGTTATTAGAACAAGAGAGCACTTCGTTTGGTGTGAATGGAGGCTCTGGGTCTGATTCCGGCATGCAAGACATCGCCGCCCTGATCACAGTCTGTCTGGCGGTGTCGTCATGGGTATCGTCAGGATAGAAACGGTCTAGAAGTGCTTGAGCAGTTTCCGCAGAGGATGTGGTGAATGTGCCGTCATCTCTGGCCATTGTGGTGGGCGGTTGTGCTGGGGGTCCCGCTCTGATTATTCTATTGGATACCTCCCACACGCTCTCTTTGCCCTGTCGGTTGCAAAATTCGCGAAAATTGTTGGTCGATTCCTTATTAAATGCTGTGGAGTATTGTTCCCTCAGAGTTTCCTTTTCCGCCAGAGCTTCATCAAGTGGGCGTTTGGTCCTGTGGAGCCTTTGGATCAGATGGTGATTTTTGATGACCTTTTTTTTAAGTTCCTCCAGCGAGTCATTCCACCAGGGGCAGCGGTATTTCATTGCGGTCTTTCTTGGTAGAAGCTTATCACTAACCTTTTGTATAGCTCCGATGGTTTGGGCTATATATTCTTCCAGATCCGTCTCGTTCAATTCCCCTATAGCGACATCGGTTTGGATCACTTTGTCTAATTCTTCCTTGAAGGTTGGATAGAGCCTATCCCAATGTACCTGACGTGTGTTGTAACGGAAGGTACTCGTCTGCATTCTTTTACCTAAGTCACTTTTGCCTACAGAGAAGTCAAACGTTATCGCGTCGTGATCAGACGACGGACTAATGTCCGGCGCTACCTTCCAAGTTTTGATGACATTGATGTGTGCTTCATTGATCAGCGTCAGATCTACGATGGACTCTCTAACGCCAGCACTAGTGGTTGTACGAAATGTTGGGGTGTTTCCAATATTGCACGTAGCGAGCCGGTTGGCACTGAAAAATTCGACCAATTTATTGCCCCTGCGATTGGCACTTGGAGAACCCCACATAGGGTGCCAGCCGTTCAGGTCGCCGCAGACGACATGGATTGCGCCATCCGTATGGTGTAAGAAGGTCTCTAGTTTAGGTCTCTAGGTCTCTAGTTTGGTTTAATGTGGAGCAAACTTCTTCCTCAACAAGTCTCGCTTCGTCAGCAGTTGCCGGTTTAGGTTTTAAGTAAAGACAGACTAGATATATCTTACAGTGTCCATTCGCCAGTTGTACCACACAGAGATTAGGTGTAGAGAAATTAGGCATGCCTAAGAGGCAAAGTCGATTGGTTTTCGAGACAATGCATGCTTTGGTGGGTTCATTCGAAGGGAACTGAAAGACATTATGTCTGTATGGATTTCTCATACCTAAGCCGGCTCCTACGTATGGTTCATTAATAAAGGCCACATCGTAATTACTACTATTAAAAAAGTGCCAAAGTTCATGCTGCGCCCTAAATCCTCTTCCCAGGTTACATTGCACTATTTTAGCGGAGAACTTTCATAGAGCAGATATAACCTATTTTAGCCTATTTTAAACAACCAATATTAAAATAGGCTAAAATAGGTTATATCTGCTCTATGAAAGTTCTCCGCTAAAACCTGTGATAGACGTGCTCAAGGGTCAACTGACGATGCGATGTCGACTGCCAATAATAGGCTCAGCGAATTGAAGCAGCTACACTGGGATGCGGGTAAAATAAGGAGTGTTAGTTGGGTTCACAGCTGCTCTGTGGTTGGGTTAATTTCATTTCAGTGTGATCTTTTAGTTCTAGGTTGTTGACGACAGAGAAAATGCCTCCGCAAATGGCTCCTACCAGAAGACAGCGAGAAAACAATTTCAAACTTTAAAAATAATCACAGCTTTTATTTCTATAAAAAGTGGAGTGTGTGTATGTTATCGTTAAAGTGCGGAATACGTTAATATGTACATTAACTAGGAAATCTGCAGATTACCTGATTTGATACGTTAAAGTGCGAAACTTTTAGAGTAGCCGAATTTCGCACTTTACCTAGTTAGTATGCACGTTTACAGATGGTGGGCCGTTAAATCGCGGATAACAGTAAACGAAACACTAATCTAACAAAATTAACCTAAACTTACCTTCTCTAACCTAATCTTACCGATCCTGGGTAATTTTTTTAAGTTTTTGGCCTGGCTGTTCTTCTTATTAAGATTTATCGCGCAAAATCGCATCTGGCTATCTGTAAGAAAAAAACACGTTCGCTTCGTCGTCGTCGTCATCGTGGATTGGTAAGGTTGTGTATGCCTTACATAACGGACTTACTTGAGTCTCGGTACTGAGCCGAAAATCTAAATTTATTTATTTATTGCAAACTTCACAGCATAAAAAAATAAATTTGAGAAACATATTAAAATTGTGTACAGCCAATTAAGAAGTTCAACATATTACAAATTACCTTAGACAGAGGGCAAGAGAAAAAGGAAAATAACATTGCAAATGCTAAACAAATTATAAACGGAATGTAGTGTGTAAAGTGTGTGTTGTATGTGTGTTACTGTGTGAATGAGTGTGAAAAAAAAAAGTATTTGTCACTCCAACTCAGATGCATCCTCATTGAAATGAGGAAGACTTTTAATAATAAATTTTATGAACTGATTACGCGACAGGAAGAATATATCAGCGGTTCTAAAATCGGACTCACATATGCGAAATAATCTATGGAGAACTGAATTTTGAGCATAGTTAGTACGAACATACCCAGCGTATAGGGGTCGCGTATGTCTAGTGCGAGTAGTACAGGCAATAATACCAATTTGGGTTATCATGACAGGCACAGTAAAGAGGTGGGCCATCTCTTTACTGTGTGGCAGGGCCTTAGAGCAACGCGTCAAACCGCGCAAGCCCGTTTAGGAGACGCCTTTTATGTAGCTTCCCCTCTGCCAAAGTACAAGCACAAAAGAGCATATGCGTTCAACAAAACTAGTTGCAGTCGGATTTTTAACTAGACCAAGTCTAGTCGTCGTCGTGAACGGTCACAGTACAAACATGCTTTGTTAATGTGTTTTCTGCTGTAAAAAAAGATCTGTGACATGAAGCTTACAAAAAGAACGTGTTTCATTTCACATCGAATAAATGGTTACTGTATAATTGCTATTTAATTAATTAAAAAACACGAAATTCGTGTTTTTATTCTAAATCAATCGTCAGATTTGTTTGACAACACCGAAGATCTTGATTGAAAGAAGATACTGAAATAAATTTGTACAAAATTCGTATGGTATCACTGGTTATAGTCAGAAAAATAGATTTGATACTTGTTAATTTATTTAATTTTTTGGCACATCAATTGTAATTTTCTGCTGGACATAGGTTGCATGCAAACTCGATTAATTTGCGGGCAACATTCTTATTTTTCCTGAAAAGCTTTAGATATTATGCTCTTCGTTTATTGCTGCACGCACTTGACTATTTGTGCTGCTCCTTTTCATGGAAGCCTATAGTTTTTAATGTTAGTCTCTAAACTAGCTCCCGTCCCGTCACCTAGGGGTAACGTGTCTACGGGACTTTTTACTAAGCCCTGTCAGTCTGTCCGACCTTTATCTTTGGAACCGTAGTAACTATATGGTTTGAATTTTTACAGAATACCTAGGTGTGATTGTAGCGGATTAGCTAACAAATAATAAAATCAATGAAAAGTAAAATATTAGAGGGTCTCCATGCAAGAGACATATATTTGGTGTTGTTTTTAGCTCTATCGTAAAAACGGGAACACTACGTGAAAATTGGTATGTTTAAATTGCATAAGCTATAAAAGAACAACAAATAATAAAAACTGGTCAAGTGCAAGTTGGACTGGCGCACATTTAATACACTTCTGAGCGACAGTAAGACGGTATTTTCACCTTCATTATAATCGTCCACTGCAGAACAGGGGGAGCTCCCTCCCGAACTCCAGCGAAAAATACGTGGTACCTTAGAGGGGATTTACCATAGTCACCACGCTTGAAAGCGTTGCGGCTAGCGAACGCTATTGTTGGTGACCGCAGTGTGTAAGATGATACGATGCACAGAGCTGGGATGCTGCTGCCAATCCTCTGATTCATAAGCCCTTATTCGTTTCATACGACACCCACGGGTAGAGATCAGTTGGTAGGTACTATTCTTTGCCGGCACCTCACGGACGATACGTGTCACATTAGTGGTACGGATCTCTTGGTTTAGTAGTCGGATTTACACATGGCCTGTTTTTCTTTTAGTGCTTTAGATGTGTGTACATACAGTCAAGAGCAGATCTATCAATTTTGAATTAAAACAATATTATTTTGTCCCAAGAACTGATCAAAATCGTCATGCTAGACTACCGATTTCACTCGATAAGTTCACAAAAATACTCTTAATCCTAACTGAAAATGTTAATTATCTCTTCTTGTTTCTGTTTAAATTCACAAATCAGTGCACATCTCAGCTTTTGTGCGATATTTTTCAATGTTTTGAATATGTTTTCGATGAGAAATTTCTTCAAATACTACAAAATTTTTTCACTTTGACACATCAACAATACAAGTCAAGACAGCCGATGGGGTTGTCAACAATTTTTTGGAATGAAACCTCATTCTCTACCTTTCTATCCTACACTAAGGTTGAAAGATAAATCTGACTTTTTGGTGAATAATTTAGTAATGTTCAACGTACAAAGTACGTGTCGATAAATTTGAGAAACGGAGTAGAACACAACACATAAAGCGAGGTGGTCCCTATCATGTCTCTATCCTTTATTTACGTGTATGGAGTACAATAAATAACCACACTTTTGCACATTATGAAAAGTATGAATAAAATCCAAAATGGTACGGGATCCGAGAAATGTTTTTCCTTGGTTTTCACGTGATATTCAGAGAGAAAACGAGATGTCTCAGTAGATGGGGGACAATGAGAGGATAAAGAAAAACCTTGTGAGAACTTTTAGACCAAACCCCAGAGTTCAGGAAGCCTTTTCCAGAAGGATAATGAATCATACTGCCAAATTATTGATTTTAAAAATTAAATTTGCAAAATGTGACAACATTTAACATGCACATGAAATTATTCAGCGACTGTAAACTTCAAGGCAACAACATTTTGTCGTGAAAGAAACGTTAATTAGCTAGTTCACTCAAGTACGAGTTTTTTGTTCGATCCTCGCGGGCAAAGTCTCGGGTAACAGCAAGAAATATTATTCACAAAGGTTAAATTTTATATGTTTCTTACTCTTTTACGGCCTTACCGCTGAACAAAACTTGATGAGTGGCAGGAATATTTCTACTTACTTTTACTGCGAATCCTACGCAGACGAAGTCGCGGGTAACTTGTAAAGTATATTTTTTTTACTTTTATTGTTTCTTCTTAATAAATCTATAAATCTTTCGATATGTCGATATATATATGCAGAACAGCACTTTAGTAATAGGTTTGCCAGCATTTTCATGTTCCGATTCCGGAACTTTTGAAGCCTTGACGGAACTTCAAGCTAATATACACGAGACAAAATTGAGGCAGCAAAAGCTAAGGATAAATCGACATATTATTAATATATTATTATTTGTTTGTATACTAAGGTAAAATCACACCACACGTACAGGGCCATTAAAGCGAGGCTGTACGACAAAGAGCATGTAACAACATTGGCATAGGTACCTACTGTCTGCCTTTTTGTAAAAGTCACAAATTCTTCGCAACTCGTGAAACTAATGTCAATCTAAAGTAAATAATATTATAATCACAAATTCTTGATTGTCAAACTGTCAAAAGATGCACAAATCCTCAACATTGATGTGTGACTAGGGGTAAGTAGGTTTTCGTAACCACATGCAGGGCGTACATGGTGGTCCACTGGATTTCATTTGACTATCTGACTATCTCTTAACCTTTAATTTGGTAAAAGGAATATTTCCCACCCAGCATTTGACATTTTGCGGGCCTCGGTGAAAAATATAACATGTCCCCAAATTTTTTATATGCTATGGGCAATAGGAATAAAACTCCCACATCGCCTTAATTTATGTGGGAAATATGTTCCTTCTGTCCATATTAGGACTCACAACAACCCGAGTTTCTTATTTTCTCCTCGCAGAGTTCACCCTCCGAGCCTCTTCGTAGTCTTCCCTCAAAGCATTCTTTTCTCTGGGACCTCTTGCACAGAGTCTTCACTCCGAGTTCCTCTTCCCTCTAGGATCTCTTCTTCGTAGTCTTCCCTCAAAGCACTCTTACCTCCGGAACCTATTCCACAGAGTAGTCCCTCAGTACCATCTTGGATTACCTCTGAAGCTTCAACTTTCTTAGGACTTCTGCATCTTGTTTCTTTTTAGGGTTCCGATACCAAAATGGTAAAAAAGGAACCCTTATGGTGCGACTTTCTGTCCGTCTGTCTGTCACACCTCTATATCTCAGCAACCACTAATGCTATCAACTTGAAATTGGGAATGTAAAGGGTCCCAAAATAGGGGGGGCCTAATTTTAAATTGTCGCTACTATGTCAAGTAGGGTATCATATAAAAGGGCTTTACTTGTACATTCTAACATATATTTTTGTATTTTTTTACGTCTCTTAGTTTTAAAGTTATGATGAAAAATGTCAAAAAAATACCACCCCCCCCCCCTTAACTCCGAAGTTTGTGAAATGAAAAATCTGAATTAATTACAGTTGACAGAAATTTATATATACATTACAGCAAAAATAAAACGATCTTTCTAAATTGCACAGTTTTTTAGAAGTCTGCAAATAACCTTTACAAACAAGCTTAGTTTTGCGGTCCTAAAAATGGACTTTAGTGCTTCCAAAAATGCAAAAAGTATATCGGAACCCTCGGCGCGCGAGTCCGAATCGCACTTGGCCGGTATTTTTAGATCAATTCCCACTGAACTACACTACAGCATAGCCGCTCGGTGGCCCGCTTTATATACCCATGCTACTCGTTCCCGAATATTCTGGACTCACTTTTAAATTTAGATTTTTATTGGATCTTTCTAGATTTTAGCTCTCTTTCTTCAGCTTTTTTTCTTTCTATTCTTTCTAGAATGTTCTAAACAAATGGTGAATGATAAAACATCCATATGCGTAGGAAAAGCTTGCTTGGTAGCCTTGGCTTGGTACCCTTGGCTTGGTAGCCTTGGCTTGGTAGCCTTGGCTTGGTAGCCCAAGACCCTATCCATTGGACCACGGGGCTATTAACTTTGTTGACGAAATTTTCAAACATTTCTCTCGTATGACAGTCGCCAACCTGACGTCATGTTCGTGGCAATATGCATGCATGTACTCATGACTACTACTTTTACTATGAAGTTATGAAAATATTTATTCATATTTCGACCTATGTTCATTGAAAAAGTTGTTCAGTAACACGAGTACATGCACCTCTTTTGCTATCAAGAAGTAATTAAAAGTTATTCTGTATTCTATATGTCGAATGTTCAGGCAGGGATCCGTGTATTTGTCGTATGTTCCACCGCTTGTGAGGCAGCACCGCCCTCTCATATGTTATAAGACCTGCCTGTGAATACCCCCCTGCAGAAGCTATCTTTGCAGTAACTGACCTGGATCCGCAATTTATTCGAAGACGTTCAGAAAGACAAATCAAGGCTCGAATACTGTAGCCACCAACAAAAACAGAATATGAATTTAACCAATTGGTATAGTTTCGATTAAGTTTCAGGAACTTTTCTGTTTTTATTAGCAAACATAGCGCAACCAACCAAAATAAGCTTCTGGCATCACTGATACACCTCCCCCCGGCCCCCGCAAAAAATGCCAGAATTATTTGAATGAAAATATGATGCTTTGCCTACTCTTTTCCGGGCTTTGCGCGCGAAAATCGTGTTACTCTATGGGCAGGGCAGTCAAGTTTCGAAGTAATCACGTCATAAAGGAACTTCATGTCAGTCACTTTTCGTCTGTCTTCAAGTGAATGCATTCTGAAATGAACTAGACTTTCGTTGTAATGACCATCTCTTTTGAATCTATGGTATAACCGCCTAATGAAATTACGCTGTACGGATTCAATTTGAGCTATATGGGTCACATATACTGGTGACCATATTGCTGAAGCATATTCAAGTATACTTCTAACGTATGCAAAATATAATATTTTCAATGTACTAACTTTTTTGAACGGTCGAGCAGATCTATAGATGAACCCTAACATTTTACGGGCTCGCCGACTAATGCAGTCAAAATGAGCCGTAAAGAGCATTTTACTATCTAGAATAACACCAAGATCCCTCACCAAAGAAACTCGAGATATTGTTGTATTATTAAGTGTGTAATTGTAAGTGATAACCTTGTTTTTTCCGGTGAAAGTAATAGCTTGGCATTTCTTGACGTTCAAGTCTAGTTTGTTTCGACTACAATACTCAGCGAGTCTGTTTAAATCTTGTTGTAGTTTTTCACAACCTTCTTCACTACCTATAGGCATATATATTTTTTTTCATCGGCGTACATTAACACATTTGAGTGTGAAAAACACGACAAGATATCGTGCAAATAAATATTAAATAGTAAAGGTCCCAAATGGGACCCCTGAGGTACTCCCGAGGGGACAAACGAAAAATTTGATTTGAACGTTCCGATTCTCACTGCTTGTAACCTATTTCTTATTTGAGTCGAGCCATCTGAGGAGATCACCGTGTACACCGACCTGAAGAAGTTTTGTTACCAACACATCGTGATTTATTCTATCGAAGCATTTCGCATAGTCGGTGTACACGGCATCTACTTGCAAGCCCATATCCATATGACGAGTGACAAACTCTGTAAAAACGGCCAGATTTGTCACTGTGGAGCACCTACGCATGAATCCATTTTGTGAATCCGGTATATAAGCAGCAACAACTGGGTATAATTGATCGACAACAATCGCCTCAAAAACTTTACCGAAGACGGATAGTATTGATACGGGTCTATAATTCTCAACACTTTGTTTAGGTCCACATTTATGGATTGGGGTTATATAAGCCTCCTTCTACTTAGTGGGGTAAATAAATACCCTCGTCAATAGATCTTTTAAAAATAATACACAAGGGAACACAAAGCTCCTTGGCACAGTTCTTTGCAAAGATCGAGGGTATTCCGTCACTGCCGGCGCCCTTAGTCTTCTCGAGACTTTTAAGATACTTACAAATGAGATTTTTTGTGATCTCAATAGTATGTATAGTGTTCATAAAATTTGATGATGGTTCAGTAGTATTAGCAATACAGCTAGATGATGCAGTATTTGTATAAACAGAGAGGAAATAATTTAAGAACGTACTGCATATTCTATACAATAATAATATATTCAGGATGCTGTTGCGGCTGCCACGTTTTTGCAGCGCATCAGGGATGTTCGCGGAGGCACACGTTGATGGCTTTGCCGCCATAATGCGAAAAAGAACGGCTTCACTGATGCGCAGGGTGCGTGACAGTGGCAACAGTCTCCTGAGTATAGCAGCGGGTATGGTGCAGGGTCCTTTTATTAAACACTGGACCATATTGCATGTGCTTCCAAGACGAAGTACATATTTGTAATATAATTAATACAAGTACTAACATTAGTTGATAAGTTCTTATTATTACTAACATATTATGGATGTTTATCTGGGTCGCTATTCTCCTAAATTTCTTAACATTGAGTTAATGTTAAGAGTCCGGTATTTGCTATCGGCGAAAACGCGTGTACATTGCATGCTTTCTAAAAGAACTAGAAATTTATTCTATACACAACGAGCAGCGTAAAAATTAGAAAAGAAAATATCTGTCAACTCAACTCGAGGATAAAATTTTATACTTAAGAAAGGAGAGAAAGATATGCAAGATAAACGACGCTATGAAACTGAAAGAGATGGATACATTTATCTAAAATACGTCACGCACTCTCACGCATCCACAATGGCGGCCATTATTTACCTAGTTACAAAAATTATTTAGAAATTATAAAAAAGGAGACGCTCTCCTTTTTAAATCTGTGATATATTATACTTAAACAAAAACTTTTAACAGTAAGTAACTAACCTACGGATAAAATAAAACTGAATGTTTACTTTAACCCAATCAAAATCTTGGTAAAACATTGTTGTTTTCTTTTACAGGGTGAAAATCTTTCAGGGCTATAAATAAACCTACCTAATATGGGCACAAAGGTATTGTTATACCTAATGTATGAGTATTCTCTCTTACCACCTATAAGTGAACAGAAGTGAAGATTGGAATAGAATTAGTGCAACTGACTGGACCATTCAAATCACACAATACTAGTGAAGTGAATGATAGTGAATGCATACAAAGCTAATCAAACTACCACACTACACATATTATATTGCACGAGCAAAATCTCTGAAGCTTAGTTGCACAAAGCTGCTCGTCGGTGAAATCATTTTAACCTTGAGCGGGTCTCTGGATGAGTTCAAAAAATGTACTACCCAATAATCTGATTCCAAACTGTGGCTTAGCGTCCACCAGGGAAAAATCACAGGATCTAAGATCTTCAGATCAATGTCTTCGACAGTCAAACCGCTGATGGTTCACTGGTCGAATAAATATTTATTATTATTATTATAACAAATATGAAAGAAAAGCAATGAAAAGAGTAAAAATTCTCGAGAAATCTGTAATTAATTCAATAAAACGAAACTGAGATGTAATATTTGGGATTGTGGATTTTCCTTGATAAATTTAGTATGTGGTTTACTTAAAAGCTAAACGCCCCAGTACCAAAAGCCCATTAAAAAACTACTTGGATGCTAATGTAAGTAATAAAGTAAAAATTGTAGGGTATATTTGGGAACTGCATAAGCTAACAAATTATTAGATAAGGTATAGCACGTTCAGGATAAGTCGGGCTATGATGGTTATTTTCTGAGCATTGGTGAGAGGCGGAGAGCCGATGAATGATTCGTTAGCCTTCCCCCACATGCAGCGCTCACCCCCGCGACTCATTTTTCAACTTCTGCACATTAATGGTCACAGCCCGAGTTATTTTGTAAGCTGTAAAGAGCTTTTTTGAAAGACAAATATCTATACAAAAATATTACAAAGAGTCTTAAGATTTTTTATGACTACTGGTCAGATTTACCAAATATGCCACTTCTAATTTCTTACTTATTGGGGAGAAATGAAAATATCTTATTATCTTAAACTAATAAATATTTTAAGAGCATATTCTGTACTTTTTGTCATTCCCAGCATATACCAGAGATCAGGAAATAGTCAGGTGTTTTGTAAACAAAATCAAAACATCAAGTTCATGTGTTAAAAATGTAGATATTTCTGACTTTCTGTATGTAAAACGATAGACTAAGTGTTCCTCTGTGTATTGTGGTTACAAACGTGTGCCTCGTATAATTGGAAATAAATCTTTTTTTATAAGATTTTTTTTATTATAAGAAAAAAGTTTGTTTACAAAACACTGACTCTTTTGTGAACTCTATAATAGGTATTTATAAATTAATATTTTAGGTATTAACAGATATTTTATCTGTCAGCTTCAGTCAGATGGGCTAGCTTTGCGTATTAATAGGTAAAGTCAAGTGCAGGTCAAGCTTAACACTCGCAAATTATTCCAGCGAAACACAAGAAACACATTGTAAAAAGCCGACTCTTAAAGTAGGCCGTGCTGCAGTGGTTTCTTGCCGTTTCTTTTACGCTGCCATAGCACGATCCGAAACGGCGTAGACTCGCTCTATTTGCATTGTATTCTGCATGACATTCAATAAGTATTCTGTAAAGAATCTACATTGAATAAAATTATCTGAATCTGAATCAAAGCAATTCTAGCCTTAGTAATCAAATTAAGAACGGTACAAAGCTCAAAACAATCAATTTATTGATAAAGTTAAGATTTTACAAGTCACAGTAATTTGATTAAATTATATTATACTGTGTCTAGTTGACCTGCTCTTGACTGTTCAAATGCAGTAAATATATAATAATTAGCGCCATTTAGCGCAAATCGACTAAATTAAGTACTATGTTAGAAACGAACCTGTAGGGCTAATGAATCATCCAAATTTATGAATAAATACCCAGTTGATGGTGATAAAATGTAAATTATCTACATCAGAGCAGATGAAGATAAAATTACATTTACCTACATCTCTCATATTCGGTAAGTAGGTCTTTATTACCACCTTAATGGGGCTTGTAGGTGACCAATTAGCGCTCTAGGGTAATAATGTAGCTAGAAAAGCCCTAGGGCGGTAAGTAAGTACCTACCTCAAAGCCCTAGGGCGGTAAGTAAGTACTTACCTCAAAGCCCTAGGGCGGTAAGTAAGTAATTACCTAAAAGCCCTAGGGCGGTAAGTAAGAAAGTACTTACCTAAAAGCCCTAGGGCGGTAAGTAAGTACCTACTTACCTCACAATCGAGATGTAAAGCAGAGTAGTTAGCTCGGGTGTAAGCATCAATTGCACCCTCGAACTATAGGCGCCCTCGCTGCGCTCGTGCGCCTAAATATATCGGGCTGCAATTGATGCCTTACTGCCCTTGGCTACTAATCTACTATTATCAGCATCAACTGGAACTGCAGAATAAAATGTGGATAAAATAGTAATTAAAACACGAGCCTTATTTTTCATACGTTTATTTCTTTTTCTTATAATGGGTGTAAGAGACAGCCCTCCAAATACTGAGAATACCGAATACTGAAAGGGCATGCATGATCAGTCAACGTAATTGAACAACTTTCAGTGAACAAAACTTTCAGGAAACGAAAAAAAATATCGGCTTCTCAATACAAACTGTCCAATCAAGTTTGCAATTTTGTATGGAGAGGCCGATTTTTTCTTTCTTTTCCTGAAAGTTTTATTCGCTAAAATATGTTCAGTTACGTTGACTGTTCATGCTCTTTCAGTATTCGGAGGGCTGTACCTTACACCCTGAATAATTAAGAGCAAGCATTTTCATTTCATCATCATTATCAGATCGGCAGCGTGTCATTAAAATATTATTTATATCTTTACACCAGTTAAAAATAAAAAATCTACACGCTAAATTGAATATAAATCAAAATTTTTTTCTTTATGCTCAATGCAGTTAATAAAGTTAGTATTTACCTCAATACTTAAAATAGTTTTTGCGTACAATTTTATATTTTCTGATTTGGTGTGGGTTTTAGTTACCCAAACTAATACATCCTGAATGGTCGAAAATATTTCCTGTGAATCTTTGTTAAGGTAAAACAACTTTTCATTTTTTTTATTGTATTCTCTACTTTTCAAAAACTCACTGTTTTTATTTTTATCATAAAAGTTGTTTTTGCATGTAACACAGTCTTTGAAGATGTGAGTTTTTGTTTTTTCAATAAATAACCAGTTACATACTGCATGTGTGCCTTTTTTTTTGGTTATCGCACTTAACTTCATAAGGTATAAATATATCTTTTTCTAAATAGCTTAAATCTATCTCAAGAGATGTATTATTTGCTTCATTTTGCTTGAAAAGTTCTTTCATAGATTTAAACATATTTTTACATGTATCTTTTTCACAATTAGACACCCGGGTCTAATTGTGAATGCGCCCCTGTCTAATTGTTTAATAACAGGATAAGAAAACGCGATCTCAAAAGCTTGTGGAGATGGATTTGTGTTCCTAAAACCGTGGCTTCTTATGGCTCCAAAAAAGTTTTCTAACGGGTCTTGGTTAAAATGTCGCATTAATATTGATTTAATATTGTAATTTTCAAAAAGTACATCCCTTAAATACTCGATATTGTTAACAGTATGTAAAAAGTTTTTTATTGTTGGTACTGTTGTTTCTTTGTTATTCACTAGGAATGTCATGGAATTTAGTACTACTTTTGCTTTCGACCATACCGTACTATGCTGAGATCTTGGCGTTAATGCGGCTAGAAGAGGTTTTGCGCTTCGTTTTTTTGAATTTTCGAAACTCCCATTAAGGGAGTCAAACAATAGGTCAAAAAATAAAATGACGTCTGCTGTTTCCTGACACTTTAGGCACAGAATTAATAATAGTACTACATACAGAACGGAAGCTCTCCGCCTCCCACCAATCGGAGTACCTCAAGTGCACGCGCATCACCCCGCGGGGCCCTGCGCGATATCTCGTCCCATTTCTCGTCCTGTTGCCACGCGATATGCAACGCTTGCAAAAGTTGAAAAAATGGTGCGTGGTTGTGCAGTTTACGGTTGTCTTTCGACTCTCCAAGATAAAGTAAAATTTGGAATAAAGTTAAACAATAATAACAAGCAATTATTATGGAATAAACACCATAAGGTAGACATGGATGTTTTCTTTCCTTTAAACATTTCTTTCATTGATAGATTTAATAGAGCATTTTTGGGTTAAATGAAAAAAATAAAGCTTTGAATAGTATGTATTTATTTATTCCTTTCCACATTAAAGCAATAATATAACAGCATTTTTTTTCATTTTCTGGAATAAAGTTTGGCAGATTTTTTTGCAGTGATGATAAGAGCAGATTCGCCATTTTCGCGATAGTCACCCTGGTGCACCGGCGGGGCGGCGGCCAGCCAGCCGTCAAAGATGAAGTTTAGTGAAAAAAATGATTGTTTTTAGAGTTTGTGAGATTATTTCAACGTGTGTTTGTTTGTTTTAATTGAAATTCGATTACTAAATACAACAAAGTGAGGTGACGAGTGATAGTAAAGTTATAATTCGTTTGTGAATTGTGTAAGTCGCTTTATAGTCGAACGAAAAATGTGCAACTCGAAACTGTAATAAAAGTATAATGCTAATGTTCTGTTATCTACGTTTTCTAGGGTAGGTAAGTGTTTTCTAGATACCACCAACCCTACACTCACACGTCTTTAACCCACCCACACATTTGCGCGTGTAAAAATGACAGCTGTCACTTTTGAGCCCGATTGTATGGAGCTTCCGAGGTGTGCTTTAGGTAAAATATCTTTTTCTGAAACAAAAAAAAATAAATGTTAGAAAAATCACAAACAACTAACCGATACAAACTGTGTAAGAGACGGTGTATCGAAAACTGTAAGGGCGTACTCACTCAGTCAACATAACTGAATAAATTTTCCACAGAAACATTTTTCGGATATGAAAAAACTTTCGACTTCTCCATTCAAACTGTTCGATCAGTGTGAGCAATTTCTATGGCGAGGTCAAAATATTTTATCATTTGCCAAAAATGTTTCTTTTGAAAAGTTGTTTGTCTAGAAAGAATATTCTAAATTACCTAAAAATTGTGACAGGCATAACTTATAAGAGAAATAAGTACTTATTAACTTGATCAACCACATAGTAAATGAACAAAAGTCAAAACATCTTTATTAGTCTTTTTGTACTATTTACAACAAAATAACGAAAAATGTAGCTCAATTACCTGAGAAAAAATTAAAGCATTTATAAAGCAAATGGTATGTAAATAAATGGTACAGCAGCACTGCACTTACTTTCTCGCAATACTCAAGGAAAAACTATCAACCGCAAACTTAAATTTGTAATACCATACACATAGTATGGAATTACAAACTTTTATTTATGTTTTTCAAAAACAAATGTTCGAATGAAATATACAGATCAATTCAGAATTCAAATTGTCAAACATTAAAACAAACAAACCTCAAACGATTTCAAGTAAATCACATGTTTAACTTTTGGTAGTACTGGAACACCCTTTATATGAATTTCCACAGATCCATGGATACTACCGTAGGATTCTTGCATGGAGATTTTTTAAATTTCCCAACACCTGTTCCTTATGGATAATTGTTCAGTTTAGTCTACTGGGCAAGCCCTTCCAGTTTTTGGTACACCCTGTGTACTAAATTTTATTCAAAAAAATCATAAAGAATATCCAGTCAGGTAGACAAACAATCCAGGATTAATATTATAGAAAATTTTAATAAATCAATCGAACCAATTTTGGGTAAATCACATATTTAGTATTTGGTCGTACAGGAACACCCCTTATATGAAATTACACAGATCAATTGATACTGGCGCAAGATATCTTATATGGAGATGCTTGGTCATGCAAAGTTTCATCAAGATTCTATGAGCCGTTTATGAGAAAAATTCAATTTTTCATTTTCGTTGCATGACAGCTACCCTCAAAATGAGAGCCAGCAAGAAACCACTTCGAACCCTTCGATGGATTTGCATACAACTCCTAAATTCAAAATATGGTGTCAATCGGAACTGTCGTTTAGCCACTAGGCCAAAGCGTGACGGACAGACCGACCGATGGACGGACATTTTTGGGAGACTTGTTTTTTATGATGTATAAAAGATATAGAACACATTTTTGAGAAAATTAGAAAAACTTTTTTTCACAAATACAATCTCTCGCTCCGCTCGAAAGTAAAAAGTATATTATAGATAAGATGACTACATCAAGAATGTTGCCGTATGATTCAGACCGATATTCTACACACATCATACAAAAGTTGACCATGATGTTCTGCAGAGGATTGATTGACACAGCTCCACCCCATCTTGTCTCATAGGTTTTGTAAAAGGTGGCTGAGAATGGGCGGACTGGGCATTCTGTACTACCGTCGTACTACCATACTGCAGTCAACATCCACTGCAGTTCATTGTGTCAGCCATAATGCAAAAAAGTGGTGTCTTGTACAACCCCCAAATATTCCAAACAAACACAGAAATATCTTAGCATAATTTGTTTACCTTTTAAAGATTTTTCTGCACTGACAAATTCTGACTTGAAGTTTTTTGGAGGAGGAGCAGATGATGTAGAGGCCACACCAGATGTACCGCATGCATTCTTTCTATCACAATATTTGTTGCATCTCTCAAAATTTTGAAGCCTTAAAAGTAGATAATCACTAATGTTAAAACAGTTTTAGTTCAGAAATATTGAAAACTGAAAGAATAACAAAAGTTTAAGTCATTTAAAAATTACCAGGCATGCTAGCTAGATGCTAGGAACAGCTTCATAAGATAATCTTGTTGTCCAAGTTGAATACTTTTTTTCAAGGTGATTATGCCATATTTTTTGCAACAGCATTTACCCAAGTAATGAATCGCTCCTTTTCTGTCGTTGGATCAAGAAATGCATGTAGAATAACAAAGTCTGCACCTGGAAAAATTAAAATGTACATTGTTGAATTTGCCTGGGTGACCTAGTGATGTTATCTAGCGATATCCTTATATAGGGGGGATGGATGATGAAAGCAATGAGCAGCTCGCCACCTAGACTGGCCGTCTCATGGCTGAAGATCAAAGCAAAGACTGCCACTGCTAAGAGATCCGATCACTCGTCTGCGTGCAACGCGGCGTTCCCAACAGAAATAAAGATAATGGTAAACAAGAGCTAAAGGGTAGGTACAATTGAATGTCAATTCAATTCAATCTTTGATGAGTGGCTTTTGTGTGTTCACAATTCCGCCAATGTCACGTAGTGATCAGCATATGAGTGATACCTACAATGCTTAGTTACCATACTGATGTCAGCTTGCTTTAGGAGTGTCAAATTAAATTTCAATTCAATTATAATTTTAGATTACTCACGGCTTTTTCCACATTTCGGGACACAACAACTTGTTTTACAACTCCTTACAGAGCCAGCCATGTTCCAAAGAAAGAATGTCCAAATCGTCAGGTAAAACAAGGTCCGGTAGGATGAACAGGGGTCAAACGTTAGAAGAGCAGTTGTTGGTGTCCAGGGGCGAGCAGTTTAGAGTTTAATACCACGAAAACAACATTCAACAACAACGGATTTTTTTTTTGTTCGATTGATTTGACATTAACAGTGTTGCCATAAGCTCATTTCAGTTTGTTTCGTTAAAAGTTCCGGAATAGAAAAAAATTATGAAAAAATTAAAATTGTTGCACAAATCTGTTAGCATCTGTGTATTTCCAAAAAGTGCGTTATTGTATTTGGGTAGGTTTTCTAAACAACACCAATCACGGAAAGGAGCGTCCAAGGTCCTTTTTAGAGTACCGTAACTAAAAATGAAAATAAAATAACCCTTATACAGCGTAAATTTTTATTCGTTTTAATCCCGAAGCCCAGTGATTCTACTCATGATAACAAGCAAGTTTACCGAAGAAAAAAATTTTTAGTTGAAAAGAATTTTTCACCTTCCCATACAAAATGAGTCGATCACGTGACCACTTTAGTATCTCTTCTTCCTCGGTCCCTCACTGATGAAGATCGTGCCCACATATATTTTCCTTCCATAGACTGCGATAATATGATGTGTGAACCGACCGCTTAGCTGCATGTTGCCGCCCACTGCCTTCTTTATTGTTTCTGACCATCTCGTAGGTGCCCTACCTTAAGCACGTCTGCCTTCTATTTGGCCTAAAATAATCTGTTTTTCCAAAAAAATGACTTTAGAACCGCACTTAACTTAGACTTAGATCGCATAGTGTGTGCGAAGAAACGGAGGGCACGCTTTCAGCATATAGTGAAGAGCCGTATTAACGGTGGTAGGTACAGAAATACCTATAGAAGAGTATCTGCAGGTTTCTACACGAAATTATAAAGGAAATACTAAGAATTAGACCGATGAAAATATATTTTGAAAAATAGCAAACAATTGATTGAAACAAAACGTAAAGACAATTTTGCCGACGAGCCACATTTTAAAAAGTAATAACTACAATGTTCTATGAAGGTCGTACTCGACAAGCCGCGTCGTGATGTTAAGTTCTATCAATATGGACTCATTAGTTCGCATGGCAGTCCAAGCTCGTATGTAGCTGAGTCAGTATGGGCATTCAATGTATGAGGACCAATATTTTCCGGATTAAAGGATGAGCCTTGGCACACTTGTTAGTTAGGTAGACTAGTATTAAAAACGCCCGGGAGTATGGGGCTAAAAGCCAGGTGGGGGGTAGGGGGAGGGGGTAAAGTTTTCCTTATCCACGAGACCGTGGCTCATCATACTCGTAACTGCATATTTATAGCTACTAGGGAAAGTTTGGTAGATTAGATTAGATTAGATTCATTTATTTCACTATAACATACAGATATTAAATGTCATTATAATGTCAATATAAAATTACATGCTAAAGTGATCGTCATACAAAATATAAAATTTACATATTTGTAAACTCAAACGATGAAAGAAGTATAATAAATGTCAAAATAATAAAACAGTAAAACTAAAATGTCATATTAATAAATTCGTTTACAGAGTATAATTCTTTATCCAACAAAAGATTTTTAAGTCGATGACAAAACGTATCGTCATTTGGTTCATTTTTTAACTCTTCGGGTAGATACTCATAGTATGTTGGGCCGATTACACGCGGGTTCTTTGTAGCTAATGTGGTCCGCCGTTGCACTACATTGAGCCTACCGGTGTTTCGCAATTCGCGTCCGTCATATGTTCGACGTTCAAAACTGGATATGTTGCGTCGGACGTACATTAAGACTTCATACATGTATAACGAATACAGGGTCATTATTCTGTGCTTTCGGAATGAGTTCCTACATGTTTGTCTGGGCTGTAAGCCTTCAATTGTTCGAACAGCTCGTTTCTGTAAGATAAATACACGGTCAGAATCTGTGGAGTTACCCCAGAGGATTACACCGTACGATATCAAACTATGGAAATATGCGTAGTATGATTGTTTTAATACAGCTGTTGAAACGAGAGGTTTTAGCTTCCTCAGTGCGTAAGTAGCACTACTTAATTTGTCGCAAAGAGACTGCACGTGAAATTTCCAGCTTAATGTAGCATCAAGAGTGAATCCTAAGAATTTACAATGCTCGCACACTGGAATAGGGCTGTTTATTGATATTGGCCGAGGTACTGTTCTTCCAGCAAAAAGAACAACATTTGATTTTGTTAGATTTAATATCAATCCGTTACAAGTAAACCAGTCTTTAAGCTTTTCGCATACCTGCACAATTTTTCTATTTAAATCTTCGTAGGTACGCGCACATACAATAACAGTCGTATCGTCTGCAAACAAGGTTATTAAACCGTCTGTGATAAAAGCAGGTAAATCATTTACGAAAGCTAGAAACATGGTATTGCCAAGTGCTGAGCCTTGTGGAATACCAATTGTGATCTCTCCAGCAGCTGACCTGAGCTTTCTACCATTACTAACAATTTCTACAGTTTGCTTTCTACATGTCAAGAATGAAGTGAGGAGACTCAACTCATTTTTCGTAACTCCATATTGTTTCAGTTTTTGCATAAGCAGACAATTATTTATAACGTCAAAAGCTTTAGAGAGATCACAGAATATTCCGGCTACTTTATATTTATCGTCTATTGCGGTTATTATACAATCTACAATTTTATGTCCTGCCGCAGAAGTAGACCTATTTTTCCTGTATGCATATTGACAGTCTGTGAATAAATCATTTTTCTCAAAGTGCTGCATTAAACTAGTTGAAATCAACGATTCAATGATTTTCGACACACTTGGAACAATCGTTATGGGTCTATAACTGTCCACTTTATCCTTTTCGCCTTTCCCTTTGTATACTGGACACACGCGGGTACACTTTAAGACATCAGGATATAGACCTATAGCGAACATTTCATTAATAAGGGACACTAAGATATCCGAAATAACCGGCCAGATTGATAAAAGGATGTTCACGGATATGTCATACAAATCCAAAGTATTACGAGTTTTCATCATTGACTTTAATACCTTATTTATCATCTCAAGTGAAACTTCAGGTAGGTTGAACTTCGGTACATTTAAATTTGATGTAAATTGGTTTAAGTAAAGTATAGATAAATCATTACTACATTGTAGTGAAAATTTTGAGGCAACTGTTAGAAAATGGTTATTTAGTTTATTAGGTATTTCACTATAGGGCACTTTTCTTCCTTGATCTTTTAAGGTTATCGTACTTCGCTTGTTTTCTCTAAATACAACTTCGTCGTTTATAACTCGCCACACCTCTTTTGAAGGATTTTTTGCTTCTACCAGGCGCTTTTCTATGTGTGATTTTCTGTCACGCAAGCTGGTTGTTTTGATAAGGTCTGCATAATAATTCACGCACATAGATATCATTTCATTACTGGGATATTGCCGTTTAATTTCGCAAAAATCTTCAAAACTTTTAAGATAAGTAGAAAGTTCATCACTCAGCCATTTTAATTTATTTTTCCTTTTAAATATTACTTTTTTTATTGGAAAATGAATGTCCAAGTAGTAAGATAATATGTTAAATAAATTTAAAAATTTTTCATTAATATCAATGTCAGATTTGTATATAAAATTCCAATCGTAATTTGTAATGTCAATATAAAATCGATAAATTGATTCGTCCGTATATATTCGTCGTTCATTATAATTTGGACACATTTTGGATTTCAACTGTGTTATAATATTTAATTTAAATAATTGAGCATTATGATCACTAATAGCTGTGTCAACAGGGCACGCAGTGACATTGTCATCACAACACGATATTATTCCGCAGTCTAATGATGTACTCGTATTTTGCGCTACCCGTGTTGGAAAGTCAACAATATTTTTTAGGTTAAAGCACAACAGCAAGTCATCTAACTTACGTTTAAGGCGGTTATCTGTCATGTGATCAACGTTAATGTCACCGACCATAATGAATCTTTTGTTTTCGTCAGATAATTTACATAATAATGATTCCAATGTTGTCAAAAAAATTTCAATGTCACATAGACCTGATCTGTATATTCCTATAATAATTAATTTTAATTCAGTCATTTCTATTATAGTGAATTCACAGTGGCATTCAACGGCTAGCTTCTGTAGGTCATTTCTTTGTTTATATTTCGACCCGTGGCGCGCATACAGCGCCACTCCACCGTGCTCGATACGCGTGCGGCAAAAACTGTTTGCGAGCTCGTAGTTACAGATACCCACTCGTTGAATCTCACTGCGCTTGCACCAAGTCTCAGTGCAAGCTATCACGTCAGGTTCATACTTATCAGCTAAAATATGTAACAGTCCTGTTTTACCGGTTATAGAACGGACATTTTGGTGAATAACAAAGAATTCCCTTGTATGTAAACAAAGTCTCGCGACCGATGAACTTGAGTTACCAGTGATTGAGGTTATTTTTTCTTCATTATTGTGTGTGGGAGCTTGGCGTTTTTTGTGCAAACGGTGTTGAAATATCTGATCGAGACGCCTTCAGGCCACAAGCTTGGTTTACGTATAAGTACCAATTTTGAAGCAGGAACATCTAACTTGAACGAAGAATATTTTCCTCTAGTGGGCAGTTGTTCGCATTTCACATTATCAAGACCGAGCTTCGTTTTTAAGTGACTTGTAATATCATTAGGACGTGTTTCCTCACTGAAGTTGAACAAGTGCAGGCTGATGATCCTGGGTGGTGCAGCACGGAGTTCCTGTTTGTTGTTGTGCGTTGTGGGATAGAAAATACGCGAAGATGACGGAACATGAACGCCGGCGTCAGCAGCACGTACAGGAGATGATGTTACCAGTGGAGGGCAAACCTTCTGTAGGCAGTGACGGCTGTCTAGCCGTGATGCAGCAGCTGCATATGTTGGTGACGATGATTTTACCGTTTTATGCAGGTCTATGATGGTATTCTGTGGACTTTCGGCTGTAGTGTTGATTGTACAGAGTCCCTGTGGCCCAGAGTTGTTCTGGGCATTGTTGGTGATACGTAATATTGGTGGTATTCCGTTAAAAAACAACCCAGTGACTGATTCAGGTGATGGAGGTACCGGAGGAGTCATCGTCTTTTCTGATACAGGTAATTGGTTTTTCTGTAGATACTCTTGTATTTCTGTTATTTTAGTAGTTTGTGATCTAATCATTTCTTGTTGTCTCGTGATTAATTCAGTGCTAGTATCTATTTTAGCTTCTAAAATAGAAACAGTATTTTCCAATTTCGTTATAACGGCCACTAACCTGTCGATCGCCGTATTCTTTGGTGGAGCCATTATTTCGGGAAAACTTTAATCACACACTACTGTAGACACCTAAACAAGATATTACTTAACTTTCTTTACTGTTTAGTATGTTTTAATATTTAAAATGAATAAATATACACAACAGATTCAAAATTGGTTGTTTACACACCAGCGCCCCCTGGTATCGTTTTCAGCTAAATAAAAGATGGTAGATTGTTTTCTCAAACAAAAAAGAAGCATTTCCATACAAAAATTAATAATAACTGTCCAAAATAAAAAAAAATAAGTTCAATATTTTTTGTTAATGGCCATAAAGTTTTAACGTTTATTGGTATCGGCTTTAAAAAAATATTTTTAAAATGCAGCATTCATATAAATTCTAAAAAGATAAGCTTTGTTAAAAACTATTGTAAAATAAAACGTAAATTTTTTTTTTGACAACAAAAACGACTTTATATGTTAGTAAGAACCAGTATCAAGTAAGAATAGAATTTTGTTTTTAAAGAATAGGGGTCAATTCTATTTTTTTATATAAAAAGAACCCTGAACACCCGTGTATGAACCCTGTGCACCTATAGTTATACCGTCATATTTAAACTTATAGCTGAGCTAAACTTAAAGACAATTTCGAGTAACTCAAAGGTCTGTAATTAATCGATCAACATAGATATGTGCGTAAACTACCTACATGTAGATAGATTCTGTCTTTTATGTACATTTGCCTTCGCAAGCGCACAAATCTGTGCACTTAAGTTGCCGCTGCAAGCACCTGCATCTGTGGCCACCGCACTTCTTTTTGCATCTGCATCTGATCATTTCCATGCATGCTTCGGCAACCACTGGCAAGTCTGTCTATGTAAGTTGCCTACCAGGACGTGATATGAAGTAAAGGTAACAATCCTAATAATGTTTTATCAAGAGTATTTGCTATCTCATGACAAGGTAGGTACTGGTGGTGTTTTCCAGTACCAACGTGAGCCCATAGCTCCTGTAGCCCAGGCACTTGTTGCACATCAGCGACTGCTAGCACCACGGCGTCGGTGTAAACAGTGCGAATCATGACTCGTGTATAGCCCTGGTTAACTGCATCATCCATGTGTACGATCATTCTTGTGTCCGCCTCTTCGTAGTTACATGGAGCTTCGCATATTGCGAGTGCGTTTTGATAGAACATTGGATCTATTTGTGATATACACGTCTTTATTTGGGTCAAAATCGTGTGAATAGCAATAGCAACGCACTCGCAATATGCAAACATTAGCTCCATGTAACCACAAAGAGGCAGACACAAGGATGATCGTACATATGGCTGATGCAGTTAGCCAGGGCTATACACGAGTCATGATTCGCACTGTTGACACCCACGTCGTAGTGCTAGGTGTCGCTAATGTGCAACAAGTGCCTGGGCTAGAGGAGCAATGGGTACACGTTGGTACTGGAAAACACAACCAGTACCTACCTTAACATGAGATAGCAAATACTCTTGGTAAAAAATTATAAGACCTTTACCTCTTAACACGTCCTGGTAGGCAATAAAGATTTTTTGTTTACAGGACCACAAAAAGCAAAAATCCTTCCGCTGTTCCATGCCTCCACGGGATGTGATACCGTTTCCAATTTAAATGGGAAAGGTAAAAAAAGTGCGACGGAAACATGGATCACATTCCCCAATGCCACAGAAGGTTTTTGGCAGCCTATGAAGGCAGAGAAACAGCGATGCATTTTTCATAATTGAAAAGTTTGTGTTAATTTTATATGACAGTCAGATATTATAAACTTCATGAAACTAGGTAATCAAACAACTAATATTATAACCGTAAATATTTATTTTAGATCCTGTTCATTTTCTACGGTAAACGAAGCCCGAAAGTATATACTTTAATTAGAGACCTTTAAGTGACTCGAAACTGTCACTATGTTTAGCTCAGCTATAAGTTTAAATATGTCAGTATAACTTTAGGTGCACAGGGTTCATACAAGGGTGTTCAAGGTTCTTTTTATATAAAAAAATTGGAATTGCCCTCTATTATTTAAAAACAAAATTCTATTCTTACTAGATACTGGTCTTTAGCAACATATAAATTCGTTTTTGTTGTCCTGTATTTTTCTAAGAATTTGTACGTCACTGCTGCTTTAAGTTAAATATTTTTTTTTACATTTTCTTTTACAAAAGTTTTCTACAAAGCTTATATTTTTGAGATCTGTATAAATGCGGGATTTCAAAAATATATATTTTTAAACGGATACCGATACACGTTAAAACTTTATGGCCATTAACAAAAACATATTGTACTTATTTTTTTATATTTTTAACTGTAATTTTTTTTTTGTATGGAAATACTTCGTTTTTGTTTCAGAAAACAATCTTCCATCTTTTATTTAGCTAAAAACGATATCAAACTTGCCCTAGTAGCTATAAATTTGCAGTTATGACAAGCCACAGTCTCGGGGATAAGGAAAACTTTACCCTTTCCCCCTACCCCCCACCTGGCTTTTAGCCACATACTCCCGGGCGTTATTAACACTAGTCTACCTAACTAACAAGTGTGCCAAGGCTCAACCTTTAATCCGGAAAATATTGGTGTTGGCGTATAACAAACGGACTAATGCGAAGTAATCTCCGCCAACACCACACACACACATACCCTCACACACGCACACCCATAAACACACATCCATACACACATATACTCAACAACCCACACACATACAGAAACACGCTCACAGTCTGTAGCTCCCATTCACAATTGCTTACAATTGAATTGTGTTTCTTAGTCATAACCTAAATTTCTACTTAGTATAGTATATAGATAGATAGATAATCTTTCTTTTCTTACGGGCTGTTGCACAAGGCTTCTTTACAGTCATTTTCCCATAAATTAATAACAGCCCCTCGCTATTTTTGTTTTGCTGAGAGATTAATGACAAAATAATTTGAATTTGCAGGGGCTATGGCTGGACGCTTTGTGAAACTGACTGACAGACAAAATAGTACTTACTCTCGCTATGTTACTCTGTTTTGTACAGTGAATACACTCACTGAATAAGACAATTTTATTGGCGTTGTATTCAAACCGTGATGCTTTATTACCCGGAAAAGTGGCTGGCATCTTTAACACAGGTTTATGACCTAGCATGGATGTCAGCTGTTTTTAGCTGATACCAGCCTTTAGTAATACAACATAAGCCTTAGGTGATAATGTAAAAGTCAATAACATACTGATGTTGCACTTACTTAAAACTTAATAAAGATATTATTATTATATTATTATCTCAAACGCGTCGATCTTACTGCTATCGCGGCTTTTAACGCATCAAGTTTCGGCATCGTACAAAAATGTGGAGAATACCAGAGCTCAAACCAAGCGCACTTTAAGCCGGGTACTCATTAGCGAGCCGTAACCGTAACATGCGTGATACAGTAACGAGGTTCTAGTGCGTACGCGTGTTACAGTTTAGGCTCACGACGTCGCCGGAACGCTTTCACCGAGCGTACTCATTTTGAGAGCTGTAACTGTAATACTGTAACGAGGTTCTAGTGAGTACGAGAGGCCACTGACAAGCCGGATCTATCCGCAGTTTTGGTTTGTATAGAATGTATCGGGAAAGAAGTGATCTACTTTTTATGTTAAAAAATCATGAAATTAGTGGTCATTACATCACGAGAATGAATGTAACTGATTTGAATGAATGAATGAATACATTTATTCGCTAGCATACACGGTTAAATAAACATGGTAGGTAAGTATGATACAACCTGGATACAACGTTCATGCGTGATGCGCCTCGAATCGGCATGCAAATATTAGAAATACAATTAATATTAAAATTACAATAATTAAAATAAAATAAGGAATTCATAAAGTTAAAAATATCATTAATATATCAATATCATAATTATTATTTTGAATATCTAATGATTATTTTGTAATAATCTTTGTCCTTAGGGTTCAATAGTACACACGGCCGCACTTCGGTAGAAACACTTTTGGACCTTATGGCGTGGTAATAGAGTTGAAAAAGTTTCTACCCACAAGCGGTTGACCGTACACTATTAACCCTGTAGGCATCTATCAGCAAAAGACATTTATCCTCTGACCATTCACTCATGATGAAGAAAAACTCGAATATACAGGGTGCGAACAAAAGTACCGATTTCCTTTTAACCACATGTTGTGTAACTAGAATAAAGTACATAGAACATATTAATTATAAAAAATTAACATAAAAATAAAATACTTCCTATGAAAAAAAAAGTTCAAGTTGCCAACCCTGTTCTAAGAATCACAACACGCTCCTCCCACCCGGCGGTGCGCACCAATTGTAAACAAGAAAAATAGGTACCTTCATGCGCGCTGTGACTCTCGCGAGGGTTGACACAAATTAAAAAAAAATACAAATACAATTTTTTTATTTCTGTTTTTTTTATTCTTTTTTTGTTGTTTAAACATGCTTATTGTTCTATATTCTACTTATAGAACATGTGGTTAAAAGGAAATCGGTACTTTAATTTACACCGTGTATAGCTGATTCGCAGCGGCTAGGAACAACCTGTCTTATGACATCCACGAACGCACTGCGAGCGCCCTTTGATTCGCACCAAAAACCGACAATCGTCGGCTCGCTGCGAGCCGCTCGTGTAGTGTTCATTGCAGGCTCGCGAACCACGTACACACTATGTTTTAGGTTACAGTAACGGTTACAGTTACGTGCAACGTTACGGGTTCAGAAATGAGTACCTATGTTGTAAGCGTCGGCTCGCTGTGAGCCGCAAGCGTACCGCTCGCAGCAGGTTTGCGAACAACGTACACACTATGTTTTTTGGTTACAATACATGCAACGGTTACGGTTACGGCTCGCTAATGAGTACCCAGCTTTAGTCGTACGTCGAATACCTCTGTTCTTCCAAATCATTTTTGGCCATACCAGCTCTACGACGAATTTCAGCGGTGCAGCTCCCATCACAGGTTATCATCGATCAAAGATACATAAATTCACCGACTTTTTCATAACCATCGAGTGCGGCGGTGCTTGGATCGGCACAATTGAAAATGAAGCTGTGCTGTTGGGTACCGCTGCTGGGCCCAATCCGCCTTCTCCATCAGGTGCTCAAAGAGCCTGGTCGTCTGCTGGTCACCGCTGTGCGACCGGTAAACACCGACGTGGAGAGATTTCTCAATGCCGGTGTCCACCAGAATCCACAACGTTGACAACCCTGAATCCTTAAAGCAACGGAGATTCCGATAGCAAATGTCATCGCGGATGTACATACAGACCCCTGCCCATTTTCTTAACTTGTGTGCCAACGAGTAACCCGGGTAGTTGAGGTACGCCACGTCTGACGGTGTTGCTATCTGCGTCTCTGTTACAAAGAATAGGTGCGGCTTCTCGGTCTCGAGGTGATGATGGACCGGATCGAGATTGGAGTGCAACCCGCGGATGTTAATGAGGTGCACTTTTAGCTAGAGGAAGTGCCGCCGTTTGAAAACCTTTTTCTTTTTTAGCTTTGCCATGAGGAGTTTTTTGTTGTGGGGAACGGAAAGTGGTCGAGACGCGGCGCGGTTATCAAATGGAACCTTTTGACTTACCAATAGACCAATACATCAAAAGCATGAATTTGCTAGATGGGGATAATCATAAAGAAAACTTATCTAATTTATGTAATAGGTACTTTTAAAAATTTTTCCTTTTATGATTACCTTTTCACGTAACAGTGATAGCTATTATTTTTCTGCTAAAGTTCCCCATCAAAGACTCAAAAGTTCCCAAATTAAAACTAAAGTTTCGAACCGACGTCTCATCACATCCATGTTTTTTTTTTTATATACGATTTTCTGTACGTAGTGTTACCATCTATGAACATGCTTATGCTACTACTTGCTTTTTGTAATTGTAATTTTTTAAATGCATTTCAGTAGAGTATGAGTATTTTTTTAATGTATGAAGCATATTTTTAATTTTAAAGTTTTAAACTTAGAATGGATAATTATACTGTAAACTTTTTTGCATCAGATTGCAGTTATTTAACTTACCAACTACGAATCGTTTTCAGAAAGTGAACACCCGGCGAACTACGTTTCGTTCTGAGCCAGTTGCGCCGACTGGTATTTTCTTTGATTGTAGCCGATTTTGCAAAACACCAATTTTACCAACTTCAGACCTCCAATACACAAAGTTTTAATGTAGTATATAGTATTTCTTGACTGCTTGTGTTTATTTGTTTCATATTGCGATGTTTCGAAGCAATTGTATTTTTTTTAGAAAGAATAGAAGATAAATTAAGAAACTAAGTGAAAAGAACCATAGCCTTCTTACCTTCTTACTGACGTGTTACTCGTGTGTGTGTGAGTTTTGTGTCTGTGTGCGTGAACCCTTTTAATAACTTTATACATCGATTCTTCTGTAATATACAACAACGTGTTTTCTAATAAATCAGTCAATGTATCACGATAAAATGTCGTAATTTTTAATAATTTCGCCGGATAGTCGACAGGAACTCTTAACTTGCTTAAGATTTAGGAGAATTGCAACCCTGAAATAAAATAATTGAATTGAATTGAATTGAATATGTCTTTACCTGTGCTTGCTACCTTCGACCCATAGGTAACTAAGGCAGGCACTCCCCCATCTTTTCGCAAGGAGTTGTTGTAATTCCAAAAAGATTTAGGATGTGTCGAAATGTTTTCCTCACAACTTCTAGTACACCTATTCCAGCATTCAGATTGTATAGTTTTTTAACGTTCTCTTAGTTTTATGAAAGCATCATGCATGATCTAAGGGATTTTGGTAGTTTTTAAAAAATAAAAAAAAATATTGCTACAGCTTTCTAAACCCGGCTTAGGCATTACTATTATTTAATCTGTGGTCTAGGGTACATCTCGCCCCCTCAAAAACTGGTCCGTGGGTGTGACCTTTTGAAAAATAGCTAGGGCCAGATTCGCCCAAAAGCAAGTTCATGTTCAGGCCAGTTGTACCTTTCAAATATACCCGACCCCTTAACCTAACTAAACCTCACCTAACCTAACTGATTAAAACCTAATTATGCAAATTACCGTATTAATAAACAATTTCTCGCATGTTAACGGACTCAGCCAGGTATTCTACAGATTAACTAGGTAATCTGCCAATTAACTGATTTCCGCACATTAACGGTAACATGTACATAACTAAAAAGTTTAATCTTGCAATTGCTGCGCGTCGACCGCTTCAGACTTCCTTGCACCCTCATCAAACTCTTTTTGATCGTTTTTATATTCAAACAACATACTCGTAGCATCATCGGTTTGTAATTTCGCGATAGGTGTATGGTCGCATTCGAATTTATCCTGCATAAAAGAAATCAAAGAGTAAGCCCATATACAGTAAAAAAAAGGACGGGTTGCACTCCGGGAGTGCCGGCAGAAGTGAAAACTTGCATTTTTGAATATTATGCTTTTTGTAAGGGTCAATCGTGCCCAAGGAACATACTACTCTGATCGCGCCGTTGCTCGCGTACTTCTTTGATGTCACTGAATAAAAACCCGTATTGGTAGCCGTATTGTAATAACAATACTGTTGAGAGTTGACGCATTTTCGATCCGGCTACGGATCTGACGCGACATCTGACGCGAGTTTAACATTTTTTACCCATCTAAATAAGTGCCAAGCGCCGCTAAAGAAGTTTTCACTTCAAAAATAATAATAACGTGGGTTTATGATTAACTTTTCAAACGACTTCAAAAAAGGAGGTTTTAATTTTGACCCCATGTATCTAATATTGTCAAAAATACTCGTTCCACTTGAATCCTGATTACCCCGATCCTGATCTAGGGGTATTTTTGAAGTGAAAACTTCTTTAGCGGCGCTTTGCACTTTTTTAGATGGGTAAAAAATGTTAAACTCGCGTCAGATGTCGCGTCAGGGGACTAAAAATCACTCAATGTTCCTCTACGAACCCCTAGGGGATTATTGGCTAGTATGGCTAGAAATGTCTAAGATGATTTTTTTATATTTTACATTTTGTTTCATCTAGCTTGGCTTATTTTCTGAAGGTACATTTTAGGAACAAAATTCCTATGCTTTTAAAATCAGCAAATGTTCAGAATGCAAAAAAACCCGCCACCCTGCCGTCAGGTTGGAGGGATACTTTGTTTTGAAGATTTCTGGAATACGAAAGAAGTACATTTAAAAATTTATTTGGTACAATTAGGTACAAATTAGGTACTAATCTCTCATGCTAATTAAATTTAAATTCGCGATGGTCCACCCGCCATCCTGACGCACTCTTTGTGATACTAGAAAGCCACTTGTATCAGGGCCCCAGAGCAGGGTTTATTATATTATGAAATAGAAAAAGAAACTCGGATTTCGACCCATTTTTCTTTGGAATAACTGTTGAGATATGTTTACTGAGTAATTTACTTGAATATAATTAGGGTTCAAAAAAATCCGGAATGTTTTGCTCAACTCTTAATTCAATTAATAATATCCCTGTCAATATATCGATTAAATTATTATACCAATGTAGAGACGAACAAACTACAAGTTTATTTTTACAGCTAGACGGCGGCGCTAGTTGCTCAGTAATAACATAGGTGCAACTGGTTTAGTTCCGATTTTATCCGTCAACACGTATAACGTTGTATAACTCTACAATGACTCTACAATTTATTTTAGGCGCAAAAAGTACAGTTAGAATAAAAAAAAAAATTTTTGGTCATAGCAACGTTATTTCTGTAATAAGAAGCCATATCTTTTTAGAATAGAATAGAATAGAATAGAAACATTTATTCGCTTAAAACATGGTAGTAGGATGTTGCAATAGATATTACAGAACAGTCATGTTTTGCCCACAAAAGGCATGCAAATATTTTTAGATGATGTTACAAAATTATGTCAATAAATTTCATTAATAATTAATAACATTAAAATCATTACATTCAAATTACATCAAAATTACAATAAAAATAATAAATAATTCAATTTTGGTCAGAAAGAAATTCCTTAACACTATAATAGTTTTTGTCACTTAGCCATTTATATAATTTTGTCTTGAATTGCTTTATGTCAAGGCTCTTAAATTCGTTAGGAATTTTATTAAATATTCTTATACTCATACATAAACAACTAGTATTATATTTTTCAGTAAGTGGTGTTTCTACATGAATCAATCTCTCTGGATCCCTACAACCTCTCATGCTAATTTCTCCAGCTTTTGTATAAACATCCGGATTTTGTCTCACGAAAACACAAAGTTCAAAAATGTAAAGTGCAGGTAGTGGCAACAAACCATGCTTCTTAAAAAACGGTTTACATGAAGTTCGTGATGATTCACCAGTAATTGCTCTAACACACTTCTTCTGAGCTATGAGAGCCCTCCTCACGTCGACACCATTCCCCCACAAGATAAGACCATAACGTATTATCGATCCTACATAGGCGTGGTAAGCAGACAAAACTGTGGATATGTTAGTTAAATTTCTAAGGCATTTTAAAGCATAAGCAAATTTGTTGAGTCTTTCACTAACGTATGCAATATGAGGTTTCCAGTTAAGCTGGTTGTCAATTTTTAAACCTAGGAATTTAGTGTTTTCAACCTCGTCTATGACTTTGCCATTATGAATAAATTGTAAATGTCTTATTTTATTATTGTTAAAATTCATATAATTAGTCTTTAATAAATTAATTTGCAGATTATTCCTATCAAGCCATCTAAGTACGTTTTCAATAGTATTGTTTATGTCATCCTTATGATTTGTTAATGCAATGTCATTTATTTTACCTTTTGTCGTTATGACTATGGAAATGTCGTCAGCAAAGAGCGTACATTTGTGAGAGGTAATCAGAGGTATATCATTTATATAGAGAACAAAAAGAAGGGGCCCCAACACACTACCTTGTGGGACTCCGCATCTATTAAATTTATATTTGGAAGTATAGGCCATACCAAATGCAAATTAATTAAAGCCTGTGTAGAGCACGTGTAGAGCATGATGTAGAGACGTCGACTACACTTTTGGAGGAATCCGTGAGGTGGCGTTGTATGGATCGTCGTGTTTTCTATATCGCGATATTGAGATTTTTTCTCGTTTGATGACCCCCCTGAATATAGTTGATTCACTCATACTTACCTGGCACAGGGGTTACCGTGATCAAGAAGGCGGTTCCCCCAGGGCGAGGCCTTTCCATTGCACTGCGGTTGGGCTGACCCCTGCGAATATCCCTAATGTGGATATCTCGGGTGCGTAATTTTTGATAGTGGGGACTGCGTACGCGCCGTCCCCCCGTATAACTAATTATAATTAACAATCTTATCGTAATGGGACGATATATTGAGGCCTGCTTTCGTGTTGGTGAGTTTTAAAAATAAACATCATGTTACAATGGGATAGTCTAATTTTTATGGAAAAAAATCAATACATTTGCTCCTAAAACAGCTCTATTTGCACCCAGCTCATTAAACAAGCGATAACCGTTCTAGTGTTTTTTTTTAAATCTCGGCAAGGAGCAAGGAATTTTTATGCTTATTACTCTAGAATAGAGCTCATTAACACGCGTGCTTTTTTCATTATACAAGGTTATTTTTTTGGACCTGATTTCCTTTTGGCCACTTATTAGTGAAGTCAAAAGCAACAACTTTTATTCTACGACTTTGCTAACAACGCACAAAAAATTTCGACTCTCCATACTAAAGTGGTCACGTGACCGACCCATTTGGTATGGAAAGTTGAAAATTTTTCGTGCGATGTTAGCAAAGTCGTAGAACAAAAGTTGTTGCTTTTGACCTCACTAATAAGTGGGCAAAAGGAAATCAGGTCCAAAAAATAACCTTGTATAATGAAAAAAAGCACGCGTGTTAATGAGCTCTATTCTAGAGTAATAAGCATAAAAATTCCTTGCTCCTTGCCGAGATTTAAAAAAAAAACACTAGAACGGTTATCGCTTGTTTAATGAGCTGGGTGCAAATAGAGCTGTTTTAGGAGCAAATGTATTGATTTTTTTCCATAAAAATTAGACTATCCCATTGTAACATGATGTTTATTTTTAAAACTCACCAACACGAAAGCAGGCCTCAATATATCGTCCCATTACGATAAGATTGTTAATTATAATTAGTTATACGGGGGGACGGCGCGTACGCAGTCCCCACTATCAAAAATTACGCACCCGAGATATCCACATTAGGGATATTCGCAGGGGTCAGCCCAACCGCAGTGCAATGGAAAGGCCTCGCCCTGGGGGAACCGCCTTCTTGATCACGGTAACCCCTGTGCCAGGTAAGTATGCGTGAATCAACTATATTCAGGGGGGTCATCAAACGAGAAAAAATCTCAATATCGCGATATAGAAAACACGACGATCCATACAACGCCACCTCACGGATTCCTCCAAAAGTGTAGTCGACGTCTCTACATCATGCTCTACACGTTTCGACTCTCCATACTAAAGTGGTCACGTGACCGACCCATTTGGTATGGAAAGTTGAAAATTTTTCGTGCGATGTTAGCAAAGTCGTACAACAAAAGTTGTTGCTTTTGACCTCACTAATAAGTGGGCAAAAGGAAATCAGGTCCAAAAAATAACAGTATAACCGCACTAGTGTTTTATTCACAGATATATAAAGGAGAGCATCTCGTTTTATTTTTGTTTTTTTTTAATCTCGGCAAGGAGCAAGAGTTTTTATGCTTATTACGTTGTTTTGACAAGCCCGTTGGTGTGGTTGGTAGTGAGCCTGCCTCACACGCCGTGGGCCGCGGGTTCGATTCCCGTCCTGGGCAAACATTTGTGTGATGAACACAAGTGTTTGTTCTGCGTCTGGGTGTTATTTATCTATTTATGTATGTACATCAGTCTCTGGTACCCATAGTACAGGCTTTGCCTAGTTTGGGATCAGATGAACTTGTGTGAAATGTCCCCCAATATTTTATTTTATTTTTTTATTTTTTTTGTTTAGTACCAAATTTCAAGATTCTGAGTTCACGGGAAGAACCCTGTAGGTTTTGATTCCCTTGCGAGTGTCGAAAAACTCGAAAATTTGCGGCATAAACGGCTGTATCTTTTAATTGCGTTGGCTTAGAAGTTTTATTTTTTCACAGCTCCAAGGGACAGTAGATTTGAATATTTGATATGAATTTCAGCTTGATACCTCCACGCGTTCCTGAGAAAAAGGGTCGTGACAGACCTATAGTGATCCTGTAAGGGTTTAGTTTTTCCTTTTGAGGTACGGAACCCTAAAAAGAAGAAATAAAAAGAGAAAAGTTATTTCTTTTAAAGATCTAAAGTTAAACCAAATGTGATTGTTTATCTCCGTAAATATTTATTTTGTTTTGTTACTTTTATGAATCTATTTTTTGAGGTCGGTGCCAGCCTGAAGAAGCTGCCGAAGATCAGGAATAAAACACGTATTTTCGCAGTTGCATACCACGACTACCAAGTGACACGCTTACGTGTTTTATTCCTAATATATTCAGGATGGCGGCACCGACCTCTATAAATTGTTGTTATATTTATTTGTTTGTAATTTTTTCCTATCCTATAATGACCCACTAGTAGGCAAACGCCTCCCCCTCATAATTCAATTTTAGATTTTTTTAAAGATAAAGCTTTTATTGCTCCCTTTTTATCTTGAAGTCGGTTTATTTTTTTTTATAATTTTGTTTTTCTCCACGATTTCTTCTACAAATTGGACTATGCAAATGTCACAAGGATGTTTAAAAATAATAACATGAGAAAATATTCTTACATCTAATAGGATGCATTCTGTGAACATTGCCGTAAACTTAAATTCTCGTCATATTTTCTACGTTTTTAGGGTTCCGTACCTCAAAAGAAAAAAACTAAACCCTTATAGGATCACTTTGTTGTCCGTCTGTCTGTCTGTCTGTCTGTCTGTCAAGACCCTTTATCTCACGAACGGGTGAAGGGATCAGGTTGAAATTAATACCATATATTAGGATTCATGAACCACACAAGATTTTTCAATTTATTGATTAATAAAATAAAAAAAACCGGCCAAGTGCGAGTCGGACTCGCGCATAGAGGGTTCCGTACCACCACATAATCATAATTGTATTAGTTGAAATTTCAGTAAATTAATGTGCTAGATTTTTTGAGTCCGACACGCGCTTGACAAAATTTTATTATTTGTTGATATTTTATAGCTTATGCACTATAAACATATAAATTTTCAAGTTTGTAAGTGTTCCCGTTTATAAAATAGAACTGAAACAAAAATCACCTCAGCGACCATTCAACTTGACCCCATTCAGCAGACCATTGAACTTAGTTGTGAGAAAAGTTGTAATATTTAATGATTTCAGACTTTTCCCATTATTTGTACTGTGAGACCTAGCTTCTTACCAAATTTCATAATTTTAGGTCAACGGGAATTACCCTGTAGGTTTTGGTTTTTTGCATAAATGTATGGAGATGAGGACAAAAACTGCCATATCTTTTGATTGCGTCGTTGAAAAAAATTTAAATTTTCAGATCTTGTGTGGTTCATGGATCCTAATATATGGTATTAATTTCAACCTGATACCTTTACCGGTTCGTGAGATAAAGGGTCTTGACAGACAGACAGACAGACAGACAGACAGACAGACAGACAGACAGACAGACATACAGACAGACAGACAGACAGACGGACAACAAAGTGATCCTATAAGGGTTCCGTTTTTTTCTTTTGAGGTACGGAACCCTAAAAACGTTAAAAATTACAGAAAAATCCAAGGCTTTTAACATTTTATAAATTTGTAAAAGTAAACATCAATAAAATTATATAAAATATCAAGTCAATTCATCAAGTCTATAAATACATTTGTCATTAGAAAGGTCAAAAAATATAAGCAAAATTAATTCCGCCATTTACAAGCACACACGTTCACAATACAACAAACACTCTCTTTCAACTGTTGACCATGCATCAGCAAACAAATCACAGGCAGGCTGCGAGTGGAGGAGGGCATTGAGCGCATGCAGCGCGCGCGGTACCGGTGACTGCTGGTGCGCGGCGGTGCGCGACGCCGGCGGGGCCAGGAGCCGCGCGGTGGTTGCGCGCAGTCGACACCTGTTTTCAGGCACACTTAGCCTGCACGCCTCTTCAACCAAAGCCGGGCAGTCGATTCGGCCGCGAAGCAGCTTGCAAACTATTAACATTTGGCTATACAGGCGGCGAACTTTAAGCGAATTAAATCCAAGGCACCCCAGCAAGAAGTTTGTGGGATATAAAAATGGGTAAAAATTATACGCTCTCTTATAAAGAAAACGCAAAAACCGTTTTTGAACTTTCTCGAGCATCAATGTGTAAGTGACCTCGTGAGGGTTCCAAACACAAGCGCTCGATTCTAACTTCGACCGGACTAAGGCAGAGAATAATAATTTTAGCACATCTAATCGCTTAAAGTCCTTGCAACTTCTTGTTATGAAGCCTAGTCTCCTAAAGCCATCATTTGTTACAGAGATGATGTGAGCATGAAAGTCCAGTCTGGGACCAAACAAAACTCCCAAATCTCTCATCGTTTGTGTTCGTGTAATGGCTTGGTTATTCAAGTGGTAGTTGGCAAGAATCGGAGCCTGTGAGCGCGTAAAGCTCATCACGAAGCATTTATCGATGTTAAATTGCAGCTCATTATCTTCGCTCCACTGATATAATCTATCTAGTATATCCTGCATAGTAAGACTGTCGATGGAGGATTTAATGTCCACCATAATCTTTAGGTCATCTGCATATAAGAGGCACCTGGCTGGATTTATACAGTCCGGGAGGTCATTGATCATTATTTTGAATAATAACGGACCCAACAGTGACCCTTGGCTGACTCCAGATCGCGTGCCAAACGGTTGATAGTCGTAACAACCAACGCGGACAAATTGCTGTCGGTCCATCAAGTAGTTTGCAAAAAGCTTGAGGAGACGAGGTGAGAAGCCAATCATACTTAGTTTGCGAAGAAGGACGTCATTGTCTACCCTATCGAAAGCTTTACGAAAATCTAGGTAGAGCACGTCTACTTGAATACGCTGGTCCAGCTTGGTGTTAAGATAAAGTGTAAGAGCTAGAAGATTAGTATCGACAGAACGCCCCCTTCTAAATCCATGCTGTGCATCATGCAAAACCGGTTCAACTTGTCTGTATATTTTCGAATGTAGTATTTTCTCGAACACTTTTGCAAGTGAAGATAATACTGCAATCGGCCGATAATTCTCCACAGACGATTTGTCACCAGCCTTCGGGATTGGTGTGACGCGTGTAATCTTCCAACGCTTAGGGTAACGACCCGAAGTCAAGGCCAAGTTAAAAATATGTTTTAGTGGAGCAACTAAGATGTCCTTGAAAGCTTTTATTATATATGGTGGAATGTTATCTGGACCTGCTGAACTATTGGGCTTGAGTTTATTAATGCCAAACAAAACATCGTCCTCCGAGATGCTGGGGATATCTATGACAACACAGTTGCTGTTGGAATTCATAGCGCTATTCACATTCAGGCTAGGATCTCGTGACAGAAACACACTACTAAAGTACCTCGCAAAAGCCTCAGCTGCTGCGGGGCCACTGTACTCTTGCCCGATGTGCGAGACAGTCGGTTCAAAGCCCCCCTTAGTACGGAGACTTGACATATGACCCCAAAAGGCTCGAGGATTACTGGTCAGATTAGATTGAATTTGATCAATGTACTTGTCATAACTAATTTCAATTCGCTGCTTAATGCTTGTACGGAGGTCACAAAAACAATCATAATATTTTTTACATTCTGTAGCTTTCCACATTCTATGATAATAAGCCTTCCGATTTAAATCTTCAATAATGTCCCTCGTGTACCACGTAGGGTATCGCCTTGTTGAAAATTTGGGTCGCTTTTTAGCTGGAATACAGCAATGAAACGCACCGTATAGCAGCATGTACAATATGTCAACCGCGTCATCAGTATCTGTACACTGCAGCAAAGTGTCAAAGTCAATATTAGCAACAAGGTAATATAATTTTTGAAAATCAGCCTTGCTAAAGTCCCAATCCGTCTCGGGATTGATATTGGTTGGCTCCAGCGCTGGTGCGCCGCTCGGCTTAGCAAGGGTGATGCGGGCATCGAGTGGAGGGTGATATCGGTCTTCATGGGGCACAAGACCCTCCTCCGCTACGCTTACACTCACATCTCGCATACATACTGGTACCAACACAACATCTAGCTTACTTCCGTGACTATTAGCAAAAACATTGATGTCATGCAAATTACAATAGGATAGAAAATAATGCATATAATTATTAACACTTGTGCTAGCACTATTCAGATTCATGTCACCTAAAATTAAAATGGGCTTGTTTTTAATCCGCGTAAATATGTTTTCGACACTACAAAACCAGTTCATGTAGGCGGCGTCACAGGATGATGGCGGCAAGTATACCACGCATATGTACATTTCAAGGCCACAATGAGTTACTAATGTCCAAAGGTCCTCTTGGTGCTCGGTTTCCAGCTCGGGGCAGCGCCGTAGATGAACATTTTCCCTTACCATGAGTATTGTTCCACCGCCACGTCTTCCATCACTACGGTCACGGCGTGACAAACTCCAACCGGCAGGGGCTAACTCAGCATCACACACCGTCGCGTCAAGATATGTCTCCGTTGCCGCAACGATGTCATAACATAATAATTGAATGGCTGTACGCCAATGTCCAAGTTTCGTCTTCAAACCACGGACATTTTGGTAAATACAGCTCAAGCTGCAGGTATTACGAGCCTTGTTTGGTATTTGTCCTGCTTGTCTTGCCGGGCGTCGAGGGGCGACGTCTACGCCCGGCTCCCCGCTGAAACCACTCGCATATCTCTGTTCCAGCAGGCCAAGAGTCCGGTTTCATAAGAGGTGGAAACTTACTCTCCGGAACTGACAACACAAACGATGCATAGAAATCGTGCTTTAGATTTAATTTCTCCACTACATACTGGTCACAAGCACATACCTGGTTCATATAGGCTTTGATACTGTCGGCAGTGGTCTGTGGTTTGAAAAAGCACGCATGGATTTTTTTAAATCTTTCGACTGTTTGTAACAGACTATTTTCTAGTCCTTTCCCTTTAATAACTCCTTGACGCGTTTGCTTACGTCGTTTCCGCGAAGTAACTTCTTGCCAGTGGCTATCGCTGTCATCAATTGAGTCATGATCATGACGCTGTGGGCCAGTTGACGTAAGAGATAAGAGAGGAAGTCCAGCACAGGTAAGATCTTTGTTCTCCTTGCTAACGGTAGCGGTTGTTGTCTCCTTTTTCTTGGGGTTAGAGCGGGATTTTTGCACGACCGCGGAGCCAGCGGCGAGGACATCAGAGGAATGAGGCTTATTTAAATACGTTTGTTGAGCTCTAGGGATTTGTGATGAGTTGGTTGTGGTTGGAACAGTGCTGCCCTTGACCACCTGAGAGTAATTTTCTCGGGATGCAAGTGATAACTCTTTGGAGATCTTTGCATGTTCAGCTTCAAGCTTCTGTATCATAGAGTCCATCTGAGCTATCTTTCCTCCAAGTTCCGGGATCGTAGTTGATATTTGTTTGCGAAACTCATCAAATTTTACACCTATATCTACGGAAATATAATGGCAAATAAGTTCAGACAGACGCTTGTCTAACACACGCTCTAGTTCCTCACGTATCATTGATCTCATACTATCCAATGCATAGGTGTCATCATGCATGTTCAGCTCGTACTCTGGTTTAGATGATCGACTACCTCTGACCATGTTAACATTCATATTTCCTTCACACTCCGATATGTTTGCAGATAAATTCATATGCTGGTCGACCACAGAGGAATTTTTGTCTTGGGACACATTTACTTCATGTGAGTCATTTACTTCAGATGCAAAATTAGTGCGTACCGGAGTTTTATCATTTTTCGGAAGCCGAACGTTGCAATTTGGGCACAACCAGGTGCCTGTCAGTTCGTGTTGGCGAGATATAAAATAAGACTTTGGTATGTTCACACATAAATTATGAAATTTTCCTGAGCATTTACAGCATTCCAGCAGTTCACCAATGTTGATTTGGGTGTTACAAGCAACGCAGGTCCTCATTTTTGCTTGTTGTGTTTACCAGGCAGTAGACGAACAAGCTGACGCGTAGTAAGAAGTGTGGTACTGTGCAGTCGCAAAACTTGTCTTTAGAATTGTATCTTATGATGTCGACGAACGGGTCATTTTCCTTGGCCGCCGGGCGATGGGCTCGTAGCACTAGTAGCGTCCGCTACGACTTCGTAGCACTCGTAGCGCACTTCGCGCGGCGCGCACGATAGCTTCGGTCGGTCACGTATAATAGTGGTCGCTTATTTCGCCGCAGCGCAACAAGTTATTCTGGTGTAATGGTTACGCGCCCGACTCCAGTTCAATCGGCACAGGTTCGTATCCACGCGAAGTACAAAAAATATATTTGTCTTTTTCTAGGCCCGCCCAGTGGGTGGGGTCTTCTCGTAAGAATATTGCTTGCTAGACAAGGAATCAAACTTTACACTAATTGTCCAATCACAAAAATTGAATTTGAATTTATTTAAATAACACAAATCAAATTGACAACACGACCGCTTACTATAACTGCTGAGTGAGTCTCTTCTGAAGATCTGAAAATTTAAATTTTTTACAACGACGCAATCAAAAGATATGGCATTTTATGTCCTCATCTCCATACATTTATTCAAAAATGCAAAACCTACAGGGTACTTCCCGTTGACCTAAAATTATGAAATTTGGCAAGAAGCTAGTCTCACAGTACAAATAATGTAAAAAGTAATAATAATGGGAAAAGTCTGAAATCATTAAATATTACAACTTTTCTCACAACTAATGGTAACCAATTGTGGTGAGCTCCCGTTTCAAGAACATTCATATAAGAGAGGGGTCAAGTTGGATGGTCGCTGAGGTGATTTTTGTTTTAGTTCTATTTAAAAACGGGAACACTTACAAACTTGAAAATTGGTATGTTTATAGTGCATAAGCTATAAAATAATAACAAATAATAAAATTTGGTCAAGCGCGTGTCGGACTCAAAAAATCTAGCACATTAACTTACTGAAATTTCAACTAATACAATTATGTTTATGTGGTGGTACGGAACCCTCAGTGCGCGAGTCCGACTCGCACTTGGCCGGTTTTTTTCTTTCCTCTGGATCCATAGGTCCATATCTCGGACTTGCGCGAAATAGTGCCAAAATATTCTGAAAAATCATAACTATAATAACAATAATAATAAAATCATTTATTTCAGGCCAGTGACCCATACTTAATTACACAAACAAATTTCAAGAATTGAAATACAAAATTAAATTAAAATTAAACACAAAAATTAAGTTATAAACGAATTTACTGCAATATACCGCAACTGCTAAATATGTATGCGCAGCAGCTAATATCCCGATAAACTTCTGCGAAGTTTGGGAGACAATTATCATTTTAGACATAGATGTTGTTGTATGCGAATAATAAATTAAAAAAAAAATCAATAAAAAATAAATTGTATTGTTTGTAATTGTGTTAGTCGGTATTTCGGAAAATTTCGGAGATTCTATTGTGAAATCGTTAAGTGTGCCCTGACGATTATTCCGTAACTATTACAGATATAAAAAAAAAAAAAACTAATATCGAAAGTACGTTACCTAATGAAAACATTTTAAAAAATAAAACTCTTCCATACATCTAAATATATAAAATTGCTTGTCCTAACTGACTGATTCATCAACGCTGAGCCGTAACCACTATAGCTACAGAGCTGAAATTTTGTAAACAGGTTTATTGCACTTCAATACTAAGAAAGGATTTTCCTAAACTTCTCCTTTAAGGGGGTGAAATAAGGGATGAAAGTTTGTATGAAAGTCCTTTGTTTCTTGAGTTAGATTCACACAAATTTGAATTTAAGCTTTTGGTAAAAAATAAAGAAATAGGTGTTTAAGCATTTCTTAAAAATCTATAAGTCTTTTATTTAGGTAGAATTATAGAAATTTGGTTTTAGCTCTTGGTAAAAATTAAAAAAGTACGGGTTTTAGAATTTTGAAAAATTCATCCCCTATAGGGATGAAATAAGGGATGAAAGTTTGTATGAAAGTCCGTCAGTTTTGAAGTTAGGATCTTCAAAATTTGTATTTAGACTGACGACTAAAAATTAAGTTTCATGTATCTCAGGATTTTTGAAAATTCTACACTCAAGTTGAAAATCCCTCATTTTGAAAGTAAAATCCACTAAATTTATTATTTAGGCATTAGGGTTGTAAATTTGTGGAACCCACATTACTGTTATTGAAATTTTGCCCTGAAATTCTACCCCTTAAAAGAGGCAAATGGGGTGAAAAAGTCTAAAAACCAAAATGGGTATCGTTTGTATGGTTTATCGGGTCGCTGATTACGAAAACTTAAACAATTTTGAAATCCAACGTGGTGGACGTGAAAGACCATCATCCTCTGGGGATGGGGTTGGGGTGCGATAGAGTTGAAATGTCTAAAAATCAATATTGGTGTCGTTTGTATGGTTTATCGGGTCGCTGGTTACGAGAACTACAAAAATTTTAAAATCCAACGTGGTGGACGTGAAATACCATCTTCCCCTGCGGATGAGTTTGGGGTGTGATAGGGTAATAAAAATGTCTAAAAATCAATATGAGTGGCGTTTCTATGTTTATATAAGGATAGAGATAGCGGTTAAGATGGCGTTAGGGATAGGGATAGGGTTAGGGGCAGGGATAGGGAGATGGAGAAGGAGAGGGAGGGGGATGGGGAGGGGGAGAGGGGGAGGTTGAGGGGGAGGGGGAGAGGAAGAGGGAGGGAGGGGGAGAGGGAGATGGAGGGGGCGAGGAAGAGACTGCACCTTGTCTGAATTTCACGCGAGCGAAGCCGCGGGCACAGCTAGTTTAGTATAAGATTAGTAGAAAGCTCGAAGTTGTTGATGAGTACGTATACCTGGGACAAACAGTCCAGCTAGGTAAATCCAACTTAGAGAAAGAGGTTACTCGTCCAATCCGACTCGGATGGGCAGCGTTCGGGAAGCTCCGCAATATCTTCACGTCCAAAATACCGCAGTGTCTCAAGACGAAAGTCTTTGACCAGTGTGTGTTGCCAGTGATAACATATGGCACCGAGACGTGGCCGCTCACGATGGGCCTTATCAGAAAGCTTAAAGTCACCCAAAGGGCTATGGAAAGGGCTATGCTCGGAGTCTCTGCGCGATCGAATCAGAAATGAGGAGATCCGCAGAAGAACTAAAGTAACTGACATAGCCCTGAGAATTGCTAAACTGAAGTGGCAGTGGGCAGGGCACATCGCAAGAAGAACCGATGGCCGATGGGGCGTGAGGGTTCTAGAGTGGCGATCACGTACCGGAAGACGAAGCGTTGGCAGGCCCCCCACAAGGTGGACCGACGATCTGGTGGCGGTCGCGGGAAGCCGCTGGATGCGAGCAGCGCAGGACCGGTCGTCATGGAGTTCCTTAGGGGAGGCCTATGTCCAGCAGTGGACTTCTTTCGGCTGATATGATGATGATGATGATGATGATAGTAGAAAGGTTTTAGTTTCCTTATTTTAAGTGGTTTAGTACTCATTTTCTTATGATAACGATGATTTTTAAGGAGATACACGTGTAGATTAATTTATTATCTCAAACCTTGTTTAAAAATCGTATTAATTTGAAATAAGGAAACTAAAACCTTTCTACTAATCTCATACTAAATGTATCGGAGTGTTTAGTGTAAAAAATTTGGATATTTCTTGTTTTATTTAAAAATAAGTTACTGATGTCATTTTAATCATTAGGTTCGATATAAGTTTAAAGGTTTTTGATAGTTACGGAATAATCGCCTGAACACTCTTAACGATTACACGCTGTATAGGTACAATCCCGAGCTCTTCGAAATTAGAGTAAGGCCATCGTAATAGGTCCATTCTGACAGCTGTAAAACGTATGAAAAATTGCAAATAGCAAAGAAAAATAACCTTTGTGTGTTGATGTTAGGGAAACGTCAAAACGGACTTCTTACGTTGGATGGCTAGCTTCGAACTGAATCGTTATCGAATCTCTCTTTTCTTCTTGAATAGAAAAAAAGAGAGAATCGATAACGATTGAGTTCGTTTCTAGCCCATCTGGCCCTGCTTGTAGTACCCGCTACCACAGATTAAATAATAGAAAACTACCGCTACAGATAATATGGCCGTTGTATCGGCCGTCACACGGCACTGCAAGCAGAGCCCTGCAGATAAGATAAGCCATTTTAAGGTGAACTTACATTAAGAGCCATGTACTTAATGATGATCTTCAACGCTAAAACAAAAACTATGGCTGTTATATAAATGAATACCAGCCTCAACTGCTTTAATTCATCTGTTATATTTGATACTTTCTTTAAAATTTGAATGAAATCAATTACGTTGTGATAAATACAAACCTAAACAAAGGACAGGAATATTATTCAATAAAAATGTCTAAGAACATAGAACCTTCTCCTTTTTTGAAGTCGGTTATCCACTAAATATAGAATAAAAGTGGACCTGGGAGTGGGTACCTTGCAAACGGGGCGGCAACTCAAAATTTTTGCTATGTTTTCAAGGATGGTTAGTGAGTGTTTAAAATGCAAAATGCACAATTCCCCGCCTTCGGGACTGTAACCATAATGAAAAAAAAATCGGCACTTTCTTCAGGTTTTTCGCTTATATTATATCTTCGTTTAGGTGTAAACGTGTTCAGTACAGTTGTAGAAAATAAAATGTCCTATATTTACGTTTTACGTTTTGTTTCTAAGACCAATAGTTACGGGAATATGCACATTTAATAAAAAAAAGCGGCCAAGTGCGAGTTGAACTCGCGCACCGAGGGTTCCGTACCACCACATAATCATAATTGTGTTAGTTGAAATTTCAGTAAGTTAATGTACTAGATTTTTTGAGTCCGACACGCGCTTGACCAAATTTTATGATTTGTTGTTATTTTATAGCTTATGCACTATAAACATACCAATTTTCAAGTTTGTAAGTGTTCCCGTTTTTAAAATAGATCTAAAACAAAAATCGCCTCAGCGACCATCCAACTTGACCCCTCTCTTATATGAATGTTCTTGAAACGGGAGATCACCACAATTGGTTATCATTAGTTGTGAGAAAAGTTGTAATACGAGTAATGTAATGATTTCAGACTTTTCCCATTATTTGTACTGTGAGACCTAACTTCTTGCCAAATTTCATAATTTTGGGTCAACGGGAAGTACCCTGTAGGTTTTGCTTTTTTGCATAAATGTATGGAGATGAGGACATAAAATGCCATATCTTTAAATTGCGTCCTAGTAAAAAATTTAAATTTTCAGATCTCGTGTGGTTCACCATAGATCCTAATATATGGTATTAATTTCAACCTGATACCTTTACCCGTTCGTGAGATAAAGGGTCTTGACAGACAGACAGACTGACAACAAAGTAATCCTATAAGGGTTCCGTGTTTTTCTTTTGAGGTATGGAACCCTAAAAATATCTAATTTTCAGCGTTCTAAAGTTAGACGTTTAAGAAATTTCCGGAAAATTATATTTTATAATTTTTTTTAAAAGTGCGTATCTCCGTAACTATCAGTCCTAGAAACAAAATTTAAAACGTAAATTATAGGCAATTTAATTTTCTACAACATTGTAAAGAACATTTTTCTAGCTAAAATACACCTAAAAGAAGATAAAAGCGAAAAATATGGCGGTGGGTGTGAAGGGGGGGTTCTCCCCTTTACCGTAGAATTCCCACGACAATGGGTCATCCAAGTCTTAGGGTTCCGTACCTCAAAATAAAAAAACGGAACCCTTATAGGATCACTTTGTTGTCCGTCTGTCTGTCTGTCAAGACCCTTTTTCTCACGAACGAGAAGAGGTATCAGGTTGAAATTGATAACGAATATTAAGGTAAGGTAAAAAGTTACACGATTTTTACGTCGGGTTAGAAGTTGGGTTTTATCAGTTTTTCTTAAATATTTCGAAAACTGTGCAGTTTAGCGCAAAAGTGCCAAGGACAAAGTAATTTACATTGAATTGCAAACAAAAATGGTCGAAGACGTAATCTCGCTCAACGCTAAAAATCGTGTAACTTTTTACCACACAATATGTGGACTGCACAGAACAATTTGGAGCTGGAATGATACTTTTACTTTGGATGTCAAGGTCTGGGTCTAACTGCACCATACTATAATTTAGGACTCTACCAGTGTCTTTGGCAAGACGGATCATATGAGCCCTCACTCACCGGGGTTGCGTCGTTTAATTACAGAATTCCCATCCTTCTAGGGTACCCCCTTCTGGCTCTATCATGGGACTCTGGATATCATCTAGGAATTTTCCTTGTCAAGACGAAACAGATGAGCCCAAACTTGGTAGGGATATTTCGTTTTAATACAGAGTTCCTATGGCCACTTTCTGGCTCCATCATCGGATCAGCTCCATATGTCATAATAATAATGCGTTGTAATCCGAATTAACATACATTACCGCTTAATTGGAAACCGGGAAGTGGTCAAATTTAACTTGAAAGATTTAATTACACCTAAATCTGATCATGGAACGTACGCCAAGTCCTTTTTAACCAACAATTCCATTTATTCTGCCTTTTTCTTTTGTCTCCGTTGATTCAATTTCACTATCTGCATACATGCATAACATAACGCCTCTTTCCCGTTGGGGTTGGCAGAGACCACACCTGCTACGATACGGTCCTCAATCTGCTACGATCTTGGCACTTTTCCTTCGCTTCTGGTACTTTCATAAATCCTTTCATACATTTTGTCCTTTTAACCTGGCCTTTATTTAAAACATTCTGAATTTGATCCTGATACGTTCGCCGAGGGCTTCCACTTCCAAGTTTTCATTCACTCTCGCCTGGTAGATCTCTTTCTGCATGACCAAATATATTGCAATAAGATGGCAATATCACACGAAAGACACTGCTGCATGAGCCATCATCTTCGGGTGGATATATACGTGTAAATTGACTTAAACCTACTACCTTATACCTTTTTATCAAGAAAAGATGATGACTTGCTCAGCGAGCTTAGAGTAATATGTTCTGCCATTACTTCCTCGAGAATTGGCTACAAATATGCTGAAAGTAAGAATTAATCGTTTATTTACTCATCATCCGAAAGAAGATTGTATGTCAGTTTAAATGCGGGGAGAAATACTAACTCATCCTCCAAAAGAAATTTTTTTGCAAGTTTAAATGAGATAAGGAAAGGACAGTGGGAAAAAATGTATGAAATCTGGTACAACTCTCCAATAGCGATGACTTATATCAGTTCACTTGAAATACAGGGTGTTTGGCGCATCGTGTGTCAAAATGTATCTAAAGCGTTAGAGGGGGTCATTTGCTATTCCTTTAGCCACTGTAACCACTTCTATGCCCCACAGTTATTTTTGAATGAAAATTTTAACCAAAACATCAGAATTCTGCATTAAAACTCAAATAAAAAAAATGTCAGATCTAGCCTTAAAATTTAAACTTTATTTTGTCGTACCCTGTTTTTAAGGTTCTATTAAATCCAAATGTACAGGCTATTCTCATCTAGTTCTTATTTTATTGACTGTCAAAGTGTCCGGAACAGGTAACACTAAACTTAAAGTTCAATTTTGTATAAAAATATTATTATCAGATTCTCCCGATCGCGCTTTGTAATTTTTTTATAGCCATGCAAAGTTGAATAAAATTTTAAGTTAAGTTTTACCTGTTCCGGACAATTTGATAGTCAATAAAAAAAAGAATAAGATTAGCCAGTCAATTTGGATTATGAGAACCTTACAACGGCTAGATCTTACTTTTTTTTTCTTGGAGTTTTAATGCAGAATTTTATTTTATTGTTGAATATTTGAATTTAAAAATAACCGTGGGGCATAGAAGGGTTTACTGGGGCAAAAGGGATAGCAAGTGACCCCTCTTACACCTTATTCATTTTTTGCACACGATGTGAAAAAACTCTTGTATTTCTAGTGAAAAGATTTATCCAATGACATATATGTTGTCGCTATTGGAGGGTTGTACCAGCTTCCATACATTTTTTTTCCATTGTCCTTTCCTTCTCGCATTTAAACTTGCATAAACTTGATACTTTTTTTTAGTTCATCACATGAATCTTCGCTTTTTAAAAACCATGGGGCTATATCCTTGTTTAGCCTAGTGACCTGAAGGCATTTTTTTTATCCAGAACTGGTTGGGAGACTACTAAATATGGCTGATTATTCCAGACTCATAAAATAAACTTGTAAGAAATAACGGTAAAAACCAAAGAGATTTTAACCTCGCAGCGTAGCGAGGTTCAAATCTCTTTGGTGAAAACCTTCTGGTATAGGAAGTACCAGTTAGCATTAAAAGTCTTCAAATTTACTTTGTCCTTGGCACTTTTGCGCTAAACTGCACAGTTTTCGAAATATTTAAGAAAAACTCATAAAACCCAACCCCTCCCCCCCCCACTCCCCCCAAACTCGACGCTAAAAATCGTGTAACTTTTTACCACACAATATGTGGACTGCACAGAACAATTTGGAGCTGGAATGATACTTTTACTTTGGATGTCAAGGTCTGGGTCTAACTGCACCATACTATAATTTAGGACTCTACCAGTGTCTTTGGCAAGACGGATCATATGAGCCCTCACTCACCGGGGTTGCGTCGTTTAATTACAGAATTCCCATCCTTCTAGGGTACCCCCTTCTGGCTCTATCATGGGACTCTGGATATCATCTAGGAATTTTCCTTGTCAAGATGAAACAGATGAGCCCAAACTTGGTAGGGATATTTCGTTTTAATACAGAGTTCCTATGGCCACTTTCTGGCTCCATCATCGGATCAGCTCCATATGTCATAATAATAATGCGTTGTAATCCGAATTAACATACATTACCGCTTAATTGGAAACCGGGAAGTGGTCAAATTTAACTTGAAAGATTTAATTACACCTAAATCTGATCATGGAACGTACGCCAAGTCCTTTTTAACCAACAATTCCATTTATTCTGCCTTTTTCTTTTGTCTCCGTTGATTCAATTTCACTATCTGCATACATGCATAACATAACGCCTCTTTCCCGTCGGGGTTGGCAGAGACCACACCTGCTACGATACGGTCCTCAATCTGCTACGATCTTGGCACTTTTCCTTCGCTTCTGGTACTTTCATAAATCCTTTCATACATTTTGTCCTTTTAACCTGGCCTTTATTTAAAACATTCTGAATTTGATCCTGATACGTTCGCCGAGGGCTTCCACTTCCAAGTTTTCATTCACTCTCGCCTGGTAGATCTCTTTCTGCATGACCAAATATATTGCAATAAGATGGCAATATCACACGAAAGACACTGCTGCATGAGCCATCATCTTCGGGTGGATATATACGTGTAAATTGACTTAAACCTACTACCTTATACCTTTTTATCAAGAAAAGATGATGACTTGCTCAGCGAGCTTAGAGTAATATGTTCTGCCATTACTTCCTCGAGAATTGGCTACAAATATGCTGAAAGTAAGAATTAATCGTTTATTTACTCATCATCCGAAAGAAGATTGTATGTCAGTTTAAATGCGGGGAGAAATACTAACTCATCCTCCAAAAGAAATTTTTTTGCAAGTTTAAATGAGATAAGGAAAGGACAGTGGGAAAAAATGTATGAAATCTGGTACAACTCTCCAATAGCGATGACTTATATCAGTTCACTTGAAATACAGGGTGTTTGGCGCATCGTGTGTCAAAATGTATCTAAAGCGTTAGAGGGGGTCATTTGCTATTCCTTTAGCCACTGTAACCACTTCTATGCCCCACAGTTATTTTTAAATGAAAATTTTAACCAAAACATCAGAATTCTGCATTAAAACTCAAATAAAAAAAATGTCAGATCTAGCCTTAAAATTTAAACTTTATTTTGTCGTACCCTGTTTTTAAGGTTCTATTAAATCCAAATGTACAGGCTATTCTCATCTAGTTCTTATTTTATTGACTATCAAAGTGTCCGGAACAGGTAACACTAAACTTAAAGTTCAATTTTGTATAAAAATATTATTATCAGATTCTCCCAATCGCGCTTTGTAATTTTTTTATAGCATTTTATATATCATTATTGAATAAAATTTTAAGTTAAGTTTTACCTGTTCCGGACAATTTGATAGTCAATAAAAAAAAGAATAAGATTAGCCAGTCAATTTGGATTATGAGAACCTTACAACGGCTAGATCTTACTTTTTTTTTTTCTTGGAGTTTTAATGCAGAATTTTATTTTATTGTTGAATATTTGAATTTAAAAATAACCGTGGGGCATAGAAGGGTTTACTGGGGCAAAAGGGATAGCAAGTGACCCCTCTTACACCTTATTCATTTTTTGCACACGATGTGAAAAAACTCTTGTATTTCTAGTGAAAAGATTTATCCAATGACATATATGTTGTCGCTATTGGAGGGTTGTACCAGCTTCCATACATTTTTTTTCCATTGTCCTTTCCTTCTCGCATTTAAACTTGCATAAACTTGATACTTTTTTTTAGTTCATCACATGAATCTTCGCTTTTTAAAAACCATGGGGCTATATCCTTGTTTAGCCTAGTGACCTGAAGGCATTTTTTTTATCCAGAACTGGTTGGGAGACTACTAAATATGGCTGATTATTCCAGACTCATAAAATAAACTTGTAAGAAATAACGGTAAAAACCAAAGAGATTTTAACCTCGCAGCGTAGCGAGGTTCAAATCTCTTTGGTAAAAACCTTCTGGTATAGGAAGTACCAGTTAGCATTAAAAGTCTTCAAATTTCCACTAAAAGTATACTTACTCCTCTGGCGCAACGACCCAAAGTGAGTCTTGGCCTCCGAAACGAGAATCCGCCACTGATCCCGGTCCGGTACAATAAGTATACACCACAATCATACCTATCTATATATATAAAAGAAGAAGGTGACTGACTGACTGACTGACTGACTTATCAACGCACAGCCCAAACCGCTCAATCTAGAGATTCCAAATTTAGCACATAGGTTCCTTACGAGGCCTAGGGGTGCACCAAGAAAGGGGTTTACAAAATTCCACTCCTAAGGGGGTAAAATAGGGGATGAAAGTTTGTATGAAAGTCCGTCAGTTTTGAAGTTAGGATCTTCAACATTTGTATTTAGGCTGACGACTAAAAATTAAGTTTTACCTGTCTCAGGTTTTTTGAAAATTCTACACCCTAAGGGGTGAAAAGGGGGATGAAGTTGAAAATCCTTCATTTTCAAAGTAAAATCCACAAAATTTATGATTTAGGCTTAAGGTAGTAATTCTGTGGAACGCAAATTTTTGTTATTGAAATTCCACCCCAAATTCAACGCCTAAAACAGGGAAATGGGGTGAAAAAGTCTAAAAACCAATATGGGTATCGTTTGTATGGTTTATCGGGTCGCTGATTACGAAAACTACAACAATTTTGAAATTCAACGTGGTGGACGTTAAATACCATCATTCCCTTGGAATGGGGTTGGGTTCGATAGGGTTAAAATGTGAATATGGGTGTCGTTTGTATGGTTTATCGGGTCGCTGATTATGAAAACTACAACAATTTTGAAATCCAACGTGGTGGACGTGAAATACCATCATCCCCTGGGGATGGGGTAGAAGTGCGATAGGTTTGAAATGTCTAAAAATAAATATGGGTTTCGTTTCTATGTTAGGGATAGAGGTAGAGAGGTAGAGAGATAGAGACGTAGAGAGGTAGAGAGGTAGAGAGGTAGAGAGGTAGAGGGGTAGAGAGGTAGAGAGGTAGAGAGGTAGAGAGGTAGAGAGGTAGAGAGGTAGAGAGGTAGAGAGGTAGAGAGGTAGAGAGGTAGAGAGGTAGAGAGGTAGAGAGGTAGAGAGGTAGAGAGGTAGAGACGTAGAGACGTAGAGAGGTAGAGAGGTAGAGACGTAGAGAGGTAGAGAGGTAGAGGTACAGGTACAGGTAAAGTAGAGGGAGAGGGAGAAGGAGGGGAAGGAGGAGAGGGAGGTGGAGGGGGTGAGGGAGAGGGAGGGAGAGAGGGGGAAGGGGGAGAGATAGAGGGAGGGGGAGAGATAGAGGGAGGGGGAGAGGAAGGGGGAGAGGGAGAGAGAAAGAGAGGGTTTTAGTTTTTCTCAATTACTTCTGCGAATTGGCTCTGTTTTGAAATATTACTTAAAGGTGTCTCTCATCTCTCTCTTTACATTTGTTAGGATACTGCTGCTTAGTTCCTCTGTTCTAAGTAATTTATGAGTAACGTCTGTATATTATATAAAATTCAGCTGGATCTTGAATTCGCAAAGAAAACTTATATGTAAGGTACCTTGAAACTTGGCTCATAAACAGGAATAGGATCATTAAAGTTAACTGAAAAAATACCAATTTTTTTCGGCCATAAATAACGAAGTTTTTAAAAAAAATCGTTTTCCTCAAATATCGATAAGTCGTATGGCAGAATGTGATGAGTAGTCATTGCCTATCATAAAAAAAAACTAAATGCTGTATAAACCGACCACAGACTACTCAGAACAGTTGTCAGTTTTTTTTAAGACTGGCCATGGCTATGTTTCATTCTGCCATAAGACTTATCGATATTTGACAAAAACAAAATCATTTTTTAACTTTATTATTTGCAACCGAAAAAAAATCATATTTTTTATTTTTACTTATTGACCTTATCCCTGTCTATGAGCCAAGTTTCGAGGTACCTTACACATACGTTTCCTATGCGAATTATACTCATTGATTTGCGCAGGGTTAGTCCTGTTTTTCCTTAGTTTAAAATTACCCCGAAATGATGGGATAAATAATAATTTCCCTGGACTGAAATTTCTCATTTCTTCGGAAAACCGGTAACAACCTAAATACGAAATCCACGCGAGCGAAGCCGCGGGCAACAGCTAGTAACAAGATAAGCCCAAGAATTGGATGAATACATTAAAAGTTCACATTGTCGAAAGTCCGATCATCGACTTTTAATGCTAACTGGACCATCTGTTTTAAAAGATTTTATTAGAAATTACACAACGAAGACTATACACCGTATAACGGAAGGGTATAAAAACTGCATCAGCTGATAGCGCATTTTGTAAGGGAGGTCAAATTTAGTTTTTCATATTTTGACCTGTGTTCCTTGGGAAAAGTTGTTCAGTTCCATGGGCAGATTCACACCCTTCAGTATTATTACACCTTTCTATGACACTTTGTAGAAAATATGTAGCCACCTCAATACAAATGCTAGAATATTACCGCAATACAACAACCACCCAAACCTTTAAAATCATTTACGTCGCCTCTAGGTACACGACAGACACACATCACATCACTAGATATTATACTGAACAGTGCCAAACGTTTAGATAATGACCATCTTGTATTTTTTTGTCTTCAACGTGACTTACAATGTTAAACACATATACCCGTACTTAATTAAGAACTCTTTTTTCTCTTTTGTGATTTGGTGGCATGACCCCATTCACCCACAAACGGGCCATAGGTCAATGATTGTGTATTTTGTAAGCATGACCTGTTTTGCCTAATAAAAGTTTTTTTTTTTTTTTTTAAATTTAATTTTCCTCATGCAAATGCAAAGCAGGTTATTCTGTACCCTAGACGTAGAGAATAGGTGAGGTTATGCTTACTTACCTCTAAAGATATTATGATTTTGAGTTAGATTTGGGGTAATATAATACTTATACATAAAAATAGTAACTAAATAAAAACTTATAAGTATTATTATTATTAAAATATTCTTTGATTGAAATGAGCCAGCGATCGCTACGCCGCCCCCAAAGATTTTGCAGCGTTTTTCTTACGTCAATGGCCGCCCCCTAAGCATTGACGTAAGAAAAACGCTGCGATTCCAAAGGACCTGAAGCTATTGTCTATGAAAAACTTAACTGATTAAGGATAAAGATAAAGTTAATGCTATTTCTTTCTTACTTATCTTTGTTTAGGAAGGTTGAAAAAGTTGTAGTAGTTTCCAAAATCTTAACATCTTGTAAAGTAAAGTAAATAAAAATAATTTATTTCTTCTACAAAAAAAAACATGGGCAAAAAAGTAGGCACTATAAAAATGTCTGTAGAGGCTGGTTCCTAAGCTTGTTTAGGCAACCAGGCCTCCACCTCCAGAATGAATTGCTAGACATCGAGGAATTTTCACAATATTTGTATTAGTATATATAAAACCAAATAAACGGAAACAAAAATTTTAAGTTAAAGAGTGAGCGTGTGCGAGAGTGTATGTGTAAGTCTGTGAGTGTGTGTGTGTGCGTGTGTTTGTGTGTGTGCGTGTGCACGTGTGTCAAAAAACTTAACTATGTTTAGAGTTACTTCACAGAATCTGAGAAAAAAAATATGATAAATAACCAAATTTTAAATTATTAGGACAGTATCGCAAGAAGTTTTTCTGTTTCCTCATAATTCATACCAAGGAGCCAGTCAGTTACCGACTTTTAACACTGAAACTTACTTTGCGGATAGATATTCGTGTTTTTGTTACACCTATTATATAGGGTGACTTTTAATTAGTTCTTGATAGAAAAAGGTATGAATGTACTCATGATACTAAACAACTTTCCCCAAGGAACATAGGTCGAAATACGAAAATCAAGTTTTGACCTCACATAGAAACTGCATCAGCTGATAGCGCATTTTGTATGGGAGGTCAAAATTGGTTTTTCGTATTTCAACCTATGTTCCTTGGGAAAAGTTGTTCAATACCATGAGTACATGCATATCTTTTGCTATCAAGAGCTAATTAAAAGTCACCCTATATAGAAATGGACCAAGGAAACCGAAGAAACGTTGGGCAAATGTAGTATTACACGATAGAGAAGTTGAAACCGTACCAGGCCTTCTGTTATTCAATGCAAGCGCAGGATCATATACAATACAAGAATGTTGTTTCAATATGGTATATAGAACAAAAAGTTGGCGAATTATCAAAACCTTACAAGATTTATACAGCTCATTCGTAGGAAAGAAAAACGAACGAAAAGTCGATACTTTTAAAATTGCACTAACCTCACTGATCCCATCATACAAAAATTCGCAATAATCTATGCAATTAAAAAGAGGGTTGCGAATATTTACGGTCGTATAATATGGCCTTGAACCCCGGCCGCCATTGACCGACTCAAATCGGTCGGATGTTGCCACGTGACCAATATTTTCAAAAATTTTGAACTTTGGCGCGTCATCCGTCCGATTGCCGCCAACTTTACTCTATATTTTATACGTCATTCGAAAGGTAATTTAAATAGGTCATTACTTCCTATACACATTAAACCAAAATAAACCATAGTTTCGACGCAATAAGGCAGAATATAAAGCGCGGGAACTCGATCCTCTTCTGTATCCTTCGGGATACACCGGGGCTCTACAGATGGAAGTTTTGGCAGCACGACCCCAAACAGTAAGGCAATAAATAAAAATGGATTGACAAACAGCTTGACAGCATATTTAAAACTTTGGGTTCAGCGATATGTCGAAGACATTTAAATACATAAATTAACTTACGGGTACGAGACGACAATAAAGTTATATGTGTTCTAAAGTTGAGATTTTGATTCAGGTTTATTCCAAGGTATTTAAAAGAAGCCACATTTTGAATACTAGGACAGGAACAGGCTGAGACAGACGTAGGACAGCAGTAATGAGCAGTTAGGGTGAAATTTTCAACCGGGAAAGAAGAGTTACGGATGCCGAACATCATGTATTTAGTTTTTTCAGGATTGATGGTAAGAAGGTTGGTATTGAGCCAGAATAATATTGCATCGAGTCCACTTTGCGCTAGGTTAAAAGTTTTCCGCCATGTGTTTCCTTGACACAAGAGAACTGTATCGTCAGCAAAAGAAATTATTTTGTTATTAGGTAAATGAGTTAGACATAGGTCTTTTATAAAAACCAGAAACAACGTGGGATCAAGGATACTCCCTTGAGGGACCCCGATATTTATATGAAGTTCATCGCTTGTGAAATTATCAATCCTAACTCGTTAGTAGCGATTAAAAAGGTAGCTTTCAAATAGTTTAAGTTCGTTGCCTCTAATTCCTAATCTTTCTAGTTTTAGAAGAAGTAGGGGGATCGAGACCGTGTCAAATGCCTTAGCAAGGACAAAAAAAATGCAACACATTTATTACTCCTATCAAGGTTTTCAACTACAAAGTCTACGAGATCGTGAACTGCAAGACCAGTCGATTTTTTCGCACGAAATCCGTATTGATTAGGAGCCAAAAGATTATTATGTTCAAGGAATTTGATCAATCGATTATTCATTGTACGCTCTAGTATTTTGAAGGGGAGGGAAGAATTGAAATTGGTCGATAGTAAGACTTGACTTGAAAATTGGCCTAATAATGGATTTTTTAAGACGTCAGGAAAGAGACCAGAAGAGATGCTCAATCGGCAGATATGAGACTATGATATCTTTGAACTCTTTTAGAAAATTGGAAGAAACGCCATCCCAGCCCTTCGAAGAAGTATTTTTCATTGAGGGTATGAGTCTCTCCACCTCCTGCTCATCTGTGTCAAGCATAACCAAAGAATCCATAGAGATTCTGGCACCATCATCATTATTATTTATTAAATGGAAGTTACATGACCTGATTTTTTCAGCGAGAGATTTTCCTATGTTAGAAAAATAATGGTTTACTGCGTCCACGGAAGCTGATGGAGAATTACGCATATTCAAAAGCTTACCTGCAGAGTCTTCAGATTTAATTGTATTTGTGCTAGTTTTTATTACCTCCCATAGCTTTTTATTATTTGAACCGGCGTCTTGAAGATGCTTACTAAATTATGCTCGCTTAACTTTTCTGAGTAAGTCTTTACAAAAATTCTTGTAACGACGGTAAATTATCGAAAGAACATTATTATTAGGTTGATTTTTAAGTTTCTTGTGCATATTATCACGATTTTGGATGCATTTTAGTAAGCCGACCATAATACAAGGCTTGATAGTTTTGGTACGACTAGGCAATCGCAGTATTTTAGCGTTAGACACAAGAGCCATGCTGAGATCTACCAGTAAGTTAGCAGTAATATTAGGATCTGATGATATAAACCCCGAACTGAAGTCAAGATTCTTTATCGTTATTTCCAAGCCAGAATGATAAATTTTAGAAACATTTACAGATACTTTCTCATGTAAAAATAAATCAATAGACAGTAGTATAGCGTCGTGGTTAGTTATATCTCAGTTAATTACTAAAGTGTAGCTTGGTTTATTACAGTTTATTATAAAATGATCCAAACAAGTAAACTATCTTGTAGGAAGAGTATGGGATGGTAACATTCCATGCAAGCTTGTATTTCAGAGTAAGGGCCCACGTCCGACTTTTTGTCGGCTGACTTCTTGTATGACGATTAGGGAGGTCCATCAAAATAATATCTACACACGATGTCGATGATTTTACTTTTTGTTTTTTTTTGTAAAAAATCGGCCGACAAAAGATAGGACGTGGGCGGGAGCCCTTAAGATAACATTACTTCTACAGCTTCTACTATATTTACCACAGAAAAATAAAGGTACTTAGAAGGAGGATTAAAGAAATAATTCGTCACTAGGTGGTGTAGGCGTTTTCCTATGGATTTGACAGATTATTTTGAATATTTTCTATGGGTCATTGATGATGGGGTTGTGACATGTTGGCAGATGTCATCCCCTACTAAAATAAATTAGCAAGGTATCTATTCCGAGCGAAGCAAGGAGGTCCGAAATCTTTGATATTTATTGACCGGATTTCCAATAAGGCTGCCCGCACACGACCGTGAATCAGTGACAGATTTTTTTTTTGTCGGCATCCCGCTCTGACGTGCGTATCGCGTGAATCTTCCGTCCTTTTCCTGGCCGATAATCGGCGACTGATTCTCAATCGTGTGCAGGCAGCCATATAAAGGTTGTAAGGCTTTTATGGAAAGTCCGTCTGGGGAAGTACCACCCCCTTGCTTTTTTCTGCCGTGAAGTAGCAGTGTTGCACTGCTGTGTTTCAGTTTGAAGGGCAAGGGAGCCCGTGAAATTACCGGCACATGAAATTTATCATCTTAGTTCTCAAAGTGAGCAACGCGCTTTTCTGTCTTATTAGTGTCAAAATATGCCAATAATAAGACAGTGGGTGCTATGGGCGGTGATGACCAGGTGGCTCACCTGCTCGTTTGCTCACTTGTAACATGAAAAAAAAAATACTAATCAATATTTTTTTACCGGTACGGGCGCCACTTAGCGTCAAGTAGCCTCTTAATGGATTTCAGCAAGGTAACGCCTGATTCTGTTAATGATTTCGGCTATTGTTAAATTCCTGAGGATTTTTTTAACGGCATTGTTTGCTTTATCAACTTAAATTTAAGTACCTGCAATACACTCGTCAATATCTTTAGGGGATATACTGTAAAATACCAATAGGGTAAATAGAAGTATTATATTCTACCCATGAAACTGAGAAACTTATATGCCACACAACATATGAAAATTAAAATGAAACAAAATCGATTATCCATACAAAATGAAAGTTTGATCCTGCCGAATTTTTTTTTGTAGCAAACGTTGATCAGTTTCATGGGTAAAACTACCACCCGAGAGGTTATGCGTATTTGGAACTACACGTTGTATAGAAAAGTAAAAAAAAATGTAAGGACTATTTTTAGCAAGTAACGACTTTTACTTTCCACCACATTTTATGCAATAAAGTATATAAAAAAAAAAAAACAATCTTTCCCAAGAAAACACAAAACATTAAAAAAAAATTCTGCTTTCCAAAGAAACTGCAGCAGCCTGCAATAGCGCATTTTGTATGAGAGGTATAAAAATATCTATGTTAATTAGGGAAATTTGTTCGGTTTTATTGTCTAAGGTATCATGCTAAAATTGTGCTTACAAATGTTTTAAACCCTGTTTAGCACTTGACTAGGAACATGGACGAACAATAAGAAGGACTGACCATCCCAAAGAAATTTGATTACCTCCGAGCGAAGCAAGGAGGTTTTTGTTCTGAGGACCATCCCGTAACCCGGAAAATTATAACACTAGATAGCGCTAATAAATAGTCCGGGAAGTCTGCTAAAAAAATTAACCGAATTTCAATGATAGCGTTTTTATACAATGAAGAAATTTTGAATGATTTTTTGGCAGAATACTCGGTAGACTATAATTAATTTCCAGATTATTTGAAAGTGCCATCTAGTTTTCATGAGTTTTATGCCTTTCCGGATTACGTTTTCTACTATGGGGATTGTCAGTCTTATTATTATTCGTCCATGCTAGGAACAACCTAGTACTATTACCTATTCCGTGGAATAACTCTTTGATATCTGCGGCCGAGCACGCTGTTTTGCCGCCGGCAACAATTAGGATTTTCCATGACATTTGTCAACTACGTTTATAAAAGTGTCAATGTACCCCAGGGCTCAGTCATGGGTAATAACCTTTTTTTGTTACTCGTTAACGATATCACAACAGCTAGTCACGAGGCGGAATATGTCATGTTCGCCGACGATACTTGCGTGATCGTTTCAGCCGAAACAATACCAGAACTAAAACTTAAACTGAATCGAGTGCTAGGCCACATCGCTAAATGGTTCCGTGTAAACGGCATGTCCCTAAACTTAGAAAAAACTAATATTGTTTATTTTTACTCACGGAAGTTGGATCTCATAAATCTCGATATCAAAATCAACGACACTGCCGTCCCACAAGTAGACAGCGTTAAGTACCTGGGCTATGTAATCGATGCGGGCTTGACGTGGTCTCCTCACGTAGAATATATGTGTGATAGACTCTCAGCTGCCTGTTATGCACTATCTAGGCTCCGCCATAGCCTTTCAAATGAAAATCTTAAAAAAGCATACTATGGATACTTCCACTCAATTTTAATTTATGGTGTTGATCTGTGGGGTACCTCAGCAAATCGAGATAAAGTATTCAAGCTACAAAAACGTGCCATACGAATACTCGCTGGTAAAACTTACGATCACCCAGCGCAAGAATTATTTAAACAACTTAAGATACTGACACTCCCTAGTACCTATACTTTGCAGATATGTCAACTTGTCAAACAAAATCTGAGTGCGTTCCCGCGTCGAGGCGACACGCAAACGCGGTTCACCCGCTGCCAGCACCTGCTGCGCGTACCACGCTGTCGTCTCACCAGGTCGCGCAAGCTGCTCGCCTCCGTCGGCCCTCAAATGTACAATGCGCTTCCCCCACACGTCATAGACGCACAGAGTCCAAACAGCTTCACAAAAAAGGTTAAAGTTATTCTCATAAGATTAGCTTGCTACAATATTAATGAATTTTATGCTGGCGTACGCAAGGTGTTGCCCCAGACATGAATAATAGACTACCTATGTAATTAGGTATATAGATTATATTTAATTTATACATAATTTTTATTCTGTTGATGACATGTAAATTATTTTAATTTATACAATAAATCTGAATCTGAATGTTGTGCTCTGTTCAGTGTTTGTATCTATTTTTTTGGATTGATAAAATAATTATATGATACCTATGAAATTGCCGTTTTGTATGGCGAATTTTAGGTAAACTCAATTTCCAGTACTAACATTTTTGCATTTTTCTTAGGAATTATAAATCCAATTTTTTAAATTTTTTTTAGGCATTATTGGGAAGACATTAAGCTAACAGAAGCTTAAATTTAATTTTCGAAAAATATTATCTGTAAAAAAATATAACAAATCTAATGATGAAATCGGACGACATTTAAGACGAACAATTTTCGAACCTTTAATTTTATATATCAAACTAAAAATGAAAACTTTATTTTATGCGTTAATTGATAACCTTGAAGTCAACTTTCAAATATAAGACAAATGAAAAAAATTGCATTATAATTATAGGAATTATGATCTCATTAATCTGTAAGAAAATTTCGGCAATTTCATAGGTAAAGACCTATTATTACAGATATTTGAGTCAATCATGGTAGTCTCTCCAATTATATTGGGTTCAGCCACTAGGTCTTCTACCTCCTGGTGTTTTAGTAACCTCCAAGAGCCATCATCACGCCTAGTTGGTCCGGAAAATCTTCTGCTCTGCCATTAAGAGCTTGCTTTCCTCTTTTTAACAGCTTTGTAGATAAATAACAGAAGAACTAAAGTAACTGACATAGCCCTAAGAATTGCTAAACTGAAGTGGCAGTGGGCAGGGCACATCGCAAGAAGAACCGATGGCCGATGGGGCGTGAGGGTTCTAGAGTGGCGACCACGTACCGGAAGACGAAGCGTTGGCAGGCCTGGCAGCGGTGACAAGGTGGACCGACGATCTGGTCAAGGTCGCGAGAAGCCGCTGGATGCGAGCAGCGCAGGACCGGTCGTCATGGAGTTCTTTAGGGGAGGCCTATGTCCAGCAGTGGACGTCTTTCGGCTGATATGATGAGATAAATAACAGTTTTGTAGATCCGAATTTTGGTTTTTCTGCTAATTATCTTGGACACTAGATCTTTTGACCATCTAAGGGCATTTTGGATACGGGTATCTATTTCTTCTTCTCGCCGGTTGGTATCAGTGACGGTGCAACCCAAGTATTTGAATTTATCAGCATCTGTGTAGGTGTATGCTTCAGTCACAAGATTCCTTTCCCCCTCCCTCCCTCTCTCCGTTTCCCTAGGATCCCTCTTTTAGGATACTTTTGTACCTCTTCATTATGAAATACTCCGTTTTTTCCCGGCTAATCGCGAGACCTACTTTCTATCCTTCCTGTTCCAGGGTTTTCACCATCTTCTCGATCATCTTCCGTCAAAGTACTCAGGTATCGAAATATTTTTTTTTTGATGATCCCTAAATAAAGTTTATGTGTATACCTCTTTGTTGAAGACTAAAAGAATTTTTAATTAAATTAAAATTTGCTAAAAATCTGTTACGCTATGATTGAGTTCACTACTGCAAATAAGGGTTCTGTACACTGCGTACTACAGTTTTCAATAAAGTTTAAAAATTTTAAACAAAGAATTAAATAAAAAAAGGAATTAATTTATTATTGTCCGTGGGGTGCCGGCAAAGAATAGTAGCAACCCATCTCTACCCGTGGATGTCGTAAGAGGCGACTAAGGGCTTAACCGGAGTATTGTAGGTAACGAATCAGTTGACCCCAACATAATTGTCTCAGGCAGATTTTATTTGACAAGATGATAAAGTATCATGAATTAAATGTAAATTGAAAATATCCAAAAAAAATTACAAAAAAAACATATATTTTTTTTATTTATGTATGGAAAATTAAAAGAACCGATTTTTTTTTTGGATTTTTGTAGAAGGTTTGTCTTATAATATAGTGTAATACCCCAGCAAAGTTTCATCGACTGAGGATTTAATGCGGGGGTCTTCGTACAACGATCCGCTTCGTTGCCTAGACTAGACTAGATAGGCATCAGCGTCTTTCTGTGTATCGTACCATCTTACATACTGCGGTAACCAACAACAGCGGTCAGTAGAAACACTTTTGGACCTTATGGCGTGGTAATAGAGTTTAAAAAGATTCTACTGACGTGCGGTTGACCGTACCACGCGTTTGTGCTGGAGTTCTGGAGGGAGCTCCCTGTCCTGTGGTGGACGTTTCATGGGATGTTACGAGTGATAAGTAAATAACTTATTTTCATGGGCAAGTTTTTTCAGTGTGTAAATAAATACAGGGTGTACAGTGTACCGAAAACTGAAAGGGCGTGCTCAGTCAACGAAACTGAACAACTTTCCCAAAGAAACATATGTTGGGAAATGAAAAAAAAAATTACCTCCATACAAATTGCCCACTCTGGTCGAACAGTTTGTATGGAGTGGTGGAGCATATGTTTCTTTGGCAAAGTTGTTCAGTTTGGTTAACTGAGCACGCCCTTTCAGTTTTCGGTACACCGCGTCCCTTACACCATTTATTACGACTCGGCCGCCATCAATGTCAAAGATTGGAAACCAGTTTCAATTGAAGACTAATTATTCTTTGGACACCAAACAGCACGTCAGTAGGACTTTGGACTTTATGGCATGTTCATCATATATCGTGTGGGTTGCAAGGTCGATGACCGACCTCACAAACCCTGGTGTCAGAGCATTGAGCCGCCAAAGGCCTCTGAAATGACTCATTGACGACTAAATCCGTTGATATTAAGTAGCCGGGACTGACGACCTAACATGCCTTCCGAAGCACGGAATCATCTAAGTTTTCGGACAATGAGGTGATTAATCCTGCAATTAACCAAACTGGGGTCGCACAAAAGGGTTTTTTTTTTACAGTGTCCCCACCGGGAATCGAACCCAGAACCTCCGGATCGAGAGCTGGGCGCTCTAACCACTAGACCAGGGCCCTGAGTCAAGTGGCTTTCTACAATCGCAAACGCCAGTAGAATAGATTAAAACTCTATGGATTTGACATAAGCTGTCACGTGACATTTCGTTAGCTAATGTCAATCCCATACATTTTCATTCTATTCTACTGGCGTTTACGATTGTAGAAAGCAACTTGACTCAGGGCCCAGGTAGGCATGTTAATAGGGTTGCAAATGTTTCAAGTGTTTACAATCAAATGATTTTTAGGGTTGCTACCAAAACGTTAATAAAGAACCTCTTATCGACCAGAAAATTTGAAAAAAATAAGATAAGCCTAGTTTTTAGGGTTCCGAACCAAAATAGGAAAAACGGAACCCTTATGGTGCGACTTCGTCTGTCTGTCTGTCACACACACCTGTATATCTCAGCAACCACTTATGCTATTGACTTGAAATTTGGAATAATTTTATAATATGATAGCCCATGTCATTTTCATTGTAAATGAAAGAATTATAAAAATATTATTTTTATTTCAGTTATATATTTTCCCCCTTTATTTAAACGAGGTAAATCTACCAAAATTGCACGGGCGCTAAACAAGTACAATTAGGTTAAGGGAATATTCTATGACATACATACATACATAACATCACGCCTTGTTCCCGTCGGGGTAGGCAGAGAACACAGTTCTCCACCTGCTACGATCTTGACATACTTCCCTTGCTTCCTCAACTTTCATCAATCCTTTCATACATGCTCGTCGGTTTAGGGTACTTTTAACCTGGCCTTTATTCAGAACGTCCTGAATTTGGTCCTGGTACGTTCGCCAAGGCCTTCCCCTTCCAACGTTTCCATTCACTCTCGCCTTGTAGATCTCTTTCGTCAATCTCCCTTCATTCATCCTCTCTACATGACCAAACCATATCAGCATCCCTTTCTCAATTTTAGTCACTAAGTCTTCTTTTACGCCACAACGTTCTCTTATCACACTATTTCTAATCCTGTCACTCAATTTCACACCAATCATACTCCTCAACGCTCTCATTTCTACTGCATTAATTCTACTTTCATGCTTTTTCTGCCATACCCAGCTTTCATGTTCTATGACTATATTTTTATTAGGTATTATTATTGCAAAGGAGCCGGAAATAGGGAGGCAAAATTTTAAATTGTCGTTTCTGGGTCAAATGGGGTATCATATGAAAAAGTTTCACTTGTATATTCCAAAATAGATTTTTGTATTTTTTTAGGACTTAGTTTTCAAGTTATGATGAAAAATGCAAAAAAAAATCCATTGACCGGTTTTTTGTTATTTAGGCACTCATTGTGAAAAAGTTATATTATTATTACTTTGCTTGATCTAGTAGATTTTTTTACATGTTGTTATTTCGACATTGAGAAGTAATTAATGTTTTATTATTATGTACTAATATTTATTTTAATTATTTTCATTTTTTTTTAGTTTTCATTGTATTTTTCTTATCTATTTATTTTAATGTTCACCGTGATGATTGACGAAAAAAGGGCAAACCATACAGCCTAAATAAAAAAGTAAAGTTGTTTTCTATAATAATTATGTTAGTTATAAATAAACGTATTTAAGCAATAAATTTAATTTATAAATATTAATTTGCATGCCTTCTTCAATTAGTTGCTAATAGATTATAGTTTTAAATTAAAATTGTCTTTGGGTGATAAATAAAAATAAAACGAATTCTTTAAAAAAATATTTAATATTTGTAATTTGTATAGTAGTGTTTATTTGATGATTTACATACTAATATTTTATTTTTATTTTATTTTTTATCTTATTTTATAGCTTTAGTTTCAAAAGTCCATCAGGGTCCTTTTAAATTTTTGTAATTATCGTAAACTGGCGCTTTATTTGTTCAGGAACTTCAATAATTACATAAAAGTTTTTAGTTATGATTTCCACCTACCTAACCCAAAAAAATTGTGTGGCTTATTTTTACCTACAGTTTTCTGATTGGTCGGTGAAATAATAAAACAGTGCGCATGTCAGAAATTCTGCCGCGCGGTCAAGTGAGCTGACTTTTTCTTTTTCAGGCACATCATTTCATTTCGTGTTTTCAGCACAAGGTTTCGAGCGCACTGGCTGAAAATAAAAATGAAAAGTTAAATTTATTTTAAATTTAGAATTTTAAATTCGAATTAAATGAAGTTACTTTTGAAAAGTTTGAATTTAGAACTTAAAATATTTGAAAAGTGTAAATATTAATGTAATTTTAAATAGTATTTATTATTTACTGTATTTATATAATTGTTTAATGGCATTAATTTAAATTAAAAAAATACAAGCTTACTTTAGTTAAAAGTAAATTTATACCAGCAAAAAAAATCCTGATAAAATATACAAATAGGGTAGTTTTTCGGAAATTAAAAAAGATACGTTGATGTAAAAAATCCAAGATGGCCGCGGGGCAACTTCTATGGATGACCACGGTTCTACTTCGGCTGTGGCTCGGGGCGACGGATTTGTGTTATGCTCAGTAAGTACTTTGATACAGGGTGTTTCAACAATAAGCTTCTTCAAAAATGTAACTTAGTAACGTTTACTAAAACTTTAGCGAATGTGACCCATGTCGTTATTATATCAAAAAAAATCTCGTATTACCGACTAAGGAAACTTTTTGAAGGAATTTACTGTTTGCTCTAATAATCTGAACCTTTGAAGGTTCCGTACCCAAAGGGTGAAAAACGGGACCCTATAATTATGCCTCCGATGTCTGTCTATCTGTCTAAAAAAAGTTGCAATTTTCACAGGTTGTGTTTTTCTGTTGCTGCTATAACAACAAATAATAATAAAAAAAAATTAAGGAGATTAAAAACTAGTCTTTCAGGAGATTTTTGCTCGATTAGCTCTATCGTAAAACCGGAAACACTTACAAGCGCGAAAATTGGTAGGTATGTTAATGAAAAACCAGTCAAGTGCTAGTCGGACTGCGGGCCGAGGGTTCAAATATACCTTGAGTATTTTTGGAAGCAATAGAGTTCATTTTTAGGACCGCAAAACTAAATTTCTAAAAAATGTGCAGTTTAGAAAAATCGTAATTTTTTTTTTATCGACTGTAAATAATTCAGATTTTTCCTTCCACAAACTTCGGAGATAAGGGGCGGGGCGGGGAATGGTATTTATTCTGTCGTTTTTCATCATAACTTGAAACTTAGTTGTTAAATTTTGGAATAGATATACAAGTACCTAAAGCCCTTTCATATGATACACATTTTCATTTTCTGGAAACCTGTCGCTTGCACCCTGTATAGTGGAGTTTGATCTTTTCTTCCAAGTGCTTAGTTTGGGTTTTGGCGTGATCAAATCTTGCTGCATCTACAGGGTGGCGCAAAAGTTACGATTGGAATGAAATATATAAATTTATGTTTTTTTATGTTCATTGATATGCAAGAAAAAGTTATGGTTCATAGAAATTACGTCGTGCTATTTCTTAAGTATCACGTCCCGCAAATGGCCGCCATTTCCCCGTATTTAATTATCGTCCTGTTTAATTTCAAGGCTTTCAGTATTTAATAAGTCTCCTCGTTGGCCAGAATTAACCCTTAATTAACTAGGTGGATTACACTTAGGTAAACACCTTCTATGAGTCCCAAGGACTCATTTTATTTTGATTATTTTTTTCTGGGATAATATAATATTATTTTAATATTTTTGTCTATCATCTTCTGTATTTTTGAAAAATAACAGAATGATAAAAACTTGAAAGGTCCTCTTGAAATTAAAAAAGGAACTTAGCGGTCTCTCCACACAACGTCTTTTTTTAATGTTCTCAGAAATTAAAAAAAAAAAAAAATAAAAGAAATCATATCGTCATTAAACACCTTAGATATCAGAAATAAAATTAAATAAAACTAAAAGGTATGCTTTCATATAAAAATAACAAACCTGCAAGGGGTATCAACCACATTTATAAGCAGCGTCGGTATATATTTTTAGAGCAAGCTAGACATATCAGCTTCATATATTTTACACAAAGGTAAGATTTATGGTCCCTTTTGTAATAAAAAATTGTAAAAAAAAAATAGAACCCGACTACTGGCAAATCTTGCTCTAAAAAGTATGAAACAAGAAAATAATGTCATTCGAAATTGTTATGTATAAACTATGGTATGTAATAAATAAATATTCATAGTGATGTTCAGTTAATAGCCGTGGCCATATTATCATGTCACTTTGCTCTTAGGCCTTTGATAGTATTTTGAAAGTAGGTGGCATAATATGACCATGGCTATTATCTGAACATCACTATGAATATTTATTAAATACCATAGTTCATACATAACAATTTCAAATGACATTATTTTCTTGTTTCATACTTTTATAGCACGATTTGTCAGTAGTCGGGTTCTAGTTTTTGAACTATTTTTTGTATTTTAATTATATTGGGGTTATAAACTCGTAATAAGGCTAAAACCATAAACGTATTTGAAATTTGCTCATTAAGCCCTCTCATTTGATACCCAACACGGTATCATAGAAATAAAAATATTTTCGTTCATCACTTTATGTCCTCTAGAGGGCGCCACATACAATTTAATGTGACGTCTTTGATCAAGACATTCAAGACGCTTCTAACGACACCTTATTTGTCAAATTACGATAAGTAGTTTAGAAGTTATGAGGGAACAGATGTACATACATACATTTAAACATACATACATACCGTACTCGTACATACATACCGGTCAAAAACATAACCCTCCTTTTTGCCATAGTCGGGTGACAATTATTTAAGAGCAACCCTTTTTTCAGTCCTGGGAATTTTTACTTCGATTTCAGGCTGACTAGTTCATTGTCACTCGATCCCAATTTGCAATCCTAATAATTTATAAAAATTATATCACAAATACAAGTATGAGTCCCTGGGACTCACAAGGGCCTATTTACTCACCATATACGAGACATACGTGTATGTTCTTCTGGCTGTGCGTAGTGCGTTGCTCGTGACACTTTAGGAAGATACTGAAACGGGCGGGAAACTGAACGCAAAAACTTACCGTCTCACAGGTCTCACTACAAAAAAGTAAGACATCGGTTGAACACTTGATTAAAAAAAAATCGTACAAAATAACTCTGGCTATGGCTATGTCATTGATGTGCAGAAGTCAAAAATGACTTATTTTCTTATGAGTTGACTTCTGCGCATCAACTGACATAGCCTACTTATTTTGTGCCATTTTTTGGATCAAGTGTTCAACAGATGTCTAACTTTTTTGTAGTAAGACCCTTAAAGTTTAAAGTTTTGATGTGAGTCCCAGGGACTCAGGAAGTGAATTAAGGCTTAAAAGTGTCAGATTTTTTTTATTGAAAGAGAAGGTCTTTAAGGGGCTGCTAAGAGCTGAATTACCTCCCTTTCTAACAAAGGGCAGAATGCGCGTGCTAGAACGGAGCGGATTCGCGCTGTTTTACGTTTTTCGGTCATTTTTGCATTTTTCTCAAAATCTGTACCCATAATATTAATTATCAAATAGCTATATTATTATGCATAATGTATTGAATAATATGTAAAAGTTTTAGCATCAAAGATTAATGGGTACTTAAGAGAAACGGTTTAAAAGCAAAGAGCAGAGGTAACTTTGGATTTTTTTATGGCGTACAAAATATATTTAATCGTGTTTCGGAGTCGGCCATATTCAAATTCAGATAATTTTATTCAATGTAGGTTCTTTACAGAATACTTATTGAATGTCATGCAGAATACAATGCAAATAGAGCGAGTCTACGCTGTTTAGGATCGTGCTATGGCAGCGTAAAAGAAACGGCAAGAAACCACTGCAGCATGGCCTACTTTAAGAGTTGGCTTTTTACAATGTGTTTCTTGTGTTTCGCTGGAATATCACAGTACCATACCTCTTTGTCATTCATATAGTCGTCTAATCTATAGTAAGCTTTTTTACATAACGTTTGCTTTACACATTCTTTAAACTTTCTCTCAGGTAATTGCACTATATTGTCAGGTATTTTGTTGTAGTATCGTACACATGTATTGACTTTAGTTAATCTAGTATATGGTTGATCAATTTTGTGCTTATTTCTAGTATTAAAATTATGCCTGTCACAAATTTTTGGTAATTGATGAATGTTCTTTCTAGCATACATAATATTTTCATAGATATACTGGCATGGCACTGTCATAATGTTGATTTCCGTGAACAGTTCTCTCAGGGAATCACGAGTCTTAAGGCAATAAATTGCTCTTGTAGCCCTGTTTTGTAAAACGAATATTGAATGTATATCAGCTGCCCGGCCCCAAAGCAGTATGCCATAAGACATAATGCTATGGAAGTAGCTAAAGTAAACCAGCCTTGCAGTAGCTACATCAGTAAGTTGTCTGATTTTTCTGATAGCATATGCAGCCGAGCTCAATCGACCAGAAAGAGCCGTTATATGAGGGTCCCATTGAAGTTTGGAGTCTAGTGTTAACCCTAAGAAAACTCTACTATTTACAAAATCTAATAGTTCATTATTCAATACTATGTTATGTGAAGTAGACCTTACATTTGGTAGTGCAAATTTTATACATTTAGTTTTTTTGGCGTTTAGGACTGGAAGCCTGGTGATCCATAACACAGGTTCTTACCTAGCTTGGACACCAGTCTCCCAACACAGCTATGACTTGTATTCACAACACTGCTATGTCACTTATTGTAAGCTTGTGGGAGAATTAAACTTGATTTGATTTGATTTGCTTTTGACAAAATTGTTAACAGTAAACCATGCATGAATCTGTCCAAGTGTATCATTAACTTCGTTATAATTTTGTGATTTCCCACTTACATTGAATATTAATGAAGTATTATCAGCAAATAACACAATCTTTGACAGATTCTTCACCACAGAAGTAAGGTCATTAATATAAATAAGGAATAAAAATGGCCCTAATATAAACCCTTGAGGTACGCCAATTTTGACAACAGATCCCAGTGATTTCGTCCTGTTTACTTGTACCTTTTGAATCCTGTTTTCCAAATATGACCTAAGTAGTTTAAGTGAATTATTCTTGACACCATAATGTTCAAGTTTTAGCAATAATGTGCTATAATCTTTGCAATCAAATGCTTTGGATAGATCACAGAAGATACCAATAGCATCTTCAGATTTTTCCCACGCGCAAAAGATGTATTTTAAAAGTGCAGTCCCCATTGGCGTAGCCAGCCATGGGCTCAGGGTGGGGCAGCATTCTAAAATAATATATAACTAGCAAACTATACCCGCTGTCTTACCCCGGTTAATTTTTTCATACAAATGGTTACACCCTATAGCACCCTGTATCTGTATGTATAAATCGAAGTATCCAAAACACTTTCTTATTGCTCACCTACCTACAACACGAAATCTTCCATCCAAAAATGTGTCTCTAACTTCAGCCGTTCGGGCTCTGGGCGTATCCCAATTTGTTAATCAGTCAATTTAGAATTTTAGAGGTTTATATCTATCTACAGACAGTATTTTCAGGTACAGTTAGTAAACAATACACATAGGCATTTTCGGTGATCCCCATCCTATGAACATTCAGCATACAGAGACCGCTCCGACGAGTTTCACTCTTGGTGGAGGGAGCGAAGCCACGTCTTGACACGCCGTAACGTAGTAAAGGACCTATCTGTAGTAAAGGTCGTACACGGTTGGGCCAGAAAAATAGCAAACGCAGTTTTTATGCTCGGATAAAACATTTCTAAATCCTTTATCAGTTCTGCCACTTCCATGTCTTTCAGAACATTCAATGCTATATATTTTTCTTCCTACAAGTGGTACCTACCATAGTACAGCCTCGCTGTGGAAATTACCACTTCATTTTTTAAATGTAATTAAACACCATTTTCACACTAGTTTCACAATTTATTTAGTAAAATTTATACAGAGTGCGACCGGTTTCGACTTAACATCGTCGGAGTGTCTGACTGAATGAATTACATAAATACATTGGAGTTTCATCAAGCAATAACAACACAAAGTATATCATATACCACTTCAGTTATAAAACTCGCGAAAGGCCTCTGTTTTTTTTTCAAAAATTCTTCGAATGTCATTTGCAACATGCTATATGGGTGCAATGAGATCAAAGAATATGCCGGTAAGTTGTTCTCCGAGAAACGCTCTCCCAATGACATAATTAGCCAGTCTAGGTAGGGAATAATCAACGATCGTTTCCAAAACTGGGACTCTCTGCCGGAGGATTTGCACGGTGCGTCTGTCTTTTCGCGAAATCAACTTCTAGAGCGTCAGCGTTGAAACTGTCGCTATGATCGTCCACATTTTCACAATGTTTTTTAATGTTTCGATCATTCTTTTCATGTGATTCGCACACTGGAGCAAGTCAGTGCTTTTTTACTGTAACACATTTACGATCAGTTGAAGCAGCGCGGAATATTTGGCAATAACGCAAACAGAATAAATTCTGAATTTTTGCTATGATCGTATTTTTCTTGTGTCGACTGTCGAGTGTGAACTTTCTGTATTGTAGTTAGTACCTATGATGGTCATGTAGTAAGTTATTTCTATTGAAGTGTGAAAGCATTTGATTGAGTATGACCTTCTCAAAAATTTTACTAGTACAGGTAAGACTGATATTGGTCTAAAATTACTGGGATCCTTTTTGTCACCAGCTTCGAATAATGGAGCTACTTTACTTTTTTTCATTAAGTCAGGAAATGTACCATGATCGACACAATAATTGAATATAACAGCTAAATATGGAGATATAGTATCAATGACCGCACCACAGACTTTTACTGACATTCCCCATAGGTCCTCAGTAGTTTTCATTTTAATACTTTTAAAGGCTTTAACAATTTCATTAGGTGTGACATGATTGAACCCAAATTCAGTTTCGCAGGCGTCCACATTCTTTTGAAGTAAATCTCTAGCAAGTGAAGATGAAGAATTGAGTGACTCTGTTGTTTTCAAAGGAATATTAGTAACAAAGGTTTCGAATTATTGAGCTAATGGTTCCGCGATTTGTATGAAGTGTGATTTGATTGTCACGCGGTTTCACTTTTCCAGTTTCACTGTTTATAACATTCCATACAGCCTTAATTTTGTTATCAGCAGACTGTATTTTTTTCCGTAGAAAAAATGATTTTGCTTTTAAACAAACTAATTTAAACAATTTTGAATAATTTTTGACATATTCAATGAAATTGTCGTCATTTTAATAATTTCTTAGCTCATATAATTAAAAAAGTATCTCTCTTCTTTTGCGAATACCAGCGGTAGCCCAGTCACTGAATTTCAATTTTACAATAATTTGCTTTTTTCTAATAGTGAAAATTTTACTGAATTCAGTATTAATCAAAGTGAATAAATCTTCATATGAGTTATTAGGGTTGTTAGTATTAGGGTTTGTTTGTATTAGGGTTGTTATATTCTTGGAAAGATGCTTAATTATAACATAATTTTTTTCACGGCCATATATTCATCACTTCTCGTTAAATACCTGCTCAAGATGTGCTCAAGTGAAGCGTATTTAGCTCTTATCAGCCCCTTAATTAAAAACATTCCTATTTCCGCACCAAGTACCGCGGTCTATTGTGTATTGTTTAACACTAACAAGTGTGATGACTACGGTACATCCCCTAAAATCACAGTCTGTACCCTAAAATATAGAACGCACTTTTGTTGCATGTGGTTGCCCAGGCGGCTCTGTTTTTTGAAGTTAAAGCTTCTTTAGCGGCGCTTGGCACTTTTTTAGATAAAAATGTTAAAAATGTAAAAAAATGTAAAAAATGTAAAAAATGTTAAACTCGCATCAGATGTCGCGCCAGATTTCGCCTCAGATCCGTAGCCCAAGGCGGTTTTAACCCACGCTACGTCATCATAACACGTGCAGAATAATACGAATACGCTCATGCAGAATATAGTGCATGGCTTACGGGATCTTGCGCACCGTGGCCGTAACCTCGGTCGCAGAACCTACGGTTGGACTGCGGCCAATGTGGCGGCCATGACCACGACTGGTTGTAAGGCGGTTATTTGTCGAGCTGCTGCAGTGAATAGAGGAAGAAGTAAATTTAATTGCAACAGACGGAGTTTGATGTAGCTTGCTATCGTAAGTTTACTCTTGAGACCCAACAAATGACCCTGGGTGGTGCTTAACGAGCAATAACTCACCGGTGAAAGGCTTTGGCTGTGGCTTGTTACCACCCTTTGGACTAAACTGTGTCGCCAAGCGGTTTTGCAATGTTTCGACACGAAGTTCAGAGTGGCCATTATGGAGGATAGGTCTGCGCAGTTTCGTTGCATTGGAAGGCCGAATATAACTGCTGAACTCTGCCACATCGAGCATCTAGTCATGGAGGCTAGCGGGATCTGAAGCGCGGTGCTACGCTGGCCGACCGTAGGAAGTTGAGGTTCAATAAAACCATATTTACAGTTTTACAAAGTAAACTTAGGTTTAGCTTCGCATAGACTACTTTGTGCCCATCTGGGTTGATGCCCTCTCTACCCAAAACAGAGCAGAGCTATGCCGCCATAGACGGTATCGCACGATTAGTTTTGAGGCGGCGTGCGTATTGGCAGGGTCCCCACCGTGGGATCTGGAACCGGAGGTCCTGGCAGAAATTTGTTTTGCTCCAGAAATTGAGTCTGCGCCTCAAGTCTCCCTCTGCAGGTATCAGGACAATTGAAGTGGTCCGCCCACTCCTCAAAGAGTGGGTGGACCGTAAATTCGGTGGGCTCAGCTTCCGGCTTGTGCAGGTACTGACCGGACATGGTTGTTTTGGCCGGTATCTGCAAAACATAGCTGGCAGGGAACCGACTCCTGCTTGCCATCACTGTGACTGCGCCGAGGACATGTTGCAGCAAACAGTGGTGGAATGCCCAAGTTGGGAACAGGAGCTTGCTGCCCTAGTGGCGGTAGTGGGTGAAGATCTCTCGTTGCCGGTTGTTGTTCAGGCAATGGTCGGCAGCAAGAGGTCTTGGGAGGCTATGGTCTCATTGTTAAAACTATTCGTTTTTCAACAGGCGTTTCTCTATGTAAATGTATAGTATTGCAAGATAATTGATTTTACCTGCAGACATTTATTCAAGTTTTAACTCAAAAGCTGTCACAGAAAGTATAATAACCTGGAAAACCATCTTTTATCGAGAAATCTGCCAGAGTAGATTATAAAACATGCATGCTGTCTGTTAAAACCTAATAAATTGTAATAATACTTTTTCGCTGCAAAAAATCAAGTATTTAACAAAATTATCTGCAGAAAGAAGCTTTTGCCATACAAGCAGACTTTAAAAAATATGTGATATCCCGCAAGCAAAATATGATAAATGGATTTAATACAGTCTTACACCCCATTGTTTATGAAATTATTGGCTTAAATCCATGTACCATAATTTACTTGAAAGCAAGTTTTCATAAATTTCTATTTAAGTACTATGTTTTATGATAAGCTAACTTTGTAACGGTGCATGTTAGCGTATAATAGGTTTTACCTGCCGATAGAGCTCGAAAACCTGAATTTTCAAATTATCTCGAGATAATAGGTTTTACCAGCAGGGCGGTTGCAGAGGGTTTAACGAGCAAAGTGTACGGTTCAAGCAAGAAGAAAAATGTAGGAAATAGTGAACATAATTTCAGCATGTTACTCAGACCACGAAACTGAACAATTTACACAGAGGAACATAGGTCGAAATACGAAAAACCAAAATTGACCCCCCATACAAAATGCGCTATCAGCTGATGCAGTTTGTATATGAGGTAAAAAAAATTGTTTTCGTATTTCGACCTATGTTGTTTGGGGAGAGTTGTTCGGTTTCCTAGACTGAGTAACACACAAAAATTATGTTCACTATTTCATTAGGATCTTTCGGAAAACGTCATCTTTTTTTAATTGGTACACTACCTTCTCTGATTATTTATATACAGGGTGTTAATTTAATTGCGTGCCATAGCTTAGGGGGTGTTTCAGTAACGATATAGGAACACAAAAAAAATATTTAAAAAAATCCTACTTAAAAAATTTAAAACTCCATTGAAACTAAACTAACGCGGAGGGCAATGACCCGGACGGGGCACCGCGCTATCACAGAGCCAGCGCACGAGTATCAAGTAATTCTTTTTTTTTTGTGTGTGACTCCAATTTTCCCTTCATACTTTAACGGAGTTAGGACCGTCAAAACGTAATACGTAATAACATGTAAAAAAAAATTTATCATTGATGATAAAATAAATTAAGTAGGAATTTTTTTTATATTTTTCTTGTGTTCCTTTATCGTTACTGAAACACCCCCTAAGCTATGGCACGCAATTAAATTAACACCCTGTATTTTCCTCTATACAAAGGTTGTCTGGTAGAGATCGCTCTTAGCGGTAAGACCGCCTTTTCCCACTTTTACCTTAAGTTTTTTTTTCCTTTGTGCGTTTTATGTTGTTTATGTGTGCAATAATGAATTCATTCATTTCTTCATTCATTCAACCAGCCTCCAAAATACCCGTATCGCACTGTTCGTATAATTTGTGGTGCCATATGGACACCGAGGTAGCCTTACAATGCAGATTTATAATGAGACGTACGGTATTGTCATATGTTATTTTTGGAACAAAATAGCGACTCTGTTTAGAGAGAGTTTATTTTTGGATTGGTTGTGACTTTTGTATACCGCTTATTTTTGGGTCTTATTGTAAGAGGGAGAGGTTAAAAGCTTTTCAACCCCTTCACAAGTACAAGATTGATATTGCTGAATAAAGAGGATATTTCTTTCTTCGTTTGTTTCGTTATTTCTAAAATGAAAGACATTACATTAAATACATAAATTTTTAGGGTTCCGACGTCAACAATGAACCCTTATATAGTTTCGCCGTGTCTGTCTGTCGCGGCCTAGCTCAGCGACTCTTAGTACTAGAAAGCTGAAATTTAATACAGGTACTCGTATACATATTAGTCACGCCTACAATATGAAAAAATAAAAGTTCTTTTTTCGTCCACCCCATAGTGTGTGGTATCGTTAGATATGTCTTTTAAAAAATATTGTGAGTTTGCGCAGACAAGTTTTCGATTTGGGGATTCGTTTGCAAATTAAGTTTGAAAGCGCGATTTCTTTTGGAGTCGAGTGCCTATGCCTACTGCCCGCTAAATGGTTATATTGGAAATGTGGGATTCTCTGCCTGCGTCTGTATTCCCGAGCTCTAATAACCCGAATCTATTTAAGTCGCAAGTGAATAGGCTTCTTCTGGGCAAGCTCGTTCCATCGTCGTTCTCATCTCTGTCCTCAGGGCTAGATCGAGGTCAAGAGTAAGCCCATACAGAGTAAAAAAAAAATTAAATGAAAACAGATGAAAACCATCTTAGCTAAGGAGGTTTTACATCTATTGAGTAATAGTCGAAAAATAATGGAAATATCAATAGCAATCTGGTCGTTAGGAACGAATAGGTTTAGTTTGCCCATCGCGATCCAACGCGGTAACGCTGCAAGTGTGATTGGCACCTTTGCGCCCGGAATGACTTGAGGCGGATAAGCGGGTTATTTAATTAGGTTTTAATTGACTGTTGCCTATTTCATTCATACATAATGTAATTTATAAGTTGACTCTTGTAATGAGCCGGTTTTTAAAAAAGAAAAACTAGTATAAATTTTTTTGATAGATAGCATTGTTGTGTCAACTTCTTTTTTCTATCTGTTGTCCAAGATGTTAAGTGTTGCCTAAGGAGTTTAATTTACTTCAAGCTTCATCTTGACAGATTTATTTTAAGTTCTTTAGCAACTGCCTTCAGCGCAATCTATCGACACCTTTCAATACTCAGTTGACACTTACAAAAAACCGGTCAAGTGCGAGTCGGACTCGCGCGCCGAGGGTTCCGATATACCTATAGTATTTTTGGAAGCAATAAAGTCCATTTTCAGGACCGCAAAACTAAATTTGTTTGTAAAGGTTTTTTGCAGATTTCTGAAAAACTGTGCAACTTAGAAAGATCGTTTTATTTTTGCTGTAAAGTTTACATAAACCTCTGTCAACTGTAATTAATTCAGATTTTCCCTTACTCAAACTTCGGAGATAAGGGGGGGGGAATGGTATTTTTTTTGACATTTTTCATCATAACTTGAAAACTAAGAAACTTAAAAAAATACAAAAATATATTTTAAAATGTACAAGTAAAGCCCTTTCATATGATACCCCACTCGACCTAGTAGCGTCAATTTGAAATTTGGCCCCCCCTATTTTGGCCCCCTTTACATTAATAATCATACTTTTTTCAAAAAATTTTCATGTGCAATTAAGTTGGGCAACTATATTCTAAAACTATTCCAAATTTCAGCTCGATAGCGGAAGTGGTTGCTGAGATATAGAGGTGTGACAGACAGACGGACAGACAGACAGAGCGGCACCATAAGGGTTCCTTTTTTTTACCATTTTGGTATCGGAACCCTAAAAATACATAATATTTTATTGCTTAAAAAAAACAATTTTTTACAAAAAGTCGCTGGAACCTCCTTTTAAGCAAAGCATTGCCTGTGACAGGAGGCTCCACTCTTCCGTAAAGATGATACAATAAGTTTATATTTACTAGCTGTTGCCCGCGGCTTCGCTCGCGTGGATTTCGTATATAGGTTGTTACCGGTTTTTCGAAGCAATGAGATATTTTAGTCCAGGGAAATTATTATTTATCCCATCATTTCGGGGTAATTTTAAACAAAGGAAAAACAGGACTAACCCTGCGCAAATCAATGAGTATAATTCAAGATCCAGCTGAATTTTATATAATATACAGACGTTACTCATAAATTACCTCTCTACCTCTCTACCTGTCTACCTCTCTACCTCTCTACCTCTCTACCTCTCTACCTCTCTACCTCTCTACCTCTCTACCTCTCTACCTCTCTACCTCTCTACCTCTCTACCTCTCTACCTCTCTACCTCTCTACCTCTCTACCTCTCTACCTCTCTACCTCTCTACCTCTCTGCCTCTCTGCCTCTCTGCCTCTCTGCCTCTCTGCCTCTCTGCCTCTCTGCCTCTCTGCCTCTCTGCCTCTCTGCCTCTCTGCCTCTCTGCCTCTCTGCCTCTCTGCCTCTCTGCCTCTCTGCCTCTCTGCCTCTCTGCCTCTCTGCCTCTCTGCCTCTCTGCCTCTCTGCCTCTCTGCCTCTCTGCCTCTCTGCCTCTCTGCCTCTCTGCCTCTCTGCCTCTCTGCCTCTCTGCCTCTCTGCCTCTCTGCCTCTCTGCCTCTCTGCCTCTCTGCCTCTCTGCCTCTCTGCCTCTCTGCCTCTCTGCCTCTCTGCCTCTCTGCCTCTCTGCCTCTCTGCCTCTCTGCCTCTCTGCCTCTCTGCCTCTCTACCTCTCTACCTCTCTACCTCTCTACCTCTCTACCTCTCTACCTCTCTACCTCTCTACCTCTCTACCTCTCTACCTCTCTACCTCTCTACCTCTCTACCTCTCTACCTCTCTACCTCTCTACCTCTCTACCTCTCTACCTCTCTACCTCTCTACCTCTCTACCTCTCTACCTCTCTACCTCTCTACCTCTCTACCTCTCTACCGATCTACCTCTCTAACTCTCTACCTCTCTACCTATCTACCTCTCTACCTCTCTACCGATCTACCTCTCTACCTATCTACCTCTCTACCTCTCTACCTCTCTACCTCTCTACCTCTCTACCTCTCTACCTCTCTACCTCTCTACCTCTCTACCTCTCTACCTCTCTACCTCTCTACCTCTCTACCTCTCTACCGATCTACCTCTCTAACTCTCTACCTCTCTACCTATCTACCTCTCTACCTCTCTACCTCTCTACCTCTCTACCTCTCTACCGATCTACCTCTCTAACTCTCTACCTCTCTACCTCTCTACCTCTCTACCTCTCTACCTCTCCACCGATCTACCTCTCTAACTCTCTACCTCTCTACCTATCTACCTCTCTACCGATCTACCTCTCTAACTCTCTACCTCTCTACCTATCTACCTCTCTACCTCTCTACCTCTCTACCTCTCTACCTCTCTACCTCTCTACCTCTCTACCTCTCTACCTCTCTACCGATCTACCTCTCTAACTCTCTACCTCTCTACCTATCTACCTCTCTACCGATCTACCTCTCTAACTCTCTACCTCTCTACCTATCTACCTCTCTACCTCTCTACCTCTCTACCTCTCTACCTCTCTACCTCTCTACCTCTCTACCTCTCTACCTCTCTACCTCTCTACCTCTCTACCTCTCTACCTCTCTACCTCTCTACCTCTCTACCTCTCTACCTCTCTACCTCTCTACCTCTCTACCTCTCTACCTCTCTACCTCTCTACCTCTCTACCTCTCTACCTCTCTACCTCTCTACCTCTCTACCTCTCTACCTCTCTACCTCTCTACCTCTCTACCTCTCTACCTCTCTGCCTCTCTGCCTCTCTGCCTCTCTGCCTCTCTGCCTCTCTGCCTCTCTGCCTCTCTGCCTCTCTGCCTCTCTGCCTCTCTACCTCTCTACCTCTCTACCTCTCTACCTCTCTACCTCTCTACCTCTCTACCTCTCTACCTCTCTACCTCTCTATCTCTCTATCTCTCTACCTCTCTACCTCTCTACCTCTCTACCTCTCTACCTCTCTACCGATCTACCTCTCTCACTCTCTACCTCTCTACCTCTCTACCTCTATACCTGTCTACCTCTCTACCTCTCTACCTCTCTACCTCTCTACCTCTCTACCTCTCTACCTCTCTACCTCTCTACCTCTCTACCTCTCTACCTCTCTACCTCTCTACCTCCCTACCTCTCTACCGATCTACCTCTCTAACTCTCTACCTATCTACCTCTCTACCGATCTACCTCTCTAACTCTCTACCTCTCTACCTATCTACCTCTCTACCTCTCTACCTCTCTACCTCTCTACCTCTCTACCTCTCTACCTCTCTACCGATCTACCTCTCTCACTCTCTACCTCTCTACCTCTCTACCTCTCTACCATTCTACCTCTCTAGATAGATAGATAGATAGATAAATTCTTTATTGTCACACAAAAACAAAACCAATACACAGGAGACTCTTAAAACTAGGGTGGACAAAGGCGGTCTTATCGCTTAAAGCGATCTCTTCCAGACAACCTTAGTTGCTTGTAGGAAAATGTAAATAGTAACTGTAGTAGTGTGCCAATGCCAATATATAGATAATATTTAATGTAAATACAACTACAATAAAAACAAAATATACACAAATAAATAAATAAAAAATACATATAAAAATATGTATAAAATATATAGACAAATAGATAACATATAAATATATACAAACTCAGTTGCAAACTAAGGTACAATTTTATTAAGTAAGAAGTTATGCAGTTTAGATTTAAAAATAGGTAGTGACTTGGAGTGACGAATCTCAGATGGCAGATCATTCCAGAGACTGATAGCTTTTAAAGTGAAAGATTCCTTATAGTAGCCTGACCGAGTAAAGGGTATTTCCAACACATTATCAGTCTTGGATCGCAAATCACGAGAGCGGTCAACACCAAGGTATCGGAAACGTTCTTTAAGGTATGAGGGAGTACGAGGGTCATGCAGTACGTTGTAGAGAAGTACAAGAACATGCTCATCTCGGCGCAACCTGATAGGAAGCCATTTTAACTTGCTCCTGTATTCAGACACATGGTCAAACTTACGCAGCCCAAATATAAATCTTTTGCAAAGATTTTGCAGGCGTTGGAGCTTACTTAGCAGATCCTCATTGAGATCAATGAGGCAGACATCCGCATAATCAAGAATCGGTAATAGTAAGGACTGCGCAAGTTCAACCTTAGTCTTCACGGGGAGCAAGTTTTTCCACCTTCGAAGTGACCCAGCAGTAGCAAAGACTTTACGACTGGTTTCCGTGACGTGACTGGTTTCTCTCTACCTCTTTACCTCTCTACCTCCCTACCTCTCTTCCTCTCTACCTCTCTACCTCTCTACCTCTCTACCTCTCTACCTCTCTACCTCCCTACCTCTCTACCTCTCTACCTATCTACCTCTCTACCTCTCTACCTCCCTACCTCCCTACCTCTCTACCTCTCTACCTCTCTACCTCTCTACCTCTCTACCTCTCTACCTCTCTACCTCTCTACCTCTCTACCTATCTACCTCTCTACCTCCCTACCTCCCTACCTATCTACCTCTCTACCTCTCTACCTCCCTACCTCTCTACCTCCCTACCTCCCTACCTCTCTACCTCTCCACCTCTCCACCTCTCCACCTCTCCACCTCTCCACCTCTCCACCTCTCCACCTCTCCACCTCTCCACCTCTCCACCTCTCCACCTCTCCACCTCTCCACCTCTCCACCTCTCCACCTCTCCACCTCTCCACCTCTCCACCTCTCCACCTCTCCACCTCTCCACCTCTCCACCTCTCCACCTCTCCACCTCTCCACCTCTCCACCTCTCCACCTCTCCACCTCTCCACCTCTCCACCTCTCCACCTCTCCACCTCTCCACCTCTCCACCTCTCCACCTCTCCACCTCTCCACCTCTCCACCTCTCCACCTCTCCACCTCTCCACCTCTCCACCTCTCCACCTCTCCACCTCTCCACCTCTCCACCTCTCCACCTCTCCACCTCTCCACCTCTCCACCTCTCCACCTCTCCACCTCTCCACCTCTCCACCTCTCCACCTCTCCACCTCTCCACCTCTCCACCTCTCCACCTCTCCACCTCTCCACCTCTCCACCTCTCCACCTCTCCACCTCTCCACCTCTCCACCTCTCCACCTCTCCACCTCTCTACCTCCCTACCTCTCTACCGCTTTACCTCTCTACCTCTCTAACTATCTTCCTCTCTACCTATCTACCTCTCTACCTCTCTACCTCTCTACCTCTCTACCTCTCTACCTCTCTACCTCTCTACCTCTCTACCTCTCTACCTCTCTACCTCTCTACCTCTCTACCTCTCTACCTCTCTACCTCTCTACCTCTCTACCTCTCTACCTCTCTACCTCTACCTCTACCTCTCCCTATCCCTACACCTATCCCTACCCCTATCCCTACCCCTATACCTACCCCTATCCCTACCCCTACCCCTATCCCTACCCCTATCCCTACCCCTAACGTTAATTTAACCGCCATCCCTAACATAGAAACGACACCCATATTTATTTTTAGACATTTCAAACCTATCGCACCCTAACCCCATCCCCATGGGATAATGGTATTCCACGTCCACCACGTTGGATTTCAAAGTAGTTGTAGCTTTCGTAATCAGCGACCCGATATACCATACAAACGACACCCATATTGATTTTTAGACATTTCAAACCTATCGCACCCCAACTCCATCCCCAGAGGGATGATGGTATTTAACGTCCACCACGTTCGATTTCAAAATTGTTGTAGTTTTCGTAATCAACGACCCGATAAACCATACAAACGATACCCATATTGGTTTTAAGACTTTTTCACCCCATTTCCCTTTTTTAGGGTTTGAATTTGGGGTGGAATTTCAATAACAGTGATGAACGTTGCATAGAATTACATCATTAATGCCTAAATAATAAATAATGTGGATTTTGCTTTAAAAATAAAGAATTTTCAACTTCATCCCCCTTTTCACCCTTAAGGGTGTCGAATTTTCAAAAACTCTGAGACACGTAATTGTTAGTTTTTAGTCGTCCGCCTAAATACAAATTTTGAAGATCCTACCTTCAAAACTGACGGACTTTCATACAAACTTTCATCCCCTATTTTACCCCCTTAGGGCTGGAATTTTTAAAAACCCTTTCTTAGTGCACCCCTAGGTCTCATAAGGAACCTACATGCCAAATTTGGAATTTCTAGACCCAGCGCTTTGGGCTGTGCGTTGATATTTCAGTCAGTCAGTCAGTCACCTTCTTCTTTTATATATATAGATTTATTACAAAGTAGTTGATATGAAATTTGTAAACTTTGAATCTATTTTCTCTAATTAATCTAACGCCTAATACTATTTTAATAACTATGATATAATATTTAATACATATAAACATACATAATTTATATATATACACAATACATATAAACACATAAAAATAACAACAACACAATATAAATAGCTGTAGTAAGTAGTAGTGAAATAGGAAACAAACACTAAATGACATATTAATAATATCAATGTTTGTCAGTATGAGCGTGGGTGTTTTGTGAGTATATTTGTGTGTATGTGTGTGTGTGGTTGCGTGTGTGTGTGGGAGTGTTTGTGTGTGGGAGTGTGTGTGTGAGTGAGTGTATGAGTGCCACCAGTAACAAATTATTTTATTTTTTAGACTACATTTTGTAAAAGTAACTCTGTCTCGTCATAGTTATTTGTTTGTAACCAATTAACTAAAAGCTGTTTACATTTATGGTAAAAGTTAGGGTATAAATTTATTTCTTTGTTACACTGTTGACACTTAACCGTGAAAACAGTTCATTAGAATAAATAAATTATCAATACTTAACAAAACAATTCCATTAGCCACTTTACTACGGAACCCTACATTGCGCGTGCCCGACACGCACTTGGCAAGGAACTACTCCTAACTAAAAATGTTTTCACCACCAGATCCACTCTTCTGACCTTCCAAGACCTGCTACCTGATGACCCTCGGCTGTACGACAAGATGCGACCTCCCAAAATCAACGATCAGCCTACTATTGTCAACTTCCACGTCACCGTCATGGGGCTGGATTCCATTGATGAAAACTCCATGGTAAGAAGAAACTTTTTCTTATCATCTCACTCAATTGCACACCAATCATACTCCTCATCATAACATCCCATGAAACGTCCACTAAAGGACAGGGAGCTCCCTCTAGAATTCTAGCTTTTGCTGGAAAAATACAGAGGGGAAGTACCATAGTCACCTCGCTTGTTAGCGTTACGGCTGGCACCATGGACCGCGGTTGTAGGTGGCCGCAGTAAATAAGATACAAAGGAGGATGCTGCTGCCCATCCTCCAGTTTATAACCCTTACTCGCCTCTTACGACACCCACGGGTATTTAAGGGTTGGTACGAGTATTATTCTTTGCCGGCACCACACGGGGCTCGCAAGGGGATCATACTCCTCACATTTCTCGTTTCTACAGCTTTAATTCTTCTTATGACTTCACTCTATGACGTTTAATTATCATTCTGTAAGGGCGGCCACATACAGTCGGAATTCCGAAACGGAATTTCGAAACGGAATTCCGTATAAACAACACACACATACGTTTAATTCCGTTCGGAATAACAAGGCTCAGTTGAGAGACGCCAGCCACTGAGTTCAGACGTCAGCGACTATGAACGACGATTTTCTGATTTTTATTGCTCTTGTCTCTGTTGGGGTAATCTTCGTGGCTTGTGTCCCATAGGCATGAGAACCTTCCACGGCCATAAATATAAGTTTTGTGAGCAAACGAGCAGGTGGGCCACCTGATGGTAAGTGGTCACCACCGCCCATAGCACCCACTGTTTTATTAATGGCATATCTTGATACTAATAAGACAGCAAAGCGCGTTGCTCACTTTGAGAACTAAGATGGTATCTCTCATGTGCCGGTAATCGAACACTGCTGCTTCACGGCAGAAAAAAGCAAGGAGGTGGTACTTCCCCAGACGGACTTTCCACAAAAGCCCTACCACCTTCAGAAAGTGTTCGATATCGGACATCGCGCGCGTAATTAGACGTGCGCATGAGTTAACAACAAAACAAACACCTACTCGCTTTGTGCGTTCGACGCACACTGACCTGACTGGCGTTCCGTTCGGAATTATCGAAATTTTCAAATGTGTGTTGCGACTCATACATATTCTATGGAAGAGTTGCGATTGGAACGGCAATATTCCGTACGGAATTCCGGACGCACAGGCCACCATTCGGAATTTCGAAACGGAGAAAATTAATGTGATAGGTTCATAGATTTGTATGGGTTTACTGCCTTCGGAAACCCGAATCGATATTCCGTTTCGAAATTCCGTTTAGGAATTCCAACTGTATGTGGCCGCCCTAAAGACTGTCTGGAATCAACGATGACACTGTCAGTCAGGCCATTGGGAACAATGATGATGTTATTATTTATCAGGTGTTATAAAAACTCGTGCTGTCCAGGTATTCACTTATTTATTCCGGTATTTCTTAAATGATAATAATAATGAAACTAAGGACCATTTGCAGCAAACTTAAGAATCGCCCCTAACTTGTTTAGGACACTCCTACCAATACTTTGACAGCCCTTAAGCAAGAACTTGGGCGATTCTTAAGCTTAGTGCAAACGGCCCTATATTTTTAACCCTTAATTGGGCAGACGTACCTATGGGCAAACTTATTGTCGGGAATGGACAGACATATAGACTAAGCGGCGAGACATACTCGTATCAATGAGGCGTCGGTCGTGGGTGAGGTGAGGGTATGGCGTGGTTATGGCGAGGTTATGGCGTGCGGGTGCGGTGTCTCAAGATGGCGGCGGCAGTGGACGTATTTAGAGCTAAATTTCGATTTCTGTAGTAATAAGTAAATGTAAATTTATACAAGTTACTTGAAATCGTTAATGGTTAAATTTATTGAATACAATTTAATAATACAAGTTAATCGAAACCCGACCATGTAACTAAATAATTATTTGCTATAAGTTCCCATGCTTGATCCTGCACACATCTGTTACTATAACCTGATCGATTTTAATCGTATATTACGGGACATTTTTCTATTAACTCGCAAAACGTGATATTAAATTGCATATCTGGATCTGTGTGCATTCGTATGGCGTGCCACCTCAAACTGCAGCGCGGTGCGGGCGGGAAGCGACGCCTGCGCTGCGCTCTCACCCCACCCTCGCCACGCCACCTCAATATTCACGGGCGCCATATCACTTCTATACATTTTGTATGAAATACGAAGTGACGGGCGGCGCGACCGTGCCATACCCTCGCCTCGCCCTCGACCGACGCCATATTAATATGTCCCGCGCCTAAGGCGATGTGGGAGCTCTATTCCAATTCAATTCAATTTATTCCATAAACATCCTATTGCCCATACCATATAAAAAATTTGGGTACATGTTATATTTTTCACTGAAGATCGCAAAATGTAAAATAATGGGTGGGAAATATATTCCTTTTAAAAAAAACTTTTTTATTCTTTTTTATCATTTTCCTTATATCTAGCATAGATTAGAGCCTCCATTTAAGCGAAAATAGCCTGTGTTTGGAGGCTCCGCTCTTCCTTAAGTAACGCCGCAAGCGTAGACTGCATACAGCCCACCCAGCCATGTTTCATTATCCTGTTTAAGATTAATATACGTTCAAGAATAATACAGCTGGGTGAGCTGCATGCATAGTGTACATAAATGATGTAACAACTAATTTAAAGTTAAAATAACCAGTAAACCGGTTCAACCGGTTAAGGGCTTTTACCCAATTAGGGGTTAATTTAACATATTTAACTCTGTAACAATTGTCAATATGTATGATGTACTATATGGCTTCGTCATTAGGACTTGTCGTGACTTAAAACGTCCGTCAACCTATATTCACCTTTATAACTCTTTAGTTCGCCCTCAACTCTAATTGTCCTCACAGATTTGGAATCCCTATTATAATAAATATACTGATAAAATTGAAATCGTATAACGAAAGTTTTTTTGCTCAATGAATTTTAAATGTTTCCGTAAGAGAATATCTTACGATAAATTAAGGACTACTTACGCCGTAATGTCACTTCATTCTAGACGAACTTTGTTAGATGTTATGCTCTTTTATAAAATTTGCACCAATATGCTAGATTGTCCAATTCTTACTGGGTATGTAGCACTCCGTGTCCCTCTCCGACCGCAACGTGAAGCTAATCCTCATAAACTTTTTGTAACAACCTTCTGTAACACTAATGCTGGAAAACGCTCTCCAGTTAGGCGTATCATGGCTACATATAATGATGATTTCACTCATTTAGACGTTTTTGCAGAATCGATCAATACATTTAAGGACTTGCTTTTAAAAGAGTTAGCAAAATCATAATTTATGTAATGGCTAGTTTTTATAGTTTATTTTGCAAATCTATTTAAGATATTCTGGATTTTTAAACCTAGTAGTTGGAACTTTATTTACTTTTTTTTTATTAAGTTACTTAACTGTTCCTATCTCTTAGCTTTCACTTACTGTTGATTCAGATTCAGATATTTATTAATAATTTAAAATTACACGACGTATTACAATGTCAATAAATAAATTAGGTATTACAACAAATTAAAATCAATTATAACACATAATTCAACTTATTATTTAGAACTCCACTCATGATCATGTCATGACTGGGTTAACGACTAAGCGTCGGTTAGAAATTCATCTATGCTGTAGCAAGACATTTTTATAAGAATGTCTTTCAGTTTGGTCAAGAACGCTGTCTTGTTTATAATATTTTTTATTTTGAGTGGAAGACTGTTATATATTTTCAGACAAAGGACGCTAAAGGATTTTTGTCTAAAGCTGTATTATTTTAATTATGTTAATATTTTCGCAACTACAGTATCTAATTGTAAATTCAACTCGTGAAAAGTGTCGTTGGTTATGTATGAACCTAACAATTAAATACTATTAAATTACGCTTGTGTACATAACTGTTAACTTTTCCAAATAAATAAAATAAAAATAAAATAATATGTCTACTCGTGTTCGTTCCTTTGCCTTGACTGACTGCCCTTTCCCTCACCTCACACCTTACCTCCATTTTCTTCTTCTACTACCCAATATTTTCTAACTTCACATTGGTCGAAAGCCAGCCAATAAGAAAAAGGCAAAAGACTGGTAGTCAACAGAATAACTTTTAATTTTTCTTTCAAATTAATAAATCAATAGTGAATTTAGCGCAATATAACACAAAGTATCTTATATCTTCAGATAAAAATAATATTAATTCTGAATTTTGTTTTATTCATAGACGTATGCGGCAGACATTTTCTTCGCGCAGACTTGGAAGGACTTCAGACTGAGATTACCTGAAAATATGACTTCAGAATACAGGTATAATATCATTAGCATTATCAATCAACAGCCTATTACGTGCACTGCACAAATTATACTCTACGTATCGGCAGACAATCGTCTGACTTAGACTACTAGTTAAGGTTGCTAGCACAGAACAACGATAGGGCCACTCCGTCTGCGCGCGCACCCCCCCAGAGCAAGACGAATGGACTTCAGAGCTCTGTGGTTGCTAAGGTCACAATATACTTCGATGACTAGAAAGTTTTAAGCTTCAATTAATCAAGTCATATATAGATACCGGGACTAATCATAAAGTGTGCCCAGGTGATAATTCCGTAACTATTACAGATATCAAAAAACTTTAAACTGAACTTTCTAAAGACTTCTTAGTTCCACTCATTAGTGATCTTGCTAATCTATGCTTCAACACCGGTATCTTCCCTACAACGCTTAAGAAAGCTATAATTACCCCTGTGCACAAGGGTGGAGACAGAACCGATGTGAATTATTATAGACCTATTTCAGTCCTGACTTCTATCTCAAAAACCATAGAGAGACTTTTGAATAAAAGACTAGTTAGTTACCTCAATAAATACAATATATTATCAAAATCTCAATATGGTTTTAGGAAAGGACTGTCTACTCAAGACGCGATCTTAGATCTTACATCTATGATAGTCAAGGAAATAGATAAAGGTAATAAATGTCTCACAGTTTTTCTGGATCTGAAAAAGGCCTTTGATACCGTATCTGTCCCCACTCTTGTGCAGAGACTGGAAGGTATTGGTATCCGGGAGACTCCTCTAGCCCTATTTAATAGTTATCTTCATGATAGAACACAAGTAGTAAAAATTTATAAATTCCTTAGTCAGGAAGAAAACGTTACTTTTGGGGTACCACAGGGGAGTGTCCTCGGTCCGACGCTCTTCCTCATTTATATTAATGAGCTGTGTAACCTTCGGGATGTTGGAGGGAAGATATTCTGCTACGCCGACGACACGGCCATTGTTTTTACTGCTAAATCGTGGAATGCTGTAAAAAGGATTGCTGAAGGTGGCCTAATGAAAGTGTCAAAATGGCTAAACGACAATTTTTTAACATTGAATATCCAAAAAACTAATTTTATCTGTTTCTCTCCTTACTCAAACACGCAACCTGAAACAAATTTTCAAATAAGAATACATAGCTGTGTTAATAGGGACCCCTTGTCTTGTGATTGCCCTTGTTTAGAAAAGGTAAGCTGCACCAAATATCTTGGCGTCATGATTGATCAAAGAATTAGCTGGCATTCTCACCTAGAATTGATTATGAACAGGACAAGAAAGTTAATCTGGATCTTTAAATCACTTAGGCATGTCATGTCTAAAGAAATGCTCAATAAAGTCTATACTGCACTTGTGGAATCAGTCATTACCTACTGCATCCCACTCTGGGGAGGAGCCACTAAGACCAACTTTTTGGAACTTGAACGTGCGCAAAGGTCTCTTGTGAAGGTTATGTACTTTAAGCCCTACAGGTACCCCACAGATACACTATATAAAGTCAGCAATCTCCTATTGGTTAGGAAGCTTTATATACTAAACCTCATCTTAAAACTCCACAGTTCATTAACATTTGACCACAACTTACTTAATAAAAGAAGGAAGGACATTGTAGTAACATCTCACCCTGTTCGTACTGCTCTTGCTAGCTGGCAATACGATTGTCAGTCCGCCTTTGTATACAACAAAGTCAATCGGATAATTAATATATATCCACTGCAATTGCACACGTGTAAAAAAGCTTTAAAAGAATGGTTGGGTACACTTACCTATGAAGATGTTGAGTGTCTTCTGACTAGGATAGTATAGGTTGGTGCAAATACTACACTGATACCTATATTTATTTAAATATATTTCTATTCAGCTATATACCTATATGCGGACAAAACGTACCGATCCTAAGGAGCCTATGCATCCGTAAGGCATATAGGTGCATTACTGTCTTATATACATACATACTCACACACACACACACACACACACACACACACACAAATATACATACACATCAACATTTACTCCTACACACAGGAGTAATTTAATGTAATTGTTAGAATACGTTTAGGTTTAAGTGATAAATTAATTATTTTTGCTTAACTTATTGAGAGATAAGTACCGCATCCTATTGTAAAATAAACAACTAAATATTTCTCGAGTTAAATAGTCAAATTAAATCAAATGTTGAATATCTAATTGATAAACTATGTACCTACAATTTGTGTTGCATCCTGTCGTGTAATTTACCATCTGTACTCGTATGTATCTTATGTTGTCTTATATTATGTTTCATAAGTTAATAAATCTATTAATTTGTTAATATCTTAAGTTCCACAAGGGAAGTTGCGAGGCATTCCCCCCACAAGTATCTTTTGATTACTTTCTGGGAAGTCTCCGTTGAATGAATTGTATTAAGATTCTTGAAATAAAAACATTTTTGTTTATTTTATTATTATATCGAAAGTGAGATACCTAATAAGTAAAATGACATCAATAACTTTTTTTAAATAAAACGAGAAATATCCAAAATTTTGTCATTAAATTCTCCCATACACTTTGTATGAGATTAGTACACCGGGCGCACATCGGTAGAAACACTTTTGGACCTTATGATGTGGTAATAGAGTTAAAAAAGTTTCTACCGACAAGTGGTTGACCGTACCAGTAGGCGAAAAATCGATCTAGCTCTACGTAGAGCTGTCAAATACTTCTTCTTCGTGATTAAGAACATAGCTTCGGAAAATATCTCATTAGCGCGATTCAGAAAAGCGGTAAAGCGCCATCTATTGGTTCACATTGTTTTAAATAGGTTTTAAAAATAACCATATTTTTCCCTACAGATTGTTAGAAGTGGACTGGCTAAAACACATGTGGCGTCCGGACTCCTTCTTCAAAAACGCCAAATCTGTCACTTTCCAGACCATGACCATACCCAACCACTACGTCTGGTTGTACAAAGTAAGTATCTAATAAGTTTGTTTTTCCTGTTTCCTGCATGTTTTTATCGCTTCGAAAAACTGGTTTATTTATCATTGATAATGGTTTTACTCTTGACCTCGATCTAGTCTTCAGGACAGAGATGAGGTCAACGATGGAACGAGTTTGCTCAGAAGAAGCCTATTCACTCGCGACTTTAATAGATCCGCTTTATATTGGCTCTGGAACACAGAAGCAGGCAGTTTCAGTTTTTCTGTTTGTTTATCTTTATTTCGTGTTTTAATGTGTAATTTAGTCAAAGGCACGTTCATCTCTGAACTGTTCTTGTTTCAATAGCTGTATGAGCAAAAGTCGCTGTCTAAGAGTCAATCTTGATCTGCTGTGGACTGTACCAAGGGTGTCTTAAAAAGCGACTACGGGATTACGTACAGCCGCACGTCGATGGAAACACTTTGACCTTGACCCAGTCTCTGGAATTCGGGGTTTTGTTTCCACTTGCTTGCTGCCGTGCGTACTAGTTACCGTAGTCAAAATGGCTACCATTCACAATTTCAAACCTTTTCACCCCCTTATTATATGATATCCCAAAAATATTGATTTCTTTGTAACCAGAAATTCTAATGTTCAAGAGTTTTACGTCGAAGTTATATTTTCATCTCATAATCTTGCGGGATGCCTTTCAACGAATTCTTATTCAGGTTTTACGTCAAAGCTAAATTTTCATTCTATAATCTAGCGGGATGTCCTTCAATGAATTCTTATTCAGGTTTTACATCAAAGCTAAATTTTCATTCTATAATCTTGCGGTATGTCCGTCAACGAATTCTTATTCAGATTTTACGTCAAAGCAAAATTTTCATCCCATAATCTTGCGAGATGTCCTTCAACGAATTCTTATTCAGATTTTACGTCAAAGCTAAATTTTCATCCCATAATCTTGCGGGATGTCCTTCAACGAATTCTTATTCAGATTTCACGTCAAAGGTAAATTTTCATCCCATAATCTTGCGAGATGTCCTTCAACGAATTCTTATTTAGGTTTTACGTCAAAGCTAAATTTTCATCCCATAATCTTGCGGGATGTCCTTCAACGAATTCTAATTTAGGTTTTTCTTTTTAAATTGCAAATTATTTTATTTTTAACCCTTCAATAGACAAACCAACTAACAAAACCTAGAACTAAAGAGGTTTTCACGAAGATTTTCCATTGTTGAAGGACAAAACGATCCTCTATATGGTCAAGCTGACGCTGCGGCTCTCATGTGCTATGAACTTCCTCATCTACCCTCACGACACCCAGGAATGCAAGCTACAGATGGAAAGCTGTGAGTAAAACTAGTTTAAACACTATTAGAGAACATGAAAAAACAATATATGACACCAACAACCAACAATATACACCAAGCAACAATAATAATACAAAAAATATGCCAGCGTTGACTCATCCATCCTTATCTGAACATCCTCATCTACCCTTGCACTACTAAGTTGCAAGTGTTGTGGAAAGTCGTGTTTTTTATTAGTTTAAACACAGTAAAAAACAGCAAATAACACAAAGCTTGGCAAAATAAAAAAATCGGTATAGGTAGGAAACCAACGCAAACCTGTTTTAATTCTTGGTCCGTGCTTTGACCTTTGAATTATCTTCATGGTCTAATCTAGTCATAAGAACGTTCGGCTCTCGATTTAGAGGTTCTGGGTTCGATATCCGGGGGACCTAAAAATTACTTTGTGAGACTTCTCAGTAAAAGACACTTATCTAAAGTCCCACGCTAAGTGCGACCGGGGTGGAGCTCGAGATTATGCCTTATTGCGTAGAAACTACGGTTTATTCTGGTTTGGCATGTATGGTTACGACCTATTGAAATTACCTTTCGAATGACGTATAAACCATAGACAAATGTTGGCGGGAATCGGAGGTATGATCCGACAAATTTCAGAAGCCCGGGTAACGTGGAATTACGCTACCGATTTGAGTAGGTCAATGGTGGTCAGGGTTCACGGCCATATTATACGATCGTGGGAATTCGCAATGGTGAAACTTTAAAGGTTTCACCCCATTGTCCAAAAAGTAAGATGATTCCATGCTTCGTAAAGCACGTTAAGCCGTTGGTGGATTGGGTCTCTAGCTACTATCCTACCTATATGGTCCTTTTTTGACAAAAATTGGTGTAATTTTGTTCTAGATTATTGTGATTACAATTATATAGGTAGACTTTTAATTAGTTCTTGATAGAAAAAGGTATGAATGTACTAATGATACTGAACAACTTTCCCCAAGAAACATAGGTCGAAATACGAAGCGCATTTTGTATGGGCGGTCAAATTTGGTTTTTCGTATTTCGACCTATGTTCCTTGGGAAAAGTTGTTCAGTATCATGAATACATGCATACCTTTTGCTAACAAGAACTAATTGAAAGTCACACTATATAGCTATTTTCATTATTTATTTTTATTTGAAAGGTGATTGCAAGTTTATTAATTTACGCTTTATACCTATATTGTTTTTTTTTTGTCTGAAATTAAAGGTTCGAAAATTGTTCGTCTTAAACATCGTCCGTTTTCGTCATTACATTTATTATTTATTTGTTTATTATTAACGCCTCCGCGGTCTAGTGGGTAGAGCGCTCGGGTCTCGATCCGGAGGTTCTGGGTTTAATTCCTGGTGGGGACGCTGTCAATCAAAAATATCTTTGTGCGACCTCCCCAGTTTGGTTAATTGCAGGATGAATCATCTGATTGTCCGGAAAGTTAGACCGGACTACTACTTACGGATGTAGTCGTCAATGAGCCATGTCAGAGGCCTTTGGCGATTCAACAACTCTGATACTAGGGTTTGTGAGGTCGGTCATCAACCTTGCAACCCACACGATATGATGATGATGATTATAACTATTACAATATTCAAAAGATACACCGATAAACTATTTTTACAGTTTGACTGTGGGATCATCAGTCTCAATAAACAAAGGGCTGTGTATTAACGTGCCACCAAATTTGAGTAAATTTTTACCAAATAATATTCACCAAATTTTGCCTACCAAAATGGATGAATGTACATCAAATTTGGTTCTAGCACTTCGCCGGCCGCTGCCGCGGCACGCTCGCTCCGCTCGCTCGGCTCGTGCGTTGTGGTCGCAAGATAACCTAACACAACCTAACCGAACCCGTTACCGAAATTTGGTGTACGTTTAGTCAATTTGGTGTACTTTTTTCTGAAATGTATTGGACTATAAAAAATATTTTGGGAATCATTTAAATTGTTGCCTTAACAAAGTACCTAAGTAAACACTTTGACCATGAGAAACTCTGGATTCGGGCGTTTGTAGCGTAACGCTAGTTCAGCTTATACTGGTTTTGTTACTACGTGCTTGCCGCCGCACGTACTATTTTTAGTCGACAAGCAGCAGAATAATTATTCATATTACCAGTTTTCCAACTTGAACATCTCTAAAGAAGGCGGTGTCGGCGCTATTCAAGGGCCCTCATTCCCACAATGAACGGATAACGAGCCCTCAAGAGCCCTTGGTCCCCGTTTCTGAGATATTTTTATGTTACACCACTTTGACACAGCCATACGCCCTATTTTACGTAATTCAACCATATAAATACATAATACAGCTTGTAACGGTATGGTTTGATATCCTATACTATTAAACGAGCAATATTTTTGTATAAATATATTTGTATAGATATGTGTAATCGGTTTCTCAAAAACGGTTTTAACGATTTTGATGAAATTTACCATACGGTTTTCAGTAGCGAAAAATCGATCTCTTGTCTGGGAGAATTCGTTTTCCCCGTGTTAAAGCATTTTTTTTAATACCGCGTTTTAGACAGAAACCTACAGCGCCATCTGTTGGCGGGTAGCATAGCTCGCTCACCCGATGATATTTTAATGTTGAAGCGGCTATTATAGAGCGAAGCTCAGTCGATCGGGTACTGATAATACTAAAGGTGTGAGCAACTTTTGCCAAGGAACAAAGGTCATAGAAAAAAATAAAATTTTTGACCTGCAATAGAAACTACAACTTCTGATAGCACATTTTGTATGCGAGGTCAAATTTGGTTTTTCGTATTTCGACCATACGAAAAGTTGTTCAGTTTCAGGGGCAGATTTACAACCTTCATTAATATCACACCTTTCGTCATCTAAAAACAATTTAGATGTAAGGGCCGTCCGAAAAATAAGAAAACATAATTGTAAGCAAAATTGGGGTAATAGTTTTTAGGGTCCCGATACCAAAATGGTAAAAAAAAAGGAACCCTTATGGTGCCACTTTGTCTGTCTGTCACACCTGTATATTTCAAAAACGTTAGTTTTTAATTTCTATTCCTTAATGTGTGCAATAAGGAATTATTCATTCATTCATACTAGGTCGAGTGGCGTATCATATGAAAGGGTTTTACTTGTACATTCTAAAATATATCTGTGTATTTTTTACAACTCTTGGTTTTCAAGTTATGATGAAAAATGTAAAAAAAAAATACCGTTCCAAAAATAATAAGGAGTCCAACTCGCACTTGACCGGTTTTTTTTCTTTTACTTGCAACGGGCTTACTCTTGACCTAGATCTAGCCCTAATGACAGAGTTTAGGTCGAAGGTGGAACGAACTTGCCCAGAAGAAGCCTCTCCACGCGCGACTTGAATAGTTTCGGGTTATATCACCTCGGGAACACAGATGCAGGCGGAGAATTCCATTCACCGTCGTATTATAAAAAATGTTGCAAAGCGTGTTGTGCGAATGTACGGAATATCAACCAAGTGTGGGTGATAGATATTCTGTGGTGCGTCTAGATTCCCGATGGTAGAAGGGAGATGTGATGGTGGAATAAGCTGGTGGAGCTCATGAGCACACTCTCCAAAGTACAATCCGTACCTAGAAGACCAATAGATTAGATAATCTATATTAAGCTTTTTTGCATAACGTTATCTGACTATAGTTCGTCCATCTTAAGAATGCAACAATGCAGCCCCGTAACTAATCAGGTCACTTAAAATTATAAAGTCGAATGCACAATGACTATCTGAAGGCAAAACCTCGAAAGAAGCGCTTATTTCCTTTGTGGGCTACGTAAAAAACTAAAATATATATATATATATAAATATATATATTCTTTTTTTTTGCATTTTATCTCCATTGTGAATACACCTTTACCCTGCATTTGCAATTATGACTTACTGCATTCTTAATGTAAACGAACTATACACCGTGATTATGTAATGTCTGGTACTTAGGACATGAAACTGAACAACTTTGCCCAAGAAACTTTGGTTGAAAAATGAGAAAAAATTTGGCTTCCCCATATAAACCTTGCGCCGTCAATACTGAAATTTGTATGGGACGACCAAAAAAAACACATTTTTCGACGTATGTTTCATGGGGAAAGTAGTTCAGTTTCATGTCCTAAGTGCCCTACTCAAGTATAATAAGGTGACTTTATATTAGTTCTTGATAGCAAAAGGTATGCATGTACTCATGATACTGAACAACTTTTCCCAAGGAACATAGGTCGAAATACGAAAAACCAAATTTGACCTCCCATACAAATTGCGCTATCAGCTGATACGGTTTCTATGGGTGGTCAAAACTTGATTTTCGTATGTAGACCTATGTTCCTTGGGGAAAGTTCTTCAGTATCATGAGTACATGCATACCTTTTCCTATCAAGAACTAATTAAAAGTCACCCTATAGTCAGACATTACATAATCACGCTGTATATCAATGATAATGAGGTATGGTGCTCTGATATTCCAGCGAAACACAAGAAACACATTGTACATTTCTCAAAATATCTGGAGCAACAGAAAAAGTTTTCCAAAAGTCCATGCCTAAAATAAGTGGTTGCTTAATAGCAGGGATAACATGAGCAGTAATAATAGCCGCAAGCTTATTACAAGAGACTGGTAGATTAATGGTACCCATGGAAGAAATAGGGTATCCGTTAGCAACAGAACCAGGAATCTTGTAGTTTGTGTCTACTGTAAAGCCGTATTTTTCTAATTGTTTAAACGCATCACAGCCTAAAATAGTGATGGGACTGCCACTATCTAATAGACCAGAAAGGGTAAGTTCATTAACTTTGATATTTAAATAGGGTCTTTCAAAGTCATTTTCATTTTTAAAGAGGATTGTAGAGATGGTTCTATATGACGACATAAAAGTTTTAATCTTAAGTCATCATCCCATTCTTTTTGAGTTAAGTTTTTATTAAGGGATTTCTTCTCTCTACAATCCTGCGCTACTAGTTTTTTTCATTATTATTGGTCGGACTTAGTTTACATTGAGGACAATCTGTAACTTTAAAGCCTTTGTTGCCACATCGAAAACAAACCAGATCACGGCTCTGGCATTCTCGTAAATAATGAGAATTGTTGCGACAACGCGGACAATATTTAATATTAGAATTATTTATAACGTTAACTGGTTGACGATATGAAGGGCCTGGTAGGGGATTTTGGTAAAAAGGTTGGTGAGTTTCGGGTGAAGTAGTAGGTGTAGAAAGGGATTCATAAAATGTATATGCTTTAAATAAATTGTCAACTGACGTAATGTTTTGTGGCTGTAACCTGCCTTTTAGTTCAGGAAGAAGGTTTCTTTTAATGATATTAATTTTGTGGGTCTCTGAAAGAGGATCTTGTAATTTGGAAAACAAAGATTCCAAATCTGTAAAATAAAGGACCACTCTTTCATTCGGTTTTTGAAAACGGTTTTAAATTTTCTTATGGAGTAAGAAATCGGAGTCTACTATTCCGAAAGAGGAAGCCAATTCCGACTAGGTCTCCCACGAAGAAAGAGAACTGGCTCTAACCCTAAACCATTCCAGGGCAGGGTCCGACTCTTAAAACAGGCCGTGCTGCAGTGCTTTCTTGCCGTTTCTTTTACGCTGCCATAGCACGATCCGAAACGGTGTATCTCGCTCTATTTGCATTGTATTCTGCATGACATTCAATAAGTATTCTGTAAAGAATCTACATTGAATAAAATTATCTGAATCCAATCACCCGGTATATTTAGCCTTTCTCTCTCTCGTATTTAAGAGCCGCGCTCTTGTCGGTGGAGCAATCTCAATTTCTCTCTGCCCTCTGCCAATGATTTGACATCCTGATAAGACTCGACGTTTACCCTCTCTTTTATCTGGTCAAAATAAGAGCGTCTTGGTCTTCCTCTTCCTCTCCTGCCCTCTACTTTTCCTTCAATAATATTCCTTATGAAAGTGTCTTATCAGGTGTCCAACCATTATCGTCCCTCTTCTATTTTCGATGGTTCTCAGCAAATTTCTCTTCTCTTTAACTAAATCTAGAACATCCTCGTTTGTCTAGCCTTCTATAGGGTGACTTTTTATTAGTTCTTGATAGCAAAAGATATGAATGTACTCATGATACTGAACAACTTACTCGTAATAATATGCGCTATCAGCTGATGCAGTTTCTATGGGAGGTCAAAACTTGATCTTCGTATTTCGACCTATGTTACTTGGGGAAAGTTGTTCAGTATCATGAGTACATTCATACCTTTTTCTATCAAGAACTAATTAAAAGTCACCCTATATAATTAGCCTTTACGACACTAGATATCCAGTTGTATCTAGGCCCAGTTTAGTCTACAGTTGCAGAGCAACGCCTTTAGTAAGTCGGAGCCAGCAATCGTTTGAGTTGGTTGAGTGACATGAAGTGTTCCGAGCCTAATTACGAGGTTCACTTGACGGTGAAAACAATTTCTTTGACTTGTCAACTTGGGTGAAGTCCCTTTTTTCTTTCTTAATTACGGCGAATAAACCCCTCAAATGGGCATTTTGTAAAGCCTATTCCTCATTTACAGCTGGTCAAGAAAAGTTGAAAAAAATATATGTGAAATTTCAAGAATTACATTTGGTACATTTGTTTTTAGTAGTTTCGTCATATCCGTCTGTCTGTCTGTCTGTCCGCGGCTTAGGTTTAATACGTATCATATGAAAGAACTTCACTTGTACATTCCAAAATAGATTTAGTCATATTTTATGACTCTCTTAGTTTTTAAGTTATGATGACATTGTCTGAAAAAAATATCAGACCACCCCACCCCGACCTTATCTCCGAATGTTGCAAAAGGAAAAATATAGGCGTTTATGTAAATTTTACCGGCAAAGTAAAACAATCTCTAAATAGCACCGATTTGTTGAAATCTCCAAAAAAACTTTTACACACAAATTTAGTTTTGCGGTCCTGAAAATAAGTAACACTAAGATTATGTTAACTATTTCATTAGTATATGTGTCTATAGCTGTTACGGGCAATTTGATAAGTTCGGACACTATTAATGCCTCTCAAAGGCACGGACGAGGTCCAATTTATCACATTGCCCGGCTACAAGTAGGGAATTATTCATACTGCCCGGTCCAAGTGATAAATTCAAGCTATCTCAAACACTGACCTATTACATGGACCAAGAGCGGTCGGGCATTATGGCCAGTCAATGTGATAAATTAATCACTTTGCCCGACGCTCTTGGGCATTATCAATAATGGCCGGTCCTCATTAATAATGCCCAGTTAATCACGTTGCCCGTAACATAGCTATAATTAAAGTCGAAACCAGACTAATATCGAAACATCTAGGTATTTTTGATAACTAATTAACCTCCGGTTCAAGAACCGCAGGATGGGCAGCAGCATCTTTCTGTGTATTGTACCATCTTACATACTGCGGTCAACAACAACAGCGGTCGCCAGCCGCAACGCTTAAAATCATAATGACTATCGTAAATCCCCTCCTAAGTAGGTAACACGCGTTTAGCTACTGGAATTCTGGAGGGAGCTCCCTGTCCTACAGTGGACGTTACGCATAACCCTTAATTGGGCAGACGTTTCTATAAAGTTATTGTCGTAATTGGACAGAAGTAATATATTTCCCACATAAACTTAGGCGATGTGGGAACTCTTTTTCCTATTGCTCATACTGTATAAAAATTGGGGTTATATTATTCACCGAGGCTAGCAAAACGTAAAACGCTGGGTGGAAAATAATATTCCTTGTGTCCAATTAAGGCCCATTACAACCGCTATATTCCCTCTGAAAATAGCCTCTTTAAAATCATTAATTGGTTTCCATCCTATCGGATCTAGCACTATGTCGAAATATGAAAGCAATCCGCCATATTTTTAGGCTTGTATTTAACTGCAATAATACAATATTCCTTGAATTTTAATACAAATAAAATCCATCACAATCAGAAATACTAATATGCACGGCAAAATATTCGAATTTTGGCAGCAATTTGAGTTTCTGGACAGTTAAAATCCTGGATTGCACACTATTAAATAATTAATTCGTAATTAACACGTAATTCGTTTCTGGCACTCGCCGGCCCATGCCGCGACACGCTCGCTCCCGATCCCTACTCAGGATCGGTTAGGTTGGGTTAAGTTATCTTGCGACCACAACGCACTAGCAGAGTGAGCGAAGCGAGCGTGTCGCGGCATCGGCCGGCGAGTGCCAGAAACGAATTACGTGTTAATTATTTCCTACTCAGGATCGGTTAGGTAGGGTTTACTTTAGCTAACAAACCTATAGTTTTTGATGCGCAATCATTATTCTTGATGTGCATTTGAGTGCAAGTATTGCACTTGCGAAGTAGCAATTTGGTATTTTTGATGAGCAGTCAGTATTTTTGATGTGTAGGTATAATAAGTTTATTTTTAACAGTAGGTAACTGCGATCTATTTATTTATTTATTTTTTATTTTATTTTATTTGGGACAATAACAGCTTATGCTTAATTTCTAAGAAATTACGGGATACATATTTTGTAAGCCAATAAAAACTGTCCACGTTTTACAATTTTAAGCGATTGTGGATTAGCCAGTATTTAAATTATATTAAAGGCAAAGAGGGGAGCACCGTTAAGTTAACATAAGATACTTCTTAGTATATAAATTATAGAAACATGCTATATGATGAATACATAACATATAATATATGATATTATAATAATAATAATAGTATAATAGATAAATAAATAAAAATATAGAAATATAATGATATTCATAATTAAGAAGATTTGTTTAGTCCATAACCGAGACAGACACACCCTACTCGTACAACATTCCATCAATCGAATATGATACACAGGACGCAAATAAGAACAAAATATGTCCCGCTACCGAGCCGCCACACTTACTCACTTTTATTATCTTCTGGGTTGTATATAGTACATTTTATTTTGTCTAGAAATATTTTTTTGCTACTAATAAAAAGGTCAACATCACTAAAGTATTTGTTGTAATTTTCTGGTAATCTAGTCATGACAGAATTTTTCCCATACGTAGTTGAGTGAAAGGGGATATGAAACAATGCAGTATGCCTAGTACGACGTGAGGGTGTGTTAAACGATAAAAGTTGTACAAGTTCGGGACAGTCGAGACGGTTACAGACAATATCGCATAGCAAACCCATGTCAAGTACTAGGCGGCGCTCTTGTAATGTTAACAGATTGTAAGCACGACAGATCTCAACATATCCAGCACTGACCGTTGTTTTTCTAAATTTGAAGTTGAGGTGTCGTACAAATTTCTTTTGCATGCTTTCGATTCTATTTTTGTAGACTTCGTAACATGGTGACCAAATTGCGCTAGCGTATTCTAAGATGCTACGCACATATGCGTAGTACACTATTTTGAGGCTATTAGGACATTTGAATGGACGGCATGTGCGAATTACGAAACCTAAGTTGCGGTATGCTCTGTTGGTAATTGCGTCAATATGGTTGGACAAAAGCATTTTGCTGTCAAAGTATACCCCCAGGTCACGAACCACCTGAGTCCTCTCGATTACAACGTTGTTAAAGTGATATGAATAGTGTATTGGGTTTTGTTTCCGTGTAAAACTTATACACTGGCACTTACTGATGCTGACCGTGATTCTATTCTGGGTGTAATACATATATAAATTGTTAAGATCTTCTTGAAGAAGATCACAGTCAGCAACAGAACGTACCCGCATATATATCTTTTTGTCATCGGCGTATAAAATGTGCTTTGCATTTTTTAAGGTTTCGCAAATATCAAATATGTAGGCGTTGTAATATTATAACTACACAGTCTAACCAAAATTTTCCGTAGTCTGATTTGAGTTTTTAAGACGCCAAATGAGATGACAACGACCTCAAACGAATCTTCTGAAAATAACCAACCTCTTCAAAAACATTAATTAGTTTTCCATCGATAGCCTATTTATAGTGAAGTTGCTGCAGAACCAGCGCCTACTTGAAACATGAAAGCAACGCGTTCCTCGATAGCGATAAGAAGGAGCTGAGTTCAGGCGCTTTCCTCTCGTTTGGAGAGTACTCGACTACTCGGCCTACATTTTAGGGACCCTCGACTGGACGATTTACTGTATCGAGGTTTTTGAGTAAATATGGATGTTGTTGTGGTAAAACGTATAGAATTCGTGTACAATGGCGCTAGAGACGTTTATAAGGATGATGTAAGTAGCTGGGGAACGTAAGGGGATACCGGGAATACCTAGGTGAATGAAAAGAACCTATCCATTTTTTTTCGATTAGTTTTCCAACGCTTACACTAAAACCAAAGTATATTTGACGGAAAAAATAACAATATTTTGCAATCTTGGTTTTTCTGACTGCTTTAGCCGATTGTACTCCCTACCATAATTATGCCACCTACAGCTAACATGAAAAGCGATCATAAGCATATTCGATTTAAAGCTCTTTATAAAGCACTTGATTTTTTTACTTTCGAGCGGAGTGAGAAAGGTATTGTATTCGTGAAAAAAAAAGTTTTTCTAATTTTCTCAAAAATGTGTTCTATATCACTTATACATCATAAAAAACAAGTCTCCCAAAAATGTCCGTCCATCGGTCGGTCGGTCGGTCGGTCGGTCGGTCCGTCGGTCGGTCGGTCTGTCCGTCACGCTTTGGCCTAGCGGCTAAACGAATGGTCCGATTGACACCATATTTGGAATTTAGGAGTTTTATGCAAATCCATCGAAGGGTTCTAATTGGTTTCTGGCTGGCTCTCATTTTGAGGGTAGCTGTCATACAACGAAAATGATAAATTGTAATTTTCTCAAAAACGGCTCATAGAATCTTGATGAAACTTTGCATGACCAAGCATCTCCATGTAAGATATCTTGCGCCAGTATCAAATGATCTGTGTAATTTCATATAAGGGGTGTTCCTGTACCACTAAATCGTAAATATGTGATTTACCCAATTGAGTTTATTAAAATTTTCTATAATATTAGTCCTGGATTGGTTGTCTACCTGACTGGATATTCTTCATGATTTTCTAAATAAAATTTAGTACACAGGGTGTACCAAAAACTGAAAGGGCTTGCTCAGTAGACTAAACTGAACAATAATCCATAAGGAACATGTGTTGGGAAATTAAAAAAATCTCCATGCAAGTATCCTACGGTAGTATCTATTGATCTTTGAAAATTCATATAAAGAGTGTTCCAGTACTACCAAACGTTAAACATGTGATTTACTCGAAATCGTTTGATGTTTGTTTGTTTTAATGTTTGACAATTTGAATTCTGAATTGATCTGTATATTTCATTCGAACATTTTTTTGGAAAAACGTAAATAAAAGTTTGTATTTCCATACTATGTGTATGGCATTACAAATTTAAGTTTGCGGTTAATAGTTTTTCCTTGAGTATTGCGAGAAAGTAAGTGCAGTGCTGCTGTACCATTTATTTTATTGTCAATGGGCTTGAAATGAATTCTACAAACTCACTAATCGAAGTCTTTAGAAACATACCTCACTAAATCCCTTGAACTTCTCGTCACTCCATGTACACTCAACAGCACATCAGTAGAAGCACTTTTGGACCCTATGGCGTGGTAATAGAGTTGAAAAAGTTTCAAACGACGTGCGGTTGACCGTACCTTTTTGCGCGGAGGTTTTCTTCAGGCGTTTTTATCTCTAATTAGTGCGCTCTTACGGCGCATTGAATGCGGTGTCGGCGTAAAACTCGACATGTACCTTCATGGTGTGTGGAATGATGAAAGGAATGCTTTCAGTGTAATTGTGTTTTGCGGTTCTTTTTGGTTTAGTGTCTAATGTGATGAATGAGATATGATTTGGAGTATAAACACACTAGTGTAGGCAACGAAGCAGTTGACCCTAACATAAATTTCTCAGGCAAATTTTATTTGACAGGATGGAATCATGAATTAAATGTAAATTCAAAATATCAAAAAAAAAATACTTACAAAAAAGTTTTGTCATTTTTTGTAATTTTTGTATGGAAAAATTAAAAGTACCGATTTTATTTTTATTTTATACAACGTGTAACGGAAAGGTGTGATAATAATGAAGGATGTGAATCTGTCCATGAAACTGAACAACTATTCATAAGGAACATAGGTCAAAATATGAACATGAATTTTTGACCTCCCATAGTTTGCCGACGACACTGAGAAGGCTTATCCCGCGGTAATTTTTGCAGTCCTGTTGTGACCCTTTTCCCTTGTACAGCGGCACAATCACAGCCTTGCACCAGTCACCTGGTACTTGGCCGTTCGTCAAACACAAGTTGAAAAGGCGTACAACTGACTAGCCACAATGCCTCGCCCAGCCTTCACACACACTCTATCATACCCAACTGCTTTACCTGATTTCATACTTTTCATCGCTTTCATAATCTCATCCATACTTATCTGACTTACATAATTCTCCTCTTCATTCTCATTCATTTCCACAGAAGACCTAGGTTCGACGCTGGCCTCTGCTTTTTCTCTCTCAAACAGACTTTCAAAATATTCCTTCCACCTCCTCAGAACACATTCTTCACCTTTTATAATTCTTCCATCCTGGCTTATAAAATAAATTTCGTTTTGCTAGAAAGAGACAGAAACAAAACTTCGATGGCTAATATCTTTTTTATTTTATAGTTATTCGAAAAATAGTTTTATTAAACTGTTTATTCCATGAATTAAGATTTTTTTTATACAAAAACAAATCATGCATATTCTCTATTTTTCCACAGAAAATGCACTGCATTTTTGTGTGGGAAGTGGGAAGTCAAAATTGTTTTTCGTATTTGTATACATATTTCGATCTACGTAAGAAATGTACATTGGAAAAAGTTATTCAAATCGATGGTCTGAATCTACCGTTTCGTCCTGAATTTATATATACCTATATAGGGTGACTTTTAATTAGTTCTTGATAGAAAAAGGTATGAATGTACTCATGATACTGAACAACTTTTCCCAAGGAACATAGGTCGAAATACGAAAAACCAAATTTGACCTCCGATACAAAATGCGCTATCAGCTGATTCAGTTTCTATGGGAGGTCAAAACTTGATTTTCGTATTTCGACCCATGTTTCTTGGGGAAAGTTGTTCAGTATCATGAGTACATTCATACCTTTTTCTATCAAGAACTAATTAAAAGTCACCCTATATTCTTTATTGCACAAATTTACATGCAGTTATATACAAAAGGACATTAAAAAAGGCGGGCTTATCTCTAAAAAAGAGATTTCTTCCAGCCAACCCATGGTACTGAGAGAGAGTGTTTATTAGCGGGACGCAATAGTGCCCCAGTACGCACGCAGTAGTGTATTTAGTCTTGGATCGTTCGCCGAAGTCTTCCCCTTCCATTATTACCATTCACAATGTAAAAAGATGAAATTGGCACGTACAGTCAAGTATGCGTCAAGTTGGGCACACTGAACTTTCAACAGCCTCTACGTGCTAAAGTTGCACTGTAAGCGCTCGTGGGCAAGAAGTGACTGCCTTTTTTAGCGCCCTAGGACCACTAGCAGTACAAACAGAAAAAGTACGTATCCCATAGAGGGATTGACATATGTGAAAATTAAGCATCGTTCATCGTGGTACTGTACAAACATGCTAGTTGGGTGACTGCTAGTGGCATGAACTAAAGTTTTCGTGCTTCGGAAGGCAGGTTAAACCGTTGGTCCCTCCTATTATTTTGGATAATTTTATTGTCCTGCATGTCACAGGCCATTTGGCGAATTGGAAATATTGACAGCTGGCAGGCTTACCAATCTACAAGAAAACTAACTACTTCAAGTGCCAAGGTTGACGTGCTCTTGACTGTACCTTGTAATAAACAATAATAATTTAGTTAAATAATAAATAAATAAATAAAAATCATTTATTCACTTACACAGTACAAAACAAATTAATTACTAGTTACAAAACAATACTATTACATTGCAGAAAGCTTGGTATTTTTTTTTTCAGAAATAGATTAAGGGAGCTTTAACTTTAAGGAGCTTTGTGCATCTGGCTAAGAATGGAATAGAACAGTTACACTTAAAGGTGTTTTATCTATAAAGAATTTCTCAGCAATTGGAAGTCAGCAAGCTTGTTCAATTAAGGCGGTTGCTGGGTGGCAGCACCTTACTTTTAGAAATAAATTTATTGCGTCGCAAATACAAAACTTTTCAGTAGTATTGTTCGTTTGGCGGCAATATAGGGTAGTTATATATAGATTATAACCCATGACATCATAGCTTAGCTTATCATTTATAGCTTTGTATTGGTAAAGTGCTAAAAGTGGCCGTTTTTGGCAGTTTTACAATACAAAGCTATTCACGATAAGCTAAGATGTGATGTGATGGATAATAAAATATAGAACTACCCCAAATCGCCGCCAATCAAACAATCCTTATAAAATGTTTTGTATTTATGACGCAATAAATTTTTTTCTCAAAGTGGCAACACTTCTGCTCTGCAACCACCTTATACTGCTTTGTGAAATTGAATTCAATGGACCACGATAATCAGTTAAAAATGCTTTCAAATTGTTATTCGAAAATTTTGTTAGCTATTTCGGTTCATCCTAAGTGAGTGAAAGGGATATCACTAAATCAATTAATATATCCCTTATTTTCTCCTGTATTAAACCTGAACGAAATTCGATTATATTTTCAACATCGATACAAATAATTTGACTAAGCCTTTAGGCTTCTTACTGGCCTATTGGTGCGATTCAGAATCAGAATTGTTATTCAATTTAGATTATTTACAGAATACTTATTGGACATAAAGAATATAATACAAAAAACCGGTCAAGTGCGAGTCGGATTATTTAACCTTTCAAAAGCAAAGCAATCCTAAAAATTGACTTTATTGGTATTTTTGGAACCAATAAAGTAAATTTTTATGATTGCAAAACTAAATTCGTTTGCAATGATTTTTTGCAGATTTCTAAAAACCTATGCAACTTAGAAATATCGTTTTTTTGCTATAATCTTCTTAATATATAAAAGGATAAAATGACTGACTGACTGACTGAGGTATCAACGCACAGCTCAAACGGCTGGACTTAGAGACTTGAAATTTTGCACATAGATACCTTATACAGTGTAGGCATCCACTAAGGAAGGATTTTGCAAAATTCATCCCCTAAAGGGGTGAAATTTACGCGGGTCATTTTTTTTTTCCTTCATGCGTCTATCTATTTTAATTCAGATTTAAGAGTAAATTCAGAGTTTTGTTACTGAAACTTCGGAGATAAGGGGGGAGAAAAGTATTTTTTAGACATTTTCATCATAACTTGAAATCTAAAGACGGAAAAAAATACAAAAAAAGAAGGCCTACCCGACTCGATCTAGCAACGACAATTTGAAATCCCATTTTAGCCATTTGCAATAAAGTTAGGCAATCATATTCTAAAACAATTACAAATTTTGCTGAGATATACAGTTGTGACAGACAGACAGACAGACAGACGAAGTCGCACCATAAGGGTTCGGCTCTTCTACTGTTTTGATCGTGCTATGGCAGCGTGTAAGAAACGGCAAGAAACCACTGCAGCACGGCCTACTAAAGGCGCACTCGATTTATTACAAATTAAACTGAAACATAGAAATCTCAGGTTATGTTTCAACGTGTTTTCAACCTATTGTTATGAGGTTTCTTACACATTAGTGTTAACATCAGAATGTAAGAAATACTTGTTATGGGAATCCTTGTAAGAATATGGAAACAAAAATAATAATGCATAATACTTTTTTTTAACAAGAAAGAAATTAATAGACTTATTCAGTGTGACACCACACAAAGAAATTGATTGACTTATTTTTATAGCTTATTTGTTTAAACATGCTTGTACTCGTAAATTAAATAAAATATTGAAATTCAAGCGACAAGAACTTTAACAGAAAACTTTTTGGGTTACAGCTCAGAAAAATAAAGGTTTGAGAAGTAGAATTAAAGAAATAATTCATCACAACTTACGGATGTGTGAAGTAAAGTCACAACAAATTACATAATCCTATTATCATCGTTGTAAATCCAACAAGCGCATCGTTTTTACTTTCGAGCGGAGCGAGAAAGGTATTGTATTCGAGAAAAAAAAAAGTTTTTCTAATTTTCTCAAAAATGTGTTCTATAGTGCTTTTACATCATAAAAAGCAAGTCTCCCAAAAATGTCCGTCCGTCGGTCGGTCTGTCCGTCCCGCTTTGGCCTAGCGGCTAAACGAATAGTCCGATTCACCATATTTTAAAAAGATTTTCTTGTAAATTCATCCAAGGATACTGAGTGGTTTCTTGCTGGCTCTCTTTTTGAGGGTAGCTGTCATACAACGAAAATGATAAATTGTAATTTTGGAAATGAAAAATCGCGATTTGCTCAAAAACGGCTCAAACTATCTTGGTGAAATTTTGCATGACCAAGAATATCCATGCAAGGTATCTTTCGGCAGTATCCATTGGTATGTGGAAGTTCATATAAGTCCCTTACTACTAAAATTTTAAAATGTGATTTATACAAAATTGGTTTCAATGAGCTTATTTTAATGCTTCAAATTGGAATTCTAAATTGGTTATGTACCTAACTGCATATTTCATTTAAACATTTTTACATAAGTCTAGTATAGGTAAGTTTGTATTTCCATATTATTTGTATGGAATTACAAACTTAAGTTTGCACTTAGTCCTTATTTACTCTTTACTATCCGCAGCCCTTTATAATCTAGTAGTTAGAGCATTCGGCTTGATCCGGAAGTTCTAGGTTCGATTCCCGGCGGGGACACTGTCGAATGATGACTCTCGTATACAGGGTGTTAATTTAATTGCGTGCCATAGCTTAGGGGGTGTTTCAGTAAAGATAAAGGAACACAAAAAAAAATATTTAAAAAATCCTACTTACAAAAATTTTAATTCCATTGAAACTAAACTAACGCGGAGGGCCACCGCGCTATCACCGAGCCAGCGCGAGAGTATCAAGAAATCCTTTCTTTTTTTGTGTGTGACTCCAATTTTCCCTTCATACTTTAACGGGCTTAGGACCGTCAAAATGTAATACCTGATAAATTATAAAAAAAAAATCATTGATAAAAAAAAATAAGTAGGATTTTTTTAAATATTTTTTTTGTGTTCCTTCATCGTTACTGAAACATCCCCTAAGCTATGGCACGCAATTAAATTAACACCCTGTATAGCGAGAAAGTAAGTGCAGTACTGTGCTGTACCATTTATTTGAGTTTCGTAGGTAAGGGTTATTTTGAATATTTAATAATCATCGATGATGATGTGGCATAGCAAAGGAATTGTGAATTGCTGGCAGATGTCAATCCCTAGTAAAATAAATTACGGTATCGACAGGGACAAGATAAGTACTATACGTACGGTCAACCGCTTGTCGGTAGAAACTTTTTCAACTCTATTACCACGCCATAAGGTCCAAAAGTGTTTCTACTGATGTGCTGTTGAGTGTACAACGGTATCTATTCCGAGCATAAAGACACGATTTTCGCGATCAAAGCCCGTGCGCGGTTTGACGCATTGCTCTAAGATTCCGAGCGAATCAAGGAGTTTCGAATCTTAGTTTGTTCTCTGCCCTAGGCTGTTCGCGTCTCAGCTTACATTCACCCTAAGAGTCTACTTATTTCGCTGGTCAGTCAGATTCTATTGCACACGCGGCCGCACGTCGGTGGAAACACTTTGCCCTCAAGCGCGTCTCTAGTCTCGGGCATTTGAAGCGTAGTTATTATTTTATCTGTGGCTTAGTGCTGGTTCAGCTTATACTGGTTTTGTTTCTACGTGCAAGCTGCCGTGGGTACTTATTAGTGGTTGCATGGTCTGTGGTTGTTACGTTACATGTTTTGACCGACAAGTGGGTCATGAACTGGACACCACATCTTATACTTTCACTAAATTTGTGGCGTGCTTTTACTCTAACAAGGCAGCAAAGCGCGTTGCTCACCTTGACAACTAACATGGTAAGACGCACCTGCCTTTAATTTCACTGACTCTTTTAGATAGTTACAATTTGAGCGACATTTCAAACCAAGCTGGTTTGCAGAAGAAGAAGAAATAGCTAACGAGTAGTTTTCCTTAGACGGACTATGCGTAAAAGTTTTACTACTTACCTACTTTATTTTCCGCAAAATCTCCATAAGAAACGTACTTCTTTAGTTCCTTATATAATATCAATAGCCTTCAAAAGCAAAAAGAGTTCTTTACGAAATGAACTGAGAGAGTACTCGGCCAAAAGTCTAGATTCAAATAGAATTGATGACTGAAGCGAAATTTCCAATCAGGCTGGAGAGATATCAAACAGTTTTCAAGATTGCTTTTTAGCACAAAAAGGGTTCGTAATTTAGTCTCTGCTATTTTTTTTTTGGTTTAACGTAAATACGTCTACGTTTTCGTTTGGGGTCGTTTCTTGCAAAGTGGATATACTAGGTTATTTTTTTGGACCTGATTTCCTTTTGCCGACTTATTATTGAGGTCAAAAGCAACAACTTTTGTTCTACGACTTTGCTAACAACGCACGAAAAATTTTCAACTTCCCATACAAAATGGGTCGGTCACGTGACCACTTTAGTATGGAGAGTCGAAAATTTTTTGTGCGTTGTTAGAAAAGTCGTAGAACACAAGTTGTTGCTTTTGACCTCACTAATAAGTGGGCAAAAGGAAATCATGTCCAAAAAAATTACCTTGTATAGGCATATACATTATTTTTACTTTACCGCTTAATCCAAATTTTTATACATCTCACTTCTAATCTAAACAATCGGATTTTCTTATAGACTTTGAACCCTTTCGTTATTATTTTCACCCTTTGGGGGGATGAGGTCCCAAAACCGCTGGAAGACGTATTCAGTAATTCATACTTTGTGATCAAATTTGCCTAGGTATCGATTGACGTGACGACGGATGATCACTTATTAACCCGATAGTGGAACCAGATATTTGCCACTTAAGGTGATCTGTGACGGCCAGCTTAGCCCCGAACGCAACTAGATGGAGCCACTGCTGCAAATTTGATTCGCGTAAATTTCATCGTTCAACGCCAAACAACAATTTTGATAAGAAAAATATCTCCATATGTCCACTAAAGTCACTAAACTCATGAAGAGGTGGGGCTTCTCTGATAACGACAAGTGTGAATGCGGTATTTTGCAAACCATGACACACTTGCTGTCGTGCCCTACTTCTCCAGTTTCCTGCACTCGGAGGGACCTTTTTGAAGGCAACCAAAAGGCTATTGATGTAGCTACTTTTTGGGCTAAGCGTTTATAGACAGTTTTGCCATTGACTCGAAAAGAAGAAGACTAAAGTCAATTACTCTCGTCAGTCCGTGTTTACATGAGTACGATCACTCACACATGCACACAAAGCACAACCGTACAGTTTTGACCGCACGCCCACAATCGTAATATTGAACCAAAAATTGCTAACAAAAATAATACTTTCAGTACATAAACTGTATTTTTGTATTAATTAGCGAAAAATTTTACTAAAAGTAGCAGTTTTCGTTCGTTTTTCAACAGAATTTTATGTCCCGCGTAAGAATGCAAGTCATTTGAATTTTTGTATGGAAAACGGATCACCTTAACTTATGATTATCTTAAAATACGCTAGGTTTGTAATATATTGTCAGGGACGTGTTTAAAGACATATCTGTAAAATTTAAGAACTTTTTTTTACTTGCGCTAGGTATACATTAGGTATTTCTATTTACTCTCGACAAAAACTTTAATGTAGTATTTACGTTCGATATTCTGGTTCCAACATAACATTAAGTTTTAAGAAACTTTAGGGACATGCGATAGGGTCAAACAAAAAATTTTTCTTAATTTAGCCAGTATAGTTTTGGAGGACCTGAAATTCATAAAATGAGATTAAAGGCATTATGCATACATATAAATGATAAGAAAGCCAAGAGGTTAAGCTAACTATGTTAACCACTTTTTTTTTATTATAAATGGGCTTACCTCAATCTAGTCTTGAAGACAGAGATGAGGTTGACGGTGGAACGAGCTTGCCCAAAAAAAGCCTATTCACTCGCGACTTGAATAGAGACGGGTTATATGAACTCGGGAATACAGACGCAGGCAGAAAATTCCACTCTTTAGCCGTGCGCATTAGAAAAGATGTTTCAAAGCGCTTAGTGCGAATGTGTGGAACATCAACCGAGTATGAGTGATATCCTGCAGTGCGTCTGGACTCCCGATGGTAGAAGGGAGATGGTGGAATAAGCTCGTGGAGCTCTTGAGCACACTCTCCGAAGTACAACATGTAGAAGACCGACAGACATGCACCTTTGCGACGGTGAGCTAGACTGTGAAACTTGGTTTTCACCAGCATCTCATCACCAACGAGCTTCTTGGCTCTGCGATCTATCGAGTCAAGTGCGGCAAGTTGGTATTTAGCTGAGCCATCCCAAAGGTGACAGTAATTCTCCATGCAGGATCGGACTTGGGCTTTTAGCTAGAAGCTGTCCGAGTGAAGTAACGCCTAACCCCTATTACGTTACGTTACGTTTACAGGGAACCATTCTCAAGTCGGTACAGGGAACCAGTCTCTTTATGTGCATAAAGTACCCAAGATCTGCTGGAAGAAATTTCCAAGCTGAAATAAGCAGCACCTGTTGTGTCTGTTCTCTAAATGTTTGTATTATTTGTATTTTTATGTGTACAATAAACAGTTAAATAAATAAATAAATAAAAATAATAGAGGAAATAATACCATGACTGAATCTGCTGGTACTTGTTTCGTTACTCTTTATTTTGCACCAACGATAATTAATTTTCATAGATACTAAGTCGCATTCAAGATTCAGAAGAAAAAGTCCCATTTTAGTGTTTTTAATTTTTTTTATTTCAAAGTAAAAGTTTCCTGAACCACAAAGCAAAAAAAAATTTAAAAAAACAAAATACCCGACCGTGTAGAAAAATATGAACCGAAAAGATAAAAAAAAACCGGTCAAGTGCGAGTTGGACTCGCGCGCCGAGGGTTCCGATATACCTATAGTATTTTTGGAAGCAATAAAGTCCATTTTCAGGACCGCAAAACTAAATTTGTTTGTAAAGGTTTTTTGCAGATTTCTGAAAAACTGTGCAACTTAGAAAGATCGTTTTATTTTTGCTGTAAAGTTTATATAAACTTCTGTCAACTGTAATTAATTCAGATTTTTCCTTACTCAAACTTCGGAGATAAGGGGGGGGGAATGGTATTTTTCTTGACATTTTTCATCATAACTTTAAAACTAAGAAATTTAAAAAAATACAAAAATATATTTTAAAATGTACAAGTAAAGCCCTTTCATATGATACCCCACTCGACCTAGTAGCGATAATTTGAAATTTGGCCCCCCCTATTTTGGCCCCCTTTATATTAATAATCATACTTTTTTCAAAATTTTTTCTTGTGCAATTAAGTTGGGCAACTATATTCTAAAACTATTCCAAATTTCAGGTTGATAGCATAAGTGGTTGCTGAGATATAGAGGTGTGACAGACAGACGGACAGACAGACAGACAGACAGACAGAGCGGCACCATAAGGGTTCCTTTTTTTTACCATTTTGGTATCGGAACCCTAAAAACAAGTTCTAAATATTTCATGAGGTATTGGAGGCGGGGACATAATACAATAGGCTTCTTCTAGGCAAGCTCGTTCCATCGTCGATACAATAGCCTTCTTCTAGGCAAGCTCATTCCATCGTCGCCCTCATCTCTGTCTTCAAGACTAGATCGAGATCAAGAGTAAGCCCATTGACAAAAAAAAAATATACAAAAACTACAAAATAAATATATTTGATGTTGGAAAACTACCTCTAAACACATAAACCAAAAACAAAACCATAAACCAAATGCAATTATACCTCATGAAATTTTTATAACATACTTTTTTTCTTTTCAGTTCATATTTTTCTACATAGTCGGGTATTTTGTGTTTTTAAATATATATTTTTTTAAGTTCTTTTTAGTTTTATCAATAAAAGATTTTTTTTATTATTTTTTTTATACCCTATGACACTCCCACAATGAATACAAATCTAAAGACACCTCTCACACGTTGAAATCTATCAAGCCCTTTAAGCTGAAGAGCGCGACAAAAAAGTCAACATACATACACCTATCTCTATCTCAGCAACCACTAATTCTATTGACTTGAGGAATAGTTTTAGAATAGCAAACGAGAGAATACAAAAATATTATTATTATTGTAAAGGGGGCCTCAATAGGGGGGGGTAAAATATTAATAAGTCGCTAATCAGTCGGATGGGGTATCATGGGTATCATATATTATGAACGGGCTTTACTTGTACATTCCAAAATATATTCTAGTTAATCTATTAATCTCATTACTCTTTCGTAATAACGAGAATAGTACCTACTGTAAAGTCAGTTTTTCTATTTTGTAATTTTGTGAAGTACTCAGAACAAAAATCTATAGCACTATCTGAAACAAGATTTATGTATGTTTTGTTCACAGTGTCACATACAACTGACGACCTTATCTTCCAATGGGACCCTGACGTACCTCTAGTAGTTGATGAGAACATAGAACTGCCGCAGCTTGAGTTAGTCCAGAATAGAACAGCTGATTGCACGCAGGTTTATTCTACTGGTGAGTCTTTTTTAAAGCCTCACAATGCCAAAAACTGACTTCACTTTGTACACAACTGCCCCCACTTAACACGCAACCGCCCCTACTTAGCACACAACAACCCCCATTTAGCACACAACAACCCCCACTTAGCACACAACTGCGCCCACTCTGCGCAAAACTGCCCTAACACTGCACAGAACTGCCCCCATTAACACGCAACTGCACCCACTTAGCACACAGCAACATCCACTTAGCACACAACAACCCCCACTTAGCACACAACTGCCCCACTCTGAGCAAAATTGCCCTAACACTGCACAGAACTGCCCTACTTAACACGCAACTGCCCCTACTTAGCACACAACAACCCCCACTTAGCACACTATTGCCCCCATACTACTAATACCTGCCTCTTTAATACCTACAGTTTCCTACAACAACAACGCCTGCAAAATAGCGCTGCTGCAACTTAGCTCGTTCAGAATAAACCCGCTGATTTTACGTAGATTGTTCTACCGGCAAGTGTTTTCTACGCATGTACACAGGTCACAACACTAAAAAGCTTCCTACACACTATTTCGCTCTATTTTGCCCAAAACAGCCCCCACACTATACACTACATATTATGTATTCTGTGACTGCATAAAACTGCTCGTACTCAGCCTTTACAGCTTTCCCCACACTGCTCTGCTTATTCCTTCAATGCCTACAGTTCTTCTAACCCGAATATTTTTAAGTCGCGAGTGATTAGGCTTCTTCTCGGCCAGAAATTGCCAGCTCCATAACACCTGCAAGAACAGATGACCTGATCTTCTTTACTGATTGTACGTAGATTTCTTTGCTTATCCAAATTAATTTGATTTCAGGTAACTTCACCTGTCTGGAAGTGATCTTCAAATTGAAACGTCGTCTGGGCTACCACCTGTTCAATACCTACATACCTACTTGTCTCATCGTCATCATGTCTGTAAGTGATACAAACCCTCCAGATTTTATTGTCCATGGGCTTACTCTTGACCTCGATCTAGTTTTGAGGTCAGAGATGAAGTCGACGATGGAAAGAGCTTACCCAGAAGAAGAAGCCACTTGAATAGATACGGGTTATATGAACTCGTGCACACAGACGCAAGCAGAGATCCCACTCTTTAGCATTCTTCCACCTCGTAAGAGAAGACCTTTATTCCCTACATAAGATAGGTTTGACAGACACAACCATCTCTATTTAGACTGGTGCCTGTGACATAGTTCCACCCCTGCACCACACGCCTCAGGAAGTGGCTCCATCCACATCATTACTCTTACGCACATCTGGGAAGTGGAACGGTCTTCCCCCTGCGGCTTTCCTTGTTAGTCATTTAAAAAGCGGGGTAACAAACTTCTCAAATGCTGGCAACGCATTAGTACCACCGTGGTACCACCGCTTCAGGTGTTGAAATTGTCTATAAGGTGTTTTTTAGGGCTCCTGCACACGACCGAGAATCGGTGGCCGATTTTTTGTCGGCATCCCGCTCTGACGTGTTATCACCTGAATCTTCCGTCCTTGTCCTGGCCGATAATCGCCCACCGATTCTCGGTCGTGTGCGGGAGCCCTTAATTAGACCCAAATATTTCTAGGGGTGGTGATAAAGAAAAAGGTTCATCAAAGTTTTAGGAAAATCCCGCCGCTAGTTTTCTTTTATAATTTTCAAACAAAAAAAATATTATTATTTGCAATCAGCCTGTAGTAATGATTTCGACCGTACTAAGAGCACGAAACCGAGCCGAAACCGCCCGAACCGTGCGCGTGATTGGCTCACGACTCCGCGCTGCCGCCTGTGCTGATACGGAGTGTTCATTTTACAATATTTAGCGGTATTGTTTTTAGGATTTTTCTCCAAAACTAGCGAATAGAAATGTAAAAAAATAACACCAATAGTATTCATTTAGGTGCTTGAGGTAACCCTAACAATATTTGGGTCTAATTAAAAAACACCTTATATAGGAGGCCGACTGACTTACTATTAGGTGAGTGAGAATATTGTTAGCGACCCGCGTATACAACGTGTTAATGGAATAAGCGAAACCCTCATACACCCCAACTGATTTTTATTAGAAATAAAGAAAAAAACCGGCCAAGTGCGAGTCGGACTCGCGCACTGAGGGTTCCGTACCACCACATAAACATAATTGTATTAGTTGAAATTTCAGTAAGTTAATGTGCTAGATTTTTTGAGTCCGACACGCGCTTGACCAAATTTTATTATTTGTTGTTATTTTATAGCCTATGCTCTATAAACAAACCAATTTTCAAGTTTGTAAGTGTTCCCGTTTTTAAATAGAACTAAAACAAAAATCGCCTCAGCAACCATCCAACTTGACCCCTCTCTTATATGAATGTCCTTGAAACGGGAGCTCACCACAATTGGTTACCATTAGTTGTGAGAAAAGTTGTAATATTTAATGATTTCAGACTTTTCCCATTATTTGTACTGTGAGACCTAGCTTCTTGCCAAATTTCATAATTTTAGGTCAACGGGAAGTACCCTGTAGGTTTTTCATTTTTGTATAAATGTATGGAGATGAGGACATAAAATGCCATATCTTTTGATTGCGTCGTTGTAAAAAATTGAAATTTTCAGATCTTGTGTGGTTCATGGATCCTAATATATGGTATTAATTTCAACCTGATACCTTTACCCGTTCGTGAGATAAAGGGTCTTGACAGACAGACAGACAGACAGACAGACAGACAGACAGACGGACAACAAAGTGATCCTATAAGGGTTCCGTTTTTTTCTTTTGAGGTACGGAACCCTAAAAATCAATTCCCGTAAAAAAAATCTTAAAAAAAGATTTCTTTTTCTAGATATTGTTCTTTAAAGTTTTATTATTGTTCTATTTTCATTGTTGTTCTAGTCCGCGTCGCACGGCCCCGGCCGCCATGCGCGCGTATCCACAGAAATATTTAGAATAGAAGCGGCAAAAATTTAAATAAAAAAGCGAAAAAAAATTACCCCTATCAAAAACCCATGAAATTGATTCTACTCTCGATTCTGAACAAACGTTTCGCTGATTCCGTTAACACGTTGTATATCGCATTTGCGCATTTGCGCCTTCATGGGGTGGTAATAATGAATGTATGATTTCCAGTGGGTCTCGTTCTGGATAAAGCCTGATGCCGCCCCAGCTCGCGTCACCCTCGGCGTGACGTCACTGCTGACCCTGTCAACCCAGCACGCCAAGTCGCAAGCTCAACTACCACCGGTGTCCTATCTCAAGGCTGTTGATGCTTTCATGTCTGTCTGTACTGTGTAAGTATTCTTTAACTTTGAAAAATTACAACTATGCAACTCGTTTAATGGCTAACTTACACAAAGTTTAAAAGGTGTTTCTGAAGGGTGCACTGTGGGTGCAGCTACACGAAATAAATATAAAGCTATTCGACTACTTCTTTGCTTTGTACAGCTGCATCCTCCAGCGGCACGTTTTGCCTTTACAGGGTGTTAGGTAAAGTACCGATTTCCTTTAAACCACATGTTCTATAAGTAGAATAAAGAATCATAAGCATGTTTAAACAATAAAAAAACCGGCCAAGTGCGAGTCGGCCTCGCGCACAGAGGGTTCCGTACCACCATAAGTTAATGTGCTTGATTTTTTGAGTCCGACACGCGCTTGACCAAATTTTATTATTTGTTGTTATTTTGTAGCTTATGCACTATAAACGTACTAATTTTCAAGTTTGTAAGTGTTTTAAAATAGAACTAAAACAAAAATCGCCTCCGCCTCCATTTAACTTGACCCCTCTCTTATACGAATGTTCTTGAAACGGGAGCTCACCACAATTGGTTACCATTAGTTGTGAGAAAAGTTGTAATATTTAATGATTTCAGACTTTTCCCATTATTTGTACTGTGAGACCTAGCTTCTTGCCAAATTTCATAATTAGAGGTCAACGGGAAGTACCCTGTAGGTTTTGCTTTTTTGCATAAATGTATGGAGATGAGGACATAAAATGCCATATGTTTTGATTGCGTCGTTGTAAAAAATTTAAATTTTCAGATCTTGTGTGGTTCATGGATCCTAATATATGGTATTAATTTCCACCTGATACCTTTACCCGTTCGTGAGATAAAGGGTCTTGACAGACAGACAGACAGACGGACAACAAAGTGATCCTATAAGGGTTCCGTCTTTTTCTTTTGAGGTACAGAACCCTAAAAAAGAATAAAAAATAAAAGAAATAAAAAAATTATATTAAAATTTAATTGTGTCAACCCTAGCCAGACTAGCGGCGCGCATGTTGGTACCTATTTTACTTGTTCACAATTGGAGTGCCGGGAGTGCGTTGTGATTCTTAGAATAGGGTTGGCATTTTTTCATAGGAAGTATTTTATTTTTATGTTATTCTTATTATAAATATGTTTAATGTACTTTATTCCAGTTATATAACACTTTTCCTAACACCCTGTATAAACATGACTGAAAATTAGCCATAGGACCATAAAAACTAAAAACGAAAGAAGCTGAGAAATATAAATATATCTTGCCAAATGCGTGTTTTGCGCACGCACTCTCTAAAACACCACACATTATGTATTTTTGGAACAAAGAAGTGTTCTACAAATTATCAAGAATAATAAAAAAATTAAATATTTTTGGCGTCTTCAAGTTACATTGCTTCCAGCCACAAGAAAAAATCCATGCTTACTTTGATAAAAACCGCCATAGTAATGAGTATTCAGTGAATATTTTGACTGGAGTGATACCTTATCATCATTAACATTCCAACTATCTATATGGTTCGTGCAGCGCAGGGCAGAGCACGACTTACCTCTAAATCTGTACTGTGAGCGTGACGCCTGCAACCAAAGATTTCGGACCTCCTTAGCTTCCCTGTGACTCATCTGTGTCACAACAGCATAAAGCCAGTACTGGCAGCGTCTACGAAACAAACGTTTATTATCTAAGATTGTTGTAAAATTTTCCTTCAACTTACCTTTTTTTTCAGGTTCGTGTTCATGGCTTTAATGGAGTACTTATTGGTAAACATCGTTCTTGGTGATGGAGCAGGGAAACCGAAGGTAAATATGATATGCCAATACTGATAATACATAATATTTAAGGTGGTGGAACTTTTGTGCGAAGTCCATCTGGAGTGTACACCCAACTCTACGACAATAGAAAGACTTTGTACCTTATGATATGGCATTAAAGTTGCAAATGCTACCACTGACGTGCGGTTTACTAGTTTACCGTTCGTGACGGATAACGCAACTCAAAAAATATATAAATTTGACGTCATCCGTAACTGGGGACTATTAGTTTATATCAAATAGCATGGTGGAATTGTACTTGAGTCGGTACGATAATAATAAGAGTGGTACCTATTTGCTACAGATATAGGTACCAAGAAAAATCTTCTTTTGGCGGCAGTAATTTTGATACTTTTGCTAAAATATGAAATTATTGTTTAGTTCAGTTCGTCTTGGAACTTGGCAGTAAGATAAAAACAAAAGTACCAAATTGCATCATTCCTGCAATAGTTGATTTGTGGCATTAACAACAGATGCTTGACTTCAAGTGACATATTTTTTTAATAATCACACAACAATATATATATCATTGCAGCCCTAATTGATAATCTCAAGTGCGGGATAGCACTCATACTATTTGAAATGAACTATACTTACACGCAGAAAATGATAGTTAAATTTTAAATTAAAAAATTAACTACCCCTATTCATAATATTTTTTTATAGTCAATGGGCTAACTCTTGACCTCGATCTAGTCTTGAAGACAGAGATGAGGCCGACGATGGAACGAGCTTGCCCAGAACAAGCCTATTCACTCCTATTTTTATTTGAATTTGTGCCACAACGAATGAACTGGAAATAACAACAAACTGTTTGATTTTTTCAGGATGCCGCAGAAGCCGCAAAAGCTCGCATGCGGGCGATCAACATTGATCGGTTTTCTCGCGTCTTCTTCCCGCTCCTGTTCTCCGTTCTTAATGCTATCTATTGGTTCCAGTTTGCTCAGTACATCTGACTGCCTGGACCAGCATATTTCACCAACGCTATTGTCTATTCTTTCAAGTTTTTATTCTCTTAATTTTTTTTTCTATACTGTAAACCAAATAAGCTGGCATATCGGTCATTGCTCCCGTCTTCTGCATTGGACCAATATTGACGTCATATTTTATTAGACGAATATTCCGCCACACACACCGCATTGTCGGCAGCGTAATAAAAGTCTTCGCAGATAGTATGATATGCAGGTCAAGACATTAGGTGTGCACGGTGTGTGCTTGTGTGTGTGTGTGTGGTGTGTGTGTGTGGTTTCCACGCTGAAGCACCCTATGCACATTAATGCACATATTTTCTTGCACTGAGCAATTTGGGTCCGGAGTCTATTCAAAGACTTCCACATCACCTAAGGCAGGTAGTTTTAATGGGGCAACCTCATATAGAAAATGAGTGATGCTGTATCTCTTCTGCCACAAACTTAGCTAGGTTTGAGAGGAGTCTTCATATATAACTGTTCATCATCAACATATTTGCTGAAAGTTTTCCACTGGTCCCCCAAAAATCACCCCGATGACCATCAATATTTAAAGCAGCACGATACGTTTATCGTGCTGCTTTAAATAAGACACATGGAAAAGGGGTATAACATTATTCTTTTCATGGCATTTTACGGGTGCAATGACCGTAATATTCCCGCTTATCTGGAAAATACTGTATGGACGAAGAGGTCTTGAACACTTTTTATTAAAAGTCTACAGAGTTTATTTCGTTTGTTGTAGTCACAAAGTGGTACACCATCCTTATGTTGAGTTTCATTAAAAACAGTAACATAAATGGAAAAGCAATCGCCACACAAAACGTGCGTACAGTACAGTTGACTCACTGACCCCCTATCCTAACGAAGTAGCATGCTTAGGGTTGTCTTTTTAAAATTTAAGAAGTCCTGAAGAAAAGCCGGACATTTAAAAAATGTCCATACATTTTTGTCACAAATTGAAATAATTAATCTGACATTAATACTTAATGTTTTATTTTAAGTAATTTAATGTGAAAATTAAACACTCATATTTTTTCTCTCATTTTACAATTTTGATGAATAATAAAGGCTGAAAGCCATATTTTAAATCCGAGTGGAAGGTAACCTAAACGTAAAAAATAACTACAGTAGGTTAGGGAGGCCATGTTATTCTATACTTACATTGTTGAAATAAATAAGTTCCTATGTCTGATTTAGTTTGCGTGTCATAAATTAATTAATAAATATTTGATAACAAAAAATTAAAATTAATCATAGCGCTAGCTTTATTTCCTACAATACTTCAGGATACGATTAAATTAGGTCTTTATGAAATAGTGAACATAATTTTAGTATGTTACTCAGACCATGAAACTGAACAACTTTTAAAATACGAAAACAAATTTTTGACCTCCCTTAGAAACAGCTGATAGCGCGTTTTGTATGAGAGGTCAAATTTGGTTTCTCGTATTTCGACCTATGTTCCTTGGGGAAAGTTGTTCAGTTTCATGGTCTGAGTAACATACTAAAATTATGTTCACTATTTCATTAGGACCTTATATAATAATGTAACTACACAACTTTCTCCTATAGTCTTTTCCAAATAAACTGGAATATGACGCGGTCATTGCTCCATATCATAATTGTATCACTGCGTTTATCATAGATTGACTAGTATCTGTCGGTATCAAATCAGAACTAACGCCGTTGCCCTAGGAATTTGACACTTTACGAGCAAAACAAATGAAAGCAGCGCCCACCTGTTACCGTCATACGTGTGCCAATATGATATGACCGTGATATCTATTCAGTTAACAGCGTCTCTACAAATGAAAATTTTATAAATTCCTATTTGCTAATTGATTATTAAAAAAATCCAATGCTGACCACCTGAAGATGTATATGCTTTCGGTCTACCTATGTAAACGTCAACTTTATCTATTATAAAAACAGTTTGACAGGTTCTTACCACGATATGGGTTTTTTGTGAGTTTTCGGTATTTCGGCGCTGTTGCATCACCAGTTCATCCGTGATCATGGTGCTTGCAACAACGCCGAAATATCGGAACTCACAAAAAACCCATATCGTGATAAGAACCCGTCAAACTGTTTTTATAATAGTGTTAGTGACCGCGAAACTCTCAAACAATATGTCAACTTTATCGTACAAGTTTAAATAAATCGGCCGACGTTTTTATCTAAATTCTAGGAGGTACTGGCTCGGTCTGGCCCAATGAAGTAGTAGTATGTAGAAATAATTCGTCAGAAACGCATTGTATTTCGCGGAGTTTATACGGCTACCGTTCGGGGCAATGACCCTTATATACCAGTTTATTTGGAAAATATTAATTAACTAAGTACCTTAAACTATGAGCTTATAGTAAAATAAATTATACCTCTTAAGTGCAAATGAAAATAAATGTTATAATTATCAGTTTAAACTACGAGTATATGAAGTTTTATTAGAGGCCTCCACTCCTCTACAGCCATAAAATGCATTTAAAACTACCTAAAATAAGTTAATTAAAATAAAATATAGTAACAGCTTTCAATAATTCAGTATACAAGGAGATTTTCACAAATAATCAAACCCAGTGATAATCAAAATAGAGTCAATGCAAGTGACCAAAAATTCCCAATCTTGGCGGGATTACATTAGTCAAAAGAAATGTAGATTCCTTTCTCCTAATATACGCTACTAATTTTATTTAGATGCAGAAAGTTACAACGCAGGCAGACTTATAATATTTGCCAAATAAGCTAGCACAATAATTTCATTGCTCCCGTATTACCGTGAATAATAAATTAGTCTTTAAATAGTTTCACTTCATTGTGGCCAGATTATTACAGCCCAGCCTGCAGCGTAGGGAGTATCATCTGCCAACAAACTGCCCTGCAGTTTGGTAGAAGCGTAAAATGTGTAAAAGGGCTGTTTGATATCTGAATATTTTTTGTTCTAGGAATTTATAACTCAGCCGAATGTACTAAGCACGTTTTGTTATATTGAAATAGTGTAATTAGCAGAGCACCTATTTATTTCGCGGCGTTAAACGAGAGCAATGACTGTTCATGCCTGCTTATTTGGAATAGAGTATAGTTGTTTTCAAAAGATGGCGTTTGTTTTACAGCGTGGCTCTATCTAATAAAAATCACAATCTCTTATTTATATGCATCACTTTATAATGTCACATTGTTACTTTAGAAATAAAATGGCACTATGTTCCCTGGTGGAACAAATACCTGACAAATATTATTAACTTGACGCAGCCCTATTTTGATAGCCTGAGTGAGGAGACAGGTAAGGACAAAGAAGAAGCAGCTCCTCGTATACCTATTGTCTTCTTTCCTTGTCTCTTTCTTTTTCATAAAGCGCCACTTTGTTTGTGTAGCTACGTACAGAGTGACAATAATCGTATGGTCTCCAGTTTAAATCGGAAGTACGCTGCTGCCTTGGGGATTGACCGCGATATATTTTCAGTTTATAGCGTTGCTAGTAGTGAAAATTTTATATAAATTCTTTGTCAATTCAGTATAAAAAAAATTGTTCCGATTTTGACCACCTGAAAAGACATCGTTTATTAACCCATTCATACTCGAAGGTGTCGTAAGAGGCGACTATAAGGGATTATGAACCGGAAGATGGGCAGCAGGATCTTTCTGTGTATGTGGTGACTGTGGTAAATTCCCTCCAGACTACCACGCGTTTTTTTGCTGGAGTTCTGGAGGGAGCTCCCCTGTCCTGCAGTGGACGTTTCATGGGATATTATGATGATGACAATATTTGACAGCAACGCCCTCCTGTCACTGTCATTTATATGACAACAGATCTTTGTCTAAAGATTGGTTTCTTAGCAAGACGAACAAGAAGAAGGACTGACCATCCCCTTTTAGAAATCGTAACCCGGAAAAGTATAAAACTAGATGGCGCTAATAAATAGTCCGGGAAGTTATTATGATTTATCGAGTATTTTGCTCAAAAATAAACAGAATTTCAATTTTAGCGTTTCTTTACATTGAAACTATGTTGAAATTTTGAATGATTTTTGGCAAAATTCTCTGAAGACCATAATTAATTTCCAGATTATTTTAAAGCGCCATCTAGTTACCATGAGTTTCATGCCTTTTCGGGTTACGTTTTCTGGTATGGGGATTGTCAGATTTGTCAGTCTTATTATTATTCGTCCATGGTAATAGATGTGAAGTTGTACTCGTAAAGTGATTAAATAAGAGATTTTGATATGATTAGATTTAACTTCAGCTTCCCTCTCCCGTCACTAGGTGTGATGTTGACCAATCAGTACTCCATGAAAAACATGAATACAAACACAGAATAAAAAACGTCGGAGCAGAAGGCCCACTCACAATGTTCCTTGTGAACAGTTGTTTACTTTCATGGAGAGATAGACTTATTGGTTCTTTAGCTACCACTAGTAGAAAGCTACCTTTATGATAGGGTAGAGTCATAGGGTCAATGTCCTCTATCGCCATTCTGAAAAGCAGCGAGTGAATTATATTGCTACCTATTACAGATTTGCTTCGATGTCAATGGCTACGTTACATGTTAGTAGCTTTCAAAATAATTTAAATGGCTGCTATAAATAATCGATATAGTTATTGTAATTGTTTTGTAATTTTAGGTTGCAAAATAAAACTTTGAAATTAATATTTAAATTTTTAGTTGCCTATACTTTTGAATATATATATTGGTTTATTATCTAAACAATTTTGGTTTAATTTTTCTTTCAACCTTTGTGAGCTGCACTCAATCAGAAAATCCTATAAAGTTTATCTTAAATCAAGTGTCGATGTTTTTGTCCAAGACCACTTTTACCATTAGACTTGCACTGCACGGCAACAGAAACACTTTGAACTTTATGGCAAGGTAATAAAGTTACAAATGTTGCCACTGACGTGCTGTTGACTGTACCCCTGGACCAAAACATGTTTGGTAAGTTCATTACTAAATAGAAAATTAAAAATATATATATATTATTATTCTATTTTAATTGAATTTTTTTTTCGACTTTTAAACATTTTTATTCTACACAAGTTGTAAATGATTGCCCAACACAATACACAGATGAAATTTCATTCGTTTCAAATTTACAATAGAAAAAGAAAAAACTTTTCTACACTTTTTTAGGGTTCCGTACCTCAAAAGGAAAAAACCGGCCAAGTCCGAGTCGGACTCGCGCACTGAGGGTTCCGTACCACCACATAATCATAATTGTATTAGTTGAAATTTCAGTAAGTTAATGTGCTAGATTTTTTGAGTCCGACACGCGCTTGACCAAATTATATTATTAGTTGTTATTTTATAGCTTCTGCACTATAAACATACCAATTTTCAAGTTTGTAAAAGTTCCCGTTTTTAAAATAGAACTAAAACAAAAATCGCCTCCGCGACCATTCAACTTGACCCCTCTCTTATATGAATGTTCTTGAAACGGGAGCTCACCTCAATTGGTTACCATTAGTTGTGAGAAAAGTTGTAATATTTAATGATTTCAGACTTTTCCCTTTATTTGTACTGTGAGACCTAGCTTCTTGCCAAATTTCATAATTTTAGGTTAATGGGAAGTACCCTGTAGGTTTTGCTTTTTTGCATAAATGTATGGAGATGAGGACATAAAATGCCATATCTTATGATTGCGTCGTTGTAAAAAATTTAATCTTTCAAATCTTGTGTGGTTCATGGACCTTAATATATGGTATCAATTTCAACTTGATACCTCTACCCGTTCGTGAGATAAAGGGTCTTGACAGACAGACAGATAGACAGACAGACAGACGGACAACAAAGTGATCCTATAAGGGTTCCGTTTTTTTCTTTTGAGGTACGAAACCCTTATAGGATCACTTTGTTGTCCGTCTGTCTGTCTGTCTGTCAAGAGTCAAGACCCTTTTTCTCAGGAACGCGTGGAGGTATCAAGCTGAAGTTCATATCAAATACTCAAGTCTACTGTCCCTTGCAGCTGTGAAAAAATCAAACTTCTAAGCCAACGCAATCAAAAGATACAGCCGTTTATGCCGAAAATTTTAGAGATTTTCGACACTCGCAAGGGAACTAAAACCCACAGGGTACACACGGCCGCACATCAGTAGAAACACTTTTGGACCTTATGGCGTGGTAATAGAGTTGAAAAAGTTTCTACCGACAAGCGGTTGACCGTACTTCCCGTGAACTCAGAATCTTGAAATTTGATAAGAAATAACGTCTTATAGCACAGATGAAGGAAAAATATCGAAAAACATAAATTTTTTGATACATCAATTTAATTTTCATTCGTTTTAAAGCCGAAGACCAGTAATTCTACTCATGAAAACAAGCAACTTTCCCGAAGAACACAATTTTTTACTTGAAAAAATTTTTTTGTCTCCACATAGTAAAGTGGTCAGTTGGTCACGCGATCGACTCATTTAGTATGGGAAGGTGAAAATTTATTTTCGAGTAAATTTTATTTTCTTCGGTATTGTTGCTTGTTTTCATGAGTAGAATCACTGGGCTTCGGCTTTAAAACGAATGAAAATTCACGCTCTTACTACCCTTTTCCTCATGAACGCGTAGAGGTATTAAATTGAAATCAAACCTTTAAGCTGTAACAAAATCAAACTTCTATGTCAACTCAATCACAAGAAACAGTCATTTTAGCCGCATATTTTGAAACTCGCAACTACTCGCAAGGGAAACAAAGCCTTAAATCCGGTCGACCTAGAATCTTGAAATTTAGCATGAAGTATCGTTTTATAGCACCCATAAAGGAAATATCCGAAAACCTTTAATTTTAAGTTACATCACATAATAAACATTTTTAGCATAACTTTTACTTAAATACCTATAGGTTTGTACGGAACCTCAGTGCACGAGTCCGACTCGCACTTGGCCGGTCTATTCTGTGTATTCGTAAAAAGAATCAACTTTCTAGTACTAAGGGAGAAGGGTCTTTGAGCTAAGCTGCGGATAGACAGGCAGACGGACATGACGAATCTATAACGGTTCCTTTTTGACTACGGAACCCTAAAAAATGGATCATTTAGTTGTATAATATCTTAATAACAGCTGTTGGCTGCGACTTCGTACGCGTGGAGTTCAGTAAAAAGTAGCACGTCCTTCTATCTTCACACCAAACTTTATAAAAATCGGGTCAGCAGCATCTTTTCCTCCCTGGAAGCGTAACAGACAGATAGAGTGACTTTCGCATTTATAATATTAAACCATCTATAAAATTATTAAAAAAAAATCCATACAAAAATTACAAAAAATGTATGAATTTTTTTTTGATATTTTGAATTTACATTTCATTCATGATTCTTTTTCATCCTTTCAAATAAAATTGGGGTCAACTGCTTCGTTGCCTACACTATAAGTTAAGTTAAGAGCATATCCTGCTTATCTCTTCTTCTTCTTAGTCGCTCCCTCAGTTCTGAGGATCGTGAGTCGTGACCCACAATGACAGGTGCCGTCTTGGCTAAAATTGTTGATCGCCAGGTACTTACGTCTTGCGCCTGTCTGAGAGCATCCTGGAAGGACATATGAAGGGCGCTCGTTATTTGGTCCATCCAACGCGTTGGTCTTCGTCCACGAAGTCTTGTACCCTCTACTCTCCCTAGCAATATATAGCCTGCTTATACAACAGAAATAATAAAAATCTGCCAAGTTCAAGTCAAACTCAATAAAATGGGACACCCTCAGAACAAAAACCTCCTTGCTTCTGGGGACACCGTAAGTGGTTTTGTCAGTCAAAGTCAAGAAAACGTCAAGCTTGACATAATATTGGTCTTTGCACAGTTTTTAGGGTTCCGTACCTCAAAAGAAAAAAAACGGAACCCTTATAGGATCACTTTGTTGTCCGTCTGTCTGTCTGTCTGTTTGTCTGTCTGTCAAGACCCTTTATCTCACGAACGGGTAAAGGTATCAGGTTGAAATTAATACCACATATTAGGATCCATGAACCACACAAGATCTGAAAATTTGAATTTTTTACAACAACGCAATCAAAAGATATGGCATTTTATGTCCTCGTCTCCACACATTTATTCAAAAATGCAAAACCTACAGGGTACTTCCCGTTGACCTAAAATTTTGAAATTTGGCAAGAAGCTAGGTCTTACAGTACAAATAATGGGAAAAGTCTGAAATCATTAAATATTACAACTTTTCTCACAAATAATGGTAACCAATTGTTGTGAGCTCCCGTCTCAAGAACATTCATATAAGAGAAGGGCCAAGTTGTATGGTCACTGAGGCGATTTTTGTTTTAGTTCTATTTAAAAACGGGAACCCTTACAAACTTGAAAATTGGTATGTTTATAGTGCATAGGCTATAAAATAACAACAAATAATAAAATTTGGTCCAGCGCGTGTCGGACTCAAAAAATCTAGCACATTAACTTACTGAAATTTCAACTAATACAATTATGTTTATGTGGTGGTACGGAACCCTCAGTGCGCGAGTCCGACTCGCACTTGGCCGGTTTTTTTTCGCGCAAGTATCTAGCTTTAACTGCTGTACCTATCGCGTCTAAAATCACGAACGATGGCTTTCAGATTTTGCACTCCTGGAAGAATGAATGATTAGAGGCGAATACCGGTAATCGCAACACCCCCTCAGATCCTACTCAGAAACCGAAAGGTTTCTCACTGCAGAGGAAGTACTGGTGCCGTCTCAACAGCCATGGACATGGACATGCAGGTGCAACTATAACAAACACAAATGGGGATGGAGAGAGAGCCCGTTATGCGATTGTGGCTTACTCGTAATTTCCTTCAATTAATTCGCCATACGATTAAATAAATATCATAACAGTGTCTAAAAGAGCCATTACACCGATTCGCGATGAAAATGATGACCATTGTCACGATTTTGAATCTAGGTCTTATACACAGTCCATCTAGATTTGAGACAAAGATCTCGATTGCGATCATTGTTTTGATCGCAGATCCCGATCCAAATTGACCGTGCTTGCTTGGCACACTTACGTACAGTCAAGAGCACATCAAGCTTGACACATTGGACTTTGAAGTACTTATTTCAATAGACGTACAGCTTAAAGTCGCACTGCGAGTGTCAGGTCAGTCAAGTTTGACCTGTTGTTGACTGTACTGCGTGATACGGAACTCTCGGTGCGCGATTTTGACACACACTTGACTGTTAATTTTAAAATTAATTGTATAAAAGAAGTTTCTTAAACGCTGGATTGATCATCATAACATCCCATGAAACGTCCACTACAGGACAGGGAGCTCCCTCCAGAATTCTAGCATTTACTGGAAAAATGTAGAGGGAAAGTACCGTAGTCACCTCGTTTGTTAGCGTTACGGCTGGCACCATGAACCACGGTTGTAGGTGACCGCAGTAAGATGTAAGACACAAAGGAGGATGCTGCTGCCCATCCTCCAGTTTATAACCCTTAGTCGCCTCTTACGACACTCACGGGTATGTATGGGTTGATACTATTATTTGACGGCACCACACGGGATTGAATAATGACGTCATATTTCACGCCAGTGGGTCATTCTGTAACAACTTTCTGAACAAGTTTTTTGCGAATTCGCAACTTTTAATTTGTGAAAAAAAAAATATTTAGTGGTGCAGTCTGTTGGAAATTCAAAAATGTGCAGTTAATTTTATGTTCACGTCGCGTTCTCAGCTGACACTAAAACCGCAATACATAAAAATTTTGAAGTTAATAGAAACTAAACGAATTTATTGACATAAATACACATTAATCACGCAATGCAATTAGAATAACTGTAAAGTCATAATACTAAGTTCGAAACGATGTGGAAACATTATCGTAAGTGTAACCAAACAATCGTATTACAATGCAAGCAATATTCTATTGTTTAACTTCCTAAGACAACCATGACCGTTGGCTATGTCTCTTTATACTGCCGTAAAATCATCTCTTACTTTACACATCAAAATGATGTGTTGATTACAGAAAAGATAATTACGATAAGATAAGTATTTTCAAACAAAAAATAAACGAATACGCGAAGCGGAAAAAACAAATGAACGGTGCCGATGCCGATTGTATGTTAGTTGCGTTCTGAATGTGATGTGGATATGACGAGTGCGTTTCGCGATTTATAAATCAAAACATATTAAATATTCTTTTGTTTTAGACTTTAATTTTACAATTGGATACGTTTATTTTAAAACAAAATGGCCTTAAATTAACTTATTAAAAGTCAAAGTTTAAAACCCGATAAGATCAAGTTCAGGGTCGATTGCGTATTCGAATGCAGCGCGATTCGAGCGATTAGCAATCTGTCAGCTTGACAATCCAAGAAACGTCAGTAGTGTACAGTGTGACGTGATATTTGAACGTGTGTAAACTGTATCCGTTGCCGAGCAATTTGCATGGAATCGCGTTTATTCAATTACAAATTATCTTAATTCGGTCTACCGGTCTGCGGGTCGCCTGGGGACATGACTGGCCACGAACGGACGATGTGATATAAAGTAATAAGTACTAACACAAAAAACGTAAAGAAGCCGAACCGTGCGAAGTGAAGTTCAGCGCTCATATTGTTTTGATAAATAAACCAGTTTTCTGTGTGAAAAGTGTTGAACTTTGATTGTTAAAATGAAGGAAGTTCAGAATAAAGAAGAAGCCTCCGATGAAGAACCTGGATTGGGGTATCAGAATACGTTGGTGAGTATCTTACTGAAGATAACTTATATTTGCATAACTTTCTATTTTCTAGAAAATTACTTTCAAGCAGGTTGGGTCAGTTGTGTTTGCGAAAAATCTGTACAGGTATATAAATGTTTAAAGAATCGACACTCGGTATCTACCTTTTCATACAAAAGGAATTATAAATAGGTATGCTTGTATAGTAAATTATACTTTTAAATGACTGGATCATAAAGTTTACCCTCAGAAGTAGTTTCTAGATGGATTTAATAAACATAAACACGACGTGTGTTATCAACAATGAACTTATCAAATAATGTGATTTTTCTTCTGCTGCTTTTATTACTTATACATATTTAATCAAACTGATTCAATTTTAATGTCGTATAGTATTGGAATGTGATTCTATATCAATACTCTGAAAACATCTTTTTTTATTATTATGAACATCTTGTACTAAGTTTAATCTTACACATTTTGTTTATGTAATTGCGTATATGCTACAAAAATTTTACTCTTACTTATGTTTTATTGAACGTTAATATTATTATGTATATGGAAGCCGGAATGCGTGCGGAATCTTATCATATCACTAACATTTTAAACGTCTGATCAAGATTTTGATAATCCAAATCCCTGTGTTCCAAATTTTGCGCATAGTGCCTTAAAATCACTATGAGCACGCTCAAAGCACACTTAAGATCGTTTTGGAACGACTCAAGATCATTTTGGAACGACTTAGGGCTCCCGCACACGACCGAGAATCGGTGGGCGATTATCGGCCAGAACAAGGAGGGAAGATGCAGGTGATAACACGTCAGAGCGGGATGTCGACAAAAAATCGGTCACCGATTCTCGGTCGTGTGCGGGAGCCCTTAAGATAGGTATACTATGCTATTCTAATTTAGATCGCAGAAACTATGTCAACGTGCAAAACAATTTTCTATGGTATTTCTTAGATTTTACATTTCGCGGGCGTGTTAAGTTTGACATTTTATTCTAACGCGTGATAGAAACAATATATTTTCGCACAAAATATGTGGAATCTCACGCGCAGGCGCGTGCGTTTATCTTACGTCAATGATCTTACATAATCCAAGTTATAGGGATAAAGTGTAGCAAAAGTAATAAAAATCTTGTGTTTTACGACGTTCATCTGTGAAAATCTTGACACCTAGTACTCGTATGTATGTAGAACTAGGATAGTATAATAGCACTTTGACAGTCGAACGTTTCAAAATTAGGAACTTAGAACGCAGTTCCAGTGTGAACATAAAGGCGTATTATTTAGTAAAAAAACCGGTCAAGTGCGAGTCGGACTCGCGCGCCGAGGGTTCCGATATACTTTTTGTATTTTTGAAAGCAATAAAGTCCATTTTTAGGACCGCAAAACTAAATTTGTTTGTAAAGGTTATTTGCAGATTGATAGCATGAGTGGTTGCTGAGATATAGAGGTGTGACAGACAGACAGACGGACAGACAAACAGACAGACTAAGTCGCACCATAAGGGTTCCTTTTTTTTACCATTTTGGTATCGGAACCCTAAAAATAATAAAACAGTAACTCAAAAATGAACAATAAATTGCAAAGGTAATTAACACACTTAAGGGACCAAATAATATCGAAGTAGTTGCTTTGTTATGTCTTTTAGTAACTAGTTGCATGCCCTGTTTTTCAGAAAAGTTATAAATCTAAAATATTTATCACTAACGAAAGTGTTTTGTTTTGAAAATAATGCTGCGTGTTACAAAATTAACAAATTTAAAAAATAATCTATCTCACTGTGGGGTAATTCTGCAACCACTTCGTAACGCGATTTTATGAAATTTGCGAATATTAAATTAATAGTCTGCAAACACTTATCAGATCGTCATTATAAAAGAATAATAATTATTTAATGTAATAAATAATAATTTAAATAATTATATTTACGTACCTAGTGAAAACAATAAATTAGACATAGAGTGCATATATTACTGAGGGGGTTGTCAAATAAGTTAAGGACGCAAAAACAGTAGTAGGTTTTACGGTACATGAACGTGTTTTATAGTGAATCTTTGCAAGGCTAATTAAAATGTCATTATTGTATTTTACTTATTGTGCATTATCATATTACACATGAATAACACAAATGCACGTAGGTGTATATTTAAGCAATATTTTAAATTACAGAGCTATTTTGCCCGAAACGTTAAAACTAACCGCAAAAACGTGTTTGTAAATAAATTGCTGCCTTTAGCTCGGCTTTGCAAAATTTGTTATTGTTGTAAGACGTTTTTTGCATACACAGGTAAAAATAAAATGTTTGAATGCTCTCATAATATCGTTAGGACAACATACATACATACATAACATCACGCCTTGTTCCCGTCGGGGTAGGCAGAGACCACAGTTCTCCACCTGCTACGATATTGACATACTTCCCTTGCTTCCTGTACTTTCATCAATCCTTTCATACATGCTCGTCGGTTTAGGGTACTTTTAACCTGGCCTTTATTCAGAACGTCCTGAATTTGGACAATATACTTTCAAATGACGTGCTTATAAAATCACGCTTAGTCTTAAGGCCCTATTAACACTGCGACTTTTTGCATTGATACAGTCGTTATGCAAACGCGATGCAGTATTGATACAGTCGCGCTTATAGATGTAAGGCCGGTTTAAAACCAATTAAACCAATCCGTTTAAAACGAAAAAAACCGTTTAAAACCGAAATAAACAATTTTTTTCGGTTTTAAACGGTGTTGATGGATGTCTATGTTTTCCTTTATTATAACTACATTTTCTGGATATTACCGAAGTAGGGATATAACGGAGTACCTACCTATCAACTGTGTAAAGATTTTTTATAAGTGTGATATTCTGATATTGATATACTTAGCGGGTTTGGTCCGTCCGACCAAGAAGCGCAACACACAAGTAATAAAAACTCGTGTGTTGGTAAATAAATATGTTTTTCATTGTTTTCAAATGATGTAAATAATCAATTTCATTCGGTTAAAAGTAAAACGGACGGCATTATGTTAATGATGTCTTCAAATCTAGTGTGTGTAATATAATAAATAAGTATTGTATGTTATACCGTATACCTACATACTTAAGTTTTCGTTTTGGTAGTAGTTAGGTATTTTCTATTGATTTTCTAAAAACTAATTAAACGAAACATGACGTCAGGTGACCAAAACTTCCCCATAACGACGTGTAAAACACAGTTCTTTTATTTTTGTAGGCGAGTTTTCAACCGTTTAAAACGGTTTTTTTGAGGTTTAAAACCGCAGCATTTTGTTTAAAACGTTTTAAATCCGTTGTTTTACATCTATAGTCGCGCTACAGTGATATAAACGCGCGTTTGCATCGCGACTGTATCTATGCAAAAAGTCGCAGTAGTGTAAATAAGGCCTAAGTCTCGGTCAATATCTATGAAAGCGGTCTTTCTTATCAGACTTAATGTAAGTATACATCAAGTCTGATAAGCGTGTAAGTATACACAGACTTTTATTTCGTTATAAAGACTTTTCCACTCGGGATTAGAAAGTAGCTCGGACACTTTTTTGTTGGAGTATTCGTCAACAAAAAAAAATAATAAGACAGAAGATTATAACAAAATTCTATCTTTAAATTCCACACCAGGTTTTAAAAATGATCAAGTTAGCCTGTTTCATTCTCTCTGCTATTGCTTAATAACTGGCAGACAGTCAATGACCTATTTTTTTAAACATTGTAATTTTTTTAGTTGACGAATTAATACCAAATGACTATATTTAATTTTTCATTACTACATAACAAGGCTGTTACTTATAATGTCAATAAAAATTATACCTACTTTATTTATTTTTAGCGTTCCCTAAGAGACTTTGTCTATGAATAGTTACAGTTGTTTAAAGTTTCACAGAAAGTGTATTTATAAAGAATTTCCAAAAAAATAATATGAGAATTTTTTTATAGTAATTTTATATTTGTTTGGACATTATGTATATATAGGGTGACTTTTAATTAGTTCTTGATAGCAAAAGATATGCATGTACTCATGATACTGAACAACTTTTCCCAAGGATACGAAAACCAAATTTGACCTCCCATACAAAATGCGCTATCAGCTGATGCAGTTTCTATGGGAGGTCAAAACTTAATTTTCGTATTTCGACCTATGTTCCTTGGGGAAAGTTGTTCAGTAGCATGAGTACATTCATACATTTTTCTATCAAGAACTAATTAAAAGTCACCCTATATAAAGATTATATTAAAACAAACGTGTTGTATACCTTAACAATTTTTTAGCACTTCCAATTTTTAGCAATACTGTAACACATAGAAACGTCAAACCTGGTATGTATAGCAAACAAACTTAAACTTAATATAGAAAACCAATTACAAAAACCACAAGTGCAAGTATGACACAACAAAATTTGGCACAGTAGTTTTGAACCTATCACTGTTTTGTATAGGTATCAGAAACCAAAAACATAACGATCGGTGGTACAGAACCCGAATTCCAGCTCGCACTATGCAGGTTGTTGCGGTCTCTTTTGTTAGTTTTTCTAATAGTGTCAATGTCTGTTTTGATGTGTGCTCTGTGTAAAATACATTAAAGTACACCAAGGAAAACTGTATTTTGGTCTTCATCACCATTCCACCTACCAGGATCTTCAGAAGGATCATTAGGCAGAACAGTTTTTCCATCACAGGTGGTCAAATATTTTTCAAAGAACGATTTTTTAAATCTTAAACGTTCAAACTTAAATACATCCTGTATCACACATAATTACAAGTCGCTGTCACTATACTTAATATTTTTTTTGTTGGTAACAAAAAGTTCGTATAATTCATTAAAAAGCCATTGCTATTTACGTCTTATCATCAAACGTACAACAAGAGAATCTTAATGATATTTTTTTTGTGTTTTTTGCCTTGTAACCGTTATTTAATAATAGCATTTACGTGTACATCCTCAAACTAAAGTTGTTACACCCAAGTTGAAAGGTGATTCTTTTAAACTTAGAAAAGTAACTCAAAATACAGAAATAAATAAAGTTCTCTTGAAGCCAATTTATGGATTTCATCATTGGGTGATGAAATTTCATATAAATTATAATAAAAAACAAAATCATTCTTAGTTTAAGAAGTTATGAATGATATATAAAAGTTATTTTTCACAACTTCAAACATTTTAAAATATTACTATCAAGAAACTTGGGTCAAAACACGAGAAATAATTTTTGACACCCATAAACAACCTTCTGATGGAAAAGCCAAAAATAGTTCTCATTTTCGATCCATATTTCGTAAGACAAGTGGTTCAGGTTCTGATAAACTAATTCTTCCTCCCTGCCAATATTTTCCCCGAAGTGCCAAAATTGTTTTATACTCCATTGAGAACAGGCATTATTTAGGTAAACAAGCTACATTTTCGACCACATCGTCACTTGCCACCAGTTGAGATAGGTATTTTATATTACACTGTATTTTAAAATTTTATTTTAATTGTATTTTAAGCTTTCTTATCACGTTTATTAATGCACATCCTTGTGCCCGCTTCAATGTCATTCTTCCACACCTGATAGGTTGGCTGGAAGAGATCTCTTAAAGAGATAAGCTCGCCTTTGTAAATAATTTTCATTTAAAAACTTTATGTTATTTGTGCGCAATAAAGAATATATAAAGTGTCAATGCTCACATATTTCACAAAACAAATTGAAAAATATGTGTTGAAAAAATTAGCTTACATTTGCTAATCATAAAATTATGTTTGGTCGTAAATTTTCAAACAAATTAATATGTTTTTTTCATGTTCCAAGAGTTCAGCGCATTTCTTAACTGTAAAAGCTATAAAAAAATAATTTATTCGTAAGTTAACTCGATGATATACAAAAATGTATACCCAGAGCGTTGGCCAGTAAGACGCCTCGTAATAATCTTGATTTAAAACCACAGAACAAACCGCTTAGTGTTTCATAGGAAACCAATCACAGTATGAATATAACTAGTTATTCAAACATCCATAAAATTACCTATTGGCATTCTCATGATAATATTCATAGTAACCTCAGTTTATAAGATGTGACCAAAAAGGATAAATTTACTAACAAATAAGATTTTTTTAATTCAAGGTGTTTTTGACCTAATATTCGTTTGCTTAGATGTCAAAAGCAACTTTGTTTTACGACATAATAATAATATTATATCCCGTGTGGTGCCGGCGAAGAATAGTTCTAACCCTTACATACCCGTGGGTGTCGTAAGAGGCGACTAAGGGTTATAAAGTGAAGGGTGGGTTATAAAGTATATTTGTATTTGTGTTTGTATTTGTGGGCAGCAGCATCCTCCTTTGTATCTAACATCTTGCTTACTGCGGTCACCTACAACCGCGGTCCATGGCGCCAGCCGTAACGCTAACAAGCGAGGTGACTATGGTACTTCCCCTCTACATTATTTCAGCAAAAGCTAGAATTCTGGAGGGAGCTCCCGTCCTGTAATGGACGTTTCATGGGATGTTATGATGAATAATATTATTATTATTTATTTATTTATTTATTGTTACATATAAATGCAGACCTAAAAACTATACAAAGTCCCACAAAACTGCACAGACAGTTTGACTGTAGGATCAGTTGATTCTCGTTAAACATATAATATTATTTTTCTAAAAAAGTGCTTAATTACTACGAGTATCAGGCAAACAATCTATGAAAAATTCTTTCAATTCTTTTTTAAATTTAGTTTTTTTAGTTTCTTTTTTAATGTCATCGGGTAAACTGTTAATTAGATACGGAAGACGCTTCTTAAGGGTCCTATCTCCATAATAGTTTGTCACTCTAGGGACAATAAATTTACCCGAGGTCATTGATCTTGTGCAATGACTGTTGGTAACATTAACTAATAATGAGTTACGCTCCTGATTGCCATGGCTATTTGTTAAAAGGAAGTACTTATGCTTCAGGCTAATTGGAAGTATTTTGCACACTTTAAATAGTTTACTGTAATCATTCTTACATTTGTTTTTAGTTTTCTTATCTACCAAAAATTTTAAAAATCTAATTTGTATGTTTTCTAGCCTTTTAATATATGATTTAAATGTTAGCCCATAGCAATCAAGAGCGTAATCCAGTATGGAATCCACCAAAGTATTATACAGTAATCTTAGAGTACTGAGAGGAACCTTAAGACTAAGATGGTAAAATTTACCTAAAATTACTGTAAGTTTTTTACAAATAAAGTTTATATGTTCAGCCCAGGAAAAATGCTCATCAATTTTAACCCCCAGGTAGGTAACACATTTAACTCTCTCTATAGGTTTGCAGCTACAATATACAAATATATTATGGATACAATCATAGGTGTGGGCAAATATAGGAGTAGGCACATCATTGACAGGTAAATAAGGAGAATGTATAATTAACAATTTAGTTTATTATTCCCGTGTTATCTTGGGTACGGCAAAGAATAGTACCCGCCCATCTCTACCCGTGGGTGTCGTAAGAGGCGACCAAGGGCAGCAGCATTTTCTTAGTATCATATCATACCTATACATACTGCGGTCACCAACAAAAGCGGTCGCCAGCTGCAACACTTACAAGCGTGGTGACTATGATAAATCCCCTCTTTAGTACCACGCGTTTTTTGTTGGACTTCTAGAGGGAGCTATGTCCTGTAGTGGACGTTTTTTCATGGGATGCTATGAATAATATTATTTTCCCACATGGCACCACTTTATTTGTGATGGACGTAGCTTTTAGTTAAATTGATATCATCACGAAGTGGTCATAGAATCTTAATATAAATAAAGTTTACTTTGACTTTTGTCATTCGCAATGTCACACAGAAAACTTTTCATACAAAAATACATTGTGCCACTTACGTCTGTATTTACGATAAGTAGATATTTTAGTGTGATTTGTATTGAATTCAACCTCACTAATAACTGGACAAATAGATGTCAGGTCTAAAAAAAAAATTCTTGTATAACCCTTAATTGAGAAAACTTTTATGTAAACTTATTATCTGGAATAGACAGAAGGAACATATTTCCACATAAACTAAGGCGATGTGTAAATAAAAAAATAAAATAAAATAAATAAAGAAATTTGGGGACATGTTATATTTTTCACTGAGGCCCGCAAAATGTAAAATGCTTGGTGGGAAATATATTCCTTTTACCCAATTAAGGGATAGCCCATAAAACTTAAGAAAAAAAATATTTCGGCAATAGATATACATACATAGACCAAAGATAAATCAAAAGTCAAGTTTTTCTCTTCATACTAAAAGAATATTGTGAAACGTTTAAAAATACTCAAATCTTCACTTGTTTTAAAGTTTAAATCATCTTGTATTGAAAATTATAACTACCTGCGGTTACCACATGTTTTTGAATATGCGAAATGAAAGACATGGCAGAAGTCATTTTGGGTGATTTAAAGTAATATTTTTCTTTTTGTATTTATTTTACATAATTTACTAGATAATGCTTAAACAATGATTTAAGACGTTACAGTAAAACTTATATGACAACGTCATTTGTGGCTAAGATTTATTTTTACACTAGTTGGTGCCCGCGACTTCGTCTGCGCAGAATTGGACAATTCACACAATATCTTTATAAATTGTAGCTTAAGTGTTATTCTGATGTATAAGCTATATTATTGTAAAGTTTCATTAAAATCCTTTTAGTAGTTTTTACGTGAAATACTTTCCCACTCTGGTTGAACAGTGTGTATGCAGAAGTAATTTTTTTTTTCATTTCCCGACATATGTTTCTTTGTGAAAGTTGTTCAGTTTCGTTGACTGAGCACGCCCTTTTAGGTTTCGGTACACCGTCCCTTACACCCTGTATGAGAACTAGTTTTATAGCTGCACATTGGGTAGGTAAGTAACAATTGCACAATGAAAATCCATACTCCATTTCCATACTGGCCGTAGTATGGAACAGGGCATAAATGAAAATGATAGCGGACAATGACCTCAATTTCGAATCCGTCATTGTTTTCGAATTTGGAATATTCCCATACGGGACTAGATAAAGCTTTATGATGCAAAACCAGTCAGATAACCAGATATAGCGTTATCAAATTTCTCTGATAAAATTATTTCTAAGCTCAGTTTATCCTTATCCGAGAAAACTCCTGTTTCTGATAACATATGATAAAGCGTATCACATGACTGTGGCTTATCGGACGACGAATTTGGCGAATGCGATATGATGCGATAATACATGCCGTAATACAACACTTAAAGTCAATGCCGAGGTGCATACTTCCTGTTGTACAAAATTCGCCAAAAACATAAATTACACTACAAAAAAGAAATAATATGCAATTTGTATGAATATTGAGGATATTTAGTTGCAAAATATAACTTGTTAGGTGACAGTTGTTACACAATTTACAATTAGCCTTGAAAAGGTTTATGATAATTATGATGCAAATAATGTAAAGACCCAGATTTTTGTAATAATTTATCACACAAAAGTGGGCTTTAAAATTTTTGAAGATCAAGGATATCGACCATCTGGTAAGTAGACAGATGACATTGGCTTTGTAGTAGGAAAGTGGTGGTTGAAAAATGCACGAAACTTGAGTTATCGGTGCGAAAATAAAGATATTTTTGCCTGGGTGTATTTCGGTTTATCCGAGACAGAAAGATTGCAAGATCTTAAACATCTACAGTTTATTAATCACTAAAAGCATGGCCCTAACTATACTAAAAAGTATAGGTAAAAAAAGTAAAATAAATTCTTTTATTTCTCTTAAAAGTTGGATACTTATATTAGGGGAGATACTCGTACCTCCTGGTAAGCGGTTACAAATCCAGTAGGTTTAAGCTGAACCAGCGCTTCGCTAAAAACGCCCCAAACCAAAGACTCGCTCTAGATTTATGACTGAGGACAGCCGAGTGTACGTTAAAAAAACTACAAATAAAGTATCTATAGTTTCATAAATTTTAGTACCTAGTTTGGCCAAAAGTTTTTTTATTTTTGCGATTTCATAGTTAATCCCATTGTATAAAAAATACCGTATTTGCTTATCTGCGTCTATCTTTGTAAAGACGGAATCTTTTGTTAAAAAACTGTTTCGGCACTGTGTAAGCGATGATTAATAGTTTATGTTGTTATTATTGACCACTAAATTTACAAAATCTGGTACAGCTGTAAAAGCTATTTACGATGGTGATCACTGATCACTTTACCACTGAATTGTCCCACTTATACTTCACATCTCAACATAAAAATCAAAACCCCACCAATTTTCTCCAACAGACATTTTTGATCAACATTTTCTGTGGATTTTATTTACCTCATTGTTTTAAAATATAGATAATTCTGCAGTTTGGAAGGCAAAGAAAGAAAGAAAATAAAACCAAGAATCATCATTGATGTTGGTAGTCCAAGTGTCTTGCTTGGTCTTCAACCCTAAAACATAAAAATAGATGAAGAAAAATCATACTTTCTGACAAAGTTTCAATTTGATACTTCCTGTTTAACAAAAAAAATAATCATGAAGCACAAAGTTGCCTGTTTTCATATCCAGGACCTACAGATATATTTTTTTAAGTTTATTTTATCCCTTAATTGGGCAGGCGTTTAAACAAACCTATTGTGCGGAATGGACAGAAGGAACATATTTCCCACATAATTAAAGTTCCTATTGCCCATACTATATAAAAAATTTGGGAACATGTTATATTTTTCACCAAGGCCCGCAAAATGTAAAATGCTGGGTGGGAAATATATTCCTTTTACCCAATTAAGGGTTATTTATTATGTCATCAATAGAATGTACATTACCGCCACGTTTACTACCTGTCGTCACTGATTGGCTAAACGGATTAAACTTAAGATTACTATAATCGCCTATTCATAATGCAATACGATTAGAGGCAATTTCACACAAGGTCATCTGATCCTAAACTAAATAAATAAATACGATTTAATTAGTAGCTTAACTTATTGGCTAAATGGATTAAATTTAAAATTACTATAATGGCCTATTCATAATGCAATACGATTAAGGACCATATCATACAAGGTCATCTGATCCTAAACTAAATAAATAAATTTAGTAACTTAACTTATTATTTATTTATTTATGTAACTGTTTATTGAACATATAAAAAACCGGTCAAGTGCGAGTCGGACTCGCGCGCCGAGGGTTCCGATATACCTATAGTATTTTTGGAAGCAATAAAGTCCATTTTCAGGACCGCAAAACTAAATTTGTTTGTAAAGGTTTTTTGCAGATTTCTGAAAAACTGTGCAACTTAGAAAGATCGTTTTATTTTTGCTGTAAAGTTTACATAAACCTCTGTCAACTGTAATTAATTCAGATTTTCCCTTACTCAAACTTCGGAGATAAGGGGGGGGGAATGGTATTTTTTTTGACATTTTTCTTCATAACTTGAAAACTAAGAAACTTAAAAAAATACAAAAATATATTTTAAAATGTACAAGTAAAGCCCTTTCATATGATACCCCACTCGACCTAGTAGCGACAATTTGAAATTTGGCCCCCCCTATTTTGGCCCCCTTTACATTAATAATCATACTTTTTTCAAAAAATTTTCATGTGCAATTAAGTTGGGCAACTATATTCTAAAACTATTCCAAATTTCAGCTCGATAGCGTAAGTGGTTGCTGAGATATAGAGGTGTGACAGACAGACGGACAGACAGACAGAGCGGCACCATAAGGGTTCCTTTTTTTACCATTTTGGTATCGGAACCCTAAAAACAAACAAAACAAACATTTAGAGAACAGACACAACATGTGCTGCTTATTTTAACTTATTGGCTGAACGGGTTTAACTTAAAACTATATTAATGGCCTATTCATAATGCAATACGATTAGCGGCCATTTCATACAAGGTCATCTGATCCTACACTAAATAAATGAATATGATTTACTTTGTAACCTTTTCTGGTCGGAGGTTAAGAACTAATAATAGACTCTACAATAGGTGTAAGAAATCCCGTGGGTAGTCGTGTCGTATTACCCATCCATTCATTCATTAATTTTATTATTCATTTAAATCTAGTCTAGTCAGTTGGAATTTTTATGACAGTATCCTTAATTTTAACCAGAGGCTAAGATAAAAAAACCGGTCAAGTGCGAGTTGGACTTGCGCGCTGAGGGTTCCGATATACATTTAGTATTTTTGGAAGCAATAAAGTCCATTTTTAGGACCGCAAAACTAAATTTGTTTGTAAAGGTTTCTTGCAGATTTGTAAAAAACTGTGCAACTTAGAAAGATAGTTTTATTTTTGCTGTAATATGTATATAAAGGTATATCGACTGTAATTAATTCAGATTTTTCCATTCACAAACTTCGGAGATAAGGGAGGGGGGGGGAACGGTATTTTTTTGACATTTTTCATCATAACTTGAAAACTAAGAGTTGTAAAAAAAATATAAAAATATATTTTAGAATGTACAAGTAAAGCTCTTTTATATGATAACCCACTCAACCTAGTACAGATAATTTGAAATTTTGCCCCCCACATTTGGGCCCCCTTTACATTATTAATCATAATTTTTCTTAATTATTTTACGTGCAATTAAGTTGGGCAACCATATTCTAAAAAAACTATTACAAATTTCAAGTCGATAGCATGAGTGGTTGCTGAGATTACAGGTGTGACAGACAGACAAAGCGACACCATAAGGGTCCCTTTTTTGTACCATTTTGGTATCGGAACCCTAAAAGAGCAAAATCAAAGTTTGTAAGTATGGATGTTTGTTACTCTTTGACGTAAAAACTACTGAATGGATTTTAATGAAACTTTACAATAATATATCTTATACATCAGAATAACACATAGGTTACAATCTTGGGTTACAATATATAAAACAGCGCAGCTAGTAAAAAATAAATGCAATTAAGACTTCATAGCTTTCACATATAGCTTTCTACATGGTCTATTTATCGTTAAATGTTTTTATGAATAATCAGTGAGCTAACTAAATCTTCACACTAGTATCGAATTATAAAAATTTTTAAATATTAAAATCAAAATTTGCGAATTTTTAACTTTTTGCGAATTCGAATTTGATGTACAGAATAATCCCATTCAATATTGATACGTGAATTTTGTCACCCTATCGTAAAATGTAACTGGATTGGCCCAGCAATGGACGTTTTGGGGCAAACGAGACAAAACTATCTGTGTAGTTATTTATTTATTTAGGCATTACTTTTCGCCTTGTAGATATTTTTTAGTCTCCCTTCATTCATCCTCCTTATTTGACAAAACCATCTCTGAAATCCGTTCAAAAATGTTTATCAAAACATATTCTTTTACGCTTCAATTTAATGACTTACATTCTCACCTTATGCCTATGAATTAGGTACACACGACCGCACATCAGTAGAAACACTTTTGGACCTTATGGCGTGGTAATAGAGTTATAAAAGTTTCTACCGACAAGCGGTTGACCGTACATTTCTGTTAGAAAATGGTCCATTGGAGTTATAGCGTGTGCCGCGAAACAGCCAAAACGTAGTCTGTGAAGAAGGGCTTGTACAGCCATGATCGCACCTAACTGAATTCAAAGACTAACTCGGCATACATTGCTCGTTGAAGTAAGGATATTGCAATTAACATAACCAAGCGTCCCAGCAATGTATACTGAATTAGTCTTTGAATTCAGTTAGGTGTGATCGTGGCTTTAGGTGGGTTTGGGTATGTAAGGGAATTGGTTTAACACTCACACAGAACCCAGCCCCTTACTTAAACTTAACAGGCCATCTGTTAGTACTTGGGCGTCTTTGGAGTCTTTTATAAATGTCTGCAAAAATCTCAGGTAGTAGGTCTACCCAATACTACCCATGGAACTGAACCACTTACCCTAAGAGCCCAGAACCTTTATTTTACGCGCGAGTTGAATCGCGCGTAGGCACTCGCGCGTTGCCGAGATACTAGAGCTACATGTATTGCGTCCAGATGAGGCGTTTTGCGCGAGTGAAATCGTGAGTAAATTAGGGAACGCGCGTAAAAAAAAGGTTCTGTGCGGGCTCTAAAAGCCCGTCCAGATGAGGTGTTTTACACGCGAGTCGACTCGCGGGTAGGCAGTCGCGCGTTGGCGAGATACTAGAGCTACATATATTGCGTCCAGATGAGGCGTTTTACGCGCGAGTGAAATCGTGAGTAAATTAAACGAACGCGCGTAATATGCGCGAGTCAACTCGCGCGTAAAACGCCCCATCTGGACACGGCCTAAGGAAAGTAAAGTTTGACACTTGCAGTGTGTTGGTACAAGATCCGAAATGTCAAGTTTTATGTGGTCTTTACTGTACATACCGCTATAATTAAACTGGACTTGTTTAATCATTTATGTAATTAACCGCTTAGAACTAATCGCCCGTTAAATTGGCGTAAAATTTATTCGTGTGTACTTCTATTTGTTGAACAGAAATAGGCTTAACCTTTTAATTTGTTTTACGTTCCTATGCTATTTTATTTATAAATAGATCAGACTTGTTAATGTTTGTGACTTTCCTTGCTTTACACCTACAGTCAGTATACAGGGTCATTAGTAAATATCTGCAAACCTCTCGGGTGGTTGATCTACCCATGAAACTGAACCCCTTTCGCTAAGAAAGTCGAAATACGATTTTTGTTTTAAATGAATCTGCATCAGCTGATAGCGCATTTTGTATGTAAGGTAGAAAAAAAACATTCCTCTTTTGATCTATGCTCCTTGGGGAAAGTTGTTCAGTTTCATCGATAGAGCTATCCCTTGAGAGGTTTGCAGACATGTAACAATAAACAAAGTAGAAAATCGCAAAATTTCACAACCACAGGCAGGATTCGAACCTGCGTCTTCTGCGTAAGTACCGCAGACGCTTTACCGAACACAGGAAGTGTTAAAATAAAAATCATTTTCAATGTACCAATAAGACCCTGTATATGTAGCTTTTATAAGAATGGCGGCAATCCATAACTACACAATATATACACCCATATGGTGCCGGCAAAGAATAACACCAACCCATCTCTACACCTGGATGTCGTAAGAGGCGACTAAGGGCTTATGAACCGGAGGATGGGCAGCAGCATCCTTCTGTGTATCGTGGTACTACTAGTAAGACAACGCCATAGTACAGTTAACGACAGGTCAAGCTTGACAGTCGCAGTGCGACTCTAGCCCGTATAAATAACGAAATAAGAACGGTACAAAGTCCAATATGTCAAGCTTGATGTGCTCTTGACTGTACCACGGCCAATAAATCGTACGGTCAACCGCTTGTCGGTAGAAACTTTTTCAACTCTATTACCACGCCATAAGGTCCAAAAGTGTTTCTACTGATGTGCGGTCGTGTGTACCACCAACAACAGCGGTCGCCAGGCGCAACGCTAACTACCGTGGTGTCTATGGCAATTCCCCGTCGTAGTACACTCAACATCACGTCAGTAGAAACACTTTGGACCCTAAGACATCGTAATAGAGTTCAAAAAGTTTCTACCGACGTGCGGTTGACCGTACCAAAGAGATTTTAACCTCGCTGCACTCGAGGTTCAAATCTCTTTGGACCGTACCTACCAAACGTTTTAACTGTAGCTCTGGAGGAAGCTTCCTGTCCTGCAGTGGACGTTTCATGGGATGTTATGAATGTAGCAGACGGAGCTTTGAGAGACACGACTTCCCGCTCTAATCCCGTGTTCATCAATCATCTTAAAAATCATCACGTTCTAATTTTAAACACGCTAGCGGCCAAAATGCGGCTTTTGCGAGCAGATTTTGACAGAAAAAGCAAAGTTTTCCATGCTAGTAAGGTGAAAAATAAGTTGATAACTTTTGCGATCTTACAATTTGGCAATGGGTCCAAATAACCTTTATATAGAGTGACTAGCGGTTCGCCCCGGCTTCGCACGGGTAGATATAGGTTCTTGTTGCATCGGGGGTTACTAAAGAAACCAGCCAAGCGCAAGTTGGACTCCCAGTTTCTTTAATTTCAATTTTGATAACGATTACACTCATGATAACTTTTGAATGGTAAGTATGTCCGATTTGAACAATTCAAAAAGTTATTTACAGGTACTGATATAGCCTTGAATACGAAATCATTTATTTGGATAAGGATTAATAGGTACGAATAATGTGGCCTATATAGTTTGTACCGGCGTTACTATTACATATTTTAACATGAAAAAGTAGTTATTGTGACGTAACTGTAATAGTTAGACATATGGTATCGCGGACTTTTTTGTAGATATTGATGGCTTCTATAATTCTGTAGTACAGTCAAGAGCACATCAAGCTTGACACATTGGACTTTGTACCGTTCTTATCAAGTAGACGTAAGGGCTAGAGTTGCACTGCGAGTGTCAAGCTTGACCTGTCGTTGAGTGTACATTACTTTGCTCTATTGTTAATAGTTTCGGCAGCGTACTCGATATAAGGATGCTATTTAGTATTTTTTTCACACCTTGGGTTACATTATCGAAGTTTTCATACGGAACCCTAACTTTTTTTTAAATATTTTATAGCCTATGTTCATCCCGGATAATGCAGGTTTCTAATGGTGAAAGAATTTTTCAAATCGGTCCAGTAGTTTCGGAGCCTATTCATTACAAACATACAAAAATAGGTACAAATCTTTCCTCTTTATAATATTAGTGTAGATTTACCTTATATTTATAATTTTTTGTCAAAAATGTAAATGACCCAGATACTATCACCAATATATTCTTTGCTATACCTTAGGTTGGACAGCGCTATACGCCCTTATCTCATTAGTTAAACAAATTTAATCAAACTAGTCATTGTGATGTAATATTGATGTAAGTCTTCAAGGATAGGAACTATACTACCGAGCAAATATATACACTCACTTTTACTACTCAACTATTAACGTTGGCTTGTTGGGCACGATACACTCTACCTTTCGTCAGCAGAAATATTTTGACAATGAGACCACTTAACTTATTATTGTTGTTACAAAAATACCTTTTCACATTACTAGCTCGGAAAACATTGCTTTATATGTTGAAATCTGCGTGCAAAAGTCACATTTGACCACTATCGTAGAAAAGGTTTTTAAAATTACAACGTGATGATGATGAATTACTGGCGCTATTCGTAAGTATAGTAGCAAATTTTTTTTTTTTAATTAAGATGATATGCCCATGAAACTGGACCACTTTGTCCGATAAATAGAAAAAAAATCGTCTTATCATAAACTTGTAACTAAACGCATTTTTGTGGGAGGACTGAAAAATTGTAAGTATTTAGAAATAATATGTTTACGGAAAAATTTAACAATAAAAAAAATATATCACACTTTATAAAAGGTCTTTCAGAGGGTCTTATTAAATAAAAGCAATATGTTTTTCACTCGTAAAAACCCACAACTGCTGAAACAATTATGATGAAATTTAGTACCAACGGAAACAACGTAAAAAAAGCAGACGCTTAACGATGAAAGACACCAAAGTAGCCAATTTACAAACAAAGAATAAAATGTAGGACAGAAATGAATGATTAGTTTCACAGTCATCCAAACTAGTAAATATGTGAGTCATACAATTTGAATGGGCACATTAATTTACAAGATGACTTTAACGAGCCATTCTCACCCCGTTAAGGAATAAAGGAAAGCCGTACTTACGTCAATCTATGACAACTCTGTGATTACAAATTCAGGGTTAACCCCCTATCAAATTTGAACAATATTTAAATTAACGGGGGCTTCCCTACACGTGTCTTTAAGTGACTTTTGCACGATTTTTTTAAGCTTTATCGTAAAAACGGGAAAACTTACAATCTTGAAAATTGGTGTTTATAGTGCATAAGCTATAGAATAACAACACATAATAAAAACTCCTCAAGTGCATGTCGCACTCCACTTGACCGGTTTTTAGGGTTCCGTACCTCAAAATAAACAAAACGGAACCCTTATAGGATCACTTTGTTGTCCGTCTGTCTGTCTGTCTGTCAAGACCCTTTTTCTCATGAACAATAAGAGGTATTGTTCATGAGAAAGAAATGTAAGATAACATAGGAAATAATGCACTGACCGAATTTGTCCAAACTTGTTACCGTGTTCTATGTTTGCACCTATACAGTGGAAACACGCACTGAGAGTTATGCAACATCGCAACGCAGTGGCTATTGTGAGTTTGTGTCTTGTGAGCAGTATAATACCGCACCGGTGCCATTTCTTGTATAATGAACGTGTCCGAGTACAATCAACACGTGATTCGTGTGTACAGTCAAGACCACATCAAGCTTGACACATTGGACTTTGCACTTTTCCTATTTCAATAGACGTACGGGCTTGAGTCGCATTGCGAGTGTCAAGCTTGATCTGTCGTTGACTGTACATAAATAAAAAAATATATTGGGGGACATTTCACACAAGGTCATCTAATCCTAAACTAGGCAAAGCCTGTGCAGACAATCAGAGACTGATATACATACATAAATAGATAAATAACACCCAGACACAGAACAAACACTTGTGTTCATCACACAAATGTTTGCCCTGGAAGGGGATCGAACCCGCGGGCCATGGCGTGAAAGGCAGACTCACTACCGACCACACCAACGGGCTTGTAAAGAAATATTAAAAAACAAAACCCCGACTGCGAAACACAAAAGAGGAAAACTAGCTAGGCTCGACAGGATTTGGATAACGTGAATTTTATAAGTTATTGCAGGCTTATATTTATAGGTATAGGCGAAAACATTTTTCACTTTAGCCCCTAAAATTCTCCATATTGATTTTTAAAATTTTAATATACCCGGTGTCAAATTTAACGAATTCATAAAAATCGATACAGCTGTTTAGTAGTTCCAAGGGCCAAAGACACGGACATACACGTATACAGGTCAAACACATAACCCTCCTTTTCGGCTTCATCGCAGTCGGGTAAAAAGATGATTTATCATTATCAGTTGAGAAATCAAATCAAAGTCTTGCTTTAGATCATTTGTATGACTTCCATTAAACTACGTTAAATGGTAAGAGCTGCAGAATGGTGTACTTTTACCGTGGGAAAATTGTTTGTATGTCTGTCTGTCCGAACCTAAAAGAACCGTATTTTTTAACCTTCATAGTCGGGTGGGTGATTATGGGATATACAGGGTGTAAGGCGTGATCAGTCAATCAAACTGAATAACTTTCTCAAAAAACAAATAACAAGAAAAAAAAACCGGCCAAGTGCGAGTCGAACTCGCGCCTTAAGGGTTCCGTACCTATCTACCATATGATACGAGTATACTAAAAGCTTATGCTCTTTGATTTTAAAAACTCCGCGACCATCCAACTTGACCCCTCTTTTATAGAAAAGTTCTTGAAACGGGAGCTCACCTTAATTGGATACTATTAGTTGTGAGAAGAATTGAAATATTTAATGATTTTAAAATTTATTCCTTTATTTGTACTGTGAGACCTAGCCTCTTGCCAAATTTCATAATTTTAGGTCAACGGGAAGTACTTTGTGTGTTTTTCTTTTTTGCATAAATGTATGGAGATGAGGACATAAAAAGCCACATCTCTTGATTGCGTCGTTGTGAAAAATTTAAATTTTCAGATCTTGTGTGGTTTACACACCTAAATATTCGTTATCAATTTCAACCTGATACCTCTTCTTGTTCATGAGAAAAAGGGTCTTGACAGACAGACAGACGGACAACAAAGTGATCCTATAAGGGTTCCGTTTTTTTATTTTGAAGTACGGAACCCTAAAAAAGCCGGCCAAGTGGGTGTCGGGCGAACACGAAATGTAGGGTTCCGTAGTAAAGTAAAGCAAAGCAGGTTTCGATGTTTTCATAATTTTTTTCCGTCATAACGACCAGCGAAGTCCAGCGCCTGTTTGTTATTTATATTTCTATTATTTTCAGTTTTTCGACTATTGCTTCTCAACCTGTAAAGCCTACTTAGCTGTGCTAGTTTTTCTTTTAATTTCATCATATACAGGATGTAAGGGACGGTGTACCGAAAACTAAAATTACATGTTCAGTCAACGAAACTGAACAACTTTCGCAAAGAAATATTTCTTGGAAATGAAAAAAGATTTGACCTTGGTAAAAAATCACTCTGGCCGAATAGTTTGTATGGAGAGGTCAATTTTTTATTTTCAAAAATGTTTCTTGGGAAAGTCGTTCAGTTTTATTGACTGAGCACGCCCTTTTAGTTTTCGGTACACCTTCCCTTACGCTACTAAGAATTTTTGTACATTTCCAGTAATAACCGTTTAGCCGGCAGGGGGGCGGACACTTGACTCTAACAAAAATTTGTGATCCCTTAATAAAAAAACCGGCCAAGTGCGAGTCGGACTCGCGCACTGAGGGTTCCGTACCACCACATAAACATAATTGTATTAGTTGAAATTTCATTAAGTTAATGTGCTAGATTTTTTGAGTCCGACACGCGCTTGACCAAATTTTATTATTTGTTGTTATTTTATAGCTTATGCACTATAAACATACCAATTTTCAAGTTTGTAAGTGTTCCCGTTTTTAAATAGAACTAAAACAAAAATCGCCTCAGCGACCATCCAACTTGACCCCTCTCTTATATGAATGTTCTTGAAACGGGAGCTCAACACAATTGGTTACAATTAGTTGTGAGAAAAAATTTAATATTTAATTATTTCAGACTTTTCCCATTATTTGTACTGTGAGACCTAGCTTCTTGCCAAATTTCATAATTTTAGGTCAACGGGAAGTACCCTGTAGGTTTTGCATTTTTGAATAAATGTATGGAGATGAGGACATAAAATGCCATATCTTTTGATTGCGTCATTGTAAAAAATTTAAATTTTCAGATCTTGTGTGGTTCATTCATGGATCCTAATATATGGTATTAATTTCAACCTGATACCTTTACACGTTCGTGAGATAAAGGGTCTTGACAGACAGACAGACGGACAACAAAGTGATCCTATTAGGGTTCAGTTTTTTTCTTTTGAGGTACGGAACCCTAAAAAGTAAGTCTTTGCGAACTCACAATATTTTCAAAAGTTCTATCTAACGACACCCCACACTTTGGGTCGACAAGAAAAAAAAAATCTATGTACACTTTGCTTGTAGGGGAGATACTGTAAAAAACTGTTTTTCAAAGATTTATCATACAACTTAGCCTGTTCCAATGTTCCTTGGGAAAAGTTATTCAGTTTCATGGGCATCACACCCTTCAGTATTATCACCCCGTTCCGTTACACGTATAGTGTGGTGATACAGAAGTTGGTCAGTTTTGTTTAGCAACTTTATTAATTTGGATCCGATTCCGAATCGGATCTAGAAACAATGGAAACGCGCTCCGTCTTCCCCTTGGGCAATTTATTGTCCATTATCCTCACTCAGAGCAATGCAGATCGCAATCTTAAAGGAAGCATGTGCTACCGATTAGCGTGGTTAAGCTTGGATGATCATTCTTTGGCTGCGATTGTTGTTAGATTTTGCTGCTGTAGTCTAGGCAACGAAGCGGATCGTTGTATGAAGACCCCTGCATTTAATCCTCAGTCGATGAAACACTACATGAGACAAACCATATATAAAAAAAAATCGGTACTTTTAATTTCTCCATACAAAAATTACAAAAAATGTATGAAAAATTTTTTTGTACTGAAATGTTTTTTTTTGGATTTTTTGAATTTACATTTAATTCATGATACTTTATCATCCTTTCAAATAAAATCTGCCTGAGAGATTTATGTTGGGGTCAACTGCTTCGTTGCCCACGCTACAGAAATCGCGTCTTTTTTGAGTTAATAATTTATTGTTACGAAGAGACTTCTGCCGAGTAACGATAATAATAACAAATAAAAGCTTGTTATAAGCATAAATACATATATATAGCGTCCTTACTTACCTATGAAATTGTCGTTTTTAGGGTACCGTACCTCAAAAGAAAAAACCGAACTCTTATAGGATCACTTTGTTGTCCGTCTGTCTGTCTGTCTGTCAAGACCCTTTATCTCACGAACGGGTAAAGGTATCAGGTTGAAATTAATACCATATATTAGGATCCATGAACCACACAAGATCTGAAAATTTAAATTTTTTACAACAACGCAATCAAAAGATATGGCTTTTTATATCCTCATCTCCATACATTTATGCAAAAAAGCAAAACCTACAGGGTACTTCCCGTTGACCTAAAATTATGAAATTTGGCAAGAAGCTAGGTCTTACAGTACAAATAATGGGAAAAGTCTGAAATCATTAAATATTACAACTTCTCTCACAACTAATGGTAACCAATTGTGGTGAGCTCCCGTTTCAAGAACATTCATATAAGAGAGGGGTCAAGTTGGATGGTCGCTGAGGCGATTTTTGTTTTAGTTCTATTTTAAAAACGGGAACACTTACAAACTTGAAAACTGGTATGTTTTTAGTGCACAAGTTATAAAATAACAACAAATAATAAAATTTGGTCAAGCGCGTGTCGGACTCAAAAAATCTAGCACATTAACTTACTGAAATTTCAACTAATACTCGTACAATTATGATTATGTGGTGGTACGGAACCCTCGGTGCGCGAGTCCGACTCGCACTTGGCCGGTTTTTTTTTGCAGATTAATGAGATCATAATTCTAAAGCTTTTTTAAGTATTTGTTTCATATTTGAAAGTTGATTTCAAAATTAAAATCAAAGTATTAAATATAGTTTTTATTTTTAGTTTGATATTTAAATTAAAAGCTTGTAAGTAGATTATTCGCCTTAAAATGTCGTCCGTTTTCAACATTAGATTTATTATATTTTTTACAGTTGATATTTTTGGGAAACTCAATTAAAGCTGCTGTAAGCTTAATTTCTTCTGATTCATACTTAAAACAATATAAAATTTGATTTTATCATATCTTTAAAAAGAAAAAGGACAGGTTGCACTCCGGGAGTGCCGGCAGAAGTGAAAACTTAAACATCAACGTTGTGCATTTTTGAATATTTTGGAATGGTTAGGGAATAATTTCGCACGAATTGTTTTATTTATCAGTATAAACGTGATACAATATTCATTTATTGCGCTACATATAGACAATCTTCGTCAGATCTGACGCGCCGCTAAAGAAATTTCACTTCAAAACTTAAACATCTGACGCGAGATCTGACGTGAGTTTAACATTTTTTACCCATCTAAAAAAGTGCCAAGCGCCGCTAAAGAAGTTTTCACTTCAAAAATATTAGTTTTATTTTTAATGCCTTCTAAAAATCCGGAGTCTTAATACTCGCACTCTTCCACACCCTGCATTGCCAGTGATGCGTCAGAAAAAGACGGCTGCAAATCTAGATCCCACGTTAGATTATTAATCACTTGCGCCATGTCAGATTTGATGACTCGGTTCGCCAATTTAATTCAATTGAACACGTTTAGCGAAAGGCCACCATTTCTAAACAGCATTCCAAGAATGAGTAAGACGTTTAGAAAACAAATATTTTACACCTCACTAGTTTGGAAAACTTTGTTTTATCACTTGAAATCTGCGTGTAAAAGTAAATTTTGGTCTCTAGCGTGGACAAGGCTTTTGTAATTAGATAGTGATGACGAAGTTCGGTAAAAGGTACTGGCGATATCCGTTAGCATTTCCTTTGCTGTAGTGAGGTGAGAAATAGTGTTGCGCTCAGCGAGGCAGCAAGCTACTTTCGCGTCTCGTGCCTTGAAACCCTTGCTACCATAGAATAGAACAAAGCTCATGGCTCAATCCTAGAATCCTTCGATTGCTCACGGCACTGGCGCCAAATATCAATTTTATTGCCTTGCATAACAAATACAACCACTTTTACCACTCGTTTCGCTCGTGGCTCAATTCTAGAATCCTTGGATTGCTCAAGGCACTGCTGCCAAATATAATTTTTTCTGCCTTTCATTACAAATACAAACACTTTTCAACCACTCGTTTCGCTCGTGGCTCAATCTTAAAACCCTTAGATTGCTAGAGTTTCAATGCAATGTATTGGCGCTAAATATCAATTTTGCTGTCTCGCATAACAAATACAACCACTTTTCAACCACTCGTTTCGCTCGCGGCTCAATCTTAAAATCCTTAGATTTTTTTATTTGCAAAAGGTACAATTGCAGACTACAGACTAAGTTATGTAACATAGTAGCACAACAATATAAAAAATCCTATAAAATGTCGCTGTCGTTTAAACGGCGAATTATACGATATGCAAGCTAAGAAAATGGAGTAGGTAATCCAATCGTTGGACTTCTTAAACTCACGGTTAGCTACCTATCATACTCGTAGCACTGGTGAAAATTGCAAGAAACTACAAGTGCAAGAAGTAAGCGGCATCTGAGTAAGGAAATTAGGTAACTAGGTAACTTCCCCACGAAATACGTTAAAATCTATTGGCATAGAGCTTGACGTCATTCTTTCGCTTGCTTTTAAGATTACAGGAGCTGTACAGTAGCCGTTTATAATCTTTATAAGATTATAAGCCTTTGTTTGCTATAGTTTGGTTGGATTTGCGAAACGCTTCGGTAAATATACAGAGTATTAAGTTTGATATAGGGTTTTTTTATAATATTCGTGTGAAATTAAACATCAAATTTTGTTCTACGACTTTAAAAAAAATTAAATTTACCAGCTAAAATAACGTTGTTTTTTGTTTTAGGGTACCGATCCAAATTGGTTAAAAATAAGCCCTTATGGTGCGACTTCGTCTGTCTATCTGTCACACCCATAGAGTACAAAGACTTGCGAGGTTTGAAGCATTGCTCTCTACTGCTCCAAGGTAGACCAATGCGTCAAACCGCGAAAGCCGAAAATCGTGTTACTCTATGGTCAAACCTGTTTATCTCAGTAACAACTCATGCTATCGACTTGTTTGGAATACATTTAAAATATGCTTGCCCAACTTTATTGCAAACGAAAGAAAATGTATTTTTCACTTCTCATGCTCTGAAAGTGCTTTTTTGTGCAGGATATATATAGGCTGCACAAAATCGAATTTTGTGCACTAGGGCAAAAAAGTAATCGCGGTGGTGTACGGCCTGCGCGCGGGCCTGCTCCAGCCCCCCCGCGCCGTGCGCGCGTCAACATATTCTTCACTAAAGCAGAACAACTCATTCTTCAGTTACATTTAGAGAGTACTTTTACGTTTTATTTCCTCGCAATCAAAGTGAAAAGCAGAGTTTATAACTCGTCCACAAAACCATTTTATCGTCGACATTACTATCAGCCCTCGCCTTCGGCTCGGGCTGCCAAAAGTCTCGGCAAAATGGTTCGTTTTGTGCACTTGTTGTAAAATCTATTATTTTTTATCCACACCATATTTGTCCCGAAAACACTTGAGGCAATTTTGCGTAAAATTCATAAACTGGAATACAATACAACTGAACTGTAACCGATCTCGCCACGGATTTTCGTAATTATTATTTATTACTAGGGAAAAGGAAATAGAATTTCCTCAATTAACTTTTGCAATGGTGACATCTACAGTTTATTAAATGTTTCATAATATTTCTGCCACTTGGTGACACTTCTCATTTATTGCTTACTTACTTTGTTGCACAAAGTTTTTTAAAAGTTTTTTTTTTATGTTACAAGTGAGCAAACGAGTAGGTGGGCTACCTGATGGTGAGTGGTCACCACCGCCCATAGCACCCACTGTCTTATTAATGGCATATTTTGACACTAATAAGACAGCAAAGCGCGTTGCTCACTTTGAGAACTAAAATGATATATCTCATGTGCCAGTAATTTCACTGGCTCCCTTGCCCTTCAAACCGAAACACAGCAGTGGAAACACTGCTGCTTCACGGCAGAAAAAAGCAAGGGGGTGCTACGTTGGCGTTTGACACCAAGCATTTTGGGCCCACGGTGCAAGAAATGTATTCTTTTATTTTTTAAATTTTTTTTTCTTCAATTAATAGTTTAAATTATGTTATTTATTATGTCATTCTAAGAATTAGTCGTTAGCTATTCGAGATTCAGGTACACATATCACAATTTTAACTGAAATCCGTTTTTACGTCTTTCGACGCAATAATGCTCGCGTTTCAAGTTTCACCGAACATAACCTTTTGTAAAACGAGTCCCTCTAGTTCTGGTATACAATAGCGGAACTACGGCAGTGACCTCGGGAGGTTCGACCTTGAAATGTAATAATGGTCAAGGAGTAAGCTTTAGTCCAAAGGGATAAGGTTTCGGTACCTGGTAAAACACGGAGCAGTTTCTATAAAATACGCATTAAACTGTCTAACTGTCCAGTCCAATGCGAACCTGTTAGTTTCAGTCACAAATTCTTATCGAAAATTTAATAATAGCAGACTTTTTTGGTGATAATAGATTTTTGTAAATAAAATATATGATTTAGAACGAATAATACAGCGTACTTTTGATAATAACAGTGTTATTATACTTTAAAGTTTTCTGAGGTATATTCATAGGTTTTCACGTATGAACTATTCCAAAAATCTTGCTGATAATTCACCCTGGTGTTCTCCAATGACAATTAACATGTGATTAGTGTTGTGCCGCTTCAATAACTGATATCGATGAAGGACACGCTAAACGGAGAGCAAACTCTGAGGTAATAATGGTTATGATAATAAGACGTGTAAGGGGGCGTCCGTAATGGGGTTAAAACATCTTTGTCTTACAAAGAATTTTACACCATTCGGAAAATAAAAGGAAGTTATTTACCTACCAAGAGGACTAAAGTTAATTATCTTATTTTCCTATTAATTTGTCTAGCTCCCTTACTGACAATTCAAACTGCAACCTCTGCTGTTTTGCGGCAGATATTTCTATTCTAAAAGGGAAAAACTTCCCAAAGTGACTTACACAAAGCTCGCCACTTTACATGGTCGAAAAAACAGCATCTGGGTTTTCCTTTCTTCCATTCATCCAGAAAAATATCCAGTAAAGAATACAAGACATCTTGCTCGGACATGAGACCAATACCACAAAAAAACAGTTTCCGATGTCTACGTTTATTACCTCTCAAGCCCAATGTCAAAATTCGCAGGAATCGAAAAGAAAGCGTAGTTATTTACGCGATAAGGTATAATTTCGCATAAATTGCAATACATTTTTCATGAATTTTCCATTATCTGGGAACTTTATGGGAAATAGACATAGGGGTCATATGTCAGAATTTTTCTGTATCCCAAAGGATCTTAAGAGACTAGCACTTTAATTTATTCCACCTAGTTATTTCGCACAGTTCGGCGGAGGTGTCGCGTCTGTCACATATTTAACTAGTATCAGGATAATAGTTACGAGGATATCCGCACTTGGTATACGCCCACGCTTACGAGTTTCAGTTACATTGGAGTAAAGAGAATATGAATTAAGAAGGATCAGGTTCATAGATAAAGATGCGTTACGAATTGTAACTATTTTTTAAACGACGCCATTTTTATGCAGTCATTTTGATTGTTTTGAATTTGTATGAAAGAGGGTAGGTATAGAAAGAAGTGAATCAAAGGAGTCGTGTCAGATTACTATGGGACCCCGGCCATATCTTGGTACACCCGTTAGTTGACTCTAAAAACATAACTAGAACGTCTATCTATATGTCAGATTTTTTGTTTAATTCGGCTTAATTTACTTGCAATATTTTGATTCATTTTTATTGATTGGCCATACTGGTAACACACAATATGGTGGAAAATGTCACTTGTTATGACGTTTGTGTGTAAAAATACCGATATTATATTTTCAAAATGTTTTTATTTTTCATATTTGGAACACTGAGACATAAATATTGCCATGCCATATTGCCGGTGATGACTTTTATCGTTTAAACAAAACAACAAAACAGAAACAAGAAAAACAAAAGCAGAGAGGTAAACAGAGGGTTAAACTAAGTAAAACTTTGTCTTATTTTCTAGCAGGTATACCTGTTTACATGCAGTAATTAAATAGTTTCCAATTCTACTGAACCCTAAATTTTAATTCTATGAAATTAACAAATTAAAATCCTATTATTAATTTACAAAGCGTGCGATTTTTAACTACAAAAGTCCTCAAAAGTTGCGTGTGCGCACAGCCTTAATTTCAGCTTCAGCGCGGGAGCAAGTAGGCAGGTAATCAGCATCATTTGTGTTGCCAGTTTACCTGGACCGCCCGACACGACCAGTCTCAAGAAATACACTAAAACAAGGAAAATAACAGCCGATTCGAAAAAAGTTTGCAAAAATTGAATTTGGTGTTTCGGGATTTTGATTCACATCAAATTTTGTGGGGTTCTGTTTTGTTGTCGATTGTCAAAATTACTGTCAATATTAGAAAGTAGCTATACATTTGCTCGAAAGGCTTTATATTCAGGTTAAGATTTTTTTCCCATACGCCTTTTTAGCGGAAGTCTGCTAATCGAGCCAAATATTATATAATTATGCAGATCAACAAACGCATACCAACAAATTTGATATTTATTAAATAAGTGCATATATCTGCGTGCTTTATCTTCCTTATTTTGTCTGCAATGACAAGGGGTATTTAACTGTCATAAAAGTTATCATTTTTATCATCGACTTTATACCTAATGGATTGAAAATTTATTTTATTATAAAATTTATTGCAAAAAGATCGACACATCACAGAACACGCGCAAACCATTATCGCAATTTTAAATTTGGAATATCATGTTTATTTTCGAAAACAGGACTGGCTGAAAATCTAATGCGAAAAAGAAGTTTTTGCCATAATGTTGTGGTTAAAAAATTATTAAAATAGTGGTAGCTTTTGCCTTGAGGCAAGGAAGTGTTGATTGTTTAAAGTGTTAATATAGTGTTATAAAATGAAGTGGCGTAATTCACATCTCCAGACTATTGTATCCGGAGATACGTCAGATGAGGAAATCGGGCACAGCTACTTAGGGACTTTGGTAAGTACAAGTTCAAAAATTCAATAAAAAATTTAGTACAGAAAACTGTTCGACTGTAAAATATAAAAAAGTAGTCACCACAATCGAAAATACACCGGATACTTTTAAAGTTTTTTTTGTAATAGCATATCTGATGATTTCTTTTCAAATATTTGTTTGTGTGCTATTTAGAGCTTTATGACAATGCGTCATTATACTAGTTTATGCAACGATACATAATGAGGGGTATAAAACTCGAGTGTTGGTTTATGGGACGCAGGCGAGCGTAGCAAGCCAAGTTCCATAATAAAAGACACGATTGTTTTATACCTAATTATGTGGAGTTGCATACACAACTTTATCTACTCTCATATCGAGAATCCTAAAATAATGTGTTAAAAACAAACCTCCTTTTTCTCTTTTTCCGGTGATAACTGCTAAGCGAAGTTCCTATAGCTGCTTTAAAAACATTCGAAGGCAAATCGTAAACGATTTTATCACTTATTTCATTACAAAACTAATTAAAATATGTAAATACAACTTTTGTTTGCTGAGTTTTCCGTTATTGCAACGAAACCTCCTTGCAGCCACAGACTACAAACTCATCAAGCTGTCAATGGCGCGCCTATAAAAATTAAAAAATTGTTTAATAGGTCTCCCGCGATGACTGTTAGTAAATTCAATACTTCATAATACACTCCCACAGATTAAAAAATGTTGCTAAGAGTGTTTCTAAGCACAGATTGACATTATGAAGATGTTAACCTACAATTTTTGAACGCATTATTGAGGATTAACGATATGAGAGTAGATAAATAAATTAAACTTTAACATATATAAAAGGTCATAATATGGGACAAGTTTGTTAGTAACAGAACTAGTAATTGAAGTGATGCATAAATTGCTTATTTACTTTCAAACGCTTACAGTTGCAAACAAAAGCTTCTGAATATTTTTTTTAGACAAATACACAAGATAAGGAGTCTAAACGATTAAATTAAGCAACAAATGGTAAAAATTCAAAAAGATCTTAAAGCATTATAAGTAGAATAGTAAAACAATATTTTCAATTTTATTATTCTGAACACAATAAACGTAGTGACTAAAATTGAGAAAGGGATGCTGAGATGGTTTGGTCATGTAGAGAGGATGAATGAAGGAAGATTGACGAAAGAGATCTACAAGGCGAGAGTTCACTCGAAACGTTGAAAACGTTGGAAGGGGAAGACCTCGGCGAACGTACCAGGACCAAATTCAGGACGTTCTGAATAAAGGCCAGGTTATAAGTACCCTAAACCGACGAACATGTAAGAAGGTATTGATGAAAGTTCAGGAAGCAAGGGAAGTATGTCAAGATCGTAGCAGTTGGAGAACTGTGGTCTCTGCCTACCCCGACGGGAACAAGGCGTGATATTATGTATGTATGTATGAACACAATATTTTAACATTACAAATGGGATGATAATCTACACGCCAAGCCTTATATATGTATATACTAGCTTTCCGCCTGCGGTTTCACCCGCATTAAATGCGTTTCCCGTGGAAATGAAGTGTTTTATCGCAGTTAAAAGTAGCTTATGTGCTATTCCAGGACCTAACCTATATGTGTGCAAAGTTTCAATAAAATTCATTCAGTAGTTTTTGCGTGGAAGAGTAACAAACATCCGTCCATTCATACTTACAAACTTTTGCGTTTATAGTATTAGTAGGAAGTAGGATAGGACTAGTAGGATAGTAGGAAGTAGGATAGGATAGTAGGATGAATATTTCTTAAATTAAAAATCATCATTTTAAATACCATCATCCAATACGAATGCATTAAAAACATTATGACAAAAGAAAAAAATCAAATGAAAATAGAAATTTAATGAATAATTACACCTCGAAATTTTATTTGTTTTGCTCCTGAAGTCTAGTGATTATACTATTGGTAACAAGCTCCTTTCACAAGTTTCACATAGAAAAAAAAATACTTGGATTTATAACGTGATCGACACGTTCGGAATGCGGATACAATTTTCTTTATTTAGTATTTTCTCGAAAATGGCTCAATCCATTTCGATAAATTTACCATACGAAGTTTTCGGGGGCGAAAAATCTGTCTAGATAGGTCTCATGTCTGGGAAAATTAGTTTTGCCCCTGTTGTAAGTATTTTTTCAATACCGCGTTTAGAATAGAAACCTACAGCGCCATCTGTTGGCGGGTAGCATAGCTTGCTCACCCGATAATATTTTGATGTTGAGGGGGCTATTATAGAGCGAAGCTCGGTCGCCCAGGTACTTATTATTATTAGTAGAATCACTGGGCTCCTAACAAAAACTAATCAAATTCCATGTTGTGTAATATTACTACGAGTATTTGTTTATTAATTAGTTGTTCATTACTGAAATAAGTTACGAAAAAAAGTACTAATTTTGATGACACATTTTACATTAGCTCTTTCTGGCAAAAGAAACAAAAGGTATTTGATAAAACCACAAACAAAAATGTTTGTAGATCCGTTTGATCATGTGATCAGCTCTCATACCGCTAAATAATACTAATTAATACTTAGTTCATCGTTTTGTGATAAACACCGGTGAATGTGTTAAACATACAAACGAACAAACAAACAAGCACGTGAGAGACTTGTTAAGGTTAGATACGATGACTGATGAGTTTAATGACGTCAAATTATATTAATTTTGTAATTTTTTTACAAGGTTTTTTGGTATGAATCTACATTAAATTTATTGTTATTTTGAGTATTGGATATTTTCACAAAACTGAATCACTTTCAACGGCGAAAAAGGTTTTAGGTTTTGGAGGTTATTTTTTTATTCACATACGAGTATTATCTTCTCTTATACTATATACTACTATAAATAAGTTCATGTCTGCCTATCTGTACAATCACTTTCTAAGAGGGTTAATTTTAGTTTATTTTTCAGGACAATTTTTTTTGGGCTTTGTGTACAGTTCGGTATGTAAAATAACGCTTTGCTTATTTCTGTCAAAAAGCGGCAGTGTTCGTAATAGAAAAGTAAATAAATCACCGATGCAGAGCTGCATGCCTGGAAATGCCCATAAGCTAAATGATTTGACTTGCTACCTCTATAAGGCTAAATAATTATGCCGAGCAAGAAATTAATGACACTTTTTAATTGACACATTTTCATTTTAACACATATTTTTTTAATAAACTGCCCACGAATCAAAAATCTTTGATTGGATAAAAATTAAAGTATTCTTCATTTGTATGCAGCCGCTGCTCCGCCGTCAAGATATTTTTCTTAATATTGCAAGTCAACCGCTCACTTTAAAAACACTAGTGCTGGAAATTACTCGTACCTTAAGCCGCTGTTTATTGATATAGGGTTGACTTTACCATTCTAAAGGTGATTTTCCGAGTGTTGATTCGAAGCGAGCAAAGATAATTTCCAGCGGTCACCCCCTGAAAACATGTCTCATGACTTTTAGGATTCCGTATTTAAAGGGTGCAACGAGACCCTATTACTTAGCCTACGTCAGCAGCCTTCTGTCTGTGCTACCTTCAAAGTACTGTAAAAAGTTTATAAAAATCGTCATACAGTTCTGTTTACTGTACGTTTTAACGTAATCTTTCTTTTTTGGTTTAGGTATATCGTAAAATTCATAAACATGCGTATTTTTTTTTGTTAACAGTGAATATTTTTATTGAAAACCACAAATAATAAAAACGGTCAAGTTCGAGTAGGACTCACAAAGGACGACCGGCATTTTCCATATAACGAATACTCAAAGTGTATTAAAAAAAACTGTTTCTGAGTGAACAAAAGTAGCAACCCCAAAAATCGGATAGACAACAAGTGTTCTTACAAAAAAAGAAGAACATGAAAAACGTTCCGTTCCATGCATATTTTACGATTGTAGTCATAATATAATTTTTATTTTTCTTGTCGATTATTTTGTGTGCCACGCGTAGTGAATCATTTTTTTTTTCATACGGTTGCTCTGTTACGGTAAAAAATATGTGTCATAAAAAATATGTTACGTCAGTGACAATAACACAAAGAGAAATATTCGTAAACTGGAACGTATTTGATAGATTTTCCCCGATGACAGTGACAGGTGACAGTTTTTTTTAATAGACGAGTGTTGCAAGCGCATTCGATTTTTTATACATCTTGAGTATTAAGTGCCGGGACTCCTTTATGTTCTGATACAAATACAGGGTAAAAGAAGCCCATCTCTTTACTGTGGTAAAAGGGACTACGTTCCGAACACTGAAAGGGCATCATATCGGTCAACAAAATTGAACTATTTTCAGTGAGTGAAATTTTCAGAAAATAAAAAAAATACTATCTATATAAATTTTACAATTAAGTTTAAAATGTAGTATATATATGCTATTTTTTAATCTAGATACACTTAAATATACTTCGGATATGAAACTGAACAACTTTCCCCAAGAAAAAGGGTAAACAATTTGGGAATTTTAGGCGCAAGGTGTGTATGAGGAAGGAAATTTTTTTTTCGACCTATGTTTTTTGGGGCAATATATTCAGTTTCTTGTACTGATTGCCATACTAGAGTATAGATAGTCTATATGTTTTATTATCACGCTACATAACGTGTAACGGAAAGGTGTGATAATACTGAAGGGTGTGAATCTGCCCATGAAACTGAACAACTTTTCCCAAGCAACATAGGTTGAAATACGAAAAACCAAAATTTGACCTCCCATTCAATATACGCTATCAGCTGATGCAGTTTCTATGAGAGGTCAAAATTGATTTTGTTCTATGACCTATGTTTCTTGGGAAAAGTTGTTCTATACACCCTTTAGTATCCTTTTAGTATCCCCTTCCCCTTCTATGACCTATGTTTCTTGGGAAAAGTTGTTCTTTACACCATTTAGTATAATCACACGTTTCCGCTACACTCTGTATAGTGCAGTGGTTAGATACTCTTGTTGTGCAAGTCCGACCCGCACTTGACTGGTTTTTTTATTACTTTTTGCAACAAAGTGTCAGTACTTTATACTTCATCATCATAATGACAATGATGATGTGTTCAGCAAATCGTGCTATTACTAAAATGTGTAAATAAATGCTGTCGTTAACAAAATGGCCGACGATTAGGTTGCAAATGCCTGCAATACGGAAATTTCTGTAAAAATCTTACTTTTCTGACTTTTTGAATAGTCAACCATTTTCCTTGTATATTAAGCTAGATCTTTTGAATTTTTTTACTAGCCATATTTGCGTCTTTATTCGGAGTGATTGTAAAGTCTTAAGATAAAAAAAAAACCGGCAAAGTGCGAGTCGGACTCGCGCCCTAAGGGTTCCGTACCTATCTACCATATGATATTTTATTTTATTTTATTTTATTTTATTTTATTTTATTTTATTTTATTTTATTTTATTTTATTTTATTTTATTTTATTTTATTTTATTTTATTTTATTTTATTTTATTTTATTTTATTTTATTTTATTTTATTTTATTTTATTTTATTTTATTTTATTTTATTTTATTTTATTTTATTTTATTTTATTTTATTTTATTTTATTTTATTTTATTTTATTTTATTTTATTTTATTTTATTTTATTTTATTTTATTTTATTTTATTTTATTTTATTTTATTTTATTTTATTTTATTTTATTTTATTTTATTTTATTTTATTTTATTTTATTTTATTTTATTTTATTTTATTTTATTTTATTTTATTTTATTTTATTTTATTTTATTTTATTTTATTTTATTTTATTTTATTTTATTTTATTTTATTTTATTTTATTTTATTTTATTTTATTTTATTTTATTTTATTTGGGTAGCTTACAGCTGTGTTTACAAAATAATACATACACTAAAAGATTACTAAAAGATTTTGCTCTTTGATTTTAAAAACTCCGCGACCATCCAACATGACCCCTCTTTTATAGAAAAATTCTTGAAACGGGAGCTCACATTAATTTGTTAATATTAATTGTGAGAAAAATTTAAATATTTAATGATTTTAGACTTTTCCCTTTATTTGTACTGTGAGACCTAGCTTCTTGCCAAATTTCATAATTTTAGGTCCACAGGAAGTACCCTGTAGGTTTTGCTTTTTTGCATAATAGTATGGAGACGAAGAAATAAAAAGCTATATCTTTTGATTGCGTAATTGTAAAAAATTGAAATTTTCAGATCTTGTGTTGTTTATGGACCTTAATATTCTTTATTTATTTCAACCTGATACCTCTTCTCGTTCGTGAGAAAAAGGGTCTTGACAGACAGACAGACAGACGGACCACAAAGTGATTCTATAAGGGTTCCGTTTTTTTTTTATTTTGAGGTACGGAACCCTAAAAATCAACTTACCGCCAGTTGCACAAAGCATCTATAAAGATTAAGCTCCTTTAACTCTATTGCCGATTCTTTCTGTTTTGTTGAAAGAGAAAGTTTCAGCAATCGATTTAAAGGACCATTAACTTTAAAGACGCTTTGTGCAACTAGTTGTTAGTCTGTTAAATTTTACTTAAAACAAATTTAAAAAATTTTGCTTACCAGTGAGTGTAGTTTGGCAGATTGTATTTCTTATGTATTAGGTACTGGTATACTTATGTTTAACAGGTATACGTATTCCTTGCGGAGTAAAAACCGTGGTCCCAGATGGCGTGGGGTCAAATGTCAAAAATATGAGAAATTGATTGATTTTTTTTATTTTAGTTATTTAATTTACTAGGTACACGTTTTATGTATAATAATAGCGGGAATTGCAGCAGTGTCTACATAAGCACTTTTAATTAGATTAGATCAAGTTCGCTTCTTCACAGTCAGCACTTCCTAAACTTTTTCTTTCATCATGCAATAAAACCTAAAATTTGTGACAGGCATAATTTTAATACTAGAAATAAGCATAAAATTGATCAACCATATACTAGATTAACTAAAGTCAATACATCTTTCGTTGGTCTGTGTAATACTGTGTATACGATACTCGTACAACAACAAAATACCTGACAATACAGTGCAATTACCTGAGAGAAAGTTTAAAAAATGTGTAAAGCAAACGTTATGTAAAAAAAGCTTACTATAGATTGGATGACTATATGAATGACAAAGAGGTATGGTGGTGCTCTGATATTCCAGCGAAACACAAGAAACACATTGTAAAAAGCCGACTCTTAAAGTAGGCCGTGCTGCAGTGGTTTCTTGCCGTTTCTTTTACGCTGCCATAGCACGATCCGAAACGGCGTCCACTCGCTCTATTTGCATTGTATTCTGCATGACATTCAATAAGTATTCTGTAAAAAATCTACATTGAATAAAATTATTTGAAGCTTACCTGAATCTGAATCTGTGTTATGCCGTTAAGTTGCCGCTTGGCAACATTTATATACGATTTATAAGCAGCATTATATGTTTGGTTATTTATAATCATTTACAATTTCAACAACATTCAGTGTGTAACAGAAAGAGTAAACCAACCCTGAATGATGTGATTCTGTCCATAAAACTGTACAACTTTTCTCAAAGAACATAGATAACCTATCCAACGACTGCCCACACGATAAGGTAGTTAAGAAAAATAATTCACCACCACTTTACTTGTATGGGAGATACGCTAAAAATAAATTTCAAAATTTTATTCTACCATTTTGTTTGCGTGGATAAAATTTAGATCAGTACTAACAGGTTTCTTGTGTTGAGGGTCTCTGAGCTAAGCCGCGGACAGACAGACAGACGGATATGAATGAAGGAACTATAAGGATTCCTTTTTTACTACGGAACCCTAAAAAGAAGGTGTAAAATTTGAAAACTTGAGACAGCGTTAACGTTTTAGTCACGGGTTTTAGTGTTTACCTACATGTAATAAAAGCTTGTTTTAATTATTATTTTACATATAATTTTTTATTTAAATACTTTTATAAACAGTTTGAGAATCGATGCTCCAATTAATGTCAGTGCATTGATGATGAGTCGAGCAGACTTGAATCAATGTACGGCGCTGCATTCCGCTTATCTTAATAAGTAAGGCGACCGAGCTTCGCTCTATAATATCCGCCTCGACAGTAAAATAGAACGGGTGAGCAAGCTATGCTACCCGCTAACAGATGGCACTGTAGGTTTTTGTCTTAAACGCGGTTTAAAAAATGGTTAAAAACATGGGAAAAAGGAATTTTCCCAGACTTGAGACCTCACAGAATATATAGTAAACAAGACCTAGCTAGATCGATTTTTGTCCCCAAAAACCCCCATATGGTCAATTTCATCGATATCGTTAGAGCTGTTTTCGAGAACACAATTACATTAATATTGCTCATTTAATAGTATAGAATTTATACTAGTTTCCGCCTTCGACTTCGTTTGCGTAGATTCGTGGATTCAATTTTCCTTTATTATTCTACTTACTTTCAACCGCTAATGTGTAAGCAGCCTAATGCCGGATTTTTTAATCCTCTCAGTCCCTTTTCAACTTTACGCTTTTATGACAAAACCTCGCTTTCTCACATGTAACATGAAAAAAATCAAGTGAAATGGATTTAAGGGCGCAGAAAAGAGGCACTTTTCACAGGTGGTAGGGCTTTTGTGCAAAGTCCGTCTGGGTAATTCTCAATTTGCAAAAAACTGACTGTGACTGCTATTTTTCTAAGCTGCAGTAGCTAAATATCGATATCATGCTTTGTTTTATTAAAGAATAGATGCCAATATTATGGCGAATCTATTTACTTCATATATACACAAGCATATGCATCTAAAAAGTTAAGTAAATGTCTGGAATGCTTGCTTAAAGTTTGTGATTTGATTGTTGGTCACTTCCATGGACGTGTGTCACACTGGTCGTAACTTTAATATTATCATGCGTGTATTCAAGGGAAGTATGTCAAGATCGTAGCAGGTGGAGAACTGTGGTTTCTGCCTACCCCAACGGGAACAAGGCGTGATGTTATGTATGTATGTATGTAAATTTAATAGACCAATAGATGTATAGTTATTTTTTAATAAATATGGTAATCATCAAAAATGTCCCTTCCGTGGGTGTGACTAGACAGTCTGAGTAAAGAAAAAAAATCTGTGCTTCATCTGGCTAACTAAATATGGAAAAAATGCCAATATTATGGCGAATATATTTACTTCATATATACACAAGCATATGCATCTAAAAAGTTAAGTAAATGTCTGGAATGCTTGCTTAAAGTTTGTGATTTGATTTTTGGTCACTTCCATGGACGTGTGTCACACTGGTCGTAACTTTAATATTATCATGCGTGTATTCAAACGCTACTACGCATAGACAAGGATTGGTATACCATATATTAAATCAGTTATAATTTTGTTGCTGCGGCGCGTAGAGTACGAGAAAAAAAATGTTGCATGTCTATTCTCACAATTCGTCAAGCATAAGTGGTCACAATTGTGTTGTTCATCAGAGCTATGTACGAGTACCTTTCAATTATTTATTTTAGTTTTGTCGTTTGAATGCGTTATCACATGAAAAATACTTAGACGAATTGGTCGTGCCTGCTTTTGGGGTTATGTATCGTACATAACAATGTAAAAATGTCACTTCCATGGCGTCACTTCCATGGTTCCCGTGGACAAAAATGTATGAGGTGTACGGTCACTTCCATGGATGTGTCACTTCCGCAGGTCCACGGAAGTGACAAAATTGTAAGATGCTTCCTTCACTAATGTCGTGTTATTTTAGATACGAAAACTCATAAAACCTTTTAAAATTATTGAACAGATACATATAGACCAGAATTTGCGTATCTCTTTTGTCATATCACTCTATAGAGTACATTATTGTAAGGATTGTCACTTCCATGGAACCAATTTATTTTCCACGCTAAGCTGCAGGGGCTTTTGGGAGCTGCTGCAAGGTCGGCGAATATTTTTTTCTAATTCAATGAGACTTAAACTAATAGGAGCCTACATCATTTTTATAAAAAAGACGTTTTCATTTTTTATAAATTTTTTGACCCAAAAATGAGAACTACCCGTCTGGATAAGTACCACCCTCTTGCTTTTTTCTGCCGTGAAGCAGCAGTGTTTGCACTGCTGTGTTTCGGTTTGAAGGGCAAGGGAGGTAGGGAAATTACAGGCACATGAGACATACCATCTTAGTTCTCAGGGTGGGTAACGCGCTTTGCTGTCTTATTAGTGTAAAAATTTTCACTAATAAGACAGTGGGTATCATGGGCGGTGGTGACCACTTTCCATCAGGTGGCCCACTTGGTCGTTTAGCCACTTGAACTTAACTTTTTGAACTGAACAAGTATTAAAGCTGTTTTCCTTCCAATTCAAAGATTTTGGAAAATACACGCGTAGAAGCGGAGCGTTTCTCTCATGTCAATCACTATAATAATACGAAAATAATTGCAGTACCGGCCACACAGGCGGACTGTCAAAACAAAAAGTCTGCCGTCTGCTGTGCCTCTTCTCTCGTGCGTGTGCGCCGCAGCTACACTAGTCATCATCCCCACTTCTTCCGGTTTTGCAAATATCGTGTCAAATCTGTCCCGTTTCCAGCAAACTGCACATACCTCATCAGTATTGAGGACTGAATTTACCTAATCAGGTATATCCTGCGCCTACGCTGCTTCCCGACACTTACAATTGTGTGGATTACGAGATTAAGCGTTTCGAATGTTGGCTAGTGAATGTTAATGTAAATGTTATCTTTTAAAGTTACTCGAAATGTCTTACTCAATACTTACTTAATGTCACATAAAACTCTATAGAAATTTTACAGATTCCACCCCCGAGTTCCACCCCGTCACTCCAAATACAATTCAATTTCTGACACTGAAAGACACTATAGACTGGGACGAATTTCAAAATTTGGCTCTCCTTCTTAGGGTCAGAACTTAAATGGGACCAGATCTGACAATCAAGTTTTTCTGGGGTTTTGAACACCGCAGAATTAAAAATTAAAGTTGCCGAAATCCTACTAGTTCAATAAAGTCAAACAAAAACTTAGGCTAAATCACGGTAAGAGGTTTCTTGTTTTAAAAGTGTTCTTTAGGTCGCCCTGAACATATCTAGAAAATTCTCCGTTGACCCCAAGAATGACAATAGCATTATAATTATCGTAACCAAAGAGATGAAGCCAAACCAACACGAAGATTTTGGTTTATCAAAATTTTTATATAATATAACCTTCTTTGACAAGGTCTGAATTAATTTTAACTTTATCGTCTAACAGTAAAGTATACTTTTCTATGCAATAGTCGAGTCTGTGTCACAGTTTTGAAAGGTAATACGTGCTCGCGACGTTAAACGAATCAATTTGAAAACTGGCGAAACTTTTCCTTCCGCGAATCAGTAGAAACACTTTTGGACCTTATGACGTGGTAATAGAGTTGAAAAAGTTTCTACCGACAAGCGGTTGACCGTACCTTGAACTTCATATCTTTTCCTGCATAATCTGCGAAGTACCCTAGCCTCTGAATAAAATTAACAACAAAATTTACATTATTATTATTTTGGCAATCGTCGACCCATGTTTGGGGACATTTCTGCCAGTGTGGTGTTCTAGAACATTCTTCAGTTTTTGGAATTTCTTCACTTTTTAGAAGTAAAAAATATGGCGAACCGCCAGTGTCGAGTGGGGAAATTGTTCATTGCTCTCCCCGTAAAGCGATAGTGGACTTTACGAAGGAAATGTCCATAACTTTTTGAGACAACACAAACATGGTTCAATCACTAGATAGCTTGAAATCTTCATTAGATGCGCACTCCGTAGTTGATTCACTGCATAAAACACTAAATTATCCACTAAATCACTACATGCACAAAAAACAAGGATTTGAACCGAGCAGGCAAGAGCCCACGCCGAGTTCCTGTACACCATGTTAAGGCTTTGAGGGTTTCGTAGGTACTTAGGTTAAGATGCCAACGGGACGCTATACCGCAGTCTCGCACAAGTGTATTAAAAACGCGCGATTTTGATAGCACTTGACCAGTTTTTAGGGTTCCGATACCAAAATGGTAAAAAAAAGGAACCCTTATGGTGCCGCTCTGTCTGTCTGTCCGTCTGTCTGTCACACCTCTATATCTCAGCAACCACTTATGCTATCAACCTGAAATTTGGAATAGTTTTAGAATATAGTTGCCCAACTTAATTGCACAAGAAAAAATTTTGAAAAAAGTATGATTATTAATATAAAGGGGGCCAAAATAGGGGGGGCCAAATTTCAAATTGTCGCTACTAGGTCGAGTGGGGTATCATATGAAAGGGCTTTACTTGAAAATTTTAAAATATATTTTTGTATTTTTTTAAATTTCTTAGTTTTAAAGTTATGATGAAAAATGTCAAGAAAAATACCATTCCCCCCCCCTTATCTCCGAAGTTTGAGTAAGGAAAAATCTGAATTAATTACAGTTGACAGAAGTTTATATAAACTTTACAGCAAAAATAAAACGATCTTTCTAAGTTGCACAGTTTTTCAGAAATCTGCAAAAAACCTTTACAAACAAATTTAGTTTTGCGGTCCTGAAAATGGACTTTATTGCTTCCAAAAATACTATAGGTATATCGGAACCCTCGGCGCGCGAGTCCGACTCGCACTTGACCGGTTTTTATTATTTGTTGTTATTTAATAGCTTATGGGAATGCCTAGATGCCCCTTGTGGTGCCGGCAAAGAATAGTACCAACCCTTACATACCCGTGGGTGTCGTAACAGGCGACTAAGGATTATAAACTGGAGGATGGGATGATCCTCCTTTGTATCTAACATCTTACTTACTGCAGTCACCTACAACCGCGGTCCATGGTGCCAGCCGTAACGCTAACAAGCGAGGTGACTATGGTACTTCCCCTCTACATTTTTCCAGCAAAAGCTAGAATTCTAGAGGGAGCTCCCTGTCCTGTAGAGGACGTTTCATGGGATGTTATGATGAATAGCTTATGCACTATAATTTCCAATTTTCACGCTTTTATGTGTTCCCGTTTTTACGATAGACTAAAACAAAAGTCGAGCTAAAATTGCCTAATAAACATGTTTTTAATAGGGAAGCCCCCCTTGATTTTGTTATTTTTATTATTTGTTGTTATAGCGCAAACAGAAATACAATATGAAACTTTAACTGTCTACCTAATACGATTCATAAGATACAGCCCGCTGACAGACAGATAGGCATCGGAGGTATATTGAGACACAAAGCGTACGCTGAGCCTGAACCCCACATGCTGTGAATTTAGATGTTCCTTCTATTTTGTTCCTATTTTGTAAGTATGTGGAAATAAATGGTTTAAATGGTTTAAATTAATAGGGTCCCATGTTTCACTCTTTGGGTACGGAACCCTAAAAATAAACCCAGTGCGAGTTAGCGCAGGTTATTGTAGGTAATTTTGAACCACCAACTCGCATTTGTTTTTTTTGTTTATTAACGTGTTTACTTACTTTCATATAAAACTTTAGACGTTGCTGTTAATAAAAACATCCGTATTTCCTTTATAAATATTTAGATTTGTTTATTTTTTTTCACGCAAAGTTTCCTTAAACGAATTTTCCTTGTTTATGTTGTGTGTTTATCTAATAATTTGATAAGGAATTTAAGTATTCTCAAATGTCCAGTCCCATCTGGGCATATACAATATGTCTGGGGACCAACTGCTTAAATTTAAATGTCATCATGTCGTCAGGGTTGTAAGGTCAATGACCACCTTAAAAAACATGGTGTCAGAGTTGTTGAGCCGCCAAAGGCTTCTGACATGGCTTCTTCAATAACGACTACTACTAAGTAGTACCTAGCCGACACCAACGGCTTAACGTACCTTGGATATTCCAGCGAAACACAAAAAACACATTGTAAAAAGCCGACTCTTAAAGTAGGCCGTGCTGCAGTGGTTTCTTGTCGTTTCTTTTACGCTGCCATAGCACGATCCGAAACGGCGTAGACTCGCTCTATTTGCATTGTATTCTGCATGACATTCACTAAGTACGAGTATTCTGTAAAGAATCTACATAAATAAAATTATCTGAATCTGAATTGACTTGGAAAACTTGGAATCATAAAATTTTTCGGGCATTCAACCAGACTGAGGAAGTCGCACAAGGCAAGCATTTTTGACATTTTTTTTACAGTGTCCCCATCGGGAATCGAACCCAGAATCTCCGGATCGAGAGCCGAACGCTCTAACCGCTAGACCGCGGCGGTTGTTGCTGGTACGGTCAACCGCACGTCGGTAGAGACTTTTTCACCCCTATTACCACGCCATAAGGCCCAAAAGCGTTTCTTATGACGTGCTGTCGAGTGTACTCCAGTTTTACCTTTAGAATATTAAAATAACACAGTAAACCCATAATTAAAACCAGATAGTTATTCAGTTTCCTCGTGCCTAGATTGATATGTGATTAATTGATTTAATCGTAGTTATTTCTCGTCAATTTCCTTGCAATTTTCCTGCAGTAAAATATGGTATGTTTTAGCTTGGAGGTGAGCTACGTGTTAACAACGAACAATGTGTTAAGGGATAACATAGCAACATTTTTATGTTATGTTTTTGGGTGAAATAGCTCCATACATGTGATCTGATCACCCTTCTGCGCGAGCCGCGGCGTCCCCATCAGAAATGTTAAGTCAAGTACCACGGCCGCACATCGGTAGAAACACTTTTGGACCTTATGGCGTGGTAATAGAGTTGAAAAAGTTTCTACCGACAAGCGTTTGGCCGTAAAAATAATAAAAAGCACTGATTGGTACGAGAGTCGACAAAAAAATTTCTTCGATTTTCACGTGATATTCAGGGCAAAAACCGGCTAAGTGCGTGTCGGGCCACGCGCAGTAAGTATATGGTTGGGTTCCGTAGTTCTTTTTACGATTTTTTTAGCGAGGTCCTAGTGCCTGATTGATATTGCTATTTCTATAATTTTTCGGCTACAGCTCATTACCCTGTGAAGCCTTCTTCATTATTATAAATTTGTTTTTCATTTCATCATATATACTACTACCAGAGAATATATAATATATTTCGCAAACGGATCCCTAACTCGAAAAATAATATATGCAAACTCACATTACTTTTAAAAAAACATCACCCCCACTTTACTTTTAAGGAAGATACACTAAATATTATTTTTCAAGATTTTATTTTACCACTTTGTCGACGTAAATGAATTGTATTGTATATCCGTACTTAATTTCAGCTTTCTAGTACTTAGGGTCTCTGCGCTAAGAGCTAAGCCGCGGACAGACAAACAGACAGACGGACATGACAAATATATAAGGGTTCATTTTGACTACGGAACCCTAAAAACGAGATTATTATTTATTTATTTTATTTATTGAGCTTTATTACATAAACTTATAACTAACTTATAACTAGCACCGTTAAACCTATGTAGGTTTGTCTCGACGCTATCCTCATCCGCACAAAGATTAATACAAAATAAATTATAACGAAAGCACGAAAAGATAAAATAATCAATTACAAAGTCAGTGTAAAACTCACTATAAATGACAAACTATACGCTGCATACATAGCCGAGCGAGTGGGCTCTGCACGCATACTCCAGTAAAATTACGAGAGATTGTATGGCGAAACGGAAATAATTGATAATAGCCGTGATTCTTTTTCAGATCGATAGATTATATTTCTGTGTAAAGGTTTTTAATGGAATCCACCTAAATTTACTTCATTTATTTATTTATTTTGCCGTCCAAACATTTAAAAAATATGGAATTTCGGAAAAAAATGTTAATAGATTATTTTTTTTATTTACGGCTTGCTATATATTCAGAATTTCATATTATACATGAATCCACCTAAAAATATTAGCTTTTTTGTATTGTTTAACTTTTATAGCACGAAATTTAAATACAGCTTATCTTCGCAACCAAAAATAGTAATAGATCCGTTTTGCTTTCTAATAATTTAAATAGTGCTATATAATCACATTTTTGGCAAATCCAACATAGATGTTTACAAAATCATTGTAAACCAGCGATTACAAAAAACTTTTTTTTTATTTAGTATGGCATTTTTGTGAATATATATAAGAATGAATTACATTTAAAAAGGTTGAGTTTAGTTCAGTTTATTCCTATTATTTTACCTCGACTTTATTGGCCCTTATATGTAAAAATAAGTGGAGATTTTATGTTTTGAAATAAATTGATATTGTTAAATATATTTATGGTGGATTTAGATGCCTATATGTAAAGTATACGTTTATCTATGATATAAAGTATATAATTGTCTATTACTATTTTTGCCTTAGCTGTTATTCGAAAAAAATATTCCGCTTTAAATTTTAGGTGGATTCGTAAATATTGCGTCTTAACATCATATTTAAATACGATATACACAAAAAAGTAGCTATTAGCATTTAATGTTTTGCAAAACCGTATTTTTACTGGACTAGCAGTGTTCCTCCAGAAACCGGTTTGATGTCTCTGTACAAACAGGCTGCTCCAATTTTCTCAGTCAAGAGTTGATTTAAAAAAGATTTATTTGAGCTCTGCATCAAGTTTTTTGAACATTTCTTGTTTGAGTACTGAGGCTATATTATTTGGTGTGGTACTGTTCCTAATTTTGTTTGGTATTTGGTTAATTAGTTCGGGTACAATATACTCCGATACTCCGATGTCTCAGTAGATGGGGGAAAATGAAAGGATCAAGAAAAGCCAAATGAAAACTTCTAGACTGGAGCCCGGTGGTCAGGAGGCCTTTTCCAGATTTACAGGCTAGTCTGTTTTAGCTAGAGCCCCCAACTTTCTTGTCTGGCAAATGTTTTGAAGTATCACCATAAGGCTACTCCATATGAACAATCACATTACATCCAAACAAATAAGCCTGAAAATCTGAAATAGACAATTTCTTTGTGATGTCATGGTGATATATGAATGACAAAGAGGTATGGTGCTCTGATATTCCAGCGAAACACAAGAAACACATTGTAAAAAGCCGACTCTTATAGTAGGCCGTGCTGCAGTAGTTTTTTGCCGTTACTTTTACGCTGCCATCACGCCTGCAGTCTACGCCGCTGCCATAGCACGATCCGAAACGGCGCGCCGTTTCGGATCGTGCTATGGCAGCGGCGTAGACTCGCTCTATTTGCATTGTATTCTGCATGACATTCAATAAGTATTGTGTAAAGAATCTAAATTGAATAATTAATTCTCAAATCTGAATCTAATCTGAATCTGATATTCAGGGCAAAAAAAAGTTATTGCCGGTGATAGAGTAGCTAAGGGTGATACTAAAAAACATCTTCCAGACAAGAGATTCGAGAGCTTTAGCTAAACAGGCCAGCTTGAAAATCTGAAAAGACCTCCTGAACACATGTTTTTTTGTGATCCTCTAATTATCCCCTATCTACTAAAACATCTTGTTTTCACCCTGATTATCATATTAAAAAACCGGCCAAGTGCGAGTCGGACTCGCGCCTTAAGGGTTTCGTACCTATTAACCATATGATATACTAAAAGCTTTTGCTCTTTGATTTTAAAAACTCCATGACCGTCCAACTAGACCCCTCTTTTATAGAAAAGTTCTTGAAACGGGAGCTCACCTTAATTGGTTACTATTAGTTGTGAGAAAAATTTAAATATTTCATCATCATCTTTATTCATGAAACAGTACATAACTGTGTGCGAATTACAATAAAATTAATTAATAGAATAAAACTAAAAATTTAAATAATATCACAAAAATAGAAAAGAAGTGTCGAAATATAATAAAATGCTCTTCAATATTTAATGATTTTAGACAAGAAAAGAAAAAAAAACCGGCCAAGTGAGAGTCAAACTCGCGCCATAAGGGTTCCGTACCTATCTACCATATGATATACTAAAAACTTTTGCTCTTTGATTTTAAAAACTCCGCGTTATAGAAAAGTTCTTGAAACGGGTTACTATTAGTTGTGAGAAGAATTGAAATATTTAATGATTTTAGACATTTCCCTTTATTTGTACTGTAAGACCTAGCTTCTTGCCAAATTTCATAATTATAGGTCAACGGGAAGTACCCTGTAGGTTTTGCTTTTTTGCATAAATGTATGGATATGAGGACATAAAAAGCAATATCTTTTGATAACGTCGTTGTAAAAAATTGAAATTTTAAGATCTTGTGTGGTTTATGGACCTTCATATTCGTTATCAATTTCAACCTGATACCTCTTCTCGTTCGTGAAAAAAAGGGTCTTGACAGACAGACAGACAGACAGACGGACAACAAAGTGATCCTATAAGGGTTCTGTTTTTTTATTTTGAGGTACGGAACCCTAAAAACCTTCTCGGCTCCTGTTCCAGACCACAGTTTTTCTGGTAAAAATACTTACAATTTTAACTTTAACATTGACCTAGTAGGAGACCAGGCAAATAAAGAAATTGAATTGAAATTGAAATCAAGAAAAAAACGGTGTGAAAAATTACGCATTTTTTTTTACTATGTATGGGCTTACTCTTACGCATGAAATATATTACGGATCATTTGACACATGACATATTTTCTTATGGCCACTGTGATGCACTAACTCACAGCAGAAGTCGGGCAACAGGAGGACATATACTACACCCTGAGGATACCCAAAGTCTCTACCCTGGGCAGATCGTCAGCTGTTTTGAGGCAGCCGGTGGGGCTATTGAGGCGTAGTATAAATAAAGGGTCGGCTAGATTAGATCTTTGCAAGACGCAAAGGCAGTTGGGAACTAGGAGCCCGACCCCTTAACTTTCATTTTATTTTAAAACGTACTGTAGGCCGCACGGCAGTGGTAACTCTTTGACCTAGAGCGGGTATCTAGGATGTCGGCATACTTGCAGCCCCACCAGGTTGGTTTTGGTACACCATTGGGTTGCGAGGCAGCCATTCACGCAACGCGTACCTTCGCATTGGAAGAAAACAGCGACAACGTCATTATTAAACTGGACATACGTAACGCTTTCAACAGCATCGAAAGAGATGTAATACTATCGGAAGTAGCAGAGCTGACGCCGAGTTTGTACCCGTTTTTAAGCCAGTGCTACTCTACCCCGAGCAACCTATCATATAACGAGGCTTGCATCTTATCACAGGTGGGCGCTCAACAGGGCGATCCTTTGGGTCCATTAATATTCAGCATGGCTATCCACAAGATCATCTCGAGGTTGGAAGCTACACTCAATGTCTGGTATCTGGACGATGGTACCATTGGTGGAAGCCCTGAAGTAGTAAAAAAAGATATCTTAATGCTTTTCCCCGCTCTCAAAGAGCTCGGCTTGGAGGTCAATACCACGAAATGCGAATTTTTCGCCTGCAGCCCGGCATCAGCAGCTCGATTTGAAGAATTCGCCTCTCACATCCCTGGCCTGAGGGTCATGGATAGGGCTACCCTTAGTCTCCTTGGAGCTCCTATCTTTTTTGAGGGCTTAAGAGAGTGCATGCAGACCAAGACTCATACCCTGGAATCACTTGCGGGTCACTTAAAGAACCTTCCGGCGCATGTGTCACTGACTCTTCTAAGGAACTGCTTCGCGATGCCTAAGTTGACGTATGTCATCAGGACGGCTCCTACATGGAAGCTCCCAGAAGAAGTTCTCAACTTTGACAATGTTCTCAAGAAAACCCTCGAAGACACAATCAATGTGTGCCTGAGTGAGGCGCAGTGGTGCCAGGCTAGCTTGCCGGTGCGCCACGGTGGATTGGGGGTGCGCCGTTTGCATGAGACAGGTCCTATTGCCTTTTTGGCCTCCGCGTACGGGGTCACTGAGCTCGTCACTCACATTCTACCCTCTAATGGTGGCGGGATCTGTGTCCCTTTTGCTTCGGAGGCCCTGAGCCTTTGGGCTATCCTCTGCCCCAACGATAGCCAGCCATCAAATCCAGAGAGGCAGAGAAACTGGGACAACATTGCCTGCCGACATCTATTTTCGTCCCTTCTGACCGAAAGTTCTAGCAGCGAATCGGCACGTCTGCTCGCGTCGACCAAGGCCGAATCAGGCGCCTGGCTGCATGTTTTACCATCCCCCCACATAGGTACGTTGCTGGACAACGATTCTCTCAGAGTGGCTGCAGCACTCCGCCTTGGCTGTGTGGTGTGCGAACCGCATACCTGCATCTGCGGTACTACGGTTGACGCTAAAGGCCACCATGGCCTAAGCTGCGCGCGAAGCGCCGGGCGGCGACCTCGCCACCATGCAGTCAATGAAATCATTAGGCGTGCGCTGGTCTCATCCGGAGTGCCATCGATCCTAGAGCCTCCAGGGTTGTCGCGTTCGGACGGCAAGCGGCCGGACGGTCTTACTTTGATTCCTTGGCTGAGAGGGCGGTGTCTCATTTGGGATGCCACGTGTGTCAGCACTTTTGCGGCCTGCCATATTGCTGGCACTCTGCAGATTGCTGGTGCAGCGGCAGAGGCAGCTGCTCGTGGCAAACACACCAAATACTCTGACTTGGAATCAACGTACGTCTTTGTGCCGTTTGCCGTTGAAACTGCTGGACCGTGGTGCTCGGAGGCAAAGAAGCTGGTCGGTGACATTGGTCGTCGGTTGCGAGAGAAGGGTGGCGACGCCCGCTCGGGTTCGTTCCTTGTCCAGCACATCTCCCTCGCCATACAGCGGGGCAACGCGGCCTGTATTATGGGTACATTTGGCCAGGGATCTCTGCGCGGGGGACTATTTGACTAGTTTTAAGTGTCCATGTGTGTGTGTGATTCTTTTATTTTGTTTTGATAATTTAATGAATCTACGATAATTTTATGTAATGTAATTGAATCTACATTAAATAAAATTATCTGAATCTGAATTGACTTGGAAAACTTGGAATCATAAAATTTTTCGGGCATTCAACCAGACTGAGGAAGTCGCACAAGGCAAGCATTTTTGACATTTTTTTTACAGTGTCCCCATCGGGAATCGAACCCAGAATCTCCGGATCGAGAGCCGAACGCTCTAACCGCTAGACCGCGGCGGTTGTTGCTGGTACGGTCAACCGCACGTCGGTAGAGACTTTTTCACCCCTATTACCACGCCATAAGGCCCAAAAGCGTTTCTTATGACGTGCTGTCGAGTGTACTCCAGTTTTACCTTTAGAATATTAAAATAACACAGTAAACCCATAATTAAAACCAGATAGTTATTCAGTTTCCTCGTGCCTAGATTGATATGTGATTAATTGATTTAATCGTAGTTATTTCTCGTCAATTTCCTTGCAATTTTCCTGCAGTAAAATATGGTATGTTTTAGCTTGGAGGTGAGCTACGTGTTAACAACGAACAATGTGTTAAGGGATAACATAGCAACATTTTTATGTTATGTTTTTGGGTGAAATAGCTCCATACATGTGATCTGATCACCCTTCTGCGCGAGCCGCGGCGTCCCCATCAGAAATGTTAAGTCAAGTACCACGGCCGCACATCGGTAGAAACACTTTTGGACCTTATGGCGTGGTAATAGAGTTGAAAAAGTTTCTACCGACAAGCGTTTGGCCGTAAAAATAATAAAAAGCACTGATTGGTACGAGAGTCGACAAAAAAATTTCTTCGATTTTCACGTGATATTCAGGGCAAAAACCGGCTAAGTGCGTGTCGGGCCACGCGCAGTAAGTATATGGTTGGGTTCCGTAGTTCTTTTTACGATTTTTTTAGCGAGGTCCTAGTGCCTGATTGATATTGCTATTTCTATAATTTTTCGGCTACAGCTCATTACCCTGTGAAGCCTTCTTCATTATTATAAATTTGTTTTTCATTTCATCATATATACTACTACCAGAGAATATATAATATATTTCGCAAACGGATCCCTAACTCGAAAAATAATATATGCAAACTCACATTACTTTTAAAAAAACATCACCCCCACTTTACTTTTAAGGAAGATACACTAAATATTATTTTTCAAGATTTTATTTTACCACTTTGTCGACGTAAATGAATTGTATTGTATATCCGTACTTAATTTCAGCTTTCTAGTACTTAGGGTCTCTGCGCTAAGAGCTAAGCCGCGGACAGACAAACAGACAGACGGACATGACAAATATATAAGGGTTCATTTTGACTACGGAACCCTAAAAACGAGATTATTATTTAATTATTTTATTTATTGAGCTTTATTACATAAACTTATAACTAACTTATAACTAGCACCGTTAAACCTATGTAGGTTTGTCTCGACGCTATCCTCATCCGCACAAAGATTAATACAAAATAAATTATAACGAAAGCACGAAAAGATAAAATAATCAATTACAAAGTCAGTGTAAAACTCACTATAAATGACAAACTATACGCTGCATACATAGCCGAGCGAGTGGGCTCTGCACGCATACTCCAGTAAAATTACGAGAGATTGTATGGCGAAACGGAAATAATTGATAATAGCCGTGATTCTTTTTCAGATCGATAGATTATATTTCTGTGTAAAGGTTTTTAATGGAATCCACCTAAATTTACTTCATTTATTTATTTATTTTGCCGTCCAAACATTTAAAAAATATGGAATTTCGGAAAAAAATGTTAATAGATTATTTTTTTTATTTACGGCTTGCTATATATTCAGAATTTCATATTATACATGAATCCACCTAAAAATATTAGCTTTTTTGTATTGTTTAACTTTTATAGCACGAAATTTAAATACAGCTTATCTTCGCAACCAAAAATAGTAATAGATCCGTTTTGCTTTCTAATAATTTAAATAGTGCTATATAATCACATTTTTGGCAAATCCAACATAGATGTTTACAAAATCATTGTAAACCAGCGATTACAAAAAACTTTTTTTTTATTTAGTATGGCATTTTTGTCAATATATATAAGAATGAATTACATTTAAAAAGGTTGAGTTTAGTTCAGTTTATTCCTATTATTTTACCTCGACTTTATTGGCCCTTATATGTAAAAATAAGTGGAGATTTTATGTTTTGAAATAAATTGATATTGTTAAATATATTTATGGTGGATTTAGATGCCTATATGTAAAGTATACGTTTATCTATGATATAAAGTATATAATTGTCTATTACTATTTTTGCCTTAGCTGTTATTCGAAAAAAATATTCCGCTTTAAATTTTAGGTGGATTCGTAAATATTGCGTCTTAACATCATATTTAAATACGATATACACAAAAAAGTAGCTATTAGCATTTAATGTTTTGCAAAACCGTATTTTTACTGGACTAGCAGTGTTCCTCCAGAAACCGGTTTGATGTCTCTGTACAAACAGGCTGCTCCAATTTTCTCAGTCAAGAGTTGATTTAAAAAAGATTTATTTGAGCTCTGCATCAAGTTTTTTGAACATTTCTTGTTTGAGTACTGAGGCTATATTATTTGGTGTGGTACTGTTCCTAATTTTGTTTGGTATTTGGTTAATTAGTTCGGGTACAATATACTCCGATACTCCGATGTCTCAGTAGATGGGGGAAAATGAAAGGATCAAGAAAAGCCAAATGAAAACTTCTAGACTGGAGCCCGGTGGTCAGGAGGCCTTTTCCAGATTTACAGGCTAGTCTGTTTTAGCTAGAGCCCCCAACTTTCTTGTCTGGCAAATGTTTTGAAGTATCACCATAAGGCTACTCCATATGAACAATCACATTACATCCAAACAAATAAGCCTGAAAATCTGAAATAGACAATTTCTTTGTGATGTCATGGTGATATATGAATGACAAAGAGGTATGGTGCTCTGATATTCCAGCGAAACACAAGAAACACATTGTAAAAAGCCGACTCTTATAGTAGGCCGTGCTGCAGTAGTTTTTTGCCGTTACTTTTACGCTGCCATAGCACGATCCGAAACGGCGCGCCGTTTCGGATCGTGCTATGGCAGCGGCGTAGACTCGCTCTATTTGCATTGTATTCTGCATGACATTCAATAAGTATTGTGTAAAGAATCTAAATTGAATAATTAATTCTCAAATCTGAATCTAATCTGAATCTGATATTCAGGGCAAAAAAAAGTTATTGCCGGTGATAGAGTAGCTAAGGGTGATACTAAAAAACATCTTCCAGACAAGAGATTCGAGAGCTTTAGCTAAACAGGCCAGCTTGAAAATCTGAAAAGACCTCCTGAACACATGTTTTTTTGTGATCCTCTAATTATCCCCTATCTACTAAAACATCTTGTTTTCACCCTGATTATCATATTAAAAAACCGGCCAAGTGCGAGTCGGACTCGCGCCTTAAGGGTTTCGTACCTATTAACCATATGATATACTAAAAGCTTTTGCTCTTTGATTTTAAAAACTCCATGACCGTCCAACTAGACCCCTCTTTTATAGAAAAGTTCTTGAAACGGGAGCTCACCTTAATTGGTTACTATTAGTTGTGAGAAAAATTTAAATATTTCATCATCATCTTTATTCATGAAACAGTACATAACTGTGTGCGAATTACAATAAAATTAATTAATAGAATAAAACTAAAAATTTAAATAATATCACAAAAATAGAAAAGAAGTGTCGAAATATAATAAAATGCTCTTCAATATTTAATGATTTTAGACAAGAAAAGAAAAAAAAACCGGCCAAGTGAGAGTCAAACTCGCGCCATAAGGGTTCCGTACCTATCTACCATATGATATACTAAAAACTTTTGCTCTTTGATTTTAAAAACTCCGCGTTATAGAAAAGTTCTTGAAACGGGTTACTATTAGTTGTGAGAAGAATTGAAATATTTAATGATTTTAGACATTTCCCTTTATTTGTACTGTAAGACCTAGCTTCTTGCCAAATTTCATAATTATAGGTCAACGGGAAGTACCCTGTAGGTTTTGCTTTTTTGCATAAATGTATGGATATGAGGACATAAAAAGCAATATCTTTTGATAACGTCGTTGTAAAAAATTGAAATTTTAAGATCTTGTGTGGTTTATGGACCTTCATATTCGTTATCAATTTCAACCTGATACCTCTTCTCGTTCGTGAAAAAAAGGGTCTTGACAGACAGACAGACAGACAGACGGACAACAAAGTGATCCTATAAGGGTTCTGTTTTTTTATTTTGAGGTACGGAACCCTAAAAACCTTCTCGGCTCCTGTTCCAGACCACAGTTTTTCTGGTAAAAATACTTACAATTTTAACTTTAACATTGACCTAGTAGGAGACCAGGCAAATAAAGAAATTGAATTGAAATTGAAATCAAGAAAAAAACGGTGTGAAAAATTACGCATTTTTTTTTACTATGTATGGGCTTACTCTTACGCATGAAATATATTACGGATCATTTGACACATGACATATTTTCTTATGGCCACTGTGATGCACTAACTCACAGCAGAAGTCGGGCAACAGGAGGACATATACTACACCCTGAGGATACCCAAAGTCTCTACCCTGGGCAGATCGTCAGCTGTTTTGAGGCAGCCGGTGGGGCTATTGAGGCGTAGTATAAATAAAGGGTCGGCTAGATTAGATCTTTGCAAGACGCAAAGGCAGTTGGGAACTAGGAGCCCGACCCCTTAACTTTCATTTTATTTTAAAACGTACTGTAGGCCGCACGGCAGTGGTAACTCTTTGACCTAGAGCGGGTATCTGGTGTCGATTATTTGGAGCGTAGCGCTGCTTCAGTTTGTACATCTGTCTTCTATTCTTCTATCTATCTATCTTCTTAATATTATTAACGCGAAAGTTTGTAAGGATGAATGGATGTTTGTTACTCTTTCACGTAAAAACTACTGAATGGATTTTAATGAAACTTGGCACACATATAGGTTAGGTTCTGAAATAGCACATAGGCTACTTTTTACCGCGAGAAAACACTTCATTCCCACGGGAAAACGCATTTAATGCGGGTGAAACCGCAGGCGGTAAGCTATTATACATCTATGATATCCTGAAGAATAGTCTTACACCTTGAAACAAAGTGTCGTAAGTCAAAGAATTCATATTATGAAGGCTTTAATCTGTTATGCAAAATCGTGACGGAATTATTTACAGATGTTGACTTATGTCGTTAGTCTTATTGCACTGTGAACATAATAGTATGGTATTAAGGGTCTTTTTGTAGTATTAATACTTAAGTGTCTAATAGTGAGTTGCAGGAAGCGTTATTAGTCCTTTCTTGTTTTTAAAATAGATAAAGAGGAAGAAAAGTTCAGATATTTCTTTTCCTTATTCAATATTCAATACCTGGTGTAAGGGATAGCCTTCCGAATACTGACAGGGCATGAATAGTCAACATAACTGAACAACTTTTAGGAAATAAAACTTTCGAATCAAGTTAGTAATTTTGTATGAAGAAAGCGATTTTTTTATTTTTGGAATAGGTATAACATTCTAAAATTACTAAAATAAAAGCAATAAAAATACAATGCCATAATAATTTCGAAACTAAACTAAAATTATTCAAGCATCGAATTACAAATAAACAATTCATTTAACATAAAAACTAATTAACATTGTATATTTGTTCACTAAGTCATTTGTTCAATTTTGTCAGAAAATATTTCAACGGTCTATCGAGTATCCCGCTAAAAACATAACAAAAAAACCAGTCAAGTGCGAGTCGGACTCGCGCGCCGAGGATTCCGATACACCTACCTATAGTATTTTTAGAAGAAATAAAGTCTAAACCCATGGTCTAAACACAAGAAACATTGTAAAAAGCCGACTCTTAAAGTAGGCCGTGCAGCAGTGGTTTCTTGCCGTTTCTTTTACGCTGCCATAGCACGATCCGAAACGGCGTAGACTCGCTCTATTTGCATTGTATTCTGCATAACATTCAATAAGTATTCTGTAAAGAATCTACATTGAATAAAATTATCTGAATCTGAATCTATTTTTATATCCGCAAAACTAAAGTTTGCAAATGATTTTTACAGATTTCTAAAAAAACTACGCTAGGTACTTAGATAGATCGGTTTGTTTTTCCTGTAATATTTACATAAACCTCTATCGACTTTAATTAAAGCCCAAGTCACACTGAGGCGGTAGCGGAAGCGGACCGGTATTTTTTGTAAAGTATGAGTTCTTATCAAAGATTTTGGAAACTACGCCAGGGGGCGCGTTTTTCTTACGTCAATGGTTCTTATGCACCCTGTCACATTGAAAAGCGTTCGCGGCGCGGTATTTTGTTCCCGCCAAACGGCCCCCGGACCGCTTTCGCAATCATACCGATTTTCCTTCTTTTTTTTTAATTGAAAATGAGCTTACTCTTGATCTCGATCTAGTCTTGAAGACAGAGATGAGGTCGACGATGGAACGAGCTTACCCCGAAGAAGCCTATTCACTCGCGACTTGAATAGATTCGGGTTATATGAACTCTGGAACACAGACGCCACTCTTTAAGCCGTGCGCATTACAAAAGATGTTTCAAAGCGCTTTGTGCGAATGTGCGGAATATCAACCAAGTATGGGTGATATCCTGCGGTGCGTCTGGTCTCCCGATGGTAGAAGGGAGATGGTGGGATAAGCTCGTGGAGTTCTAGAGCACACTCTCCGAAGTACAATCTGTAGAAGACCTTCCTTTTGCAAACTTCGGGGATAAGGGGGGGACGGTATTTTTTTTTGTATTTTTTCATAGTAACTTGAAAACTAAGAGTTGTAAAAAATTTTGGGGTATTTAATTAACAATTTCATAAATGAAATACCCTTTATTTGTAAAGTTGTCCCTCCCTTGAATGAAGATGTACCTATTTACTCATTGATATTATAATAAATAGTAACGATAGTAACAAGGTCAAAATAGGGTGTCTAACATAATATATTGGTAGATCATTAACCAGTTATTTAACTAAATGTTGTATTTACATAATAATATTACCCGCCCAGGGCATACATATGTGTCATGGAAACGAGTGATTGTTCTGTGTCTGGGTGTTATTTGTCTATTTATGTATGTATGTACATCAGTCCCTCGTACCCATAGGCTTTGGCCATGGCTTTGCCTAGTTTGGGATCAGATGACTTTGTGTGAATTTGTCTTGTGTTTCTGCACATAAAACTGAACAACTTTTCCCAAGGAACATAGGTCGGAAATAGAAAAAAATATCAACCTCCTTTGTATGGGAAGTAGATTCTTTTTTTCGACCACCATTCGTATTTCGAACAACCTCTTAGAATATCTGGGGTGTTAAAAAATAAGGGTGCGTTTAATAGTACCTATCTATAGTTCGTCCGTCTTAAGTTGCAGCAGTGCAATGTACAATAGTTCCTCCGTCTTAAGAATGCAGTGACGCGTCGCTTTCCGCCGCTGGTAGCCAAGTCCCGTAACGAATCAGGTCGCTTAAAATTATTAAGTCAAATGCACAATGATTAACTAAAGGTAAACCATCGAAAGAAGCGGTTGTTTCCTTTGTGGGTTACCCAAAAAACAAAAAAAAAGTATTTTTTCTTGCATTTTAACTCCATTGTGAATACATCTTTACCCTGCATTTGCATAATATTTGACTTACTGCATTCTTAAGGCGGATGAACTATAGAACGATCCATTAAACGGGGTGAAACAAAAAGGGTATTCCAACCCAGAGTCACATCCCTCTGGGTTGGAATACCCTTTTTGTTAAACCACCATAATCTGACCATGAAACTGAACAATTTTCCCCAAGGAACCTAGGTCCAAATACGAAAATAAAATTTTCACCTCTTTAACAGCAAATTCCAAATTCCTTGCCTCTTTCCTATATATATAGAAACTGCAGGAGGTCAAATTTGGTTTTACGTATTTCGACCTATGTTCCTTGGGAAAAGTTGTTCAGTTTCATGATCTATGTAACGTTTTATATATACTATTTCATTAGGATCCTATTTTCTTTGTCGCTGGATTCGGGCGTTTGTAGCGTAGCGCCAGTTCAGCTTATACTATTTGTGTTTCCACCTACTTGCTGCTGTGCGTACATACTGCAGAAAATACGTTGTAAAGAAACCAATACAAGCTGAACCAGTGCAACGCTACTAGACCCGCTAAGGTCAAAGAGTTACCACCGTCGTGCGGCCGACTGTACATCATGACATCCCATGAAACTTCCACTTTCCTTCCTTCTTTCCATCGTCGACCTCACCTCTGTCCTCAGGGCTAGATCGAGGTCAAGAGTAAGCCCATACACAGTAAAAAAAAAACTACAGGACAGGGAACTCCCTCCAAAATTCCAGCTTATCCGTAAACAATGTGGAGAGGAAGTACCATAGTCACCACGCTTGTTATCGTTACGGCTTGCACTATAGTCCGCGGTTGACGATACACAGAAGGATGCTGCTGCCCATCCTCTAGTTCATTAACCCTTAGTCGCCTCTTATGACACCTACGGTTAGAGATGGGTTGATACGATTCTTTGCCGACACCACACGGGGCCGACTGTACAGCTACAAATCCTACTTAATATTATAAACGTGGAAGTTTATAAGTATGTATGGATGTTTGTTAGTCTTTCACGTAAAAATACTGAATGGATTTTAATAAAACTTTACAATAATACAGCTTATACATCAGAACAATCTACAATTTATAAACCTGCGTAGACGAAGTCGCGGGCACCAGCTAGTAGTAGAATATTAATAGGCCAAATCCACAATTTTTATCCTCTATTTGCGTTCTCAATTCAACATTTACCTATGATTATCGAATTACCGACCTATTTTCCTAATCAGTGCAATTTCTTGTGTGTACCTACTCTCATTTGCACTGTTAATCTTCTACTAAAAGTTTGCATAGAGATCTGAGATAGAGATAAAAATTTTAGGATCGAGGCTAAATTGATAAAATCTTGTGGTTTTTATTTCAAGGTCGATGAAGTTTTATTGATAGGTATTAAGGTATACAACGTGTAATGGAAGAGTGTGATAAATGGGTTTGAATCTGCTCATGAAACTGAACAACTTTTCCCAAGGAACATAGGTCGAAATACGAAAAACCATATTTGACCTCCCATATAAAATGCGCTAGCAGCTGATGCAGTTTCTATAGGAGGTCTAAAATTGATTTTGTTTTATGACTTATGTTCACTGGGAAAAGTTGTTCAGTTTTATCACACGCTGTATTTCAAACTTAATTGGACAGTTTTGTATGGAGAGACCGACCTTTTTTTCATTTTCTGAAAGTTTTGCGCCCTTTCTATTTTCGGAAGGCTGTCTCGTACACCCTGTTGAAAAGATAAGTAAATGCGGATCCTTGCACTTAAAAGGTTGTATCCCGGTGGCGTCAAAGGGATAATATGATGTTCAATAACATACTAAAATTAGTGGTAGTCGGATAGACATACGCCAGACTGTAATTCTAAAAATAACCGTTGCATAAAATGACAATTGTATGCGTTAAATATAGATGCATGCCCATCCCACGCTACTCCATCCTTTGTACCTTTAATTACACTAATTACGTGATGCCATGCCACTTCCTTCCACCTATATCCAGTTTAGTTCAGAAGTAGTTAAAAGGTAATATATTAGGTTAGGATGCATCTATACCGATGCAGAGATGAGCGGAGCTTTGAAAGAAATACGTCTACTATTGGAACCAACACCAGTTTTTATAATGCGCACGGCTAAAGAGTGGATTCTCTGCCTGCGTCTGTGTTCCCAAGTTCATATAACCCGAATCTATTCAAGTCGCGAGTGAATAAATAGGCTTCTTCTGGGCAAGCTCGTTCCATCGTCTCTGTCTGTCTTCAAGACTAGATCATATTCAATAAAAACCACTCTAAACACTCAAATAACTTAAAAAGAAAAGCACCAACTGTTTTGCAAACGGTCCATGACCTCCAAGTCAGAGGCCATATGACGGCTTAAAAACTGTGACAGCGAGGTAAGTCACTAACCTGGGAAAGCCTTATCTAGGATTAGGTCTAGTTTACCCTCTAGGTTACGAAGGTTAGATGGCAGTCGCTCTGTGTAAAAACCAGTGCCCCTTTCAAATTTCCTAGGTTAGGAAGTCAACTCCGGAAAAAACATTGGTAAAACCGGAATAAGGCTAGGGCACAGATTAAATAATAGTAAACTGACGATTACAGATCCGCCACTCCCAGGCGGGGTGATGACAAATTTCAACCTTACGGTCTAAGCGTAAAGTCGATACTTGCAGTGTACCGCTTAGGACACGTTTTTAAATCGCGGGTGATGGGCTAAGGCGATGATTTTGTCACTTGATGAGCGAGATGCAAGTAGGTATGTAATATTGTTCAATCAAACATGCAAATACTTACTTACCTATTTTGCCACCATAAGCTTAAGAAAACGTAAAGAAAAGTAATATCGACTGCCTTACCCAGTCGACTTCTAGCGCCGCGTTGCATACCTAGAGTGCGGAGTATCACAGGCCTGGCTAGGGCAATGATGGATACATGCTCACTATCTTCACAAGCCAAGCTTACAAACGACCCTCTCTCTATAGTAGTAATGACGTTCAATAAGTATCTGTTAATAATCTGCATGGAATAAATGAATCAGCGTAATACCTGTTCTTTCCACCTTTGTCCAGTATGGTCCTGATTCAGTTGTTGGTATTGGTATTTAAAAAGAACCGCCACACGCTAGTTTCTTACCTTTAGATATGATTGAAGCTTTTTATTACATTACTGGTATGATTATTGTCTAACCACATGATTTCCTTGGCACTTGTATCATTGAATACCAGGATAGACCCTTATTTAAATGACAGAAAACTATATGTTACGCTTTAGACGTATTATTTAAGAAAATCAATTGATCGTATCAATTGGGTGTTTCTCGAGGTAGTGTGTTAGGACCCACGGAGTAAGGAAGGGGAGAGGAGCTGCACCTACGAAATTTTTGTACGACACGAAGCGTGACAGTGCGCGGGGGTGATCGAATCGATCTCTACCAGATCACGATCAGATTGATCCTGTGCGGGCACCCATTGACGCTTCATTTGTTCTAGGTAGAAGATGTAGGTAGATAATGTAATATTTTAGAAACCCCACACTATAGAACAGTAAATGGATGCCCGCACACAGCCATTCTTGATCGTGATGATATATTTTTAGATAAGGATGCAGCTATAGGAAAGAAAGAAATAGTCATATACACCTAGTCTATGGTCCTATAGCTTTCTCTTTCTTTCTTATAGCTGGATCCTTATCTAAAAATACATCATCGCGATCAAGATTGTGCACCCATTGTGCAGAACTTGTTATGTTACCCTAAAATCAGTTACAGTTTTGCAGTATCTCAACCAAATAAAAAAAAATAAAAAGATTAATACAGCTGAGTAAAGCCCGATTCTTTGTTTGTCATATTACTCTTTTGTAAGATTTCATTTACTACCTGAATTTAACAAAACCAATAACGTCTATTGTTTAAAATCAGCCTTTTTCTAAATATTCAATAAACTATGGTATTTATCAAAACCGTTGTTAGGCATGTTATATTAAGCATTTTATCACCTACCGTATGACACTATAACTGTTTAAATCGGATGAGTGATTAATGAGATATTAACTAAAATTGATACCCAGTTTTCGCATCTTCCCCCTCCCCTTCCTCCCCCATCTACCACTATAGAGTGCGACAACCAGTCCATAATTCTTTTGGGTGATCATGCTGAACACAATGATACTAGTTGTCGGTGGAAGAATCTTCGGTCCAACGGGACACGTCATTTTACGCTTATCGTTAAAGCGGCATCTTCACTAGTAAGGTTGCTGACTTCCCGCTCTCTATCTACTGGGTGTTTATTGCCAAACTTTAGAAGATGATTCGGTAACGATAAAGGACACAAAAAAATATTTTAAAAATCCTACATAAAAAAAACTAAATCTCCTTCACTAACTAAAACTTGAAATTGAAACTAAACTAACGCAAAAAAGAAACAGTTTCAGTTATGTATGTGCCTACCTAATCCACTGATACTTGCGCGCTGTTTTGATGATCTGGGTCAAGTTTTAATTTTTTTTAAGCAGGTTTTTTTTTTTCATATCTTATTGTGTTCTTTTATCGATAGCTATGGCACGTTATTAAATTAAGACCCTATATACTACTTACTTGCTGAAATCTGGAAGACGGTTCTTGAACCTAACTCTGGCGAGTTTGTCCACTGCATACTAGGTGGAGCTACTACGAACAACATAACTACAAACTACAAATATTTCTCCAAATAAATAAAATATTCACGATATTCACGTAATTTTTATCAAACTATTGTTAAAGCTAAAGCCAGAAATGTAAATTGAGTCTGTGGAAGTAAAAAGAAGGGGTGAATTTCGATCGTCTACAAATATTCCCAAAACCATCTAGCGACATAAAGTAGAACTAATGTTACGGCCACATGCCTACAGTACATCAATAAAATAATTGAAAAATCTTACTTACAAGTGAAAATACACTTTAAATGCAGTTTCTTTTTCCGTTTCTGACGAATTTAAACACAAAGGCAAACAACACTTCATAGTGGGAGTTGTTTTTCCAACTATTTAAACAATTTTTTGCAGAGCGTGTTTCGATGTGATCACTGGTAAGTTCAAAGAGGAAATGGTGTATGCCCCGCCCCCTTTCGTGACGTCATGGCTCAATTGATTGAATCACGGCTCGACTGATATCATCATCTCCTCTCCCCTTCTTTACTCCGTGGTTAGGACCCCTTCTATTCTTGGTATTCGTAAGTAGGTAAGCTACCACTACTTACTCTACGTCATGTAATGTTACGAATCACTTAATAAGTAAGAATAGATCTTTATATTTATGAATAGGTACAACGTGTATCGGAAAGGTGTGTGATAATACTGAAGCGTGTGAATCTGCTCAGTAACTGAAGAACTTAAAAAAAAAATAAGGGGAAATACGAAAAACCAAATTAGACCTCTCATACAAAATGCGCTATCAGCTGATGCAGTTTCTATGGGAGTTCAGAAATATATTTTGTTCTATGACCAATATACCTTGGGAAAAGTTGTTCAGTTTTATGGGCAGATTCACACCCTTTAGTATTATCAGTATCACACATTTCCGTTACACGCCAGTTCAAAAGGTCAACATTTTGGATTTAATAAAAGATGAAAAGACAGTTTACGAATGTTTTAGTTTAATATTGTAATAAGGACTCTGAACAAAAACGTGTATTATTTTCATAATTTTTCGATATATATTTTTCTTTTACATTCATTCATTGCTTTGGCTCTTCACTGTTTATCTTCTTTATTTCTACGTTGTCTTTCCTCTCACTTCAAATGGTATTCGTTTACTAAATATACTTTGAATAGAACTTTCTGTGAACATTGAACAAAGTCAAGCGTTTCTGTAAAACACACAATAATGTTTTCAGGTTATTTATGAACCCCCAGATCATAAAATAATAATAAGAGGGACAATTCCCATTCTAGAAAACGTAACCTAGAAAAACATAAAGCTCATTGAAACTAGATATGGCTTTCAAATAATCTGGAAAGTATTTATGATCTAAAGAGTATTCTACTTAAAAATCTTTCAAAATTGTAACGATGCATTCTACAAAGCGGCGGTCAACGTTTAGCCATATTGTATTTTAGGTTCATTAGCTAAAGTAAGGGCTCCCGCACACGACCGAGAATCGGTGGCCGATTTTTTGTCGGCATCCCGCTCTGACGTGTTATCACCTGAATCTTCCGTCCTTGTCCTGGCCGATAATCGCCCACCGATTCTCGGTCGTGTGCGGGAGCCCTAAACCTAACCTAACCGATCACGAAGGGATTTAGTTTTAACATGAGGTGAAAAACAATGTATTTTTCGCATTAACATGCAAACCTAGCGACGGTTATAGTTGATTTGTATGGGACGACAAAAATAATTCTCGTTTTTCGACCCATTTCTGAAAAAGGTGTTGTTTTTTATATCACTTCGAAATTAAAAGGAACTTACTATTTTTATTATCTTCATCGAGAGCATCTACTTCTGGATCGAGCTCTTGCAGGTCTACACCTTACTTGCTTGGTCTTCCATTTGTATAAGCTGTAACTTAGAGCCATCAACACTGAAAGGAATATATAATAGCCGTTGCAATGCAATATATAGCACAAATAAAGGTGTGACCACACGAGTGTTCACAAACGTTTATAATTTATTAATAATAATAATTTATTTATTTTTCGGAAAATACATCCATATTTAGATACAATTATTAAAATAAAATAAAATGGTTAGTTACAGTTGGGCTTAAAACTATGTTAGTAAGACAACCACAGGACTATCACACAAAATACAGACGAACGTCAATGAACATACTCTAGAGACATCGGTGCATGCATATACATCCAATGTCTATTGTTTTTGTTTGTCTATGTGTATTGTTTGTTTTTATTTTAATAAATCGTAAAAACTTAACTAGCACTGGCGCTTCTGCCAACCACATTTTGTTCAAGTGTCTGTTAAAATTTATCTGTGGGAGAAAAGTCAACTCTTTCTGGTTAATCAAATGTACTTTAATAAGCGAATTTGATAACCAAATGGTTTTCAAAACCCACTAAACAACTACATAAAATATAGATGATTATATTTGAGAAAAAAGGACGGGTTGCACTCCGGGAGTGCCGGCAGAAGTAAAAACAAAAAAAAAATTACTTTGACAGCTGCCATCCGAAATGTAGATCTCATCAAGATCTATTATTTGACTCATCACACGAGTAGTCTAGGGTCAGTAGTTTTCGAGTTATAGCGATTTTTAGTTTAAAAGCTGTCATCCGAAATGTAGATCTCATCGAGACCTATCATTTGTCCTCAGCACACGAGTAGTCTAGGGTCTGACGCGCCATCTGATGCGAATCTATAATTTTTTCCCCATATAAAATTTTCTAAGCGCCGCTAAAGAAGTTTTCACTTCAAAAAACATGAAAATGCGAAAACTCATTTAGCGGGTTTTGATACTAGACCCCTCAAATAGTCGAATAGCTTTCTCTTTCTTTCGTATTGCTGCAGCTCTTAGAGGCGCTTAAATTCTGCCGTTGTGTAAATCCGAACGCATTTAGGGGGAGCTTCCAATCCAACAATTGACTTTAGAGATGCGATGTTATGAAGCGTTTGTGAACACTATTGTGGACGAACCTTTAATATCCGCCGCAAGTGGCGCAAGTGGCAGGTCTGCATTGAGATTGTTTCCATCTGTAAATCGCGTAGGCTCCTGTACCTATAAATTTGATAAATCGAAAAAAGTTTTATAAAAAATCATTAAAACATAGCCACTTGCAAACTTATAATAGTTATAGTGCAACCACAATGGTGTTCACAAACATTTATAAATAAGAAGAAGTTGGTTAGAAATACGACAATTATTTTTATTATTTTCTTGACCTACTAGAACCCACTGCTGGATAAACCCCTACCGCAATTTTTTATTGTTCACGATCTTCTATAACCTCCTCCCAATTCTAAATGAAGGTATCTAGATCGTCACACCATAGCTGCCTTGGTCTGCCTCGGTGCCTGGACTCGTCATATATCCAATTGGTAACTTTCTTTCCCCTCCTTTAAGGGCATATGTGACAGACGTGTCCAGTGGTTTGTCAGAGCCACTGGCAAATGAACCCTGTCTGACATGGCTTTCCTCATGCTGAAAGACGTGATATACATCACTAGGAGATTGATGTATTGAAAAACATTCACGATATCAGGCAGAACAATTCTGTTATTATTTTACATGTCAGTTTAGTTCAGTATTGTAAAAAAGTGTTGTGTTTAACCATCGTGCATCAAATACTTAAACAATTCACATTTTATCCCAATTTTTTTATTTTGTGTCAAAAAATATCATCACATTTTTTATACGTTTTTTGCGAATAAACTAATAAAATAAATAAAAAAGTTGTGTGCCACTTAGTATATTTTTCGCATTCACATGTGACAGTTTTTATTTATCTAGAAGTTATCCGTAAGTCAATGAAAAATTTCGGCAATCGGGTTTATTTTTCGGATATTGCGTCGTTTTAAAATATGAAGCTTTTTAAAGTCGAAATTATGAATGAATATTGTAATAAATTATAAAATCAACAAATACTAAATTTTTATATTTTTCATATACCATTAAAAAGAAATTCCTTTGATATGAATTCTATAAAAATACTAAGTACATGATATTTTCTTAATCTTTTAAAAATATCAAAATTTGGAAACGTTTATGAACACGACTGTGACCCACTGTGACTGACCCAGCTTCCGCAAGAAGAGCAAGCGGTAGGCCTGCACCGAATAAACGATGTCTTTTTCCACTGGTAAAAGAAGTAGGCTCCTATACTTACCTATAAATAGTTAAGCTGAAAACGCACTGTAGGATTGGTTAGTAATCCATTCATTTATTTATTTATTAATTTCAATAAATATGTATGCATTCAATAAATATGTTAAATAAATAAATACATTTATTCATACATTCATTCATGCATTCATTGATCCTTCTTTCATTCATAAATTTATTTATTCATTCATTCATTTATTTTTTTGCACAAGAAATTACAATGGACAATAAATACAGATAGGTTAAACCGATATCCAGTCGGCTCACTAGGCTCTAACCGCTAAGAATGCAACGTTCTGTGCGTAGCCTTACAAGGAAAGATAACCAACTTTCTGGCTCCGATTCAATTTATTTGGATACGTTTTGAAAGAAGCCTACAAAAACAGATACATATTTTTTTTTGGATTCCCTTATTCAACTTCTTAGGAGACATTGACTTCAAAATTAATAAAAAGGGAGCAAAGCAAATTTCTGGTTAATTATTGGTGTGTTTGAAACATGAAAGAAATAACGGGCTCCAAATCATATTTACCTTAAAAAAGACACCTTTTAAAATTTGAATTATATTCCTACGTCCGTGTCCCCAAGCTCATATAAACCGAATATATTGAAGTCGCGAGTGAATAGGCTTCTTCTGTCTAGCTAGTTCTATCGTCAACGTCGTCTTTCCAGCCCAGCAAAGAAGTGCATTTATTACTGAATACGTACTTACACAAAAATGCTGCAATGACGATTCCAGCAAACACCCTGTCATCCACTTGACGCTGCAAATACAATTTAGTCATTAAATAATCAATGGATGAATAAATGAATGAATGAATAAATAAATATTAATGAATGAGTGCTTGGATGAATAAAGTGTAACAGTAAATTATTGAATGAATAAATCATTTATTTCAGACCTAATTTAATTTATTAATAAATAATTAAAATAAAATTATAAAAAGACTACCTATGGACACTATTATTATTATCCTATACTATAGGGCTTTACAGTACCCAGGGAAATACCTGGGTGCTTGGGTGCTCCAGCACCCACGGAATTGAGAAGTGAATTTCTAGGAAAGTTCCTTAGAAGAGTTAGCAAAAACGTACCTACACACGGCCACACGTCGGTGGAAACACTTTGACCTTGTTTGGGTCTCTGGTTCCCGGCGTTAGCGACGTAGCGCTGGTTCAGCTTGTACTGGTTTTGTTTCTACGTTGTTGATGCCAAAGAGATTTGAACCTCGCTACGCTCGGTCATAGAGGGATTTGAAGGCTTGTCAAGTGTTGCATTTTTGAAACGTCAAGTTGGAACCAGGTTTGTTTTGGTTCTTTTTACACTTCTGCTAATTTAAAAAGTTATCTGAATGTTCTCTTGACAACTAGTATGACGTTGTCTTTACTTTCAGTCGTATAAGAAACTATTTGTTGTGATCATGTTGTGAGAGAAGCGGCTTTGTAGTTTTTATAATTTTACTGTTATTAAAATACTTATATGTAATCAAATAAGTGTTGTACACAAAAGCCTAAATGCTGAACAATACATAAATCGTACCGGCATGCGGATCTCATTCTTCTAGGAAACAGGACATCGAAGAATTCTTATGCTTTCATTTGTAAGTAATATTTAAAAGCTTATTTTTGCAAGAAAATGTGTAATACTCATTAAAGTGACAACAAATTATATTAAAGATTAGGTAAATCAATTTAAAAAAACCTTCCGCAAAGAAATATACTGCAAATTACAAGAAAAATTCAAGAATATCTACATAACGCGAATGATTTAGATTATCCACCATTAGAGATGTAAATAGTGGTTATCGATAATGTCTAAAAAGTTATCAAATTAAATCAGATGCTCACTTCATAATTCTAGTACGGTCTCTGTAAATGATTATATCGCTACATGTTAATCTACCGAGTAATATAAAAACTGGCCAAGTGCGTGTCTTACTTGGCAGATTTAGGGTTCCGTTGTGTTGTCTAATTCATCAATATATTGCTATTTGTTAGTAAAATATATGTAATAATAAACATTATCACCAAAGACAATGCGACTCTTCCCTAGACCTCTAGCCAAAAATTTTTAAAAGTATTGTACATAAGTGAAACCTATGTCAAATAATAGACCTAATCATCACTAACGTATTTTACTATGGCACCAAAAAATCGGTCTCCGTGAAAAAAAGTAATGACGTTGCAAATTTCACGAAATGTGTGATTTTATTATTATTAAATTAATTGATTTAAAAGACGTAATTTCAACTTCTGTGTCAAATAAACGAATGACAAAACGTGTATAATACAGGGTGTTCAAATAATGTTTATTTTAAAAACATCTTACTCGGAGTAATGATTGGCATCACTAATAGGTACATAGGGTCTTCATGCCCTGACACCATGCTAATCTGTTGTGGGCTACTTTATCACTAAACGACTCGTGAGTGTTACAAGCGTGATTTTAGCTTCTACAGCAATTGAAATAAGATCGGTACACCGTCCAATGTGTCAAGCTTGACGTACTCTTGACTGTACCATATCATCGGTAGTCAATATTTATTTATTTTGAGGTCCCTTCAAGTTTTACAGATAAAGTAGAACTGCATAGCAGCGGCATTGCAACTAGGCATTAAAACTACTAAATAAACAACACTTGCAGAGTGACTTGAGTGAAAATGGTAACGAAAATAAGAGTTATTTTTAGGTAGTAGGTAACTTTGTTAGTAGATTCATAACTTTTTAAATATACTTCGTAACGTTCTGTAATTTTATTTTAGTTAGTAGGTAACTTTATTAGTAGATTCATAACTTTTTAAATATACTTCGTAACGTTCTGTAATTTTATTCATTTACTCTTCATTTGAATTAAATGAGAGAATAAATAAAGCAGCTTAATTCATTTCTGATGAATTCTTTTTTTATATAATATTAACTATAAATACAGAAATGCGAAAAAGACACTCTACGCACCCCTTGGAATAGACTCCTTCACCATACGCGACCCGCGCCCGCACGATTGCCGGGTTCTTTATCGAGCCTAATTGTACTGCGTGGACGTGCGTAAGTCTCTGTCATTTTCAAATTCTGACGATTTGTGGTTTCGCGCTTGATGTATGAATTGTTCGGGGTGCGCTTTTATAAACATAAGTGCAACGACAAATGTTGGTTCTATTCATTTGATTTCTCTTCAAAGATCATTATTGTGAATAGCATACAAAACATTCGAATTCAAGACGATTTTTTTAAGTCACAAAATTTTGAATTCATCATGAGCGTCTAACATCTGCTCAAAGCCTCGTCAATATTTAATGTGGGTATGTTAATACTACTCGTATCGTTTTAAAAAAGTCGAAATACTACATTATCGCACTCGTCATATCGAGTGCCTGCACATCTCTAGCTGGTCAAAAAGCGTTACAGCGACGTCTGAAAGTAGATAATCATAAACATGTTTATCTCTTTTTTTCTAATTTGACTCTTAACATGAGTAAAAAGCCAAGCTATAGCCGACACTTTTCGGATCCCTCTATGACCGAGCGCAGCGAGGTTAAAATCTCTTTGGTTGATGCCATGCGTACACACGGCCGCACATCAGTAGAAACACTTTTGGACCTTATGGCGTGGTAATAGAGTTGAAAAAGTTTCTACCGACAAGCGGTTGACCGTACCAAAGGTAGACTAATCCGATCTAAGCTGCTGGAAGCCGCTATGAAAAGATGTGGCCTGAGAGTTCTCGTTATTATGAAGATTATATGGGGAAGTCTTTGTGGAGCCATTGACATCTTCCGGCTCTTATGAAGAATAATAACCAAAAGACCTTCATGATAAATAGAGAAGTTTTGGGAGGAATTGATTGCGTCACCAAACTTTGCAGAAATCAACCGTGTGGTGCCTAAGAACAGCACCACCGATTACTTAACATAATCAAAGACCGGAGAATGTTCTCCACGTTCCATTTCTGCCAGCTACAATACAACAGGGCATGATGGTCAACCGCAAGTCAGTGGATACATTTGCATCTCTATTAACTTGATATACATTCCAATAGCATTATTACTGACGTGCCGTTGCGTGTACATCCGCCCAATAAATTATAAGAAGAGGGTTCATCATCATCATCATAACATCCCATGAAACGTCCACTACAGGGCAGGGAGCTCCCTCCAGAAATTTAGCTTTTGCTGGAAAAATGTGGAGCGAAAGTACCATAGTCACCTCGCTTGTCAGCGTTACGGCTGTCACCACGGACCGCGGTTGTAGGTGACCGCAGTAAGTAAGATGATATGTTACACAGGAGGATGCTGCTGCCCATCCTCCAGTTTATAACCCTTATTCACCTTTTACGACACCCACCGTTATGTATGGGATGGTAGTATTCTTTGCCGGCACTACACGGGACAGAAGAGGGTTATTTGTAAAATACTTGGGCTCATCCCCACCACACTAAGGTTATCCAGGGGAAGACTCCTGGCAGAAAGCGATCTAGTAAACCGATGGAAGTTCTTGAGAGTACACTTTAGAGAAGTTTATAAGTACGACCCTAAACATCTGTACTTACTCCAAAGACTTCGCGCTGCCCCATCACGATTTGAACTTTATATCACGTTCAATGAAGTCCGAATTAATTTTACTTCATCCTTTAGCGTTATCCATACTGGAATTAGGAATATATCGAATGGTATTTAATTGCATTTACATTAATGTATCAACGAAAAGTCCCTATAAATATCCAATCAGTAATTTTACTAGTGTTTTGATTGCATGATTTTGTTTCGTTGCAATTTTTAAACGGAATCAATCTCATTTTTCTTTCTGCTCAATATCGGGTTTCAGGAACAGTTCTAGTTCATATTTTTTGTGGTTTGGTTTGAACTTTTTCATAATTTTGTTGAATTTTGTGTTTTTATTGTTATTTTGGAAAGCAAACACAGCAAATTTGGCATGTCATATAATTTGACGGATACTGTCAAACATTATATCTAGAAGAAAGAAGATTACGTCTGTGAAGTTCTCTTTACACTCTCTTTACGTTTTACTTCTAAACTTCTATTAGATCAAGGAGATTTTAGCCCGCTGGCATACCGAATAATTGTTGTTAGATAGATAAATATTTATTTAATGGCGTCACATCTCAGATGTATTTTGCACAATGTCAAGTTAACAAATTATTATAAAAATATGGTGAGTTCGCCAATGTCAAGTGAAAGATTTACACAGGAATCCACATCACGAGGACGAGGGCCTGTGTACTATGATGACTCCGATAAGTTGATGGGGAAAATTATTGAAGTCTCGATGGGCCGCTTCTCTCCATCCAAAAATCTTGATAAATGCATGTATTCTAATCTTCTAATAGATGTTCATTTTCAAAGACGTTTACTGCATAACACCCAATCAAATTATTCATTAATTGTAAGCTCTTTGGAATAACCCAAAGATTTTGGACACTACGTTTTTCTTACGTCAATGGAATAAACCAAAGAGATTTTAACCTCGCTGCGCTCGTAGCGAGGTTCCTCTTTGGAATAAACTTACGAATAACGCCATTGATAAGACAGGTCACTTTGGATAAGACAGTGGGCGCTATATGGCATGTGGCCTACCTGCTCGTTTTCTCAATTGTAAAATAAAAAAAATTATACACGGGTTGTGTTAACATGGCCGCAGATAAACAGCCTCTTAGATTGGTTGGTCGATATCTGGTAGAGTTGTTGACTGTCTTCTCTTAGCCTATTAGAGTAGCGCGGTAGTATGAGCAAAATCCACTCGACTATCTATTATTAGCATTATAAATAATTGCATAACTGGTTAATTTTTTTATCTAAAGTAAACAGCTACCGCGATTATCTGGAGATATAAAGTTCAAACAAAACCCGGATTCAAGGTTGACTTAAACCTTTAGTTATCTCTAAACTTTCTTCACAAGGTTTTTAGGGTTCCGTACCCAAAGGGTGAAAAACGTGACCTTATTAAATATGCCTCCGATGTCTGTCTGTCAGCGGGATTATCCCACGCACCGTAATAGTTAGACAGTTGAAACTTTACCAGATTATGTATTTCTGTTGACGCTATAACAACAAATAATAAAGATAATATTAAATTGAGAGGGGGCCTTCCCTACAAAAAAAAACCTGATATTTCGGGCGATTATTGCTCGATTTTTAGGGTTCCGTACCTCAAAAGAAAAAAAACGTTACCCTTATAGGATCACTTTGGCGTCCGTCTGTCTGTCTGTCTGTCTGTCAAGACCCTTTATCTCACGAACGGGTAAAGGTATCAGGTTGAAATTAATACCATATATTAGGATTCATGAACCACACAAGATCTGAAAATTTCAATTTTTTATAACGACGCAATCAAAAGATATGGCATTTTATGTCCTCATCTCCATACATTTATTCAAAAATGCAAAACCTACATTGTACTTCCCGTTGACCTAAAATTATGAAATTTGGCAAGAAGCTAGGTCTCACAGTACAAATAATTAATAATAATATTTGTTTTAGTTCTATTTAAAAACGGGAACACTTACAAACTTGAAAATTGGTATGTTTATAGTGCATAAGCTATAAAATTTGGTCAAGCGCGTGTCGGACTCAAAAAATCTAGCACATTAACTTACTGAAATTTCAACTAATACAATTATGTGCATGTGGTGGTACGGAACCCTCAGTGCGCGAGTCCGACTCGCACTTGGCCGGTTTTTGTTTTAGCTCTATCGTAAAAACGGGAACATCGGTACGTTTTAATAAATAAGCTATAAAACACGAATAATAAATCGTAACTACAAATAATAAAAACTGGTCAAGTGCTTGTCAGTCTCGCGCGCATTTAATACACTTCTATAGGGTGACTTTTAATTAGTTCTTGACAGCAAAAGATATGCATGTACTGAACAACTTTTTCCAAGGAACATAGATCGAAATACGAAAAACCTAATTTGACCTCCCAACGCTGATGCAGTTTCTATGGGAGGTTAAAACTTGATTTTCGTATTTCGACCTATGTTCCTAGGCGAAAGTTGTTCAGTATCATGAGTACATGCATATCTTTTTCTATCAAGAACTACTTAATTAAAAGTCACCATATATACGTGACTGCGCGTCAATAACTAAGACGGTATTTTTACCTTAGTGGTACGGAGTCCTAGGTGCGCGAGTCCGATTCTCACTTGGCCGGTTTTTCCTTTCATTTATTCATGTAAAGTAATCAGGTACATAGAAGTTGAACATATAAATTTAGTCTAACTGAAAACTGCCTTCGCAGGTATGTACAGTCAACGACAGCTGTCAAGCTTGACACTCGCTGTGCGACTCTAGCCCGTACGTCTATTGAAATAAGAACGGTATAAAGTCCAAATTGTCAAGCTTGATGTGCTCTTGACTGTACATGAAATTTCAAAAATTTTACAATAAAAAAAAAGCAATCTTATCTTTTTCATTTCATTTCATTTATTTATTAATAAAACAATTTTACACGTCAATAAATACACAGGTTACTAATAATAAAACATTGTCAATTGAATTATAAAATTAAAATATCAATGTTAAACAACTAACAAATATCGTAATTTAATATTAAATTCTTCTTACTTTTTCTTTTATTTGTGCGTGGGTCAATGACAAATTTTTGTTTTTTATAAATTCGTCTATACTGTAGCAGGCCAATCTAAGCAGTAGTTTTTTTATGTTATTCGCAAATACAGCGTCGCTTGAAGAATTAATAATCTCGTTAGTAAGTACGTTATAGATTTATGTTGACTGTTTTACAGGATTTGGTAAGTCGTTGTAGTGGGACATACAATTTGTTACGACTGCGAGTGTTACGATCATGTTGTTGAGTATTTGTCTCGAATAAACTTAAATTCTTCCTGACATACTTGCACGCTTCCAATATGTATATGTTATAGTCAAAGTCCGATACACAGTCTCTTCGCGGAAGGACTGGTTTATCCTAGGTTTGGCCAAAGCCATCAGGCAATCCCCGAAATACATTTCAATTTCGCCCTTTGCCTGAAGTATTTTTAGTCAAACCCAGGAGCTCCTAACTTTTCAGTCAAACGTCGAAAGTAAATTATTCTGTTTCGGTTTTGGCCTAGTCAATCCTAGAAGCGACTGCAAAACTCGGTCAAACGTTGATCTGAACATGTTTAAACAGGTTCATAATGTCTCTTTAGGTTAGGTTAGGTTATACTTTATTGCACATCGTACAAAAGGCGGGCCTAATGCCACACGGCATTCTCTCAAAGCATCTCAAATATAAAAGTGAAAATCACGTAAGCTGACCAATCAGGTGTCAGAACTGGCAGAGTTAAGCGGTTCTTAAGACTTGAAAGCTGCTTAAATGATAAAATGCTTCCAAATATACGAAGATAAGACACTTCATACCTATATCGGAGTTTGACTCGTCAAACCCCGATTTAATAAAATTGTGTTTTGACGTTTGCCTGACCAAATTAGTCTCTCCCAGGTTTGACGAAAATTGTTTAGTCAAAGGCCGAAAATTTACATTTGTTTGGGCTTTGACTAAGTCATTCAGTCTGACCTGAGGATTGACCAGTCCAACCTAGGAGCGCCGGAGCTTCGGAGTTTGCCTATAACATATACACTAGGCAGTGTCAGTATACTATACTGTCTAAAGAGTTCCTGTGCCGGATGGTCAACAGGCTTTTTTGCATCTCTATCAGTAAACTTTACAAAATGAAATAAAGTTACAGTTGGTAAATGAGTATGAGAGGTCGATATGTTTCTTTATTTCTTCTTCTCTCGCATTCTGATCGATTTCCTTGGAAAAAGTAGTTCACTTTCAGAGACAGATGAATTTTCTTTTCACTCGGGATCGGGCTCAGGCGACAGGGTAGTGGACTCGATCTGTTTGCATTGTATTCTGCAGGATTCTGTGAAGAATCTGAATTGAAATCTAAAAATCTGTGCTTCTCCTATTTAACATACGTACCTACTTAAACGTGACCCACCCAACCGGCTGCGCTTATGACATTAATTATAATTTTAAACTAAATCCCTTCAAAAACGTTGTTTATAAGTAAAGCGTGTAAAAGCTAAAAAAACTGAAGTTTTTGAATCTGCTCATGAAACTGAACAACTTTTCCCAAGGAACATAGGTTCAAATACGAAAAACCAAATTTGACCTCCCATACAAGCACTATCAGCTGATGCAGTTTCTGTGAGAGGTTAAAAATTTATTTTGTACTATGACCTTTGTTCAGTTTCATGGTCAGAATCACACCCTCTAGTTTTATCACACCTTTAAGTTACACGCTGTATAAGCCAAGTCCTTAAAAATGGTGTAAAATCTTTTAATCGCTTACTCTAGGTCCTAAATGCAAGAACTTTGTTCAACGACTTTTTAACAAACAACTTTTCATACAAATTGGACCAATCAGCTGATCATTTTATGTTAAGCGTCGAATTTTTCTTTTGCGAATTAAAGAATTTGTCCAATAAAAGTTGTTTAATTTTGCGCCCAGAATAGGTCTGAAGAAGTTTGTAAACTATTGAAACTGGTAATATTTTTCTCATTTTTAGATGTATGGTCGCTATCAACGCGACCTCAGCGAAGCGGCAAGAGAAGAAGCGAGGAGACTTAGAAGATTACGAAAAAAAAGGAGAAAAGAAGATAAATTAAGAAAAAAAGAACTAGAAGCTAGCGGAAAGAAACCAACTGGGAAGGTTTTTAAAATATTTGGTGAGTTTAAATTAAGGGACCTCACAAACCCTGGGGTCAGAGTTGCGAAAATTGAAATTTTTCATTTTCCTTGTATGACAGGCTACCCTCAAAATGAGAGCCAGCAGGAAACCACTCAGAACCCTTCGATGGATTTGCATAAAACTCCTAAATTCAAAAAATGGTGTCAATCGGACCATTCGTTTAGCCGCTAGGCCAAAGCGTGACGTACAGACCGCCCGACCGACCGATGGACCGACCGACAGACGGACTGGTTTTTTATAACACATTTTTGAGAAAATTAGAAAAACTTTTTTTTACGAATACAATACCTTTCTCGCTCCGCTCAAAATTAAAAATACCTCCTACCGGCTAAAAATAGTAAGTACCTTATATTCCAAAAAGAATATCTCTTCCCGTGGCCTTCGTAAAAGGCGACTAAGTAATTTTAAACCCGAGTATGTACGTACATCGGCGTTCTTCTGCCTGTGATCCTGCCCGGTGTTGTAAAAAAATCAGTTCAAAAACTAAAACCCGACTACTGGCAAATCTTGCTCTAATAAAAAGTATGAAACAAGAAAATATTGTCATCTGAAATTGTTATGTACAAACTATGGTATTTAATAAATATTCATACCGATGTTCAGATAATAGCCGTGGTCATATTGTTATGCCTCTTTGCCCTGAAGTTTATGATCGCTTTTTTCGGATAGGTGGCATAACATGACCACGGCTATTATCTGAACATCGGTATGAATATTTATTAAATACCATAGTTTGTACATAACAATTTCAGATGACAATATTTTCTTGTTTCATACTTTTTATTAGAGCAAGATTTGCCAGTAGTCGGGTTTTAGTTATTGAACTGATTTTTTATTTCAATTATTTTGGGGTTGTAAATACATAAAAAAGCTAACAATATATATATTTTTGAAATGTGCTCACTAAGCCCTTTCATTTGATACCTAACACGGTACGGTTTAAAATTTTTTTTTATTAGTCCTTGACTTAATCTGCTCTAGAGGGCGCCACATACAATTAAACGAAATTTCTTGTATCCTATAACCAGCGGATAATTAAGACGCTTCTAACGACATCTCATTTGTCAAAATATGATAAGTAGTTTAGAAGTTATGATGGAACAGATGAACATACATACATACATACATAGCCTGTCAAAATCATAACCCTCCTTTTGCTTTGCCGTAGTCGGGTAAAAATTAGGATCGATTCTAGCGCGGCCGCTAAAAAGGCTAAAATTTGATAGGTCTTAAATGGTTGTTGTCTTTTTTCAGCTTATAGGGGGTTACGAAGACCCCTACATGAAATCATGAACTTTTTAATTGGAGAACAGAACACTCAGAAATTGCAGACAATTTTCACACTTACAAATAATATTTACTGTTACGCCATAGTTATGCACTTGGCGATACTAGCTAACACAATAGACTTAAGGGCAGATCAAGTGATACTTATACATTAAATTTAAGGCAGGACTAAATACCTGTCTCTTTTCCAGGTTCATTATGGCGCCACACATTGGCCCGTATGGGCGAGGACTGGATCTTCTTAGCTTTATTAGGTATCATCTGCGCCATTATCAACTTCTGTATGGACCAAGCAATAGCGTGCTGCAACAATGGTAAGTTAATGCCACGAACACAACTAGCTGAATTCAAAGACTAATTCGGCATACATTGCTGGGAGGCTTGGTTATGTTAATTGCAATATCCTTAATTCAACGAGCAATGTATGCCGAATTAGTCTTTGAAGTCAGCTAGGTGTGATCGTGGCTTAATGCAACATGTAACGAGACGTAGTCGTTCATGTTGAACCTTATTATAATTATAAGAGTTTTGTCACCTTTAATAAAAGTTGTCGAAAGAGATCCAGGCAAGTGAATGGAAACATTGGAAGGGGAGGGCCTCGGTGAAAGTTCCATGAGCTAATTCAGGACTTTCTAAATAAAGACCAGGCTAAAGTCAAAGTCAAAATAGTTTATCATTGTTGGATATTAAAGTCAGCTAAACTTCATCGCTTCACAAACAAATTGGCGCCATAGTGGAAAAAAAAGAAGCGACAATAAAAACCCACGCGCTCTTTTAAAAATTGTTTTTGTCCAGGGTTGATACAATAAACATCAATAAAAGTCAATCTGAATTTTAGCCTGTTAGAACCGCAGCCTAATCCCATAGATTTTTCTCTTCTAGATAATCTGATATTTTATAATAACCTTTCTTAAATAATTTTTGTTTCATAACAGTTTTGAATTTATCTAACAGTAAACTTTCAATATGAGTGGGTACCTTATTATAGAAGCGTATACATTGACTTCTATAAGTTTTACAAATTTTGTGAACACGGCTGACATGACAAGCAAGTTGATTCTTGTTTCTTATGTTGACACTGTGCCTGTCACTATTTTTTCGAAAATATGTATAAGTACCCTAAACCGACGAGCGTGTATGAAAGTGACGAAAGTAGAGGAAGCGAGGGAGGTATGTCAAGATCGTAGCAGGTGGAGGGCTGTGGTCTCTGCCTACCCCACAGGGAAAGAGGCGTAATTTTGAACATTTTTTTTTCTATTTCAGCACGTATGTGGATGTACAAAGAATTAGCGGATGGGGTAGCTAGTGAATACTTCGCTTGGGTCTCATTACCGATATGTCTAATACTGTTCTCAGCTGGGTTCGTCCATATAGTAGCAGCTCAGAGTATTGGTGAGTACTTAACACTAGTGTTCCCAAATTTAAAAGGATATTGTTAAAATAAATGTCTTGATTGCTGTAGTATAAAATTATTTATTTCTGTTTGAACTTGTGATAATTAGTGTGTCTCTCTTCATAAATATATATTTTTTTTCTTTTGGTTACCATTACGAGACTGTTATAGTTAGTTTTTAAGCAAGTTCCCAGTTTATTTGTTGTGAATGTAAGTACGCACCTGTAATTGGCTTATGTATCAGTCAAAGTGCATTATGTAATAGATTAAGTAATTGTTTTAATATGTATGCTGTTGGTGTGTCTAATAAATAAATATATATAGTACCATAATCATCCTTATTGACGTGGATATGTCTCCGGAAAATGATAAAAATCGTATGTTGATCAACTTTCGAAAAATCATAAACGGCAGTTGAAATGTATTAATGTTGAAATGTCCATGGTGCCAGCCGTAACGCTAACAAGCGAGGTGACTATGGTACTTCCCCTCTACATTTTACCAGCAATAGCTAGAATTCTTGAGGGAGCTCCCTGTCCTGTAGTGGACGTTTCATGGGATGTTACGATGACGCTGCCTGGCTCCACGTTCCTTCTTAAGCACGGAAACGCTCTTATTGTTGCGCCACAGTCAGCCAGGCTGAAAGAAAGGACAACTAACACTCGGTCATAAGCGCTTCTTGAGGTAATTTGCTTGAAATCTATCTTATTTTTATTTTTTTCTAGGGTCGGGTATACCTGAAATGAAGACCATTTTACGAGGAGTACATTTGAAGGAATACCTTACATTTAAAGCTTTAGTGTCTAAGGTTATTGGTCTCACGGCAGCTTTAGGTTCAGGCTTGCCTTACGGAAAAGAGGTAGGTGTTATTTTTTATGTAGGTACAATCACGGTCTTTTTCGCCTGATCACATAAATTTTGCTTGAATTTTGCGAAGGCATTGAGCCACGCTCCCTTTAAGCTTACACTGTTAAGGAAAGCGGTAAATCTGCACACACGTATCCTAGGTACTCCTAATTGTAAATTTTATTTATGATTTCACCGCTGGATTTTACGGAAGAAATTTTATGCCTGGGCTCGAGAACGCTTCTTTTTTTTTTCAAGTTCAAGGAAAAAATGAGCATATAGAGAATTAAAAAGGAATTAAAAATATGTAAGTTCATTGAAATAAGTCCTACCTTCCTACTTAAATATAAAGATTGTGTGGTGTTAAATCAAATCTTTAAAAAAAACGGTCTAGTGCGAGTAGGGCTCGAATACTTAAATGTCTATTGACTAGAATTAGTTCAGATTTTTCGCATTAAGAAATATTTAAGAAATATTTAAGAAATATTCGCAGAAAATAGGGGGGGAATAGTTTTTTTTTTTTAATTCATTATAACTTGAAAATTAAAGACATAATAAAATTAAAAATCTATTTTGAAACGTTCAGGTAAAGCCCTTTCATATGATACCCCTAGCTCCTCCTAGTAACGACAATTAAAAATTTTGGTTCTCCTATCGGATCCCCCTTTACAATAATAATGATAATATAGCGCTGGAACTGCGCAAAGTCCGAAAGAGAAAAGACAAAGTCAAAAATTTCTGAATTGCGTACTCCCTTCCTCTAGGCTTTGCGCGGGAGTTCGTGTTGCAAAAGATATGGGTCGCATATGGCAGATGTATTCCTCTATCCTAGAATACAACCCTTTCGGATTGTGATATGGCAGCGTAAAAGAAACGGCGGGAAACCACTACAGCACGGCCTAGAGTGTCGACTTTATATAATGTTTTTCTTGTGTTTCGCTGGAATATCAGTCGCGTGTTATGTAGCCTTTCCTTTTCATTTTGCGATTGTTTCTTTCGCATTCTTCTTCTTCTGTCAATAAACAAATACCATCGCGTTGGATGAAATACTCTCCTCCCAAAACCTTGCAACTTCTACGGCTTTATCCGACGCCTCACGCAGGTCCTCGCCAGTGCAGGTGGAGGGGCACAGTGGACAAGAGAGCAAGTGCGCCATGTTCTGAGATGGAGCTCCACACTCACAGTGCTTTAGCAACTGGTCTGCGAACCCCACCTCGCCATGTTTTCTCTGCAGCGGCCATCAACCTGAGTTTGCAGACGGTTTAGCGACTTCCAGCTTGACCACTGCAGATTGTGTCCAGGTGGCAAAGTTTCTGCAGGTGGGACGTATCTTGATGGGACTGGAACTTTTTGGCCTACACTTGCTCTCTTGCCGAGCTTGGGTTATTGTTTGTTGTGAGAGAAGTTGACCTTAGAAAGCTTTTACGGCTTTTAAAGCACACTATGCATTAAATGTTTGCTGTTTTTTCCAGGGTCCTTCTGTACACATAGCATCAATGGTTGCCGCTCTTCTTTCCAAACTAGTGACAAATTTTCAAGGGATATATGAGAACGAACAGCGCACTAATGATATGTTGGCCGCCGCATGCGCTGTCGGTGTGGCTACTTGCTTCGCCGCTCCTGTTGGAGGTTTGTACTTGAAATAACTTTGATATTGAAATTTTTCGATCAGTGTCGACATCAATAATATTTCGTTCTTTTTTTACAGGTGTACTTTTTGCCATTGAAGTAACGACGACATATTTTGCTGTCAGAAATTACTGGAGAGCTTTCTTTTCTGCATGCTGCGGTGCTATTGTAAGTAACCACGTTAACAATATTGCACTATGCACGCTATTCATGAACTATTAATATTCTGTTAAGTACTAAGCGGAGTCAATTACCTTATCTTCATCATCATATCAGCCTAAAGACGACAAAATCCGGTGAGTTTAAACGCCACCAAAACACAGGCGTGTCTGTTCACCGACAAAATTAGTCCGTTCAATATGGCTCCTACTTTTTGAGGTATAACTGTACCAGTTACCAACAGCCTCGAGCTACTTGGCATAAAACTGTGTGCAAACCTGAACTCAAAAGCCCAAACTGCGGCAAAAAACCTAGGCATCCTCATTAAGGTTAGGCGTTACTTCACTCCTGGACCTGGATAAAGTCCAAGTCCAGTCCTGCATGGAGAATTGCTGTCACCTTTGGGATGGCTCAGCCAAATACCAACTAGCCGCAATTGATTCGATAGATCGCAGAGCCAAGAAGCTCGTTGGTGATGAGATGCTGGTGAAAACCAAGTTTCACAGTCTGACCCACCGTCGCAAAGTTGCATGTCTGTCGGTCTTCTACAGATTGTACTTCGGCGAGTGTGCTCAAGAGCTCCACGAGCTTGTTTCACCATCTCCCTTCTACCATCGGGAGTCCAGACGCACCGCAGGATATGACCCATACTTGGTTAATATTCCGCACATTCGCACAAAGCGCTTTGAAACATCTTATAATGCGCACGGCTAAAGAGTGGAATTATCTGCCTGTGTCTGTGTTCCCGAGTTCATATAACCCAAATCTATTCAAGTCGCGATTCAATAGGCTTCTTCTGGGCAAGCTCGTTCCATCGTCGACCTCATCTCTGTCTTCAAGACTAGATCATCAGTAAAAAATAAAATAAAATGTCAGTCCCCTTTGTGCCCTGTCCCCACGCTAAGAGCAGGACCGGGCGTCGATAAGATCTTTAGGGGAGGCCTATGTCCAGCAGTGGACATCATTCGGCTGATATGATGATGAATAACATTATATTTTCAGATGTTCCGTCTTCTGTCTGTGTGGGCTGGTGCAACCCCTACCATCAGACCTCTGTTCGCCACCAGCCTTCCCCAAGACTACCCCTTCGACCCTCAGGAGTTCGCTGTGTTCACTTTGCTCGGGTAAAATTTACTGATACAGGGTGTAACAAAAAGGGTATAGCAACCTTGAAGGATGTGAATCTGCCCATGAAACTGAACAACTTTCCCTAGTACATCTCAACCAGTAGATAAGGGGGATGGAAAATGAGGACACCCCGATGAAGCCAAAAGAGCGGCTCGCCACATAAAACTGGCCGTCATCCTGGATGGGGCTTGAAGCGAAGCAGGCCACGCCGTCTGTTTGCAGTTGGGATAGTGGGGGAAATAGCTCCATACATGTGATCTGGTCACCCGTCTGCGCGAGCCGCGGCGTCCCGATCAGAAATAATAATTCCCTAAGGAACATAGGTCAAAATATGAAAATTTCTTGTTGACCTCCCATAAACTGAATCAGCTGATACCGCATTTTATATGGGAGGTCAAAATTCTTTTCGGATTTCGACCTATGTTCCTTGGGGATTAAAGTTGTTCAGTTTCATGGGTAGAATCACACCCTTTCTGTTACACCTTGTACAACGTAATTTATTTTATTTTGCTTTATTTGGGATGATAACAGCTTAATTTATTAGTATGTTGGAAATAGAACTGCGATTAAATCATTTAGACAAAAGAGTAGGAGTTAAGTGATAATAAAATTTTCTCAGAACTAAAACGGGACCATTTTTATTTATTGTTCATTGTTTGTATTTTTCCAGAATAGTATGCGGTATCCTGTCAGCCTTGTGGATATGGCTTCACCGGCATTACGTTCTCTTCATGAGAAATTGTAAGGTCCTCTCCAATTTCTTGCAGAAGAAGTGAGTACTCCTTACATAAACGCCCATTGCTCAGATTTCAAAAATACATGGAATAAGACATAGACATAACATTTATTCACAGTAATAACGCATAACTGCGTGCACGCGCGTACACTCACACACACACATTCGCACACAAACAAACGCACGCACACACGCTTGCATACACTCACAATACATGAACGCACGCAGCTTGCTAATCACATTTTCAAAATCTTATATTTAATTTGGCTAACTACTTTGGGTTTTTAGTCAACTCGGTACATTGAAAACTCGGTACAGTGTGCCGAGTTGAGCAATCGATTTTGTTCGTTAGTTTCCTTTAGTCAACTCGGTACTTTTGTACATAGAGTTCAAAATCTATTGCTTTTTTTCAAATCTGTGTACAATCGTGTGAAAAAGTTCAGAGAAAATTAAAATGATAATGCAAAATCTCAGTCATTTGATTTATTATATTCTATTAAAGAAAAACTATACAGCTATCAAATATAGTCGTTTGATCCGAAGTTCAAAATAAATTATAAGATAAAGTAATTGAAAATCACAATCTTTTATTAAAAGTAAAACTAACAGATTAAAAATCACAGTTGTTTCCCTACTAATAGTTACAGTCAAATTTTTAAATAAAATTATACAGTCGTTTAATTAATATCAATTTAGAACTAAGTAAAAAAAACAACAATTTCAGTCTTTTTTTTTCTTTTAAATAAACATTCTCTTAAAATAATAAAAAATCAAAAATATAAACATTCTACTTTAAAATATGCAAAATCACATGCGCTTAATAGTACACAGCTTAATTTTTGTTTATTTAAAAAATATTTCTTCAAGCAATAAAAAAATCAATAAAATATTTTACTTACCCCATAAAATCACATTCATATCACTAACACAATTTTTCACAAAAAAACACACTACTACCAAGTGATAACGACAGGAAGAATTGACTAGTAATTAGATAGGTGCACTCCCTCACCCCTTTCTGTACTGATAAGGTTCTTAAATGTGATTGGCTCAATCCGCAATACAATTAGGCTTGTTAACCTTGAAATGCACTTGAATAGATTTAAATGTGTGTTGTTGCATGTTATTTTCTACAATGTTCAATGTTGTAAAGAATCACCTGGGAAGGCGTGTACTTTGCTGGTGATTCGTAGGACTGTTCGCAGGAACTGCGCTGGAGTACGTCCCACTCAGTGAAGCCAAGACGCTCCAGCAGAGTACACGGTTTCACCGGTAGGTCTATTGCCTTTGGCAAGGTTGATCTATTGTGTAGGACTTACGTGGAATAGGTTTGCGGCATTCTAGGTGGACTAGGGACAGAATAGCAGAGCTCCACTTGCGTCTCGTCACATAGAATCTGTAGTATACCGGCAGAAAACCAGTGATACAAAACAACCTGTTGTTTCGTCAACGTTCGCCGTCGTCTTATTCGCCTCTTTGTGTTTTCACTACCTCATTTCACTTCACAGTACCGGAGTGATGTCGTCACATCGTCCCCTATAGTTTTAAATACGTTTTTCTTAACATTAATGTGTTTTTCGGTGTATTTTTGTTAGGATAAACAGACACTGTTTACATTCGTCGACTGACAGTTACCATAGACAGTTGCCACAGAATGTGGAGACGAGTGCGTTTTCCACGCCATCATTCCGATACCGGTCTTTCTCTTAAATAATATTTCCAAATTAGAAAAGCAGAAGTAAATAGAAATTATTAGATAAACCCCTTCGTAGAAATTATTCCAACTGGATTGTAAAGTTCTTATTGAATTTGGTGCTTTGTTATTTTTTTTTTATCCGGTCCTCGCATTTTGTCGATTGACAAAGAGAACTAACTAACCTGTCATTCATTTTCCGTGTGACTGAGCACACACATCTCGGACCCATTCCAAGAAAATCGACAAATATCCAGGGTAATCCTGTGGATCACCCATTAGTACAATGTCAGATTGACAAACAGAACCAGGAGGCGACAGGATGTCGCCTTCTTCTTTTACCTGGTAGCTTAGGCTTCTTTCACATATCGTGAGTCTCGTCATAAGCCCACGCGTGATGCCGCGGCGCTGACTCGCATTTTTTTTATAACAAAAGAGAGAATCGTCATGTCATCGGTACATCGTCATGGGAGGTAACGCAATGCGCAGACCAAGTGAGTCATCACACGTTTTATTCTGAACCTCGACACAACCATTCTGTGAAGATCTGTACGGGAACGTCTCTCCGTTGTTTGCAATGCCAGGTCACCCGTTGTGAGTGAACGCTACCCCCACACCGGTGTGCCGTATTCGGGTTGGTGTATTACTTGTTTGGCTTCGAACCAACTCGTACCCCAACATGTATTAGAATTAAGGATATATGTTCTCGTCACGTCACTCATTTACATGGAGAGGCCTATCCATGTAAATGTCGTTGTATGTAAAATAGTAAGTAAGCTTATCGTCATAAGTTTCACATCCCTTTAGGGACTATCTTTAGAAAGAAATATTTTTAAGAAAGAATTGTTTTTTTAAGAATAACTCCTAGAAGAAGTAGTTGGTTCGAGAATTGCTTTTGAGGATAAGCCTATTGTTCCTCGTCAATTGTAACACTAATGTATTTGAAAGGTACGAAATAAGATGCTCTCTCATTTATTATAATTAAGTTGTTTAATTTAACACCTTTATTTGTAACACATTTCCAGTTTTGTGACTGGTGGCGCCCTGAAAGTAAGTGATGTATAGACACCGCTTCCAACCTTCATTCACCGACGAGTAAGATGCCTATCGGACTACGGTCTTAACACCACAGGAACCCACGCGCTCTCCACTAGCCGGTAAACCAGCACAGTTGTTGGTTTAATGCAACAGTGTCTGCATATTATTTTTAACTTAAAGAACGTATTATAATAAAAATTATTGTGAAATAATGTTGTCAATTCTAGCATAAAAAATCAATTTACATTTCGTTCCTTTTGCGGTGGAGACGACTGGGTGCTGGGGTGCAGTGGCTATAAGCTTTGTGAGGGATATGGGCCGGCGATTGCGTGAGAGGCGACATGACCCCCGCTCTGGATCTTTCCTGGCGCAAAGGTTGTCCATCGCGATGCAACGCGGCAACGCTGCAAGTGTGACACCTTTGCGCCCGGAATGACTTGGGGCGGGTTATTTAGTTAAGTTTTAATAATAATAATTGACTATTGACTGTTGTCATTCTATACTTAATCTTTAAGTTGACTATTGACCAATAAAATGTTATTTACATTTCAAAATATTAATTAAATCCTAATGGTAGCAGTGCTATTAAGTTTTATAGTTAACATAAAAACACTTTTCTCCGCGTCTGTACAAATAAAAAAAAAATTACAATGTACCGAGTTGACCGATGCAAAAAAGCACTTGGTCATCTCGGTACAGTGTACCGAGTTCGAGTGTACCGAGTTGACTAAAGAGCCCTACTTTCACTTTATTTTTCCTCCCTTTTTCTTTTTAGTTATTTACATGTTTGTTTCATTCTACAATATACAGGGTGTTAATTTAATTGCGTGCCATAGCTCAGGGGCGGAATCAGTATCAGTAGGTAACTGAACAACGTTTCCCAAGGAACATATTTTTGACCTTCCATAGAAACTGCATCAGGTGATAGCGCATTTTGTATGGAAGGTCAAATTTGGTTTTTCGTATTTCGACCTATGTTCCTTGGGAAAATTGGTTCAGTTACTGATACTGATCCCGCCTTTGAGCTATGGCACGCAATCAAATTAACACCCTGTATAAAAGCATCAGATTATGTAAGAGCGGTGCCTTCCGACACAGGTATGATTGACTTACTGGGAGGTAACAGCAACACCTATAATTATGTCACACTTGTTATGAAATAAACAATTTAAAATTTTGAAAATTTGAACTGAGCGAGCAGGGTCCTGGAGTTCTGGAGGGAGCTACCTGTCCTGCAGTGGATGTTTCTTGAGATGTTATGATGAGCAGGGGTCCAAGGTAGCTGTGCGGTGCAGGAGTGGTGGCGCCAGCCCTACAGTGAATGGGACAACATATACCTCTACACTGTTTACTCTACTGTGACTCTACTGAAGATGTAACTAAACACCCCCTCCCCCGCACTGCTTCTCTACCGCAGGAACCTACTCAGTTACACGCTATGCATTTCTCTCCGATCCCCAGCAACAACCTAAGCCGAGGTCTGAGCCCCGCGAGGCGCCCTTAGGAGGCTACCTCCCGTCCACTAGCGCCTTCATCAGTAAAAAAAATATTACTTGCTAAATACAAAATTTATCGAAAATCCGGAAAGAAAGATTGAAGTAAAGGTATCCAGTTTATTTAGAACCTATTAATTCTGAAAAATATAGTTCACTGTAGTTACAGATACAAAAAGTGCGAAAAACGGCTACAATTACCAGTTTTTGTATCTGTAACTACAGTGAACTTTATTTTGCGGAATAAATAGTTTCTAAATAAACAAAGGTACCTTTACTTCAATCTGTCTTTCCGGATTTTCGATAAGTTTCGTATTTAACGAGTAATATTTTTTTAACTGATGGGGGCGCTAGTGGACGGGAGGTAGCCTTACGTGTTTTCTGGGTAGAGCCGTCTGCTCTCCAACCGTCTGGTGAAGTTGTGACAGCCACTAGGGCTAACAACAGAATAGATTAATATTTGAGAAGACTTTAAAAAGTCACTCAAAGCCTCTGCTTCGCTTCTTGTACAACGTGTAAAGGAAAGGTTTAATAATACTAAAGGGTGTGGAAACTGAACAACTTTTACCAAGAAACATAGGTTGAAATACGAAAACCAAATTTGATCTCCCATACAAAATGCGCTATCAGCTGATGCAGTTTCTATGCGAGGTCGAAAATTTATTTTGTTCTATGACCTATGTTCCTTGGAAAAAGTTGTTCAGTTTCATGGGCAGATTCACACCCTTTAGTATCATCACACACTTCTGTTACACGCTGTATAAAAAATACATTTATTTTTGTCTTCTCTCTTTATGTCTGACTTATTGTTGGTTAGTTTTTTTTTTAGATAATAATTTTTATTTCAATTTGTTTTTGTTTTTTTATTTTCATTAGCCGTTTCATCTATCCTGGGTTCATGACTTTGGCAATAATGTCAATATTATTCCCTCCGGGCATCGGAAAGTATATGGCGGCTGACTTAGGCAGTCAAGGACAGGTAAGAGGCATGATTTTGTATAACTTACCGCCAGTTGCAGAAAGCTTTTTAAGAGGTTGTTAAGTTACTTCAATAAATCCAAGAAGAATGTGAAAATTTTTAGGGTTTCCTATACCAAAATGGAAAAAAGGATCCCTTATGTTGCGACTCTGTCTTTCTGTCCGTCTGTCTGTCTGTCACATCTGTATATCTCAGCAACCACTCATGCTATCGACTTGAAATTTTGGAATAGTTTGGTTGCCCTTCTTAATTGAACATGAAAAAATAAAATTAAAATATGTTTATTAATGTAAAGGGGGCCAAACAGGGGGGGGGAGGCAATATTTCAAATTGTCGTTACTAGGTCGAGTGGGGTATCATATGAAAGTACTATACTTGTAAATTTTAAAATATATTTTTGTATTTTTTTAAGACTTAGTTTTCAAGTTATGATGAAAACTGTCTAAAGAAATAACATTCCTTATCTCCGAAGTTTGTGAAAGGAAAAATCTGAATTAATTACAGTCGATAGAAGTTTATGCAAATATTACAGCAAAAATAAAACGATCTTTTTAACTTGCACAGTTTTTTAGAAATTTGCAAACCTTTACAAACAAACTTAGTTTTGCAGTCCCAAAAATGGACTTTATTGCTTCCAAAAATACTATAGGTATATCAGAACCCTCGACCCGCGAGTCCGACTCGCACTTGACCGGTTTTTTTTTACATCTAAGTTTAAATTTTCAGGTGAACTCGATGTTTTCAAACTTCACGTGGGGTGACAACCTGACGGCCGAGCAGGCGGCCATAGTGTCCCACTGGTCGACACCCGAGGTGGACTTCTTCGGCTGCCTGGTCATCTACTTCTGGTCTACTGTGAGTATTGTTTTTAAACCACTGGCCGGTTGGCACACCCCGGACACCGCATTACTTTCATCTTTATGACATGGAATTATTATTTATTACCAAATAAAACAATTCAACAGAATACAATATAGTACAATACAATACAATATAAAACAACATAACACAAAACAATACAAACAATGGGCGCGAATTAGAAATTAATTAGAAATTGGAAGCGCACGTTGGCCTGCATACTCAGTAGGTACACACGGCCGCAAATCAGTAGAAACACTTTTGGACCTTATGGCGTGGTAATAGAGTTGAAAAAGTTTCTACCGACAAGCGGTTGACCGTACAACTAACTCGCAGGAACGGAGAGTGTCCGTTCTGTTTGATAAAGTATTACTTTATTCTGTGCCGTTGCGTTGGTGTGGTTGGTAGTGAGCCTGCCTTCTACGCCGTGGCCGCGGGTTCGATTCCCGCTCAGGGCAAACATTTGTTTGATGAACACGAGTGGTTGTCCTGGGTCTGGGTGTTATCTATGTATTTATGTACAGGCTTTGCCTAGTTTGGGATCAGATGACTTTGTCTCCCAATATCTACCTATTAAATACTTAAACTCAATAAAATAAAAATCGGTCGACATGGCCAAGGGGTAGTTGCTTTTTCTTTCCGAAAACAAAACATAAGCAACGTTGGCCGTGGTCAGAACCCGGATGGGACAACAACTACAGCGTTTCCGTGCTTCGGAAGCCACGTTAAACCGAAGTCCCGGCTACTGCCATTTGGCGGCTTGAAAACTCTGACAGCCAGGTTAGTCACAAACCTGTCAAAGCCTAGTCTAGGATTGGGTTTGTCCTCTGGGTTGCAAAGGTCAGATGGCAGTCGCTCTGTGTAGGAACCAGTGCCTTTGTCATATCCCTTAGGTTTGGTAGCCGACACCGAAAAACCGGCTGCAGAATTTTACCACCATTTTTGTGTATTCTACCTTTGAATAAACTTTCTTTTTGTTCTTATATTCCAGTACTTCCTAACTATGGTAGCTTGCACACTGCCAGTGCCAGCTGGTGCTTTCGTGCCGGCATTGAAAATGGGTGCATCTTTAGGCCGGTTTACAGGAGAAATCATGCACTACTTCTGTCCTCTTGGAGTGGCCTACGGCGGACATATACAGAAGATCATACCAGGTTAGTCATAATAATCACAATGACATCCTATGAAACGTCCACTGCAGGACACGGTAAGTAAAGGTTAAAGGTAGTAGGGCTTTTGTGCAAAGTCCGTCTGGGGAAGTACCACACCCTTGCCTATTTCTGCCGTGAAATAGCAGTGTTTGCACTGCTGTGTTTCGGTTGGAAATTACTGGCACACGAGACACACTATCTTAGTCCTCGGGGTGAGTAACGTGCTTTGTTGTCTTATTAGTGTCAAGTTATGCCACTAATAAGACAGCGGGCTCCATGGGCGGTGGTGACCACTTTCTATCAGGTGGCACACCTGCTCGTTTGCTAACTGCCACATAATAAAAAAAGGGACCTCCCTCCAGAATCCGAGCTTTTGCTGGAACAGTTTGAAGGGGTAGTGTCAAAGTTACCACTATTTATCGTTGCGACTGTTAGTGACTGCAGAATGTAAAATGTTATGACACACAAAAGTATGCTGCTGCCCATCTTCCTGTTCGATATCCCTTAGTCACCCCTTACGACACCCACGGGTAAAGATGGGTTGATACTATTCTTTGCCTGCACCACACGGACATCAATCATCATCATCAATCTAAAAGGCTGCTACTATCCATAAAAATCTTCATAGTGAACGATCCCGCACTGCAAAACCCTGCAGATTAACAAAAGATCTCCTTGAAGATTCAAGTGTTTTTATTCCATAAAGACGATTATTAAAGAGTAATTTATTGAACGTCGCAACATGCAGAGTACAATGCGAGTATGGCGAGTCTACTACCGTTTTGGATCGTGCTATGGCAGCGTAAAAGAAATGGCAAGAAACTACTGCAGCACGGCCTACTTTAAGAGTTAGCTTTGTGTTTCACTGGGATTACTGGGCACTATAATAAGCTTTTTAAATAACATTTGTTTTACACAATCTATAAACATTATCTTAGGTGAATGCACTACCTTCAGGTGTATTTTGTTGTAACCTTTTATCTAGAGTCAACTTTGGAAATGTATGAAACAGCCGATAGTCTTTTTGCGATATCAGATATCAGAGTTGATCCCACCTTACCTTATCTTCTTATTTAGTGAGTCTGAGTTCCTGTTTTATGGACCCCCCGAGCATTTCGTCTTCTGTGTTCCCATAGTAAAAATTGATTCTGATCACAAAAATTTAGAACACTTGATTTAAATATTTGCAGTTCCTTTAAAAGGCTTTTAGTATAGCCAGTTGCAAAAAGCTTTATTAGTTAAAACTCTGTTAAATCGGACAAGAAAGTAAAAGCGGCAACAATTTTAATAGATTTGACAAAAAAAATGCAATTTTCAGGAGGATACGCTACTGTTGGCGCAGCGGCCTTCACCGGGGGAATAACCCACACTGTGTCAACTATAGTTATCATCTGTGAGATGACAGGACAGGTGGGTACCTGATAAAAAAAAAGTCTTGAATAGGCTTCTTCTGGGAATAGGCTTCTTCTTCTTCAGATTTGGTTCATCATAACATCCCATGAAACGTCCACTACAGGTCAGGGAGCTCCCTCTAGAATTCTAGCTTTTGCTGGAAAAATGTAGAAGGGAAGTACCATAGCTCGCTTGTTAGCGTTACGGCTGGCACCATGGACCGCGGTTGTAGGTGACCGCAGTAAGTAAGATGTGGGATACAAAGGAGGATGCTGCTGCTCATCCTCAAGGATACAACTAACCAAAAATATTTGTGGAAGCAGTCCAAATCGTCGCTTCATCGCGGAGTTGGATTTGTACGATGCGTTTCTAGTGTTTCGCTGAAATATCAAAGCATTATACCTCTTTGACACCAGTGTGGTGCCGACAAACAATATTACCAACCCATACATACCCGTGGGTGTCGTAAGAGGCGACTAAGGGTCTATAAACCGGAGGATGGACAGCAGCATCCTCCTGTGTATCATACCATCTTTCTTACTACTGTCAATTACAACCGCAGTCAATGGTGCCAGCCATAACGCTGTCACGCGAGGTGAGGTGACTATGGTACTTCCCCTTCACATTTTTCCAGCAAAAGCTAGAATTCTGGAGGGAGCCTGTCCTGTAGCGGACTTTTTTTATGGGATGTTATGATGATAACCTTTTTGTCATTGCTTCTAGATAACCCACTTGCTGCCCATAATGGCGGCGGTCCTGGCTGCGAACGCCACGGCCACTGTGCTCCAGCCATCGTTCTTCGACAGCATCATACTCATAAAGAAGCTGCCTTATCTACCGGACCTGCTGAGCTCTGCCAGTCGTAAGTGTTTTTTTAAGTGAAAACTTCTTTAGTGGCGCTTGGCACTTTTTTAGATGGGTAAAAAATTTAAAACTCACGTCAGATCTCGCGTCAGATGTTTAAGTTTTGAAGTGAAAACATCTTTAGCGGCACATCAGATCTGACGAAGATTGTCTATACGTAATATAAATTGTCATGTTTGTCTACGATAGCGCAATAAATAAATATTGTACGAGTATGTACTTTTATACTGATAAATAAAACAATTCATGCGAAATTATTCCCTAAACATTCCAAAAAATTCCAAAATGCACAACGTTGATGTTTAAGTTTTCACTTCTGCCGGCACTCCCGGAGTGCAACCCGTCCTTTTTTTAATTTATACAGGGTGTAAGGGACAGGTTTGCAAAAAATGAAACGCCATGTTCAGTCAACGTAACTGAACAACTTTCAATGAATAGAACTTTCAGGAAATGAAAAAAAATCGGTCTATCCATACAAAATTGAAAATTAGAATAGACATTTTGTATATTTATTACCTGAATGTTTTTTCCTACTAAAAGTTGTTCAGTTACGTTGACTGATCGTGCACTTTCAGTTTTTGCCAACCAGTCCCTGAAGGGTAGGTCAACAACAGGAAAATACCGAATAAGATAAAAAAAAACCGGTCAAGTGCGAGTCGGACTCGCGCGCCGAGGGTTCCGATATACCTTTAATATTTTTGGAAGCAATAAAGTCCATTTTTAGGACCGCAAAACTAAATTTGTTCGTAAAGGTTTTTTGCATATTTCTAAAAAACTGTTTACTTAAAAAGATCGTTTTATTTTTGCTGTAATTTTTATATAAACTTCTATCGACTGTAATTAATTCAGATTTTTCCATTTACAAACTTCGGAGATAAGGGGGGGAACGGTATTTTTTTGTCATTTTTTATCATAACTTGAAGACTTAGGGTTGTATTGATAAATCCAACTTAAGTGTGACCCTGCACTCAAGATATACTTTTCACATACAAATTATGCATCTTAAGTGCAATCGCAGACTTGAGAGGGACTTATCAATACGACCCTAAGAGTTGTAAAAAAATACAAAAATATATTTCAGAATGTACAAGTAAAGCCCTTTCATATGATACCCCACTCAACCTAGTACCGACAATTTGAAATTTTGCCCCCCTATTTGGGCCCCCTTCACATCAATAATCATATTTTTTTCTTAATTCTTTTACGTGCAATTAAATTGGACAACCATATTCTAAAACTGTTCCAAATTTCAAGTCGATAGCATTAGTGGTTGCTGAGATATACAGGTGTGACAGACAGACAGACAAAGCGGCACCAAAAGGGTACCTTTTTTTACCATTTTGGTATCGGAACCCTAAAAAGGACGGGTTGCACTCCGGGAGTGCCGGCAGAAGTGAAAACTTGCATTTTTGAATATTATGCCTTTTGTAAGGGTCAATCGCGCCATTGCTCGCGTACTTCTTTGATGTCACTGAATAAAAACCCGTATTGTAATAACAATACGGTTGACAGTTGATGTGTAATTGATAGTAAATGTGTAATTGATAGTAAATGTGTTTATTCTCAGGAATGTACGACATTTGTGTGGAAGACTTCATGGTGAGGGACGTGAAGTACATCTGGAACAAAATAACCTTCCAACAGCTGAAAGATATACTCAAAGAAAACAAGGTTAGTCCCTAAATTAACGGTCAGTGCCTGCCTACACTGAACATTCAATAATTAGGGTTTTCGTTACTTTAACATGATTCTTTATTAGATGGGAAAAATACTATGTTTAGGGCCCGTCTCACAGCTTACTGCTAAAGTTCCAAGTTCCTGATAAGTCAGCTAAATATTTCCGATTTTTTAACTCTGTTAATCTTCAGGCACTTTAAAAAAAAAAACATTTTTACTATCTGACCGAAATAACCAAGGAGGTTTTAGAAGCAGCTCTTACTGTTAAGGAGGGAGCCATAAGCGTAGCACTTTCTTGCGAGGGACCTCCATACTAAAATATATGGATTTTTTTTCAAATCCTAAAAACGTAAGTTTATCTTTCTCTCTGAGAAATATGTGATATGGGACTAATAAATCCTACTACCACAGTTTTTCTGGTGAAAACACTTACCATTCAGGAAAAAGACGGTGTTTAAAATCACGCATAAAATGGCTATTACGGATTATTTACGCTTCCGTTCTAAGTATTAATGATCAATTCACAAGTAAAAAACTATATATTTTCACTTTCGCAAACAAAGTTTATACTAAAACATTATATTTTTAAAGATATCTTGATTTTTGTAAAACTTAACTGAGTTTTTTGACCGACTAGAATGGGCGACAGTGAGACGCTTCACGCTTCACTAGCTCATACAGAATATGTATATGACGGACTCTATAGTTTTTTACTCTGAGGAAATAACTAACAGATAGGCTGTCTGGAACTTAGCAGAAAGCGGTGAGATTGGCCCTTACGTTTATGATAGTATACAGGGACCACTAGCCACCACAATTTTTTTATGATGCTCAGAACACGAATAAGAACATTTTTCCCAAATAAAAACCGGCCAAGTGCGAGTCGGACTCGCGCCCTAAGGGTTCCGTACCTATCTACCATAATAATATGATATACTAAAAGCTTTTGCGCTTAGATTTTAAAAACTCCGCGACCATCCAACTTGACCCCTCTTTTATACAAAAGTTCTTTAAACGGGAGCTCACCTTAATTGGTTACTATTAGTTGTGAGAAAAATTGAAATATTTAATGATTTTAGACTTTTCCCTTTATTTGTACTGTGAGACCTAGCTTCTTGCCAAATTTCATAATTTTAGGTCAACGGGAAGTACCCTGTAGGTTTTGCTTTTTTGCATAAATGTATGGAGATGAGGACATAAAAAGCCATATGTTTTGATTGCATCGTTGTAAAAAATTGAAATTTTCAGATATTGTGTGGTTTATGGACCTTAATATTCGTTATCAATTTCAACTTGATACCTCTTCTCTTGCCCCGTGTGGTGCCGGCAAAGAATAGTACCAACCCATACATACCCGTGGGTGTCGTAAGAGGCGACTAAGGGTTAACTGGAGGATGGGCAGCAGCATCCTCCTTTGTATCTTACATCTTACCTACTTACTGCGGTCACCTACAACCGCGGTCCATGGTGCCAGCCGTAACGCTAACAAGCGAGGTGACTGTGGTACTTCCCCTCCACATTTTTTCCAGCAAAAGCTAGAATTCTGGAGGGAGCTCCCTGTCCTGTAGTGGACGTTTCATGGGATGTTATGATGACCTCTTCTCGTTCGTGAGAAAAAGGGTCTTGACAGACAGACAGACGGTTCCGTTTTTTTATTTTGAGGTACGGAACCCTAAAAATGGGTCGAAAAACGAGAAAGAAATTTGGTCGTCGCATACCAACCCCACCATTGCCGCCACAAGATTTGTATGGGATGGCCAAAAATTTTTCTCGTTTTTCGACCCATGTTCCTTTGGGAAAGTTGTTCAAATTCATGTTCTCAGCAACATACTAAAATTTGGCCAGGGGCCAGTTTAGGAAACATTTGTCACTATCTTCGTTGACATGGCATATTAAGCCGTACGGAATTCGACTCAGCCAGGAGCGTTTTACATTTTATTTATATATGTTTTTCTTTTACAGACTATAAAGAGTTTCCCACTAGTGGATAGCCCACAATCCATGGTGTTATTAGGATCAATTCATCGATGGGAGCTAGTCAAAGTTATAGAAAAGCAGGTAACTACTAAGACTATGATTAATCCTATACTTACTATTAAACGAGCAATATTTATAATAAATATTTGTAATCGGTTTCTCGAAAACGGCTCTAACGATTTCGAACCATACGTGGGTTTTCGAAGGCGAAAAATTTATCTAGCTAGGTCTCATGTCTGGGAAAATTCGTTTCCCCCGTGTAATTTTTTAAATACCGCGTTTTAGACAAAAAACGACAGCGCCATCTGTTGGCGGGAAGCATAGCTTGCTCATCCGATAACATTTTAATGAAGCTCGGTAGCCCAGTTACTTCTTCTTTATAGGACACTTATTCCGAAAGTACCTTAGTTCTTTTTTTTAAATGAAGCAGGATGTATGCAATTACTCACCTGGGTAAACGTTGCTCGATTTCATGGTCTAAGTAATATATGTACTATTGTATATTCTATTTAGTAAATTATTGTTTGTTTTTTCTAAAGATTTCATAAAAAATGGCACATTATTTATAGGTGGGCAGATCGCGGCGTTTGCAAGTTGCTGCGCAGTGGCTAAGAGACGCCGAAAGAAGAAGGGAACAAGAGAAGAGAACCAGAAGACCTTCACGTTTTGAGGTTTGTACTACATGTAAAAATTGTATAGTTCATTTATCGTGTTCTACGCGTTCCAAATGAGAATAGGACTGGCCGATGGCTAAGTTCAGGTTCCCAGTGGTTGTGCACAACTAAATCGAAACAGAAGAGTGAAGTTAGTTTAACAGCTACTACGTCATAATATTTCAGCCGCAAATCCATAGCCTCATCCATATTCTCATTGGAAACGCATAGTGAGTCGTCTACGCATATTCCAGCAAAACACAAAAAACACTTCGTACAAAACCGACTCTAAAAGAAGGCCGTACTGTAGCAGCTTTTTGCCGTTTCTGTAACGCATCCGTATTTCAAGTATTTCTTGTACCTATCTCTTTTATTATTTTTTAGGTGACCACTTTAGTAGTATGGGGAGTCGAAATTTTTTTGTGCGTTGTTAGAAAAGTCGTAGAACAAAAGTTGTTGTTTTTGACCTCTGTAATAACGTGGGCATACGCAAATAACCTACTTAGTATATTGTATTTCTTGTTTGTATCGCAGTCAGTATGACATAATCTGTTTAGTTTGTATTGTACAATCGATATGCAGAGCTATAAATTTTTAAAGCTTTTATTTAGTTTCAGCTATTACGGTGTCTGTCTGTCTGTAACCAAATCTTGCAAGTTAAATTTGACCCACTTCCAGGTTTTCGATTGAGATGAAATTTTGCATGCTTATGTATCCATGATGATAGTCATACAATCCTAACGTAGTAAGTACTTATGTTATTTTTTCTTTGCACAGGTGACGCCAGCACCTGACATGTTGCAAGTTCCTGGCTCCGGCATGACCAGAGGATCTTCGCTCACCACTAAAGACCAAGGAGGCTTGATACCAGGTAAATACACACTTATATTTGCACGGATATAATTACGAGTATGTTACTCTTATAAACTGCAAATTATTTGGAGCATGATTTTTTCGTACGTATTCTTACGTAAAAAGTTGTCCTCTGCCCCAGGAGGCTCGAAATTTTTTATTTTCCTTTATGGTGTTTGTGTGCAATAAAAATATTGTATTGTTTGATTCCCGCTAGGGTGGTTGTTGTATTTTTTTTTTCAATACTTTCTAATACTAGGATGTGTTTATAGGATGTTACAGAAGAATGGGGCTAGCGAAATAAGCTCACTCACCTCATCTTGACCATGGATTTGAAGCTTCAGCTTCTTCTTTTAGTATCAACCTTTATACCAGAGCAGCCAGTAAGTGGCTAAATGAACTTCTGTTTCGCAAGACCGTAAACACTCCATAGTATGACACCGCAGTTGCATACACTCATCGTCGTTGGAGAATTATAGGTCAAAACCCCACTTTTTTACACCTTTTGGTTTTAAATTTTCGAAGTTGCTCAGAGAATGCGGTACAATGTTGGCAGATGTTTTGAGATTAACCTTTTTTCTTATAATTTATTAATACACTGTTTTAACTTCTTTCTTATAATAAAAAAATTATCTCTTTGTAAATTAGCGCCAGGCCAGCTGTTCCGTCCGAAGTCGATCCTGAAGAAGACCAACTCATTCACTCTTTCACGTGGTCTGGGCTCCCCTGGTAGCGCCCCACAGAGCCCCATGTCCCCACAACCCAACGTCTACACCACCGTTACTGGCGCTGAGACCAGGTTAGTAAAACTGAAGAAGAGCAGGTTATAATAGCTGAAGAATGTATACCTAACGAAAAAAGACCAGGCTTATAACTGAAGAAGACCAGGTCGTGTGGGCTTCTCTGCGCCCCACAAAGCGCCATGTCACCACAACCCAACGTCTACACTACCGTTACTGGAGCTGAGACCATGTTAGTAAAACTGAAGAAGACCAAATGTCTATCGGAAAAAGAGCAAGTAAAGTATAAATGAAGAAGACTAACTCATTCACTCTACCACGTGGTTTGGACTCCTCTGGTAGCACCCATAAACTAAAGTCAACACCACCGTCACTTGAGCTGAGACCAGATAGGTATAACTGAAGAAGAAAACGGTATAACGGAAGAAGAACAGGTCAGGTTACTGAACATTACGACGTTGTCTGGGCTCCATTGGTAGCGCCTCACAAAGCTTTTATATTTGTAGTCATATGTACAACCATCGTTTATGCCAGGGAAATATGTCAAGATCGTAGCAGGTGGAGAACTGTGGTCTCTGCCTACGCCAACGGGAACAGGGCGTGACATTATGTATGTATGTATCGTTTATACCTACTGCCGTCACTAGCGCTGAGACTAGGTTAGGAATTCTTGGCATGATCCTTATTGCCGAAGAAGGATTTAGTCTTTGGATCGACTTATTTTGTATGAGATGGAAAAAAAATTTTTAGAGTAAAAATATTCTTGCCTTGCGACAGTAATGTATGGGACGACCAAAATTTTTTCTCGTGTATCTTAAGGGTCGTATTAATAAATCCCTCTCAATTCTCCCTTTTAGTTCTCAAGGTGGGCAACTCAGTTCGATGTCTTATTTGTGTCAAATTATGGCACTAGTAAGACAATGGGTGCTAAGGGCGGTGGTGACCACTTACCATCAGGTGGTCCACCTGTTTTGTTTGCACACTTGTGACATAAAAAAAAGTCTTGACATTTAGACAGAGCAGGTGTCACTGTAAATTTAAAAAAAAAAAAAAATTCTATTGAAAAATTTAAGAGCAATCTCACACACTTGAGAGAGATGCCGTGTACTGTTTAAAGCAAGCCTTTTATCTGTATACCTATCGCACCCAGGATAAGAGCAGCATTCGAAGCAATATTCAAGAGATCAACACTCTTACCTGATGTGGAGGGAGGGCTGCCAGATCAGTTAGGCGGTTTGGCCAGAAGTCCGTCCATCAACAAGAAGGTGCAGTTGGTAAGTTAAATAAAATCAAATATAGCACAATATAGGCTGACTTTTAATTAGTTCTTGATAGAATAAGGTATGCATGTACTCATGATACTGAACAACTTTCCCCAAGGAACATAGGTCGAAATACGAAAATCAAATTTTTGACCTCCCAATCCTCCCATAGAAACTGTATCAGCTGATTGCGCATTTTGTATGGGAGGTCAAATTGGGTTTTTCGCATTTTGACCTATGTTCTTTGGGAAAGTTGTTCAGTATCATGAGTAGGTACATGCATATCTTTTGCTATTAAGAACTAATTAAAAGGCACCCCTATACCTATATCCCGTTTTCGTAATTTTATGCCGTATCTTCACTACTTATACGCTGCGCGAAATCGGCATGCCTACGTAGAATTACTCACTGAAATTTCTTTATTCTGTAATCGACATCAGCAGTAAGAAGTTTTTTTAATTTAACCCACAGATTTAAACGTATAAGCAAAAACCTTTCTTAAACCGCCGATTATTTATACTTGCGATTGTCGGCACTTGGTGAAACTTCATATTCCGATTAGTTGAGTCCGTATTTATGCAAGAATCAGTATTGGAGCTCAGACCTAAGTGTCACTTTACGTACGAGCTCAAACAGAGGCTCCTGAAGCATCATGTCAAAATTTTAAGGAATCAAAAAGAAAATGTAGTTGTACGTAATAAGATATACTCGTATTTGAATAAACTTCAAAATAATTTTCATTTTCCCGGAACTCTATGGGAAATTGACATAGGGATTTTAGGTCAAAATTTAGGTGTTCCCATTTCGGCACAACGGGACTTGACCCTTAAACTTTGAGACCTTTAATTTCTTTATTTCTGTTAAGCGGTTTTTAGTAAAGAATCGCGTCAGTAATTATGTGAGGTCAGTAATTTAGTTTGGAAAGAGCGACTTTTATTTTCAGGGTTCCGTACCCAAAGAGCCTTAGTGGGACCCTATTGTCCGTCTATCCGAATTTTGATGGGCCGTATTATTAGATTCAGATTTAGATAATTTTATTCAATGTAGATTCGTTACGGAATACTTATTGAATGTCATGCAGAATACAATGCAAATAGAGCGAGTCTACACAGTTTCGGGTCGTGCTATGGCCGCGTAAAAGAAACGGCAAGAAACCACTGCAGCACAACCTACTTTAAGAGTCGGCTTTTTACAATGTGTTTCTTGTGTTTCGCTGGAATATCAGAGCACCATACTTCTTTGTCGATCTGGTCAAGGTCGCAGGAAGCCGCTGGATGCGAGCAACTCAGGACCGGTCGTCATGGAGATCCTTAGGGGAGGCCTACGTCCAGCAGTGGACGTCTTTCAGCTGATACGAGTATGATGATGATGATACTTCTTTGTCATTTAGTCATCTAATCTATAGTAAGCTTTTTTACATAACGTTTGCTTTACACATTGTTTATTGTATTATATCCTAAGACTATATCCTTTTGCTTCTAGCCTCGCGAGCGCGTATGTGACATGTCTCCTGAGGACCAGAAGGCGTGGGAACAGCTGGAAATGGGGAAAGAGATTGACTTCGACCGAATGCTGCAGATAGCCAGAAAGAGAGAAAGCGTGAGTATTGTCGTAATCGTTTCGTCTCATAAAAATCTTTTATTGCCTTTTCATTTATTGATTTAGCTTTATTCCGCTTTTCTTATCGAAGTCGGCTACCTTAGGACTTAATTATTACAAAGAACGACTGCCACCAGAACTAATTCTACAGGGTGAATTTGAAAACATTCGACAAATTTTGAGATTGAGTTCAGGACACGAAACTGAACTACTTTCCCCAAGGAACAAAGGTCGTTAGACGTAAAAAAAAATCGATCTCCCATACAAAATGTATGGTCAGCTGATTGAGTTTACTATGAAAGGGTCATTTTTTTCCTCCGATGACCTACGAGTATATGTTCCTAGGCAAAAATTGTTCAGTTTCGCGGTCTGAACTCAATTTCAAAATTTGTCAAATGTATTCAACTACGAATGTATTCAGATTTTGCTATTAATATTTTTATGACTCATCATAAGGTTAGTGAACTATGGTAGTAAACAAAACAAGAAAAAAACAAATAGAAGTCAATAATAAAGTTGTAGATATGCCAGGTAAGAGGTCAACCTGGATGTCAGACTTTTCAAGCCTCCAAATGGCCTCTGCCTTGGCTTAACGACTACTTTAATTGTTAGCGGCTTAACGATCCTTTTAAAGCAAGGAAACGCTCTAATTGTCATGCTTCTAACGGTCACCCATCCCGGTTCTGATCACGGCTAACGTTGATCAAATTTTGCTTCCTCGTGGGGCCACGAGCTCCTAAATGTCCCCTTTTTAGGGTTCCGTAGTCAACAAGGGACCTAGTTTCGTCATGTCCGTTTGTCTGTCTGTCGGTCTGTCTGTCCGCGTCTTAGCTCAGCGACCCTTAGTACTAGATAGCTGTAATTTTGTATGGATGTACACATAATATTAATTACCCCAACAAAATGGTATAATAAAACCTAGAAAAAAGGTTTTTAGAGTACCTCTCCTACACGTAAAGTGGGGATGAATTTTTTTTTCTCTACGACTCCATAGTGTGGAGTTTGGTTAGATAGGTCTTTTTAAAATACTGATTTTGCTAAGACTACTTTTTCGATTTATAGATCCGTTTGCCAAATGCAAACGTTTTTCAGAGTCCCCTCCCCCTCTCCCTGCCAGCTAACGAACGGTTGTTACGGGGAATGTGGAAAAACTAATAGTAGTATCACATGATTAAATTAAAAGAAAAATTATCACAGCTAGTACGCTTTACAGGTTAAGGAGAAATAGTCGAAAAACTTAAAATAATAGGAATATAAATAGCAATCAGGCGCTGGGCTTTGCTGGTCGTTAGGACGGAATAAGTTATGAAAAAATCTAAACCTCCTTTACAATATTATAATAGTTACTAAAGCAACTTTACTACGGAACCCTACATTGCGCGTAGCCCGACACGCACTTTGCCGGATTTTTCAGTTTTCAGTTTGGTATTTATAAATAGAACTTAGGCCTGAGCTTACATACAGTTACAGACGTATGTCCTATTTTGTAAATTGCACTATCATTGAGTAATTGGTTTTCATTCTTTTTGTATTACAGTTAAACGACGATTCAGAATATGAAGAGGATAACTTGTACATTTGCCACATTGACCCCGCGCCATTCCAGCTTGTAGAAAGAACTTCGCTGCTCAAGGTGACATTTATAACAAAACTTAATTAGCCCATTTTCCTCTGACGCAACGATCTAAATGAGTCTTGGTCTCCGAAACGAGAATCCGCCACTGGTCCCGGTTTTGTGCGGTGGTTCGCCAGTCGCCTGCCTCGAGCTCACGCAGGTCTGAGCTCACTACGTCGACCCACCGATATCTGGGGCGGCCCACCGGGCACCGGGCGTCGACCCGTCGGTTGAGCCTCGAAAGTTTTTTTGACGAGGCGGCCCTCCCCCATTCTTTCTAAGTAGCCGAGCCAGCGGAGTCTGTGAGTAACTAGTCCATTTTCTATTAGGTACATAAAAAATTTGATAAAAGACTAATGACTCATCAAAGTAACGTTTAAAACATAAAAATTGTATGTATATTTTAAACGTGATTCAATGAAATTAGTGTTTGAGTATCCTCATTCACCGTTAAGGAATGATAAGGGCAGGTCAATATTGACACTCTAGTGTGATTTCCGTCTCTACACTGAACTTTTTCAGTGTAGAGAGTGTTATCTTTATAAGCGCGCAAGTGCATCAAGTTTGATGGTCTCTGACTTTACAAAATGAAAGATTTTGTCTTCAAACTTTTCGCTTCGGTTGGTATCAATAGTTAGCTGAAACTTAAACACAGTTTTGAGTACACGTGATTGAAGTGATTGAAGGTTATTTTAAGTACGTATTTGTACATTATCCTAAAAATTTCATATGTAACGTATATTTTTGGATTTTTTTGATAAATATATACAAAACGTGCCGACCACGTGACTGTTTGAGTACGGGAAGTCGAATAATTTTTCAATGTAATTTTATTATTTTGTAAAAGTCGCTTGTTTTCATGAGTACAATCGACTAAATAAATACATGTATTAATGTTTGCATGCAGGTCCATTCACTGTTCTCTACCCTGGGTGTGAAGCGAGCATACGTCACTGCTATTGGAAGACTTATTGGGGTAGTTTCCATCACAGAGGTAAGCGTTTCTACAGTTCTCAAAGGCTTGAAGTTACATCACCTTTACAGGCATGGTGGATCAGTATTTATAAATGACTATGTAAGGTGGAACCCTTTCGTGTACTACCTTATTATTAAAATACATAACTTTTTAATAATAAGGTAAGGTGACACAAGCACGTATGGTTCTTGACGGGTAGAAAACACCTCTTTTCACGGGGCTATCACTTTCTTGCAAAACCTTGTTCATCATATCAGCCGAAAGACGTCCACTGCTGGACATAGGCCTCCCCTAAAGATCTCCATGACGACCGGTCCTGCGCTGCTCGCATCCAGCGGCTTCCCGCGACCGCCACCAGCTCGTCGGTCCACCTTGTGGGGGGCCTGCCAACGCTTCGTCTCCCGGTACGTGGTCGCCACTCTAGAACCCTCACGCCCCATCGGCCCGAGGTTCTTCTTGCGAAACTTGTTAGGATCATCCAATATAAAGTTTTTATGGTCTTGAAGTGGTTGTCGTAATTGAATGCAATGAAAGTAATATATTTTTTCTTCCAACAGCTCCGAAAAGCAATAGAAGATGTGAACTCTGGCACACTCACCCCGGCCACTCGACCCGAACCGCCAACCATACCGGGTCCTATGCTCATCAAGGTACAGAGCTCGGAGCCTACCCCAGACACGGACAGTGAAACTGCTAAACTTACCACTCCTAGCAAGTGAGAGAAAGATAGGTAGATAATTTTACTTTTCTCCTTAAAAATGTCTAAAGGGGGAAAAATTTATTTAGAATTCATGTTCAGAAATCTCCTAACAAAATAACCTCTTTAAGGGTTTGACAAATGCCTATCTAAACTTAGAACCAGTTTGTACAAGATTTGACTAGGCTACTGAATGTTTGCTTCGCTATAGAAGGTGAATTTCCATTCTTTTTAATCTCGGACGCCACTAATTTTCCTGATAATAACAAGAAACTTTCCCGAAGTAATTTTTTTATATGAAAAAAGTTTTTTGTTTTTTACTATAAAAAGGCGAATTATTTTTTCCAGTAATTTTTATTTTGCTTAGTTACCTACTGGTTTTCATTAGGAGAATAACTAGGGCTTCGCCATTAAAATGGACGAAAATTCTACTTACATAAATGTTATTCAAAAAAATTGCTTGACATACCCAATTATAAAACATAATGTCACATAAGGTTTAGACTTGCCAGTGACTGAATAAATACGTACATAGCTCTAAGTATAAATGACTAAATAAATGACTAAATAAATAAATATTTCCAGTGTGTGATAACAAAAGATATATCATCAGTTAACTGAGCATAATTTTCCAATTACTTTATATAATTTTTGCACAAATGAGTAGAAAATATTAAATTTTCTGTCGACAAGTCTTTATATATTTGATATGGTGCTTCTATCGAATACTCGAGTTTATTATGATTTGACCATTTGTTGTAATTATTGTAGTTATTTTTTTCGCACAAGACCTGTTAATAAAGCTATGAAAAACCTTTTCTTATCTTGCCTCTTTTTGAATAATAAAAACTAGAATTTTTGCGCCAGCGCTAACTAGAGTTAATTTTAACTTACTTATAAATCAAAATTGTAGTTACTTTGTCGCTGGCACAATTAGTTTCGAGATTTTAAAAAGATTTTTAATAGCCAAAATTCATGATAACACAAATTCATACAATATTTTTATTAATTTTTCTAAGATCTCTTATTAAAATTTTAGTTTAGTAATATAACTCTTGACTTCGATTAGCAAAAAATATGATTTCAAGGCTTGTGAAGAAGCAAATCAAACCATTCCAAAAGTGTTGTTTATTTTAAGCACTAAAATTTAGTTTTAAGAGTATGTTGTTGATAACGGTATGAACATTGTGAAAATAGCACTATAGTATTTTGAAAGTTTAAAATTTACAAGGTGTAAGGAACGGTGCACAGTTGAACTGACAGGGATGCTGCACCGACAAGAGCCTAGCTCTTAAATTAGAGAAGAAAAAGAAGGGACGGAATAGAAAAAACTGAAAGGACATGCTCAGTCGATGAAACAACAGCTTTCACATTTCAACTGAAAAAAAAGCAGCTGCTCCTTACAAAATTACGAATTTAATAAGACAGTTTTTTTTTTATGTTTCCCGTGATATGTTTTGTGGTAAAAGTTATTCAGTTTTATAGACTGAAATCATGTTCTTTAAGTTTTTGTAAACCTGTCCTTTACACCCTGTATATACATATAACTTTTTGTTTTCAAATCGTGCTTGGTTAGGGACTTATTCAAGTTGGCCCTTCAGTTGCCATAGTGCTGGTCAGTCTCATATAGTCTTTGCCGCAATCAAATTAAATAATCAATTGTCCGATTTGCACAAATAGTTTTCAATATTAATTAAGTAAGAAATGTACATAATTTGTACCTTATTTTTATTTTTGAATGAAGTGTTATTTTTGATTAATTTTTTGTGCCATCATGTTATGCAAGTACGTATCTGCACAAAAGATTTTTAGTTGGTATTTATAGAAGTAACCTCAAGCTCGCGCTTAAGCACCAAGCGAAAGCTTAGGTTCGGGTTCATCATATGAATATCAGCCTTTTTGTCTGTTTAATTAAAGTTTACTTTACAGGCGATCCGTCCTGAACAAATATTATGCTGTAAAATATTTTTAAACTCTATAGTTTATTTAAAGAACTGTCCAATATTTTAAGCCTTGCCGCTTATATTAATTTCAAAAACCTGTTAATAAATTTGATAAAAATGTATCCTGAAATCCTGTGATTTAAAAATAAAATTATTTATTTATCCTCTTTTTAGTGTTTTACAAATAAGGATATTTTAAAAATATATGACTTGAGATTAATTTGTATTAGAAATTTTCTCTGAAAAGAGAATTTTAGTGAGTTGTCTTCTGGTCAGCTTTATTAGATTTAGTAGAGTTGCTGAAATTTTTACTTTTATGTTTTGAATACTTTACAAGATAGCTTCTAATTTAACAAAAGGCGGTATAAAAGACCTAGCTTTATTGAATAATTTTCTTTTCTAATCGAGCACAACAATACATTTATAGACATTTTTAGGGTTCCGTACCTCAAAATAAAAAAACGGAACCCTTATAGGATCACTTTGTTGTCCGTCTGTCTGTCTGTCTGTCAAGACCCTTTTTCTCACGAACGGGTATAGGTATCAGGTTGAAATTGATTATATACCACACAAGATCTGAAAATTTAAATTTTTTACTACGACGCACTCAAAAGATATGGCTTTTTATGTCATCATCTCCATACATTTATGAACAAAAGTAAAACCTACAGGGTACTTCCCGTTGACCTAAAATTATGAAATTTGGCTAGAAGCTTGGACTTATAGTACAAATAAAGGGAAAAGTCTAAAATCATTCAATATTACAATTTTTCTCACACCTAATAGTAACCAATTAAGGTGAGCTCCCGTTTCAAGAACTTTTCTATAAAAGAGGGGTCAGGTTGGATGGTCGCGGAGTTATTAAACTCAAACAGCAGGAGCTTTTAGTGTATCATATGGTAGATAGGTACGGAACCCTTAGGGCGCGAGTCCGACTCGCACCTGGCCGGCTTTTTTCTATATGTTTAATTGTGAGATCTTTTGATTGGCAAGTTCGATGTATGATGGTTATGTTTATACACAATTAATGCTGTAAGATTTCCTAAATAAATAAATTAGATTAAAAAATAAATTTAGGCTTGATATTCAATAACCAATCTTAAACAGAACCATGAGAGCAGTCTCTGTTCATGAGCTCAAATTTGAATTATGTGTATAAATATCGATTCATTTTATGGCAAATCGCGCCCTTTACTATTATTTAATCTGTGTCGTGGCTTGATTAGAATTGAAAAGTATTAAGAAAATAAGCTTCAAATTGTCGCATGTAACTGTCTAAGCATAACTTTATTTATAATAATTATTATTTAATAGTGATTTGAATATTAATGTTGACGACATTGTTGATGTCTGATGTTATAGCATTTTTGTATTGTGATCTGTTGCTTTTATTTAGTAAATGATGTGTTGTGTCTGAGTTTAGTTTTTCATCTGTAGGATTTCTACTACGTATTTTGGCAGGATAATATCTTATCCCAGATATATTATAAGGTTTAGGTAAAAAAATAATAATAATAATTTTCATTGGTTTCTCTCTTGAAGCTTGGTTGGTGATTCTACTCGTGAAAATAAGCAGCTTTCCTAAAGAATCAGCCCTGAGCGAGTCGGACACGCCCACCGAGGGTTCCGTACCACTCAAGTAAAATATCGTCTTAGTCATTACGCGCAGTCGCGTGTGCCCGAGAGTCCGACTCCCACTTACCAGTTTTTATTATTTTCTGTTACTAAAGTCAAAGTCAAAATCGTTTATTCATTGTTGGGTATTAAAATCTCTTAATGACGTCAGCTAAACTACATCGCTTCACAAACAATGTGGCGCCATAGTGGGAAAAAAAGAAGCGACAATAAAAACCCACGCGCTCTTTTAAATATAGAACATACTAATTTTTATGCTTGTAAGTGTTTCAGTTTTACGATAGTTACGGTTTATGAGATGAAGCCCGCTAACAGACAGACGGGTGGACATCGGGCATTTTTCACCTTTTGGGTACAGAACCCTAAAAAAATATGGGAAAAAAATCTGACTTTCCATACAACAAAGAGATTCGCGTCGATTACGTAACCACATGGAGACAAAAAAATGTTTTCATGTTTCATTCATGAGTAGAATTACTCGGCTTTGGGTGCGAAATCAATAAAAATTCTACAGCTTGAATTTATCGGGTATTGCCCGTGGTACACCCGCGGGGTTCACCTAGGTGTTCTATATATCTTTATATATATATGTACATCTTTTTGACATTCCAAAATATGAACTCTTAGAAACTCCTGGAAGTGCCGCCGCCATCTTGAAAATTGCACACAAAATTGTATTACTTTTCTGATCATTATGGATTTCAGGGAAATCAAAACTATAATTAAATTAAAGTTTAACTAGCATTTTTGTCGAAACAATATTGACCAGAATAACATGATAGACTATAAACTAACATAAGAAGAGTATCCCTGACAAAACGATGAACTATACTTACATTTTATATATATGTAATAGAGTTGCAAATGTTTCCACTGACGTGCAGTTGACCGCAAATACTGATAAGGAGCCCCGTGTGGTGCCGGCAAAGAATAGTACCAGGCCTTACATACCCGTGGGTGTCGTAAGAGGCGACTTAGGGTTATAAACTGGAGGATGGGCAGCAGCATCCTCCTTTGTATCTAACATCTTACTTACTGCGGTCACCTACAACCGCGGTCCATGGTGCCAGCCGTAACGCTAACAAGCGAGGTGACTACTTATGGTACTTCCCCTCTACATTTTTCCAGAAAAAGCTAGAATTCTAGAGGGAGTTCCCTGTCCTGTAGTGGACGTTTCATGGGATGTTATGATGATTGATGATGACTTATAAGGATCAAAAACTGTAACAACCAGTGAGGTTTTTGTACACCACATTAAAATTTTTGTGAGTTGGTAAGCAAGTAGTAATCATTTTTATGTTTCAGATTTTTATAAAATTTGGTATTTATAGTGATGGCACTAAGACTGGCCTTATTTTTAGGTCAGCACAAATCAAGAGCACGTCAAGCTTAACAGGAGTTTGTACCGCTCTTATTTCAATCATATTTGGGGCTAAAGTCGAGCTGCAAGTGTCAAGTTTGACATGCGTCAGACTGTACCTAAATAAAACACAATATTGAATAGATAATACATAAAAATTTTAATTATTCTCCAAAATATATTCTAACTTTCATATTTTATCTCTCTTTAGAGGTGCAGGTAAATCATCTGGGTCTACGTATTTTTTTTTACAAAATGAAAATGTTTATATGTAAAAACAATAATTTGTGACCATTTTATAACCACGCTTAAAAGTGATGTGTTCTCTTGAAATATAAATTTCTTTATAAAACGTGTTAACGGAATAAGCGTAACTGCGAAAATAGTTTGTTCAGAATCGAGAGTAGAATCAATTTTACGGGATTTTGATTTAATTTATAATTTATTCCGCTTCTAAATATTTCTGTGGCTACGCGCGCTGGTTCAAGAGCGGTGACGAGGAGAGGGAAGTGGGCGTGGCGTGCGCGGATGCAAAGAGGACGCACCATGATAGCCTAAAAATCTACTAAAACAACGATGAAACTATAAAATGACTATATTTAAAAAAAAAAACGTTAGAGTTTTTTACGGGAATGGATATATTTTAATAAAAATCAACTGGGGGCTGTGAGGGTTTTGCTTATTCCATTAACACGTTGTATTTATTACAGTATTATAAAAAAAAATATTTATGGATGCAGGAAAAATTCAGTATGAATCTTTAGTGAAAATGCAAAAAAATCTTTATAATTTTTTGTTGGTTCTATTGACCGGGTTTACAGGTTCAAAGACCGACAGTCCGACACACATAAAAACGTTGCGACGCTAATCAGCTCCTCGAGCTGCGTGGCCTTACAGAATATTTTGAAATCAATATTAAATTCTTAAAATACCATAAATGCCACATTAATATAAATATAATAAATAAATTTCATCTGTTTCAGTTTGCAATAATATATAAAAAGTAAATCATAAGTATTTGTCTTTTTTTACAGAAACTTATAACTATAATATTGAAACACTGTTCGTAGAGTCAAATTGTCTGAACTTGTAATTAGTTTTTCTTTTACAAATTTCTTATTAAGTACATTTACATTTAAGTAGCATATTAATGAACTTCATAAACAGTGTCTCGGGCGATAAAAACTTAACCTTTTATAAAGGGTGTCCCGAAAGTAAAATGTAGATATACAGGGTGTTAGGGAAAAGTTTGTATGGAGAGGCCAAAAATTTTTTTCATTTCCCAACATATGTTTCTTTGGGAAAGTTGTTCAGTTTCGTTGACTGAGCACGCCCTTTCAGTTTTCGGTACACCACCCCTTACACCCTTTATAAGATGTATAAAGAGATCGTATTGCAATTTCTTAGGTTTTAGTATTTTATTTAAAACAAGAGACGCACAATTAGGTCTACCAAATGAATATCACGGGCATTTTTTCAAAAGTATATGAATTTTTAACCGATGTTTTTATTAAATTTTTACACATTTTGCGGCTTATTTCACCAATAACTTGGATATTGTGTTTCAAGTTTTGTAAATCGTTAGTGTAGACTTTATCTTTGGCATACCCCAAAGAAAGAAATTCAGCGCGTAGGTCTAGCAGACACATTGCAAGATCTCGGTGTCCGATTCGGAAACTGCTTTTTCAGAACTATTTGCAAAAATACCTGTAGCAGTAGTTTGGCAGACATTTTGTTAAAATAAAATTGTATAATGTTTCTTCTTTAAAATTAAAATAATATTACGAAGAAATTTCAATTCGTTCGTATTTTATTGAAAAAATACATACTAATAGGTACGAGTACCTTCTTTTTAGACACCTTTTATTTACAACTAAACAAAACTGGCAAGTATTATTAATTTACATTTTCTTATTTATTTACTAAGTAGGAACAAATGCGTTTGTTTTTCACCAAACAAACAAATTTCTTTTAAAAAATATTGGGGTGAAAAAAATTGCGTAAAAAATTTGACAAAAATTGGGACAAAAATGCCTTGTTTTGTCGGAATCAGTTTAGTTCTGAGCTATTAAGTAGTTATTTTAAAACTAATTGACTTAAGAATATAACCTTATTTTTAAATTGATAATTTATCATACTAACCGTTAATTAAAACGTAACTACTTTACCAATACGCAATTGATAATGTGCTTGTAGTATCAAAATAAGTCAGAACCCGTCAGTTCAAATCTAACTAAACTTTAATGAGACTTTCTGAAACTGGCGGATAGACATATTAGGTAAAAGACAAAATCCCATTTTAAAAGATATGCGTATTGAAATTTTTCTAAGAACCTACAGCAAATATTCATAAATAGTACTTAAGTTTAAGCTTGCAAGCTTAAGTGTGAGTCATATTTATAAATACTAACCTAAATGGGCGCTTTGCATTGGTCATTCTCAGACTATCAATATAAAAGCCCGCAAATAAATTATATAAATGCAAAAGTGTTAATAATTACGATCACTATTAAAAACTGGAGATTTTAATCTCAAATTCTTAATATCACAATAAATTTAATCTAAGGCTATCTGTTGCAGCCTAAAGAAATTACTGTAAATATGTCACAATCATTTAATAAATAGAAAAAATAAATTGGAAAATAAATGAGCCTTTTGAGCAAAACATAAAATAAATCAAAAATTGTCATTTAAAAGTCTTTAAGCTGCATCATATTTATCACAAAACATGTACCTACCTATTAACATTAAAATATTTACAAATTTATCTAAATCTGGAAGTTTACATGCCTAATATTTTCATTTTAATTAGGTATTCAACATACATTTTTTAGAAAGGTACGGATTCCTTTGGTTTTGGAAAGAATTACTTATTTATATTTGGCTATTAAACTACCAAAAAAGGATGCCACAACACAACTGTCCGTTTAATATCCTTGAAATAGTCCTTCTATATCTTACTAAGCACATCACATACACCCACAAGACTCCACTACCATGTTTGGTAATGTTTTCTGCGTTATAGTGTCATTTGACTCCATATATAGAAGTTGTAACGAACTGAATGTGGTGGGCGCGCAGCAAGGCTTGAATTCTGTTCTGCGCTCTTCTGATAGAGAATAGAAGTATTTCTGGAAGAAAGAAATAAATAAATAAACACCACTTTAATATTACAAATGCAAAATGCTCGATTTACGGGTGGCAGGGCGAAAGGCTAGTTTATAGAAACATAAAGATCTGGGTGGAGTAAAAATAAACGCGAATTACATTCACACTAATATTAAGGTTTTTAATATCTTGATTGGATTCAAGCACTAAGCTCTATAGTTACAAATAGAGCTGTTTGAGCTCAAACATAATTGAAACTATTAATACCGACCTATCATTTGAAACAAAATTGAATGTAAATTTTTTATCGAAAGTACGATAATAGCTCATCAATTAGTTAGCATTGACATCATCCAGTGTCTTTCCGGATTATTCTAATACATTTTATTCCATATTAGATATACTTGAATCTAGTCCTAGTCTTATGGCTTTTGATTGCCACCTTATCTGTACAAACATGGGCTTCTCCACTTCTCCAGTCAGATGACAAAAAAGTTAAAAGCTACTCACCCTAATAAAATTATGATGATTGCTGTTCGTATGCGCTACACTTGAAATAGCTGAACAGCTTCCTTTACAGAAGTACGCGTTGTATCCAGCTGGTCTTATGATCCAGTCATCCCAGCCAAGCTCCTTGAACGAGACGTAAAGAGGCTCTCTGCAGCACTCAGTGGTAGTCGCCGAACATTCTATTGCTCGTCCTCTTCTTCTCTTGCCGGCGTATTTTGTATATAAAACTAGGAATGGACGGTGTTTCTCATGGAAAGACAGTGGCGAACGGCGAAGCTGAAAAATGAATAATTGGTTAGTCAGTTTACGTAGTATTCTAGAGAGATCTTACTATCCCGTAGTCTGGCTCGTTGGAATGGTTGGTAATGATGGTAGTGAGCCTGCCTTCTACGTCGTTGGGCCATGGGTTCGATTTATGACCAGGGCATACATTTGTGTGACGAACACGAGTGTTTGTTCTGTGTCTTGGTGTTATTTATCTATTTATGTATGTACTCGTATATCAGACTTTGCCTGATCAGTGACTTTGTGTGAATCGTCCCCAAATATTTATTGTTTTATTAACTATGTCAAGAGTCTTTTACTACTACTACTCTTTTGTCAAGAGTTTTTTAGCATAGCGTAAGAGTTTCAGACTAGAAACTTTTTGTTTATGAAGAAATATATGATGTTTACTTTGACCTAAGCTAGCCTAATTTGTCTGAGATTTATTTTTCTGTCTTTAATCATCCTCTAGATCAAAAAGGCTAGTCGATCGTGGGGACAATCTGCATCGTCGTCTATAATTAATAAATATTAATAAAAAATATCTAATCAATCTTTGAACGCTATAACAGTAGCCGGAACTTTTCTGCTTTCGCAACACAAAATACCGCGCAAAGACCGAAAGTTGCCTAAAACCTTAAGCCACGATCACACCTAACTGAATTCAAAGACTAATTCGGCATTCATTGCTGGGAGGCTTGGATATGTTAATTGCAATATCCTTACTTAAACGAGCAATATAAGCCGAATTAGTTTCTGAATTAGGGAAGGTGTTATCGTGGCTTAATGCAGCATTCCTCTGTATCCAAAAAACAAAAATGTCAGAACTAATTGAGAGAGAATTCATGATGCTAAAGCAAAGGTTCGTATATGGCAAACACGTTACGGCTACACTATTATAAAAGCCCCCCTTCATCATCATAATATCCCATAAATCGTCCACTGCTGGACAAGGAGCTGCCTCCAGAATTCCGGCTTTTACTGGAACAAGCACCAAAGACCGCGGTTGTTGGTGACCGTAGTATGTAAGATGGCACAATACACAGAAGGATGCTGCTGCCCATCCTCTAGTTCATAATCGCTTAGTCACCTCTTACGACACCCACGGGTAGGTATAGATGGTTTGGTACTATTCTTTGCCGGTACCACGCCCCCCTTACCATATACATTAGACCAACTCAAATATCGAAAGTTTTTCCTCACCTGACAAGTCCTGCAAGCGACGTGCAGTGTATGCAATCTCTCTCGTCCTTCCAGCCAAACCCTGACTGCCCAAGCCAGCTCAACTCTGACCCATCCTTCTCCTATATCCGTCTCTTTGATGGCTATAGGCTTGGTCTTTTTGAATTGCTGTTGGGAGTCCCAGTGTGCAGCTTCAGATATCACAAACGTTTGATTGTATTCGTCTAGTGGGTCGCGTTCCTGAAAAGGTAAAATATTGTAATTTTAACTAGAGTCTGGCCAACGAAAGCTGTCCATACACAACCGCGGGAAATTTAAAAATAACAAGTTTTAAACTCTGAAGATACTGCAAACTAACAATTTGATACTTTTAGTTGGTTTTCAGGTAGTAACTTGTAGTCTTGAGAACCAACTAATAGTATCAAATTGTTATTTTGCAGTATCTTAAGGGTTTAAAACTTGTTATTTTTAAATTTCCCCGGGTTTTCTATGGACAGCTTTCGCTGGCCAAACTTTAATGGTCGCAGTGATTTGTGGATCTCAAGCTACGAATAAATAATAAGTCAGGAATTGTAAGGCCCACTTTTTGTTTGGAATTTGTTCTGAATAGTTCCTGACTTATTATTTATTCGTAGATCTCAAGTCATTTTCGAGTGCTGGCTGACTAAGAACAATACTATAGCTCTACACACGGGTGTCGTAAAAGGCGAGTAGGGGTACTTAGGTACCCAAACACAGTCGAGTTACAGTAGGTACTGACAACGTCTTTCTGGATATCATTGCGTCTTTCTGTATTGATTTTATGGCCATTAAACTGTTTTATACACTCCCGAGTGCCCATAAATGGGTTTACTTCAGAGCCTGCGAAATCATAAGCAAGCCACTTGCAGTGCAAGCTTAGTCTTAGGTTCGTATCAATAATTTGTTCCCAATATCGCTCCTGAGAGCGAACAACTGAGTAGATCGTCAAGATATGACTTGTTTTATTGACAGCTGCTCAAGTTTTGCATCTTAATTAATGAAACAGCTCATAGTTTATCTTGTAGTCTTACACTTGAGAGGGATTTATCAATAGTACCTAAGGATGGTAAAATCCCTGTCAAGTACGATATTGCTCTCATATTCTTTACATCATAACATCCCATGAAACGTCCACTACAGGACAGGGAGCTCCCTCTATAATTCTAGCTTTTGCTGGAAAAATGTAGAGGGGACGTACTATAGTCACCTCGCTTGTTAGCATTACGGCTGGGACCATGGACGGCGGTTGTACGTGACCGCAGTAAGTAAGATGTTAGATACAAAGGAGGATGCTGCTGCCCATCCTCCAGTTTATAACCCTTAGTCGCCTCTTACGACACCCACGGGTATGTAAGGGTTGGTGTGGGTTGGTACTATTCTTAGCCGGCACCACACGGGCCATATAATATATGATATATATACAACGTGTTAATGGAATAAGCGAAACCCTCATACACCCCAACTGATTTTTACAAAAATAAACCCATTCCCGTAAAAAAAATCATAAAAAACGAATTATTTTCTACATATTGTTATTTTAAAGTTTCATCGTTGTTTTAAGCTCTCAAAAACTACTGAACCGATTCAAACGGGGTTATCAATAATGTATTTGGCTTCTTTCTGTGCAACATACAAGCTTTGTTTCATTGCAATCGGTTCACTCAAACAGAAGATATGCGAGTATAAAGTTTCAAGCGGCAAAGCGACATGCAATAGAGATGAACCTAGCGAATCTTTACCTAAGAGGAAAAAAATATTTATATTAGCAGACCAACAAGGACGGGGAATGCAACAAGCACTACAAACCTTAATTGGTGATGATTATGAAATATGCTGTTTTTGGAAGAGCCAAGCGAACTTAATTGATGTGTTGAACACTTGTCAAGACGAAATCAACACTCTAACGAACGAGGACTTTATTGTTTTGATTGGAGGTGTAAATGATAGAAATCCTTTAGAACTGAAATCTAGCTTACTTAATTGGCTTTGCTCTACTTTAAATACTAATATTGTTGTATGTGGATTACCCCGTAATGGAAATATGTATAACTATAATGTCAATTACGATATAAAGATGATATGTCAGGGTTTCTGCAACACAACGTTTGTCAGAATGAATTACAGTAAATCTCGTCAAGGAACAAAATACTTTCAGTCAAATCTGAGCTTTTCAATTTATAGAGAAATATTACATTTTTGTCATACACAGGTTTTTTCTCAATCTAATAAAAACCAATGTTTCAATGAGTACACCAAAATAAATAACATGCAGAATTGTACGTCCAATCAAAATAATCAAAATGAGAGTGAGTCGAATCAATATACGGATTCTTTTTAGGGTTCCGATACCAAAATGGTAAAAAAAAGGAACCCTTATGGTGCCGCTCTGTCTGTCTGTCTGTCTGTCACACCTCTATATCTCAGCAACCACTTATGCTATCAACCTGAAATTTGGAATAGTTTTAGAATATAGTTGCCCAACTTAATTGCACAAGAAAAAAATTTGAAAAAAGTATGATTATTAATATAAAGGGGGCCAAAATAGGGGGGGCCAAATTTCAAATTGTCGCTACTAGGTCGAGTGGGGTATCATATGAAAGGGCTTTACTTGTACATTTTAAAATATATTTTTGTATTTTTTTAAATTTCTTAGTTTTAAAGTTATGATGAAAAATGTCAAGAAAAATACCATTCCCCCCCCCTTATCTCCGAAGTTTGAGTAAGGAAAAATCTGAATTAATTACAGTTGACAGAAGTTTATATAAACTTTACAGCAAAAATAAAACGATCTTTCTAAGTTGCACAGTTTTTCAGAAATCTGCAAAAAACCTTTACAAACAAATTTAGTTTTGCGGTCCTGAAAATGGACTTTATTGCTTCCAAAAATACTATAGGTATATCGGAACCCTCGGCGCGCGAGTCCGACTCGCACTTGACCGGTTTTTATAAATAGTAATGATAACGTCTTAAGAATTATGCACCAAAATATTGCAGGATTATTGAGTAAGACAGAACTGTTAGAATTAACTTTGCAAGAATTAGGAATGAAATTCAAACAATCAATTGACCTATTGTGTCTTTCAGAAACATTTGTTCAACGTACCCACGAATTAAATATAAAATTAAAAGAATACAACTTAGGTTCCGTTTTCTGTAGGTACAAAAAACGGGGTGGAGTTTGCATATTGCATCACGATTCAATTGAAATAAAGGAGCTACCTTTTGTTAAAGATTTGTCATCTGAACTTACCTTCGAATGTTGCGGTATAGAAATTAAAAACTACAATATAATCGTAATCTGTATCTACAGGATTCCTAAGGCTAATACTCGCATATTTTTTGATAAAATGTTGATCTTGCTCGATAAATTAAAACGGAAATCTAACAAGTCTATAATTTTAACTGGAGACTGGAATATTGATACATTACAAGATACAAAACTTTCACGTGACCTGCAAGAATTACTTGAGAGCTATGACCTTGACCTACATATCAAAACACCTACACGACAAGGGTCATGTTTGGACCACTTTGCAAGCAACATCAAAGACGCACAGGGTTATACGCTACCGGTTTCACTTTCAGACCATGAAACTGCACAAATTTTAACTATACCGATACAAAATCGTGTTAAACCAGTTAAGTTCTGGTATCGTACCTTAAGAGATTTTAGCCCCGAAAATATTGAAAAATTCAGGAATTGCTTGATGAGTTATGCATGGTCAGACGTATACACATGTGATGATACTGAAAAAGCTTTCAGTTACTTCCATTCGGAATTAAGACTCCTCTACAATCTTTGTTTTCCAAAATATAGACTTAGAGTAACTAATAATAAAAAATCTAAGCTTAACTGGGTGACTAAAGGCCTCAGAACCTCTTGTAAAACAAAGCGAAAATTACGTTTCTCTTATTATATAAATAAATCAAACAAAATTAAGAAAAGATACAGAATATTTTCTAAATTATTAAATAAATGTATTAAATCTGCTCAAAAATCTAAAAACAACAATTATATTGACAAGGCAAAGAACAAATGTAAAGCAACATGGGACGTTATTAATGATAGGCACAACTGTTCACCAACAGACACTGTCCATCACCTGACATTGAATAACAATCAAATAATTCAAAATCCTGTACAAATTGCAACAGAATTCAATAATTATTTTATTAACCTACCCAAAATCGACATGGATCCCAATACTGAAAGTTATCCGGGTTCGTTATCATTTAATAATAATACTTTCTTTTTGACGCCCACTGACGATAATGAAATAAAAACTATTATAAAATCTTTAAAAAACACAAGTGCCACCGGTTATGATGAAATAAGTACAAATATAATTAAAGCCTGTTCCATTGAACTTAGCCCCCTATTGAGTTATTTAATAAATTTATCTTTTGCCACTGGTGTATTTCCATCTTCTCTAAAGTTATCCGTGGTAAAACCCACGTTCAAAAAAGGAGAGAGGGAGAATATGGGTGACTATAGACCGATCACGCTCATACCAGTACTCTCAAAAATATTTGAAAAAGTTTTTTATAAAAGACTGTTCTCATTTTGCGAGAAATTCTCAATATTACACTCGGAGCAGCATGGTTTCCAAAAAGGAAAGTCCACTTCTATGGCCTGTTATAATATCGTAAAGAAAATTTCATTCTTTATGGATAAACGCATACCTGTCTCTATGATCTTATTTGATCTCAGTAGAGCTTTTGATCACGTCTGTCACACCACTTTATTACAAAAGTTAGAAACTTATGGTATACGCGGGCACGCACTTGGTTGGATTAAATCATATCTTGGGGATAGACAACAAAAAGTAGAAATAATTAAACTAAACGAGTCTCTACATTTAACGTCCTACCAATCAAATTACGCCAAAAATTACTTTGGGGTACCACAAGGAAGTATCCTGGGACCCTTGTTATTTATTTTATATTTAAATGATCTCCCGTCAATCACTAAGTATCAATGTACATTATATGCAGATGACATTTCAATAATTATTAATAAAATTCCAAATACTGACTATCAAAATGAAATAAACTATACAATAAATACGGTAATTAATTGGCTTAAACATAATAATTTATTTGTAAATTTATCTAAAACTAAATTTCTTCAGTTTTATAATGTAAATGGACGCCCCCAAAAAATATCTGTGACCCACAATGGTGAACCAATCTCTGAGTGTTCTACGGAAAAATTTCTTGGGATAACTCTAGACTCCCATATGAATTGGAAGGAACATGTGTCGATTGTCTGTAAAAAAATTAATCGATTCAGTTATGCCCTCTACAAACTTACAACACTTAGTAGTCAAAAGACAGCACTTACAGCTTATCATGGCTACATCTGCTCTATACTAAGGTACGGTCTCATTTTATGGGGAAACTGTGTTGAAGTCAATCGAGCGTTTATAATTCAAAAAAAATGTATTAGAGCAATGTGTGGAGTTGGACCCATGGAATCCTGTAGACCTTTATTTAAAAAATTAAATTTATTAACATTGCCGTCAATGTACATATTTGAAGTATGTCTATTTACTAAAAATAATTTATATATATTTAGAAAGAATCGTGAAGTATGTGGATTCGCAACCCGGTATCCGGATCGTTTGATAGCGCTTCCTTGCTCTACTACAGCTAGTCAACGAAACTGTTATCAAATGTCGGCTAAACTCTATAATAAACTACCAGATACCATTAAAGATTTACCACATAATAGGTTCAGAACTGAGCTGTATAAATTTTTGTGCAATAAATGTTTTTATAGTATTAACGAATTTATGTCCTGCAAGTTCTAATCTGACTGATTTTTATTATTGTTAATATTAGCACTATCTCCTTTGACATTTGATATTTTATTTTATGTAAACTTGACATTTTATTGTGATTGTTATGATTTATTTTTCTTCTGACATAATTTGATTGCATGCTACTCTCTCTGTTTGCATACCATTATGTTGGTTAAATGTGAGATTCACTATGTTAATGTTACACCAATTTGTACCACATTTAATGCAAATAAAGATTTATTTATTTTATTTATTTAAAAAGCCGCTAGTATAAAGTAAAATAAAAAAACCCCTATCAAAAACCCGTGAAGTTGAATCTACTCTTAATTCTGAACAAACTATTTTCTCAATTTTGCCTATTCCGTTAACACGTTGTATATATATATATATATATATATATATATACTGTCATATTCTTTATACATACAATAAAATGCATATTGAGTGCAATCTCAGACTTGAGAGAGATTTATCAATATAACCATAATAGTGGAAGTCAAACAAAACAAGAGCCTAAAAAACTTACTTTATAAAACCACAGCTCAACGACTGTGACATCTTCCGGCTCTACGTCTGGAGGCAGCTCGAACTGCAGACACGTGAATGGGTACCTGCCTGATGTCAAGCATTCACCTGGAAATAATTATGTTGATTTAATAAATAAGTTACGTACTCAACATTTATGAGAGAAATCGGGTGTCCATTAGGGGCACAAGGAGGTGATGGCCACTCCATATTGTTCCTAGAGCAAATAGTGCACATTGCTATCCAACACGTGGACGCTGTGAGAGTCATGGCTCATGGGCATAGACACTTTTGCGCCGGGATCGACTAGAGGTTGAATAAGCCATAACCACAATACGTATGCACTAAAGAAAGATTAATTTATCGTTTTACATACAGAAAGCCTGAAATATCTACATTTTTAACGTATTTTACATGAAATTGAGGTTTTGATTTTGTTTACAATACGTGGGACACTCAGAAATATTTGCGACACTAAAAAAAATTGTTCTACAGGTACATATATTTTTATTAAATCTTTTCAAAGTACTCTCCACCAGCCTCTATACAAAGATTCATGCGTCTGAACCAGTTTTCAAAACACTTTTTCCAGTCCGCCGTAGACACCTCGTTTACAGCCTGCTCGAACGCAGCCAGCGCATCTTCCGGCGACGAAAATTGTATCCCCTTGAGCTGATTTTTTATTTTTGGAAATAAAAAGAAGTCACACGGTGCTAGATCAGGGCTGTAAGGAGGGTGACCCAGGAGTTTGACTGGTGTGCTGTCCAGGAAGTCCCTCGTTTTGAGCGCGGTGTGTGCAGGCGCATTGTCGTGGTGGAGCAGTAGTCCGCGGAGCCCTGTGTTTGGTCGCTTGTTGCTCACAACAGAAAAAACTTCTGGTAAACATTTGGTAGTATACCATTCGGCGTTGATGCTTCTTTGATCTCGTAAGGGAATTGAGGCCAAGTGGCCAGTCAAATTAAAAAAGCTGGCGATCAAAATCTTCCCCCCGCTTCGAGATCGCTTCACTTTGGTAGGCGTTGGTTCATTTTGAAACACCCAAACTGTCGACTGGCGCTTGGTTTCTGGATCGTATTGATAAATCCAGGACTCATCACCTGTTACGATGTCGTAAACACGCCGAGACGAGCCTGCTTCAAATTTGTTCAGCATATCACGGCACCATTCCACCCGGGCCTGCTTCTGAGCGTCGGTGAGGTAGTGCGGCACCCAGCGCGATACTATCCTCCTCACGCGAAGATGCCCGTGTAGAATCTCGTGAACGCTTCCCGATCCAATCTTTAATATGTGCTGAATCTCCTGATATGTAATTCGCCTATTATCTTGGATTAAATTTTTCACTGCTAGCACGTTTTCTTCCGTAATAGCCGTCAAAGGGCGACCGCTTCTTTCTTCATCCCCCAAGGTTGGTCGACCGCGCCTAAATTCGTTATACCAACGATACACGGTTGCCTTGGAGGGGCCTTCATCCATAAATGCCATTTGAAGTCTATCGAACGATTCATCCGGTTTCAGGCGACACTTGAAATCGTAAAAAATCATAGCTCTAAAATGTTCCCGGCGCAGATCCATTTTTCAGTAAGACACGATACTTTGAATTGGCTCGCAAAAAATGTGGAGGGAAATTTTGAAAATGGAACACACATATTTTTACTTACAAGTAATCATATTTTCGAAAAAGATTCTGACCGGCCAGTCTCCCATATATAAAAACTATTTTTCGCAATACTTTCTGAGTGGCCTGGTACACTTGAATCTTTCGTAAACTCCGGTATAAATACCTAGTCTATTGTCGTGCAGTTTGCGCTGGCTTATCAGAAGATATTTAGAATTCTAAACAGTATCGTGTAGTAGGTAAAAAAAAAAAAAAGATACGATGTATGTAACTTGAATAAATACTTAAAAAAAAAAAAAAAAAAAAGGTAAATGAAAGGATGTGATAGAAGTTTACTATTAGAAATTCACTGGCTAAGGACTTAAAAATAAGTACACTACTATACAGGGTGTAATTAACAGGTTTCCGAAAACAGAAAGGTCGTTATTTATCAGTCAACGTAACTGAACAACATTAAGTGAATAAAATTTTCAGAAAATGAAAAAATCGGTATTTCCATACAAACCGTTCAATCATGTTTGCAATTTTGTACGAAGAGACCGATCTACGATTACTACTGATCATGTCCTTTAAGTTTTCGGAAACATGTCCCTTACACCGTTTATAGTAACCACTAAGGAAATAAATAAAAATGCAACTTTATTTCTAAGATTTTTCAAAAAAGAGAAAACCAAAGATATATTTTACACAAACAAGTAATCCATATTAAGTGCAATCTCAGACTTGAGAGAGATTTATTAATACGACCCTAGATACATTGGGCTTCGAAAGCGAAACCAATAAATAGTGCATTTAGTATGGGAAGTAAAAAACAAAATTTTCGTATCTATAGTCCTTGAGGAATGTTGTTCAGTTTATGCAGCAACATTATTTTAAGATTTTTCAAGAAAGAGAAAACAAATTCAACTCAAAAAGAAAAACTTAGCACGTAAGTTCGGAAGAACAGGTTAAAGCCCGAACGAAGAAGTATTCTATTAATAACATGACGAAATATATGTCAACAAAAATAAATATAAAACAACAATGAAGGACTCAACAACATAATTGATGTCAGTTAACAACAACGTGAACGATAAGACGAAAACTAAATGATTCATCTCTGAGAACATGAGAGTTTTCACCTCTCATTTATATCATTATGATGTTTGTTTGTTAATAATTTTATAATTAGATACCTAGTTATTTACAGGTCTTCTAGGTTGTTTACAATTAAGGCACAAGTTATTGTCCTTAAGTTTAAATCTTGTAAATAAGTCCGAAGACCAGAAAGCTTACAAGTCAATAAAATACATAAGCACATATTATAATCCGTGAGGTACAGGCCAAAATAAATACTACCGAATCTCTTTCCGTAGGTGTCGTAAAACGCGACTAAGATATTTTGACTTAACTAAAGACTGAACGTTAATATCCTTTAGTGTAGGCAACGAAACAGTTGACCCCAACATAAATTTCTTAGGCAGATTTTATTTGACAGGATGATAAAGAATCATGAATTAAATGTAAATTCAAAATATCCAAAAAAAATTACAAAAAAAAAATTTCATACATTTTTTGTAATTTTTGTACCTATGGAAAAAATAAAAGTACCGATTTTTTTTTTTTTTTTTAATTTTTATAGAAGGTTTGTCTCATGAAGTGTAATACCTACCCCAGCAAAGTTTCATCGATTGAGGATTTAATACAATACAATACGTTTATTGATAATACCAAATTACAAGTCAAAGATAAATTATATTACGTTTGTATGTTTTTCTTTTTATCAAAATCGGTGACATGGTTCCTAAGAACAAATCTTCGTATGTCTTATAGTTTCAGACTTTCCCATACTGACCGATTTGAATGAGACACCCTGTATACACTGATTGTTCCGACCTTTTCAATTTATGAAACGGGGTGGCGAGCTCATGCCCGTTGGCGTTGCTGCGTAAGTTGTGAGTCGATATTCTGCCTTGCACTTGGATGAATCTATATTAGTGTGTACCACGGAGTAAGGTTACTCCGTGGTGTGTACGAATAGGGCAAGTTGGTAGATGTACTCGCACGGCCTGGGCAAAATTCCCATGTCCTTGAAATAAGGTCTGCAAGATACGTCGTCTTGCACGCCTACCAAAGCGCGTATCGCGCGTTTCTGCGAGATGGGGGGTCTTGTAATGCGGGGGTCTTCATACAACGATCCACTTCGTTGCCTAGACTACTTCTGCGTTTTGTGTAATTCTTTACAATCCACCGCGATCCTTTGTGCCAGCTGCAACGCTAATAATCGTGGTGAATATGGTATTTTTTCAGCAAATCACTGCTTCGTCTTCGTAGTCATCATTGTGTATTTCTCTAAATCATATATGAATATCTATGCATTTATTCTTATGTATGAATATATATGTTTTATATATTATTTTTGAAATATACGTTTCTTTTATTTTATTATTAATATCGCATTCACACTGCAATTTTGAGTCCCGCAAACGAACATTCTTTCTCTGGCTTGAAGGAATCTCTTGTAGAGATAAGCCCGAATTTGTAAAAGACCAGGACCTAGAGCCAAGTGGCTTTCTACTATCGCAAACGCCAGTAGAATAGAATGAAATGAAATGAAATGTCACGTGACAACTAATGTCAAACTGATAGAGTTTTATTCTATTCTATAGCGTTTGCGATAATAGAATGCCACTTGTCTCAGGGCCCTGTTGTTTCTACCTTTTTGTTTGCTAATGCTAATGCGCAGATTGAGCAATAAGACAAATTATAGGTACAATATACTGAAACGCAGTATTAATCTCATTATGAGTAATAATAATTAATGTGATAAGACCCTCCCAATTAAAACGGAGTTCAGGAGGGCGGGTCGGTTGGAGTCAGTTTTTATTTATTTTATTACCTATCCCGTCCTCAAAAGATATGATAGTTCCGTGTCTTGTCAACCATGAGACATTAGACCAGTCTAGTCTAACATCGGTCTCATAATTGAACTAATATGATGATGGACCATAGTATAAATTTATGCCATTTCTATTTTTTTCAATTCTTCTGTATATGCATAAACAAAGGTTGTTTGCTCAAAATTTTAAAATAATTTCACTATTTTCACCTTCCACGATAGATTAGATATAGATACAGTTTCATTGCTATTATTTTTATGACCTTACCGATAGATTTATGTGTTTATATTTCGACCTATACTCAAATTAATTAAACGTAATCAATTTTGAACCCTATCACGGGTGAAGGACGGCGATAATAATTTGCACATGCTGCAATACACTGCATGCAGAAATACCTACCTACTCTAGATAATTATCGGTGCATTGTTTTGGTCAAAGTTCGAAACGGATAATTTTGTGCACGAAACATATTTTAATATAATAATTGCAATGCATGCTATACACGGACCTGAAACTGACCGACAGAGTCAGACGCTATAAATAGCGACAAAAACACAAATTGCCGATGCGATGCGATGCGAGCCACTGTGGCAACAAACTTATGTTAGACTGGGACTGGGAAGGGTATGGGGTGCTCTTTCAGTTTTTGCCTTAAACAAACCATTGCCTTTCGACACCAATCCCAGTGCAAGAAGGAAGTACTTTCGCAATACTATAAATAGTTCTGGCATTTTAATAAAGCACTGGCTAGACACCAGGTACAACATATTCCATTTTATGGACTCGGCTACCTAAAATATGGGATTAGATTTTGCAAAAAGTTTTAAAATTGTCTCAGTTAGTAAACTTATTTCCGTAGTAATTATAGGGTTCCTGGTGTAAACAAAAGTATTAGTTAATTAGGGATAATGTACCATAATATCACATTAGTTTAGTTTATTTATTTTCATATTGTAAAATAAACATCATGTCAAATTATATACCTTGATAGTCAGTCGTCAGATAAACAATATAAAATTTAATATCAAAATAATCAAATTTAGTTATAAATAACGATACTCTTTCAAAGAGTATAATGCTTTATTCAATATAAAGTTCTTCTCAGTTAAGCACCTACCCCTATGAACGTTAAAACATATTGAATTCATTTTCTTTCCCTGATCCCCGGCAACAACCTAAGCCGAAGTCCTTGTGGTCTAAGATATTTATTCTAGGTAGAGCCTTTCGCTCCCCACCCGCCCGGTGAAGCTGTGGCAGCCAATAAGGCTAAAGCCACGATCACACCTAAATGAATTCAAAGACTAATTCGGCATTCATTGCTGGAAACTTGTATATGTTAATTGCAATATCCTTATTTCAAAGAGCCAATGTATGGCGAATTAGTGTTTGAATTCAGCTAGGTGTGATCGAGGCTTAAGGCTCTGTTAAACTGTGTGTACCTATATAGACAGAGCTTATAGCTATATGTTTATTTACATAAGTTATCTCCTAATATCATATTAATGAATCTATGTGAACATTTCTACTGGACATAATTTATATTATATAAAATACGAATACTCGTGTGCTGACCTATGACTGAAACTATCTTTATCAGCTATGAGAAGATAATTATAATAGTCATTTAGGTATTCCTGATTATGTAAAATAATTATTAATTCCTGTTAGTATACGAGTTCCTGGTACTTTCAATTTTCTTTTAAACTACGAGTAAGTTTCTACTAAATGCAAGGTTTTTGGAATTTCAAATAATTAACTTTTCATAATAATTCTTAAGAATTGCATTTGGTAAGATGAATAGGTATCTACAGCATGATTTTTTATTGGTTTTGCTCCAGATGCCCAGTTATTCTGTTCATGATAACAAGCTACCCCAAGAAAAAAAGTATGTAACTGTTCCAAAAATATTTTTCGCCTTCCCAATCAAAATTAGTTGGATCACCTGACCACTTTACTAAGGAGAGTCAAAAACAAATTTTCGAGTAAAATATTTATCTTCAGGATAATTGCTTGTTATCATGAGCAGAATCACTGGACTTCGGGAGCAAACCAATGAAAATTCACGCTGTGTAATAAAAGTAAGTAAGTAGCTGGGCGACCGAGCTTCGCTCTATAATAGCCGCCTCAACATTAAAATATCATCGGGTGAGCAAGCTATGCTACTCAACAACAGATGGCGCTGTAAGTTTCTTGAACGCACTAAAACGCGCTAAGAAATATTTAAAAAGAAGGCGAAAACTAATTTTCCCAGACATGAGACCTAGCTAGATCGATTTATTGCCCCCAAAAACCCCTGTATACTAAATTTCATCGAAATCGTTAGAGCCGTTTTCGAGAAACCGATGACAAATATATATATATATATATATATATTTATCCCATCACGGTAAATGTTGATCCAGTTTAGATTTAGAACAAATGTTGATCCGCCTATTTCGTGTGTACATTTGGCTCCGGAGTGAGATAGAGCTGTATTTATCGAATATATGAATTCAGCGTGTGACGTCAGTGGATCTGCATTTGCCTGTTTTTAAATTACTCGTCATAAAATTTTACGGTTTTAGTTGATCCAATAACGGTCAAAAAAATGATACTGAAGCGTATAATGTGGCTCCGGTTTATATCTGATCTGGGGGACTTAGCGGTCCCCCAACGCATTTAAGAGTCAACAATAGTAAAAATAAGTAAAAACAGTTTATTGCACAACAACAATACAACAAAATATAACAAGTATCATCTTTAGCGCAAGTGTGTGTAGGCAATTTATAATTTTTTAATTTTTAGGGGATCGTTTTTTGTCGGGGGTTTTTTAAATTTTTAATTTAATTTTATTTGTAGCTTTTCAAACTTTTTATTTAGTTACTTTGAACTACTAAGCTTTTCATTCGCAGCACTACTTTAGCTCCTACAGCTAATTAATTTAATTTTTAGTTTGACAGCTGTCATCCGAAATGTAGATCTCATCGAGACCTATCATTTGTCTCAGCACATGAGTAGTCTAGGGTCAGAGTTTTCGAGTTATAGCGATATATAGTTTGACAGCTGTCATCCGAAATGTAGATCACATCGAGACCTATCATTTGTCTCAGCACACGAATAGTTTAGGGTCAGTAGTTTTCGAGTTATAGCTATATTTAGTTTGACAGCTGTCATCCGAAATGTAGATCACATCGAGACCTATCATTTGTCTCAGCACACGATTAGTCTAGGGTCAGTAGTTTTCGAGTTATAGCGATATTTAGTTTGACAGCTGTCATCCAAAATGTAGATCACATCGAGACCTATCATTTGTCTCAGCACACGAATAGTCTAGGGTCAGTAGTTTTCGAGTTATAGCGATATTTAGTTTGACAGCTGTCATCTGAAATGTAGATCACATCTAGACCTATCATTGGTCTCAGCACACGAATAGTCTAGGGCCAGTAGTTTTCGAGTTATAGTGATATATAGTTTGACAGCTGTCATCCGAAATGTAGATCACATCGAGACCTATCATTATAAAAAATTGCTTTTAAAACATTGCTTTTACAGTGTGAAAGAATTTCTAGATTTTAAAGTTAATGAATAGTTTAATTTTGACATATTTAATATTGACACACTGTATATAATTTTAATTCCCATTAGATATATTTGCATGCTTACGTGTAAGCTGAAAACACTGTACTCTTTTAACTTAAGATCCTCAACTACTGTTTTCTTGCGAATAAAGATATTTGTATTTGTATTTGTATCATTTATCTCAGCTCACGAATAGTTTAGGGTCAGTAGTTTTCAAGTTATAGCGATTTTTACTTTGACAGCTGTAATCCGAAATGTAGATCTCATACATTTAGGATTCGCTATTAAATAATGATCAAAAACCAGTACGTCAAGTCTGTTGTGCACATATGACAGAGACAAAAAAGATGTTTTGGTCTTTATCACATTTTAAAACTACTGAGAACTTTTGTATATATTGAGCCTGCTCTAACTTGGTATGATTATTTGCAAATCCATTTCTATACTTCATCCGAGATCTGAAGCGACATCTGATGCGAATTTAACATTTTTTCCCCACCTAAAAAAATGCCAAGCGCTGCTAAATAAATTTTCACTTCAAAAATTGACGCGTTGCGTCGCTTCGACTCTGTCGCAGTGGTAATTGAGCCTAACTGATCCCATTTAATTGCCCATCTTCGAAATCTAAACCTTACCCTAACATGTCATATTTAAAGTCATGGTTACCTTACCATGTTCTTAGAATATCATGTAAGTAATACGGTACCAAATTTGGAATCGATAGGACATATGGAAGGTAGTCAGATCCCCTCATCAACCATTAAAGAGTTGATAATCTTCGAACGGCTGATCAGGTCATGGTTGCCTAACCATATACTTTCAATATCATTGAAGTAATACGGTACCAAATTTCGTATCGATAGGAATACATATGGAAGGTAGTCAGATCCCCTCAACTATTAAAGAGCTGATGATCTTCAAACGGCCGATCAGGTCATGGTTACCTTACCATTTACTTTCAATATTATTGAAGTAACATGGTACCAAATTTCTAATCGATCGGATATAAGAAAGTTAGTCAGATCTGTGAATGCGGCATTTTGCAATCCATGACACACTTGCTTTCGTGCCCTACCTCCTCAGTTTCTTGCACCAGGGAGGACCTTTTTGAAGGCAACCAAAGAGCTATTGCTGTAGCCACATTTTGGACTAACTTACTATAAAATCATTTGCCATTGATACGAAAAGAAGAAGAAGATCCTCTCATCAACTAGAAATGAGCTGATGATCTTCAAACGGCTGATCAGGTCATGGTTACCTTACCATATACTTTCAATATTATTGAAGTAACATGGTACCAAATTTCTGATCGATCGGATATTAGAAAGTTAGTTAGATCCCCTCATCAACTAGAAATGAGCTGATGATCCTCGCACCGCTGAACAGATTTCCATGAAACATGGCTAAGAACACTCGGGATAAAATTATCTATGACACAAAAAAAACTAAACGAAAATCGGTTCATCCGTTTGGGAGCTACGATACCACAGACAGATACACAGATACACCGATACACAGATACACAGACAGACACTTCAAACTTATAACACCCCTCTGTTTTTGCGTCGGGGGTTAAAAAGAGAGAGACTGTAAGGTAGGTAGTTAGTACAAGTAATTTTAATAACTTTCACGTAATTTGATGTTTTTTTTATTTTTCTTTATTACGAAGTCTTTTTTGTCCTACTTTTGTTTTGTAGGTAGGTACTAGGTAAGTATGTAACTTTGTAAATTTATCATTCTTCTTATTTTTATTAGCTCTAATACAGTGAGTTGTTAATGTACCTAGCTCAATGGGGCTCTTGATATTCCACATCAGGTACTCCAGGTCCTCAATTTCTAAGTGCCAGCAGAAGCGGCCCATCACGATGAACAACTTTTACAAAGGCATAATTTCCGTATCTCGTACAGTTTAACTAGACTCTTGATGTTCCACGTCAGGTACTCCAGACCCTCGATAGCTGATAAAAAGTAGCCTATGTCCGTCTCCGGCGTGCTAGCAATCTTTGTACTAAAATTCACGAAGATTTGTAGTAAGCGGAACGGCAACGTTGGAGTGACCACCGTCGGCCAATCACGGAGGAAGTAAGAAAGTGCTTCATTGTGATTGGTCCGTTTGAATCGGATCAACATTTATCGGAGCGGATTTGTATATTGGAGCCACATTTGACAAGCGTACTTTTCAGTCGAGTGACGTCACAAGAATGTCAAATGTTGATCCGATTGGAGCCACATTGGTATGAAAAAAAAGCGTAATGGATCAACATAAGGCCTTCGGATCAACATTTGTTTTTGGATCAACTTTTAACTGATCGTACGTCTTGAAAGATCAACATTTACCGTGATGGTATCTCTATATATATATACAAATATTGCTCGTTTAATAGTATAGGATAAAAATATGATACATACTAAACTAAAGTTTGGGGTCAATATTAAGTCCTATCTCAATCTCAAGTTCTGTTTATAAATACCGACCTCAAATACAAGGTTATTTTTTTTATCTAAATTTATGCGTACACCCTTTTTGTCTTGTTTGTTTGTTGTGATTACTTTTGCAACAACACCCGAACAATAATCGACTTCCCATACAAAGCAAAGTCTAACACATTTTGTATGGGAAGTTGAAAATTTAATATTTACGTTGTTGCAAAAGTTGTAGAACCTCACAAAATGAAAGTGAGCACACGAAAATCCAAAAAAAAAACCTTATAAAAGGTAGATTATTAAATGTACTTGTCTATTTGATTGTATACTACAATTACGCTCTCTACAATTAGTACATCTTGTAGTTTTTTGTAACTTTCTCATGTATTCTTGATAAGTGAAATAAAAGTTTATTTTACTTCAAATATTTCATGCTGTGGCCAATTTGAAAATACATACAATACTCGTACCTACACTTAAACGTTTGTACAAAATAATGATTTAAATTTAAATTAATAAAAACTTGATAGGTAGATTAGATGAAACATGTAAGCATTTTTTGTAATTTAGATTATTACGCACTACGCTAATTGGAGTAAAGCCAAATCAAATATTGATAGGAAAGGTCATTCATTACAGATTAAGTAGGTAACCTTAAGTACCAAACATTCTTTCATTCAGAAACTAATTTGGCATACATTGCTTGTTTAAGTAAGGATATTGGAATTGACAGAACCAAGCCGCCCAGCAATGTATGCCGAATAGTCGTTAAATTTAGGAAGGCATGATTGCAGCTGGGTGGAAAATATGATGGGAATTAAAGAAAATTCCTAATTGGCCATATCCTTGCATACGGCCGTAAGTTTTATGTGGATAAGTCTATTCCTATATACATATATTTGTAATCGGTTTCTCGAAAACGGCTCTAACGATTTCGATGAAATTGTGTACACAGGGGTTTTTGGGGGCGAAAAATTGATCTAGCTATGTCTCATGTCTGGGAATAGTAGATTGTGTCACAAGGCTGTAAAATAATATTTTTAAGGCGAGGGCGCTATTTTGAATCCAGAGCGGAATGAAGGATTCTTGAGTAGAATCCCGAGCATGGCGAGGGATTCTAAAGTAGAATCCTGAATGTAGCGAGGGATTCAATGGGTCGCCCAAGGTAAAAATATTTTTGCAGCCGCATAATACACTCTACTTTTCATCTCCCTCTATGAGAAAAGAATAAGAGGCTCATTGAGACACACACCCATCATTAATTTTAAATATAAAATACCATTACAATATTATTACTTGATGAAACAATACAAAAAATCATATTAAGTATTATTTGTAACAAATGAAACTGTTATTGACATTTTTTTATCAATTAGGAACAGAACCTCTTTGGTTGGTAGTCTTGTTTACATTTAGAGCGAATTTCTTTTTTTTATATTCATAATAAAATTAAAAATACAACCGGCCAGTATCATTTTTCATACAATATTTTTGTTCGACCTCTATGGTTGACCTAAAATATTGTATGGTCCCTATGGTGGACCTAAATTCATGTTCGAATTTTAAATCCCATTTTTACCCGCTACGAAAGTCTCTTGGAGAAAACAGCTACTTTGTTCGCCTTTATTGACGAACCGATCAGCGATTTTCGAATAGATGGGATGAAAAATTCGTTTTCCCCTTGTTTTTAAGCATTTTCGTTTTAGACAAAAACCTACATCGCCATCTGTTGGCGGGTAGCATAGCTTGCTCACCCGATGATATTTTAATGTTGAGGTGGCTATTATAGAGCGAAGCTCGGTCGCCCAGGTACTTATTTATTTAACCTATGTATGTACAGTCAAGAGAACGTCAAGCTCCTGTCCCACGCACGTCCACTCACTCCTTCCCCTGACTCCCCACCTCCTCTTCTCAGTTTTATTGTAAACTAGCTGGTGCCCGCGACTTCGTCTGCGCAGGTTTATAAATTGTAGCCTATGTGTTATTCTGATGTATAAGCTATATTATTGTAAAGTTTTCTTTTTTCTCCATATTTTATGCTAGTTTGCTATTTATTAAAAACATATGTTTTATTTTATTCTCTTTTCACACTTCTAAATGTACATTCCTGTGCCCCTTTTTATGTCATTCTTTCACACCAGCTAGGTTGGCTGGAAGAGATCTCTTATAGAGATAAGCTCACCTTAACAAATTTTATGTTACCTACAATTTTATGTAAATTTGTGCACAATAAAGAATATATATATATATATTCATTAAAATCCATCCTTCTTCATTAACATTAAATGCGTTTTCCCGTGGGAATGAAGTGTTTTCCCGCAGTAAAAAGTAGCCTATGTGTTATTCCAGGACCTAACCTATATGTGTGCCAAGTTTCATTAAAATCCATTCAGTCGTTTTTACGTGAAAGAGGAACAAACATCCATACATACTTACAAACTTAAAGAATATAGGTATATAAGTTTAATTAAAATGCATCCAATAGTATTTACGTGAAAGAGTAACAAACAGACATTCATACATACAAGTTTACAAACTTTCACGTTTATAATATAAGTAGGATAGGATGAGTGCACAGAGCCAACCAAAGGCGCCAACAAACTGTTTTACAAAAAAAATCTTTTATGCGCCTTTTTATGTTTGTTTTGACAAATTTTTATCTTTATCTGTAAACTTTAACAATACGGTTCATAGCTTAGGTTCATAGGTTTATCTAAACAAGGAAGTTCAACTTAAAAGCGTTATCTTGAACTTTTAGGGTTCTCTTATTTACCTACCAACTTATGGCCATTATTCTTGGTCGTGCAAGTGTACATAATGAGGGTAAGGGGCTGATAAGAGCTGAATTACCTCCCTTTCTAACAAAAGGCAGAATGCGCGTTCTAGAACGGAGCGGATTCGCGCTGTTTTACGTTTTTTTCTCATTTTTGCGTTTTTCTCAAAATCTGTACCCATAATATTAATTATCAAATAGCTACGAGTATATTACGAGTATTATGCATAATGTGTAAAAGTATTGGCATCGTAGATTAATGGGTACTTAAGAAAAACGATTTAAAAGCAAGAAAGCAGAAGTAACTTTGGATTTTTTATGGCATACAAAATATATTTAATCGTGTTTCAGAGTCAGCCATATTCTTAGAAAAATGCTTAATTATCACATAATATTTTTTTTTTACGGCCATTTATTTATCACTTTTCGTTAAAAACCTGCTCAAGTGAAGCGTATTTAGCTCTTATAGCCTCTTAGATAAAACTCGCAGTGGCGGTTTAATGGTCACAGCCGAGCGTAAACGAGGCAAGTTCCATAATAGAATGACACGGGGGTTTTTAACTTAATTATGTGCAGCTGCATACACAACTTTGTCTACACTCATATCGTGAATCCTAAAATATTATGTTTACATTTCATAATCTTGAGATAAACTTGAGTCAAACTCAAAGACTCTTCATAAGAAATAGCTGCTTATCTATCGGTACAATTTGTATGAAAGGGACTCTATTGAAACATTCGTAGTCCGCAAAAAAATTTGGTTTCGGTTTTTCGGTTCACGCGCAGGCGAAGTTTATCGTTATTCTGTGGTTTACCCCGAGACGGGAAAGAGACATGAGGTTATGTATGTGTGTACTATTAAGTTATAAGTTTCAAACACTACAGGAAGCTAACAAAGTAATATAAGAAAATCTGGACAGGCAGTCCAGCAGTGGACACGGAACGCTCCTTGTTTGGTCAAAAACTATGATAAAAAAAACCGGCCAAGTGCGAGTCGGACTCGCGCCCTAAGGGTTCCGTACCTATCTACCATATGATATACTAAAAGCTTTTGTTCTTTGATTTTAAAAACTCCGCGACCATCCAACTTGACCCCTCTTTCATAGAAAAGTTCTTGAAACGGGAGCTCACCTTAATTGGTTACTATTAGTTGTGAGAAAAATTGAAATATTTAATGATTTTAGACTTTTCCCTTTATTTGTACTGTGAGACCTAGCTTCTTGTCAAATTTCATGTAGGTTTTGCTTTTTTGCATAAATGTATGGAGATGAGGACATAAAAAGCCATATCTTTTGATTGCGTTGTTGTAAAAAATTTAAACTTTCAGATCTTGTGTGGTCCACGGACCTTAACATTCACTATCAATTTCAACCTGATACCTCTACCCGTTCGTGAGAAAAAGGGTCTTGACAGACAGACAGACGGACAACAAAGTGATCCTGTAAGGGTTCCGTTTTTTATTTTGAGGTACGGAACCCTAAAAACGAAGAGGGTTGAAAAAACATTTCTGCACCGAGTGTATCCCAAATCTATTGAAACCGCAAGTTAATAATAGTTTATTCTGTCATCCATCGATGACCTCATTTCTGTCTTAGATTGTGTTCAAGATCATGATCATCATATCGTGTGAATCGTAAGATCCATGACCGATATCACGATCCCTGGTGTCATGATTTTTGAGCCGTCAATGACCTCTTCCGTATACAGGGTGTTAATTTGATTGCGTGCCATAGCTCAGGGGCAGGATCAGTATAAGTTCCTGTCCTGAACAACTTTTCCCGAGGAACATAGGTCGAAAAACGAAAAACCAAATTTGACCTTCCATACAAAATGCGCTATCAGCTGAAGGAGTTTCTATCGGAGGTCAAAAATTGACTTTCCTTTTTCGACCTATGTTCCTTGGGAAAAGTTCTTCGTGATAAAGCGGGAGGGAAGATGCGTTCTGCTCTGCCCTATCTGCGTCTCGATTCGTTGCTTCGTAAGGCTCGTGATTATCTCTGATTGTCATCGCTACAGAACCCTACTAAGTCATTACATCGATCCATGCTTTGTTTTTTTGGTTCCGTACCTCAAAAGGAAAAAAAAGGAACCCTTATAGGATCACTTTGATGTTCGTCTGTCTGTCTATCAAGACAAATTTCAGCTAATCAAAGGTATCAACTTGGAATAAATACCAAAAACTTATTTCCATGGACCCTTGAAGCTGTGATTTCAAGCGTTTACGATAACACCATCAATTCATGTCTTCATCTCCATACATTTATGAACCAAACCAAAACCTATAGGGTACTTCTCGTTGACCTAGAATAATGAACACAGATCACAAGCAAAGGAAAAATTCTAAAATTATTAAATACTAGCTGGTGCCCGCGACTTCGTCTGCGCAGAATCTGCGGTCTCACCCGCATTAAATGTGTTTTCCCGTGAGAATGAAGTGTTTTCCCGCGGTAAAAAGTAGCCTATGTGTTATTCCAGGACCTAACCTATATATGTGCCAAACTTCATTAAAATCCATTCAGTAGTTCTTACGTGAAAGAGTAACAAACATCCAAACAAACTTTCGCGTTTATAATATTAAGTAGGATAGGATAGGATTATAAACTTTTATCACAAGTAATTATAACCAATTAAGGTAAGCTCCCCTTTCAAGTACATCCATATAAAGGAGAGGTCAAATTAGAATGGACGCGGATTTTTGTATCAAAGGGCTATAGCAAAAAGCTTGAAGAATAATGATGGATGGATACGGAACCCTTAGGGCGCGAGTGCGACTCGAACTTACCCGTTTTGTTTTATCTTATCAGTTTTTTCCGCAAACAATAGAACGTGACATGTTATACATATCGTGACATAATTATTGTAATATTTGACCTATATTTGATCAAGATTTTGCATGATTCAAACGTGTTTTGATAAAATGCTTCACGTGATTGCTTAGGGGCGCTATCACGGTAGCCATAACGTAACGTCGTGTAATGTCTGTCATAAACGAACCATTGTCTTTGGAGGAGCCCGGTACAACATTTCCCTGTGCCAAATTTAATATTTTTTTGACTATTTGGTACTCTCTTACCGGACTTTGCGCGGGATTTCCTGTTGCAAAGGCAATGGTTCATTTACGGCAGAAACGTTCCGTCTACCTTAATAGCAAGCTTGACAAGCCCGTTGGTGTGGTTGGTAGAGAGCCTGCCTCTCACGCCGTGGGCTGCGGGTTCGCCCCGCCCAGGGCAAACATTTGTGTGATGAACACCAGTGTTTGTTCTGTGTCTGGGTGTTATTTATCTATTTATATGTTTGTATATCAGTCTCTGGTACCCACAGTACAGGCTTTGCCTAGTTTGGGATCAGATGATCTTGTGTGTAATGTCCCCCTTTTCAATTTTCAATTATTACAATGTAGCATATAGGCTACATGCGTGTCACGTATTTGTGTTGTTTGTATGTTATTTTTTATTGGTACACTACCTTCTGTAATTATTTATGTCTTTTCCTCTAAGAAAGGCTGTTTAGTAGACATCGCTCTCAGCGATAAGACCGCCTTTGCCCACTGTAACCTTAAGTGTTTTCCTTGGTGCGTTTTTATGTTATGTTTGTGTGTGCAATCAAAAATTTATTCATTCATTCATTTAACATTCCCTCGTCAAGAGATACAAAAAATCCAATACAAAATAATTTATGATTCTCTTACATAGATTAATTACTGGTGATCTTAAAAGGAAGGACGCTCAAAGTCACCCAAAGGGCTATGGAAAGGGCTATGCTAGGAGTTTCTCTGCGCGATCGAATCAGAAATAAGGAGATCCGCAGAAGAACTAAAGTAACTGACATAGCCCTGAGAATCGCTAAACAAAGTGGCAGTGGGCAGGGCACATCGCAACAAGAATCGATGGCCGATGGGGCGTAAGAGTTCTAGAGTGGCGACCACGTACCGGAAGACGAAGCGTTGGAGGCCCCCCACAAGGTGGACCGACGATCTGGTCAAGGTCGCGGGAAGCCGCTGGATGCGAGCAGCGCAGGACCGGTCGTCATGGAGATCTTTAGGGGTGGCCTATGTCCAGCAGTAGACGTCTTTCGGCTGATATGATGATGATGATGATGATCTTAAAAGGATTCTACAGCGTGAATTGTTATCAATTGGTTTTGCTCCTGAAGCCCAGTAATTCTACTCATGAAAACAAGCAGCTCTATCAAACGGTATCAATAATAGGTTACAGAATAAACTGGATCTACCCGAAAATTTAATGTTTACAACTTCCATACATTTAGTACAGCCACATAGCTAGTAAGAAGAGTGTTCGGAGGGAAGACTTCGTAAAAGAGGTCCTAGAGGGAAGAGGGACTCGAAGGGAAGAGTCCATAGAAGAGGTCCTGCCCGCTTAGCACGCTGCAGTTATCAGTTTATCTAGGTCCATAGACTTTAAGCATGGTCAAATTTTTTTGACATCCGAGCAGTGCAACACATTTTGCAAGACAAGGACGGCTACATGTATTAGTGTATAAAGCTATCTCTGTCTAAAATATCAAAAACGTTATAGGTATGTCGATATGAAACCCATATTATGTATTTACAAAGTTTATTTATGATATTAACAATGCGCACATCAAGGAAGTTTTACTACGCTTCGCTTTAAGCGTGGGTTAAAACCTCCTTGGCGCACATATATACAAATACGTATTTACATTTAAATAGCATGTTCAATATATTAATTAAATTTCTGCAGAGAAATTTGCGTTGTAACAAAAACCTGTCTTGCTGCAGTGACAGCATAGAAAAACAAAACAGCGCGCGACAGAGTTTGAACCAAGGAGTTCAGTCACGCGCCACAACGTAATTTGTGGATTTGCGAAACATTTTCCTCCACTGACATTTCTTCGCGCTTGGAGGTGATAGATTAGATGACATAATTCCTCAAATAATGTGACATTTCTCCGAGACATATTTTCTCTCGGGCAGCGTGCTAAGCCGGCTGGAGGGAGGAGTGCTCGGAGGGAGGACTCCGTAGAAGAGATCCCAGAGGGAAGAATGCTCGGAGGGAAGATCTCAACGTAGAAGATTCTACGAGGAGCCTTGGAGGGTGAGCTCTGTGAGGAGTGTAGCAAAAGATATCTTACTTGCTATGGTATTATCAAGAGACGAGTGCCATGTGGCTGTACTAAATGTATGTAAGCTGGAAACATTCGGATAGATCCAGTTTATTCTGAAACAAGATAGTAGAAGATCTAACAAGGTGAACCTTGCGCCTAAACCTGCTGGGATGAAACTTGGCAGGAGTGAAGTACATACTCATAGGTTACATATTAGAAGTGATGCTCCCTAGCAGGACGCGACTAAGATGCACAGTGCAGTGGGGCATAATGTGTTGAAAATTGTATCTGTTGAACCGACATAGGTAGCTGGTTGAAAATTTCACTCGTTTAACAGTATAGGATGGGATAAAAATCTTTAGACTCACTTATTTGGTTGTGAAAAATTGTTATATCTCCGATTCCCATCATCTCAATAAGATATTGTGAAATAAAACTGTGATTATGACGATAAATACGTAATCAAATAACTGTATGTAAATGTGTATTGATGTATGTATGAGGTATTAAAAGTAACAGTTCGTAGTGTAGTATCAATAGTAAGATACGAGTATCACGCGAACTTCGTCACTTGCCGCGTGTGATCGTTAACTGAGCGCCGCCGTGCGCCGGCGCAGCGTGGAGATAAAGACCGGAGTACAGATTACGCTTTGTGTATCCGGGAAAAAGTTTACTCAACTTTAGATTATTTATACAGAAACACAATGTAGGCTTATTTTCTTATCAGTGCGTAAATTTTGAATGAACGGTTGAACGGTTTTATTTTTGCGAATTTCCAAAAGTCTTACATCAAAAGATGTTGCATTTAGCCTCCACAAACGTTTTACCAGTAACCCTGTATAAAAACATTTCCGTATAATAGTATAGGAGTCTAGCATAATTTTTTTTTGTGCATATTGAAAACCTATCTTATTTTAAACAATGGTTATTTTTAAACCTTAAAACAAGGTAAAGTAACTACAGATAAATAAGTCAAGGCTGATGTTACTACAAACAAATAACTTTATCTATCACTAAAATAATAAATAGTAACTTAATTATTATTATTAGTAACTTTATTATTAATATTTTTATGGACAATGGGCTTACTCTTGACCTAGTTCAAGCACTGAAGAAGAGATGACGTCGAAGATGGAACGAGCTTGCCCAAAAGAAGCCTATTAACTCGCGACTTGAATAGATTCGGGAATTAAATTTTTCATGTTTAACTTACGACAAATTATTCTTTATATTCTGAAGTGACTTGTTCATTCATGGTGCTTAAGCTAAGCTAAGCTAAGCTGGTCGAGTTCGACTGAGCGTCCCTGACTGAGACGGTATTTTCACCTTGGTACGGAATCGCACTTGACCGGTTTTTTAGGCACGCAGTAGACAAAGTAAAAAGTAATAGCTAGGTAAATTAATGACATAGAATATTGACATTAATTACAATTGTGACATTAAATTAATTTTAATATCGACTAGTGCTAAATAATTGGACATTTTATAAATATTGTGGGTCATTTTTTAAATATGTAGTTTTCCTGTGATATAAAAGGTGGTCTATTGTTATTTTCTAATAATAGGTACTGCATGTCTGTAGACTACTAGGTATACCTTTACTACTAGTTAGATTAGATGTTAAGGTCATATTTTTAAATTTAATTTGTAAAATTCGCACACAGTAATACTGTTTCTGAATAAATGATGATGATGATGATGAAATCACGATTATTCATTGCTATACAACAATTAAATAAGTACATCAAGTGCAATATTTGTAAAGATCAAAGTCCAAACTCCACGATTTTCAGTTACCTAAGCAAATATTTAGATTCACTAGCTACATTAAAAATAGTGCGTGAGAAAAAGAATTGGTGACATATTATATAAAAATCTTAGGAATGGGCGAAAGTAGTGGCCTATTAGATCCACATAACGTTGGTCTGCCAAGCCAATGCGCAACCTGGCAGGTGCTGGACAGTCGGAGAGAAAAGTTGTTGCGTCATAGAGTACACGAACGAAACCTATTCTATCTATTTATGTACCTATGTAAGTATATAAGAGGCTTTGCCTAGTATGGGATCGGATGATCTTGTGTGAAATGTTTCCCCTATTCGTGTAGTCCCAGTCACTTATCGTCTTATATATAAGTTACTCTATGTCTTATATCGCCTTTATGTAGACACGCCTTACAATTTCACCAAATCTTTTCTAGGTACTAGTTAGGTACATAGCTCTCAATTTTGATAGGATATCAAAAATTGAGAGCTATGATAGGAGCTAATTAAATTTTTGATAGGAGCCAATTCTTGAATTTCCATTGAAAATTCAAGAATTGGCTCCTATCAAAAATTGAGAGCACGCCTACACGTACTACGTAAACACGCCTTAAAATTTCACCAAATTTTTTCCAGTTACTAGTACGGTACATAGCTTTCACATTTGATAGGATATCAAAAATTGGGAGCTATGATAGGAGCTAATAAAATTTTTTATAGGAGCCAATTCTTGATGTTCCATTGAAAATTCAAGAATTGGCTCCTATTAAAAATTGAGAGCACGCCTACACGTACTACGTAAACACGCCTTAAAATTTCACCAAATTTTTTCCAGTTACTAGTACGGCACATAGCTTTCAATTTTGATAGGATATCAAAAATTGGGAGCTATGATAGGAGCTAATAAAAAAATTTATAGGAGCCAATTCTTGATGTTCCATTGAAAATTCAAGAATTGGCTCCTATCAAAAATTGAGAGCTATATACCTAACTAGTACTTACCTGGAAAAAATTTGCTAAAATTGTAAGGCGTATCTACGTGAAACAGCTAATCGGCCGCACTAGTAGTTTACCCTAAGAGCTATCCTATATTTTGGAGAAAAAATCATACCAGGCCAAATGTTTGTAAACAGCTTTTATATGCAATTTTAAGAGACTATATTTTTGAATCTACCCAAATTTCAAACTGGAAGGTACACTATATGTTAAGGGACGTTAATGAAACAAAAGCATTGAAGAACTGATCTGATAGCATTTTTATCATAGGTCTAATGCAACTTTGAGATTTACGTAAATTTGTTTTTTAGATTTAATTGTGTTTCTTTGACAAATATAGGAGGATTCTATACTTAAAAAAAAAGATAAAAATAAAGGTAATTAAATGTAAGGTAAATAATATTTATAGCATTTTTGCCCTTCTTTTATGGAATTTATAATTTTTTTTTATTGAAAATGGGCTTACTCTTGACGTCGATCTAGTCTTGAAGACAGAGATGAGGTCGACGATGGAACGAGCTTACCCAGAAGAAGCATAATCACTCGCGACTTGAATAATGCCTTTATTATTTTTTTTTAAATCATGCGGTCGTAAATTTGGGTGGATTACTAATGAATTATTTTATAGACCAGCTAATCAAATTTTCGACGAAAAAAGAATGCTGATATGAATTTTTGTTGAATCTTCATACAGTGAAATCGTTTGGCTCTTACTAGTAATAGAAGGTAATAAGCCTGATGGGCTACTGGGGGTTAGTAAACTCAGAGGGAGTTTTTCCCAACTTCCTGTGTCGATCCTACCTACTAGATTAGTTCCTCGACAATAAAAATTCGAAGATCAATTTCACGAATAGCAGTCTATTAAAAAAAAAACCGGCCAAGTGCGAGTCGGACTCGCGCACTGAGGGTTCCGTACCACCACATAATCATAATTGTATTAGTTGAAATTTCAGTAAGTTAATGTGCTACATTTTTAGAGTCCGACACGCGCTTGACCAAATTTTATTATTTGTTGTTATTTTATAGCTTATGCACTATAAACATACCAATTTTCAAGTTTGTAAGTGTTCCCGTTTTTAAATAGAACTAAAACAAAAATCGCCTCAAGGACCACCCAACTTGACCCCTCTCTTATATGAATGTTCTTGAAACGGGAGCTCACCACAATTGGTTACCATTAGTTGTGAGAAAAGTTGTAATATTTAATGATTTCAGACTTTTCCCATTATTTGTACTGTGAGACCTAGCTTCTTGCCAAATTTCATAATTTTAGGTCAACGGGAAGTACCCTGTAGGTTTTGCATTTTTGAATAAATGTATGGAGATGAGGACATAAAATGCCATATCTTTTGATTACGTCATTGTAAAAAATTTAAATTTTCAGATCTTGTGTGGTTCATAGATCCTAATATATGGTATTAATTTCAATCTGATACCTTTACCCGTTCGTGAGATAAAGGGTCTTGACAGACAGACAGACGGACAACAAAGTGATCCTATAAGGGTTCCGTTTTTTTCTTTTGAGGTACGGAACCCTAAAAACCGGTCAAGTGCGAGTTGGACTCGCGTGCCGAGGGTTTCGATATACCTTTAGTATTTTTGGAAGCAATATAGTCCATTTTAGGACCGCAAAACTAAATTTGTTTGCAGATATCTAAAAAACTATGCAACTTAGAAAGATCGTTTTATTTTTACATAAACTTCTATCGACTGTAATTAATTCAGATTTTTCCATTCACATACTTCGGAGATAAGGGGCAACGGTATTTTTTTTTGACATTTTTCATCAAAACTTGAAAACTAAGAGTTGTAAAAAAATACAAAAATATATTTTAGAATGCTCAAGTAAAGCCCTTTCATATGATATCCCACTCAACCTAGTTAAATGTGAATTTTTAAAGTCTCAAAAGTGATATTTTATCACCCGGTGATTTTCAAGAATTGAGTCCCTGGGCCTACAAACTGTACTATCGCAAACGCTAGTAGAATAGTATTGTATATTTATTTAATGGCATCACATCTCATTACAAAACGTATTTCGTAGAATGAAAATGTACGGGATTGACAGTAGCTAACGAAATGTTGCGTGACAGCTGATGTCAATCCCATACATTTTTATAAATATTGTGTAGCGTTTGCGATAATAGAAAGCTACCAGGGTGTCTACTCTCAAAGTCCGATATATCGAAACGATACTACTCGAAACATGCAAATGCAAAACTTCGTCCCTTGACAATAGAGTAGAATATTGGTTGGATGCAGTTTGAAAATTCATCCAACCAATATTCTACTCTATTGTCAAGATACGAAGTTTTGCACTTGCATGTTTCGAGTAGTATCGTTTCGATATATCGGACTTTGAGAGTAGACACCCTGGGCCCAGGTTTCATTCGTATACTCTATGACGTAACCACTTTTATCTTCAACTGACAGTACTCTGCCAGTACTCTCGCTACAAAGTTGCAAGTTCCTTGACTCCATGACGTAGGCTAACTTGCGGCGTGCCCTCAGTCTATAACTAATGGTTCGAAATGGCCACAAAATAAAGTGATAGTACTGTAATGCAGAACGGACACTCTCCGCCCCTCTTACAATCCACCCCGGAACCCCGCGCTATTCACGTGGTGCTCCTGAGGGTCTTTTGTACTGAATATGCAGGCATACGTGACCGCGAAAAGTAGGCTGTTTGGTAGTGTAGTCATTTTCTACTGCGCGCGCATGTATAGAATGAAAATGTACGGGATTGACAGTAGCAAACGAACTGTTGCGTGACAGCTAATGTCAATGCCATAAATTTTTATTATTTTTATTATTATTTACGTATTTGCGATAATAGAAAGCCACTTGTCTCAGGGCCCAGGTTTCATTCGTGTACTTTATGACTTAACCAGTTTTATCTTCGACAGTACTCTCGCTACAAAGTTGCAAGTTCCTTGACTCCATGACGTAGGCTAACTTTCGGCGTGCCCTCAGTCTATAACTAATGGTTCGTAATGGCCACAAAATAAAGTAACAGTACTGTAATGCAGAAAGGACACTCTCCGTCCCCTTTACAATCCAACCCCGCAACCCGCGCACCAGCCGATGAAATTTATCGTACGGGGATTTTCGGGGGCGAAGAATCGAACAAGCTAGGTCTCATGTCTGGGAAAATTCGTTTACCCTGTTTTTAGGGTTCCGTACCTCAAAATAAAAAAAACGGAACCCTTATAGGATCACTTTGTTGTCCGTCTGTCTGTCTGTCAAGACCCTTTTTCTAACGAAAGAGAAGAGGTTGGTTGTATCAGGTTGAAATTGATAACGAATATTATGGTCCATAAACCACACAAGATCTTAAAATTTCAATTTTTTACTACGACACAATCAAAAGATATGGCTTTTTATGTCCTCATCTGTGGTCTCTGCCTACCCCGACGGGAAAGAGGCGTGATACGTATGTATGTATGTATGTATCTCCATACATTTATGCAAAAAAGCAAAACCTACAGGGTATTTGGCAAGAAGCTAGGTCTCACAGTACAAATAAAGTGAAAAGTCTAAAATCATTAAATATTTAAATTTTTCTCACAACTAATAATAACCAATTAAGGTGAGCTCCCGTTTCAAGAACTTTTTTTATAAAAGAGGGGTCAAGTTGGATGGTGGCGGAATTTTTAAAATCAAAGAGCAAAAGCTATTAGTATATCATATGGTAGATAGGTACGGAACCCTTAGGGCGCGAGTCCGACTCGCACTTGGCCGGTCTTTTTTTTTACGTTTTTAAAAAATGCCGCGATTTAGACAGAAACCTACAGCGCCTTCTGTTGGCGGATAGCATAGCTTTCTCACTGGATGATATTTTAATGTTAGGCGGCTGTTATAGAGCGAAGCTCGGTCGACCAGGTACTACTTATAATGTTAATTTTTTTTTCATTTCATAAAATTTTGAGACGGTGCTACAGAAGTAGTGGGTAGAGTGGGATATCAATACCTAAATATAAAGGATGTAAGAGACGGTGTACTGAAAACTGAAAGAGCTTGCTCAGTCAACAAAACTGAATAACTTTGCCAAAGAAACATTTTTAAGAAATTAAAAAAAATCAATTAGGTACCTCTCTATACAAATTTCTCACTTTAATCAGTTTGTTTAAAGAAACCAATTTAATTTTTTATTTCTCAAAAATGTTTCTTGGTGAAAGTTGTTCAGTTTCGTTGACTGAACACTCTCTTACGGTTTTTGGTATGCCGTCTCTTCACCGGTTATAAGATAAAATAAGTTTATAAAACTCCAAAATATGAAATTAAAGTTTTATTTGCTTGTGTTTTGAAAGCTCAGAAATTTCTCTAGTGACTTACTGTCACCGACTCGTCTATTAAGAAATCAATAATCGGTAATTTACTTAAAAACCTAACTATCTGTAACTACTTTTACTAACTTTAACTTTTTTTTCAAGGTGGCAGGGCTTCCGTGCAAAGTCCGTTTGGGGAAGTAAACCTTGCCTATTTCTGCCGTAAAGTAGCAGTACTAACACTGCTGTGTTTCGGTTTGAAGGGTAAGGGAGCCACTGAAAATACCTGCACACGAGACATTCTCAGGGTGGGCAACGTGCTTTGCTGTCTTGTTAGTGTCAATTATGCCACTAATCAGACAGTGGGCCTTATGGGCGGTGGTGACCACTTTCCATCAAGTGGCCCATCTGCTAGTTTGCTCAAAAAAAAGAAACTTACCTTCAGTAGGAAAAATGATCTTCTGTTCCGTTCTTCCATAGTAATCATCAAATTCTGCCGGTTTGTCCGTCCCTTGACTCAACGTCTGCCCTTGCGCCACCGGCATAGGCAGAGAATTCACTGGAATAGCCACCGATGGCTTCTTACTCAACCTGAGCTTCTTCAAGATCTGCTGCTTAACGAACTCTATCCGCGCTTCAGTCAACTCTTCAACCGTCAGATCTGCATTCGCGCAATTAGAACAAAACATTTCAACTAATGTTATACTGACTAGAATTGTATACACAAACACTAAGTTTTTAAATCTTAACTCCATTTTGGGAGATTTCGTCGTCGAAGGCAATTGAAGTAGTGTAAAAGATCTAGAGTATCGAGACGCATACGGATAGCGTCGACCGTCGCGCGACTGACGAGTAAACTAAATGCGCACAGTTATATGCGCACGCGCTTATGTTTCGGTATCAAGTGCCGCTTAAGCGCCACTTCATTGTTGCGTGATCTCAGTGTTTTTGGGAGTAGGTAAGCTATTTTACTATCAATCTCGTGAGTCGTGACTAATTAATTTTTTGGTAGTTATGTAATTTTTGTAGTCGATTGCGTCAATATTGAGGAATTTAAAGTTTAATCACGCTTTCATGTAAGATAAAATTAAGGAATTTTTTATAGTTTGTTTATGAAAATATCCCTGGTTTGCTGAATTTATTTATTGATTCAGTTCCATTACAAAGTTCATTGTGTCGGAAACTTACTCTTTGACACTTTTAGAATGCCGATCACTTTTAGAATGCCGATCACTTTCAGAATGCCGTTCATTGTGTCGGACACTTCTCTTTGACACTTTTAGAATGCCGATCCAAAACGGAACCTAATGGTGCGACTTCGTCTGTCACACTTGTATATCTCACTCAATAACCACTTACTCGTATGCTATCGATTTGAAATTTGGAATAGTTTTAGAATATGATTGATGATTGCAATAAAAAAAAATATTTTTTAAGAGAGGGGGGGGATATTAAATTGTCGTTACAAGGTCAAGATAGGTTTTTGTATTTTTTACGACCCTTACTTTTCAAGCTACGATGAAAAATATCTCAAAAAATACCATTTCCCCCTCCGTATCTCCGAAGTTTGCAAAACGTGAAATTAGAATTAATTATAGTCCATAAAGGTTTATATAAACATTACAGCAAAAATAAAACGATCTCTCTAAGTACTACTTTTTTTATAGAAATCTGCAAAAAAAAACCTTTTTACACTACACTGCACTACTCATTTCATTTTTACGGATTCCTCTCCCAAAGGTTGTCTGGAAGAGATTGCTTCCAGCGATAAGGCCGCCTTTGCCCACATTTAGTTAAGTTTATTTTGTGACTGTATTGTTTTTGTTTCTGTAATTGTGTGCAATAAAGTGTTAATCTATATATCTATCTTTTCAAACAAACTTAGTTTTGCGGTCCTAAATATGGAACTTATTGCTTCTAAAAACACTACAGGTTCCTATGAACCCTCGGTGCGCAAATCCTTTTTGCACATTTTTTGCGTGCGTTTTTAATAATCTCCTAGGTCTTTACCTATGAAATTGCCGAAATTTTCTTACAGATTAATGAGATCATAATTCCTATATTTCTAATGTAACTTTTTTCATTTGTCTTATATTTGAAAGTTTACTTCAAGGTTATCAATTTGCGAATAAAATAAAGTTTTTATTTTTAGTTTGATATATAAAATTAAGGGTTCGGAAATTGTTCGTCTTCAATGTCGTCCGATTTCATCATTAGATTTGTTATATTTTTTTACAGATAATATTTTTCGAAAATTAAATTCAAGCTTCTGTTAGCTTAATATCTTCCCAATAATGCTTAAAAATAATTCAAATTATTATATTAACACAGACACACATTATATTAAAACAGAGTTATTTTGCATGCCGTATACATAAAAATTTTTTGATGACCATATTTTCTTGTCTCATACTTTTTAGAGCAAGATTTGCCAGTAACCGGGTTCTAGTTTCTGAAATATTGTTTCGGACAATCATGTGATTGATCCTGCAATGTCTTAAAAAAACTGAGGAAGTCTCACAGAGTAATTTTTATTTCATATATCCCCACGGGTATCGAACCTAGAACTCGCAGATCGCCGAACGCTCCAAGCACTAGAAAAAAAAGGCTGTAAAGTTGGTACAAGTGTTTTGTGGTGATAAGCAGAATATTTAGCTTCGATATTGGCAATAATAGTTCTTTATAGCAACAAGTTGCGTCGACCGCAAATAAATTGGGATAAGGGCTTGCGAATAATGATTGGCAATAAGTAATTCAGTATTCAATATACTGTGTGTGTAAGCGCAGGAAAGGTAATATGTCGTGTCTCTAGTTCAGTTATTCTCAAAGTGGGTGGTAGCGCCCCCTTTTGGGCGCCCGAGATTTTCAGGGGAGTGGTAGAAAAGGAAAGGAAAGGAAAAGGAAAATTTTATTGATAACGGTTGTTACCTACAAGTCAAAAATTTGTAAAAGTATATGTAAATTACATTTAATATTTAATTTCAAATTACGTAAAATCATAAAATTGCTTCTCAAGAAGCCAACTTTATAGTTTATTTTTAAATATTTGTTCGGAATGTGCATTGCGTACTTCTTCTGGTATTTTATTAAAAACTGATGGACCACTTACATACACTGATTGCTCACTCTTTTTTAATTTATGTGCGGGCGTAAGAAGGTCATTAAACTGTTTGTTGCTCCTTAAACTATAGTTTCTGTTTTCGCCTTTCTTGCTAAAATTTTGTTTATTTTTGTAGACAAATATGGCAATCTGCTGTATTACGATGCACGGTAATGGCATTATATTATATTTTTTTAAATATTCTCGAGCGGAGAAACCTTGTGGGCCTAAAAAAAAACTTGAAAGCCTAGAAAAAAAAATTTTGTGATTTTTATTGGCAATATTATTAAAATTCTCATTTAAGGGCTTTCCTGCGGTCAACTAGCGCCCCCATCAGTTAAAAAAATATTACTCGCTAAATACAAAACTTATCGAAAATTTGTCTTAACAGATTGAAGTAATGGTACCCTAGTTTATTTAGTACCTATCAATTCTGAAAAATATAGTTTACTGTATTTACAGATACAAAAAGTGCGAAAAACGGCCACTTTTAGCAGTTTTTGTATATGTAACTACAGTGAACTATATTTTTCAAAATTGATAGGTTCTAAATAAACTAAGGTACCTTTACTTCAATCTGGTAAGACACATTTTCGATGAGTTTTGTATTTAGTGAGTAATATTTTTTTAACTAATGGGGCGCTAGTTGACTGCAGGAAAGCCCTTAAAAGGTAACACTCAGGACATGGCATTATAAATGTTTGTATACCCATTACTTGTTACACTACGTGCATGATACTTCATGATGAAGGTATGAATTTTTTTTTTTTTCAATTCAATTCATTTATTTGTCAGTCATATGGTACAATTAAGGTGTTATAATAATTCAGACTTAGAGCTATACATATGACACCCCGTAGGGGCACCGCAAATATTACGATAAAGAGAGAAGTACATAATTTTAATTAATTTAACATTTTGAATCTGTTGATGTCTAAAGATAAAACCTTATTACTATCCTTATTCTAATACTCAAGTCAAAATAATCTTTTAGTCAAATCTTATATTCCTTAACCTAATACTCTAGTCAATTTATTTTGGGGGCTCTATTTGGTGTTTTTTGTCAAAGTAGGCGGTGAAACTGAATGAAATCCAGCAAAATAGAATACAGTTAATAGCGGGTCAGATCAGGAGTTTTGACACCATTTGAGCACCATAGCGAAGAAAATGCAAGATGCAAGAAAAACTGTTACACTAACTCTACAATTTATTAAATTCATTAACACTGATGGACTATATCGTGTTTTCTAATTTCCTTATTGCTTATTATTAAACAAGAGAAATTGCAAGCGTAAGCGTACCTAGGAAACAAAACCAGTATACTTAAGCAGAACCAGCACTACGCTACAAACGCCAGAAACCAGAGACCTGCTCAAGGTCAAATTGTTTCCACCGACGCGCGGCCGTGTGTACGAGTAACAGCTGCTGAATAAAAACAGCCGATCGATGAATTTGTAATTTACATTTGCGGCCCATACCGCAGCAGGTTGGCCATGCTATATAGAATGTATACAGGGTGTTAGGGACAGCTTTCCAAATACTGAAGGGGCATGATCAGTCAACGACAAAGAACAACTTTCAGTGAACAAAACTTTCAGAAAACGAAAAAAAAATCGGCTTCTCCATACAAACTGCCCGATCAACTATATAATTTTGTATGGAGACGCAGATTTTTTTTCGTTTCTTGAAAGTTTTGTTCACTGAAAGTTGTTCATTGTCGTTGACTGATCATGCCCCTTCAGTATTTGGAAGGCTGTCCCTAACATCCATCACTTTTCACGCTAGTGGTCTAAAAGCACTTACGCATGCGAATTCGAACGATTAAGCAAGCCTTTCCTTATTTGCACCCTTAGTAATTTTTACTTTTGCAGAAGTTTGACAACCTGTGCCGTACGTAGTAATAATTAGTTCTCTAGTACGGTGACATTAGGGGTCACCCACACCGATAGCACTCGTACTTGGACAGTGGACCCGCGTGATATGCTCATTATATTGTATAACGCGTGCTATCACATGGTTTTTTATTATTATTATTTATTTATTTGGGTGTATACAAATAATCATCATCATAACATAGCATAGCAGAAAAGGGCGCTTTCTCTAAAATTTCTGCAAAAACACATGGTAAAGTGGAGTCACCATGCTTGTTAGACCGCAGTTGTTAGTGACCGCAGTATGTAATATTATACAGAAGGACGCTGCTGCCCATCCTCCAGTTCATAATCCCATAGCACCCCTTAGTCGCCTCTTACGACCCACATGGATAAAGATAGATTGGTAACCTAACCTAACCAAACATAATAAAACTAACCTTACCTAATATAACCTTACCTAACTACTGTACTTACTTAGGTAGTGTAGCGTTACCGCTTGCACCTATTTCTAGATTGGTACTCTTTCCTCTATTCTTTAGTGTAGGCAACGAAGCAGTTGACCCCAACATAATTCTCTCAGGCACATTTTATTTGGCAGGATGATAAAGAATCATGAATTAAATGTAAATTCAAAATATCAAAAAAAAAATTACAATAAAAAAAATTCATACATTTTTTGTAATTTTTGTATGGAAAATAATAGAAGGGTTGTCTCATACATCGACCTTAGCAAAGTTTCATCGACTGAGGACTTAGTGCGGGGGTCTTCATACAACGATCCGCTTCGTTGTCTAGACTATCTTGGTGTATTGACTGGCTGTTTGTATATATTGATAGCGAATTCAAAATTTAGAGTTTCCATTTTTCCATGTCTAGTTTTACATCCTTTTTATAAAGATCGCAAATATAGGTGCTCGTTAGCCCACAGAGTAATTCTGTCAAAATCTTCTTGCAATTGCCTTTTCATTTTTATTACATCCTTACCGGCTACAAATAAACATGTGTCATCTGCATACATAATCACCCTACAATCCCGCACCACATTGGGCATGCTGTTCACGTGGACAACGTGCCCAACAGGGCCAAACACCGAGCCAGTGGGCACTTCCATTGTGACGGCTGTCCCCGCTTCTCTAATATCGGCCACCACTGTGCTCACTAATGATCAGAGTTCTGCTGCTCAGGTAGTTGCGGAAAAAGATATTGATGGGGCCACTAATACCGCACTCGTCCGATAATCCAGCGAACGCCTTTTTCAAATCAATAAAAAGGACTAATACTTGATTTCCTAAATTAAGTTAATTATTTATATAATCAAGAAACTCTACTAGTGCTGTATTAGTGCTCCTACCCATTTTGAATCCGTGTTGGGCGATATAAATTATACAGTGCTGTTCTAAGAACTGACGCATTTGTGTTACAATCACCTTTTCAACTATTTTGTTGATAACCAACAAAACAGCTACTGGTATGTATTTCGTATAATCTAGATGACATCCTTGATTGAATATGGGCCTTATTCCTGCTATTTTCAATTTATCCGGGTATTTGCTGTGAGATATACACAGGTTTACAAAATTTGAGAGCACATCACTTATCTCTTTTTTAACATATTTTATGTCCTGCACTCCTATCTCGTCATATCCTGGAGCTTTACAATTATCTAGACTATCTATATTTTTTTCAACTTTCATTGGAGATATTTTCACGTACCTAAGCGAGACTACACTTCTGAAATGAAGGTTATGTATAAAATAATAGCGACACTATCAACTGCACAAATACAGCGTTCATACTGTATCTTACCTATTAATTGTCTACAGTTTTGGGCTTTCCTGCAGTCGACAAGCGCCGTCGAAATAAACTAGGGTATCTTAACTTCAATCTGGTAAGACAGATTTTTGATAAGTTTTCCATTTAGCGAGTAATATCTTTTTTACTGATGGGGGCGTTAGTTGACTGCAGGAAAGCCCTTAAGTTTAGATACAAAGTCAAGTTCGTTACTCGAAAAATACCTAGGTAACCGTCGTTATCGTTAAAAGGCGGCAAAGTTAATTGTTTTTGCTGTAGCTATTGAAATTGTAGAAAAATAGGCAATAGATAAGGTTAACAATAATAATACGTGTTATTATTTACCTACGTACTGGGTACTACTGTACCCATAATATTAATTATCAAATAGCTATATTATTATTTATTACGCATAATGTATTGAATAATGTGTAAAAGCTTTGGCATGGCAACACTGCTGCTTTACGGCAGAAATAGGCAAGGTGGTGGTCCTTCCCTAGACGGACTTTGCACAAAAGCCCTACCATCTGTTGTGCGTTCATAGATCATTCAGTCGATCATGGTTTCCTAAATACCCTTACTTATTTATTGATTTTTTCTCCCCGGTTATTTTAGGATGTGTGGTGCTGTCCAAGAAACTGAAAAACTTTTCTCGAGGCACATAATGTCGAAATACGAAAAACTCGACCTCCCATAAATAATAGTGCTACAAAACATGTCGATGCAGTTTGTATGGGAAGTCCAAATGGTTTTTTCGTATTTCGACCTATGTTCCATAGAAAAAGTTGTTCAGTTTCATGGGCAGAAACACCTCTTAAAATATCAGGTGTGATAAAAAAAAATATATACTCGTAAAAGAATTATCTTTAGTATGGGGTTGATATGCTACATCCAAATTCATCAAATGTTATCAGATCTGTCCTGAGGACTTGATCGGGGTCACTAGGACAATGACTGGAACCGGAATTGTAAGGAATGGAGCTTTGTAGTTATTTTAAGTTCTTACTTAAGGGGCTGATAAGAGCTTAATTACCTCCCTTTCTAACAAAGGACAGATGCGCGTGTTAGAACAGAGCGGATTCGCGCTGTTTTACGTTTTTCGCACATTTTTGCATTAATCTCATACAAACACTCATACACACAAACACATACACACACATACACGCCTTTCTCACAATACGCACGCACGCACTTTGATTGTTAATTTTAGCTTACCTATAATAGATTGTTTGTTTTATTATTCATATTACTTAGTCCATCAGTTAAGGAGAAGCAAACTGGTCACCGTAACACAAGTTTTTACTTAGCTCGGGACCAGTGTTTAATTTAATTTGTTCAATTTTTGTGAATAATAAACTATTTTATTTATTTATTTTTATTTAATCTCAAAATCCGCGTTCCCATAATATTCTATGTGATAATGCATAATATATTAAATAATGTGTAAAAGTTTTAGGATCATTGATTTATAGGTACTCAAGAAAAACGGTATACAAGCAAAAAGCAGTGGTAACTTTGGATTTGTTTATGGCGTATAATGTGTTTCAGAGTCAACCATATTCTTGGAAAGATTTTTTTCACGGCCATATATTCATCACTTTTCGTTAAAAACTGCTCAAGTGAAGCGTATTTAGCTCTTATCAGCCCCTTAAGAGCAGCTATCAAACTTGACATTCATACCTAGCGCGACTATTATATAGCTGGAGAACAGTACAAAGTCCAATGTGATGTTTTATATTGTTCTTACTTCAATAGCCATAGAGGCGAAAGTTAAGCTACGAGTGGCAGGCATGATCTGCTCTGGACTGTACCTATTTTTATTTATTTTATTGATAAATAATTAAAAAGCTGTAAGATATGGCGACTCAAGCCCCTACACATAAACCCGATATAGGGTTTTGTTTAGTAGTTAGGCTAGTTTTAGATAATTTGTGTGATAAAAAACTTTTTTGGAAAATAAATGAAAAAAAAACCAGCTTGATGTGCTCTTGACTGTACATAATTAAGAAATAGAGAAATCCATTTTTAATATTATTTATTTGACGAAGAGACTGAGAGAAAGTTTAAAGAATGTGTAAAGCAAACGTTATGTAAAAAAGCTTACTATAGATTAGATGACGATATGAATGACAAAGAGGTATGGTGCTCTGATAATCCAGCGAAACAAGAAGCACATTGTAAAAAGCCGACTCTTTTCACTGGCACACCATGGTGGCGCGACTGGTGGCTCGACTGGTTGCGCTACTGGTGTCCGTAACTAGACACCAGAGTCGCTCCACCCTGCGGCCACAGTATTAAGGGCTATATTTCACTGGGAGTGGTAGCGCGACCAGCAGCCGAGCTGGTGTCTAGTTACGGACACCAGTGGCGCAACCAGTCGCGCTACCATAGTGTCCCAGTGAAATACCGGCCTTAAAGTAGGCCGTGCTGCAGTGGTTTCTTGCCGTTTCTTTTACGCTGCCATAGCACGATCCGAAACGGCGTAGACTCGCTCTATTTGAATGTTATTCTGCATGACATTCAATAAGTATTCTGTAAAGAATCTACTCGTACATTGAATAAATAATCTGAATCTGAGTCTGAAGAGCTTTCTAAAATAAGCTTACGGAAGAGGGAATTCCCTATCACAGGGTGGAATTTTACTCCTCTACCCGGACTTTGATAAAACATAGTACCGACTGTCTGCATTGGCTTCTGTCACTAAGTATACAATATGTTTAAATTTCATTCTTATCAGTCTAGGCAACGAAGCGGATTGTTGTATGAAGACCCCCGCATCAAATCCTCAGTCGATGAAACTTTGCTGGGATATTACACTAATTAGCGTGATTTTTCATTCACCAGAAAAAAATTAAGGGATGATTCTGCCCATGAAACTGAACAACTTTTCCCAAGGAACGTAGGTCAAAATACGAAAAACCAAATTTGACCTGCCATACAAAATGCGCTATCAGCTGATGCCGTTTCTATGGGAGGTCAAAAATTTATTTTCGTATTTCGACCTATGTTCCTTGGGAAAGTTGTTCAGTTTAATGGGCAGAATCATCCCTTAATTTTTTTCTGGTGAATAAAAAATCACGCTGTACGAGACAAACCTTCTAAAAAAATCCAACAAAAAATCGGTACTTTTAATTTTTCCATACAAAAAAAAATTAATTGCAATGAAAACATTTCTTGTAAATTTTTTTTTTATATTTTGAATTCACATTTAATTCATGATACTTTATCATCCTGTCAAATAAAATCTGCCTGAGAGAATTATGTTGGGGTCAACTGCTTCGTTGCCTACACTATACTATTTTTGAGGGCTTATTTTGAAGGCTATACAACAACTTTCAATTTATAATTTTTTATCATTTATGCTTTAAAACTAGTTACCTAGCAAGTTGTTAACTTAGAATGCGGAAGGCAAAAATAGATTGTATTACAAGGTCTTTAGGCTCTCATCGGTGCAGCATCATTGTCACTCCTTCAATTTTTTTCTGTCCAAGTCCTCTTCCTTTACCTTTTTATACGATCTGAAATGTATCTTCTTCTTAATTTAAGGTAGAGAAATAATATTTTCACGTCGAGGACGCTATTTTGGTCTTGTTCATAGTTATACAATTTGAGTAAACATATCCTTTGTAAGTTTTTTTTTGTATGATAATAAGTATAGTTTCATACTAATAAGTATCATCTGGTTATGAACGACATTTTGACTTTTTCTAGATAAACTTTGTCAGTTCAATAGAATGTTTCATACTTTACTATTTTGAGTTGTAACACGTACTGTAAAGAGAAAAGTCAAGAGAGAGAGAAGACAAGCTTGACACTCGCATCTCTTCGCTGACCATGATAAGTGCAGTACAAAGTCCAATATATCAAGCCTGACCTGTTCTTGCCTGTACCTCTTTACGGTTTACGGTTTAAGATTCATTTATTTCTCACAAGAATACAATGTGATTCGCTTACTGAGAAATACATATTTTAAAATAAAGTAAGTATAATCTATTTCTACAGCAACCATAGAAATAATTCAAAATACAGAAAACTAATTTCATGTTGATTTCAAATCATTAAAAATGTGGGCCTTTAGTTTCTTTACTTTGTCAAACTTTGTACAATCGTTGGTACATCGTTTATTACCAGTCGTAGGCCATGCTCGTATTTTATTTGTTCTTGAAATGAATATCTAAACTATACAAATAAACTACAAAATAATCAGAAAAATAAAAATATCACTGCAAGTAGCCAATTCTTATAGGTGCCGCTACCTTGCGCGTTACATCACGCACCAAACGTGTGCCTGCAACAAAACGGACTTTGACACCTTATTCTTAATTCAAGTCTTGCCAAGTCGTTAATTGACTATTACAAGGTTACATGTCTTCTTACAGATGTATGCAACATAAACGTTTGTTGCACATGACTGGGAGAAATCCGTAGTAAATTACCTAATTGTAGCAACGGCCAATTTATGCCGACACGACTATATCACGCGTGGACTGTGTGACCACGTTTTGCTTCTTATTGTGGACTTTGACCCCGGATTCCACTCATTGTCTCGGATTTGCCCCAAGTTAGGGTTACCATAGCTTTTGCTTTCAGGAAAGTCCTGGCTGTTTTGTATAGTTGGTATGCGTATTTCTTAGTCAATGCTGCGGCATTCATTGACTGAAAGACAACACAGAGTATTGCCATTGGATTTGGAAGCATGAAATTGTGCACAGGAGCTCTGTATGTCTAATTTTTCAGACATAGTAATTACAGTAAAAAGTTTCCTTAACACCGACGCACAGAGTTGATTTTTCTTTGTAGATCATAATTTATCATACGTTTGACAGCTGTCACAAAAGACCAATTACGATGGCCTTCCTTCAGTTTTTTGAAAGATTAGTACATTATAAATTATGTATTCATATTATTTAAAAAAAATGTTTTAAATGATTACAAAGAAATATGTTTAGAAATTTCATCCCTACAAGGATGAAATAGTGAATGAAAGTTTGACATTATGGAATTCTGGCGGAATTTCCACGGGAGTCGTATTTGACAGATTTTTGGTCACGGAATTTTCCGCAGGTGTGTCGCTAGACTAATATCCCAGCTGGAAATGCCTTCGCGTGCCTTCCAAAGCATGGGAAAACTATTTGTTTATCAAAAACTGCTTTGGCAAAAATGAAATTACCTATCAACATAAAAAATATGATATTCTTATCGTAATTTAATAACACTTCTGGACAAATAGCTCGCCTTATGTATGGTCACACGCTGGAAACTACATTCATCGAGCGCGAATTTGAAATCGGAAGGTCGCGTAGGCTCGCATATTCAGTACAAAAGACCCTCAGAAGGACCACGAGAATCTTGCGGGCGAGTGCTCGCGGGGGTGCGGGGTGGATTGCAAGGGGGCGGAGAGTGTCCGTTCTGTATAGTACTATTACTATGATAGTACTATTACTATGATAGTACTATTACTATGATAGTACTATTACTATGATAGTACTATTACTATGATAGTACTATTACTTTATTCTGTGGTATGGTTTCAAATTGAAACACAAACTAACGTGTTTCTAAAATCCAGTGCGACATGGACACCCTACTCGTGGTTAACCGGATAACTGGTCACCATAGCAGTTAATTTTATGGTGAATGCAGGGGACAAAGTCCATCAGGGATAGTACGCATGCACGTGGCTTTCAAGCTGAGTGACTTCTAGCATCTTCTAGACATTTGGCCAGAAGGAACATCAAATTGCTCATCTTTTTCAAAGAAATCAAGGTCTATCTTGTATAGTTCCTATGGCTTCCTTCATCATCAGGACCCTGGGGATCATCTGGGACCAGAGTATTTGAAAAGAAAAATCCAACGAACCCAAATTCGACGGGGTTACGCTGTTCCGTTTATAAGTTCCTATAGCTAGCTAAACTAACTAACTAACAAGGCAAGTTTTATAAAAGCTTGTAAAAAAAGGCCTGGATATAGGAGGATTAATAAAACAGACAGTTGCTCAAAGTTTTTTTAAAAATTAAAGCTCAGTTAAATCTACAGCGTGAATTTTTATTGGTTTTGCTCTCGAAGCCCAGTGATTCTACTCATGATAACAAACCACTTTCCAAATGAAATATTTTTACTTTTTCGAGTAAAATACTAGGTTATTTTTTTGGACCTGATTCCCTTTTGCAAATTTATTAGTGAGGTCAAAAGAAACAACTTTTGTTCTACGACTTTGCTAACAACGGACCAAAAATTTTCAACTTCCCATACAAAATGGGTCGGTCACGTGAGCACTTTAGTATGGAGTCGAAAATTTTTTGTGCGTTGTTAGCAAAGTCGTAGAACAAAACTTGTTGCTTTTGACCTCACTAATAAGTGGGCAAAAGGAAATCAGGTCCAAAAAATAACCTTGTATAGTTTTGGTCAATCCATTTTGTAAAGGAAGGCATAAAAAAATTACAATAAAAAAAATGGTTCTTCGAAAAAGTTGCTTGTCTTCATGACATTGAGTAGAATTTAGGCCTTGGGAAAAAAACCAGTAAAAGTTCTTACTGTATAGATAGGTATTCGCACTGATAAAAATTTGCCAAGTTTTTGGTTTACTTAATGGCCGTTACCCCTAAAAACAGTACATTCACCTATAGATTATGTTTTTTGTAGGTAAACACATTATGATGATAAAAGTGCGTCAACTTATTGTTGTTAACGTCATAATCAGGATAATTTATAATTAAAGAGGTACCTAAATTAGATAAATGTATCTAAATTTAGATATCCATTTAGGTACCTTTCCAATTGAATATATAAATATTGGGGGACATTTCACACAAGGTCATCTGATCCTAAACTAGGCAAAGCCTGTACTATGGGTACCAGAGACTGATATACATACATAAATAGATAAATACACCTAGACACAGAACAAACACTTGTGTTCATCACAAAAACGTATGCCCTGGGCGGGGATCGAACCCTCGACCCACGGCTTGAGAGGCAGACTCACTACCAACCACACCAACGGGCTTGTCAAACTATCCTGAATATAATTAAATTAAACTTATGTTAGATAAATGTATCTAAATTTAGATATACATTTAGGTAAGTACTTTTTCAGTTATAATAATAATTATCCTGATTATGACGTAAACAACAATAAGTTGACGTACTTTTATCTTTGTTATTAAATTAAATATCATCATGAATAACTTTCTAAAAGTCTACTGTTAGATAATTAATGCCTTTCGCCTACTATAGAGTTCACGAAAGATTGTTTTGTAATTATAACTTTTTTCATATTTTTTATGTCACATGTGTTGGCCAACGAGAAGGTGGGCCACCTGATGGTAAGTGGTCACCACCGCCAAGTCAATGCAATTCCAGCAATTTATTTCAGATATAGATCCATACAGTGTTAATAACAATAAACTTATACTATGGTTAGTAAAAAAAACATAGACTAAAATGAATGGCACAATGACAACCACAAGTGAAGGTTTGAGAAAAAGGCTTCCGTTTTTCGTCTAGACGCAAAACGAACATCTCTTATTTTTAAGGTGGTTTTAGACCAATACGACCCTGCTGAATTCATACATGCTTGTTACATAAATAACATACCAGTAACATACTAACAGTTTTCAAGATGGCGGCCAAAACTGAAAATCGACTATTTTTTGGCCTCAGGTGACTTTTTAACGAAATTTAAAAAACCGGTCAAGTGCGAGTCGGACTCGCGCGCCGAGGGTTCCGATATACCTATAGTATTTTTGGAAGCAATAAAGTCCATTTTCAGGACCGCAAAACTAAATTTGTTTGTAAAGGTTTTTTGCAGATTTCTGAAAAACTGTGCAACTTAGAAAGATCGTTTTATTTTTGCTGTAAAGTTTACATAAACCTCTGTCAAGTGTAATTAATTCAGATTTTCCCTTACTCAAACTTCGGAGATGGTATTTTTTTTGACATTTTTCATCATAACTTGAAAACTAAGAAACTTAAAAAAATACAAAAATATATTTTAAAATGTACAAGTAAAGCCCTTTCATATGATACCCCACTCGACCTAGTAGCGACAATTTGAAATTTGGCCCCCCCTATTTTGGCCCCCTTTACATTAATAATCATACTTTTTTCAAAAAATTTTCATGTGCAATTAAGTTGGGCAACTATATTCTAAAACTATTCCAAATTTCAGCTCGATAGCGTAAGTGGTTGCTGAGATATAGAGGTGTGACAGACAGACGGACTGACAGACAGACAGACAGAGCGGCACCATAAGGGTTCCTTTTTTTTACCATTTTGGTATCGGAATCCTAAAAATGAGGTAATATGTCTTTGAAGGCAAAAAAATACACACCGATGCAAAATAATAACAATTGTCTATGCCACAGATGTACACCTGTCTGACTGTCCTGCCTTAACCTCCTGCCTACCAGAGACACTTTTTGTAAGCTATTAATTTGAAAATTTATTATGGTAATGTTGGTACATTAATATCTGTAGGAAAAATAGTAAAAAAAATCTAACAATAGGAAAATCAGTTTTTCTCTATGTACTATATATAGGACAAAGTGACGCTATTACCATGTGCTTTGTATAGGACATAAAATAGTTTTAGGGTACGAATAGTGATTATTGAAGGATTAAAAGCAATAGAAAATTAATATTAACGTCTGACATTGTATTTGTTACAAAATTTAACAAAAAAAAACAGAAAATAAACGTTCTTCTACAACTAAATGATCAAAATTAAGGATTTTCTCCAACAACAAAAAAAAACTGAACATAATCTATAAAACTTTATAACTGAAGTAATAATTATTAGTCGTAAATTAAGTTTAGTAATGCATATAGTATAAAATTATCTATATCTTGATGAAAACCAGTATTTACAATTATGATCTGGCAGGAAACAGAGGTATATGTCACATTTTTTGCTGAAAACTGTGGTTTTATAGGTGCATCCACTTTTCTAACAGCACGATTATTTTGCTCCATATTCTTGCAAATAGGCAGCAGTCTTTGTACGGAGTTCCTTGAAAAGTATTAAATAGATAAGGACTTTGCGATTCTTATGTTTTGGTTCTCTTTCATCATATTTCTCACCTTCATTTCCATCGGCATTTTCTTCATTATCGGCAATAAGTTTAGTACCCAAATTTTACTTGGATTCGCGAAGCTGCTTAGTGTGTTTCTTGCGTATTTCTTTTTCAGCTTGCACAATTCCGTATCGCAACCATGCATTTACCACTGCCACGTCGATAAGATGTGAAACAACTCGAATCGTCCACTTTTTAGTCCGATTGTGATCTAGACAGATTGAAAACATGCGGTATGTTAGGTCCACACCACCCATATTGTGGTTGTAAGCCTTATTACGATACTCTTTCTGACTTTCTCATATCGTTTATCTTTTTGGACCATCGTTTCGCTGGCACTCGTCATGGTCTTGATCACAATAACATGTGGACATCATCAACACCGATCAAATCATCAAAATTTGGTATTACGCAGTGACTGGACAACCAACCAGGCACTGCGTAATAACAATTTTACCGTCCTTCCTTGATGACGAGAAGACATCATAACCAAACAGCGCTGGAAAAGCAGCTGGAGTAACCAACATATTATTATCTTCATTTAAACTGCTAAACTCGCTAGTCTGATGTTCATTGGATCTTCGGGATATTTCTACGGGGAAATACTCAAGATAAACATCTGAGTCTTCTCCCGAGAAGTTCAATTCAGAGTCAATTAATGCTTCTGTTAGGTCCTTATCCCTTAAAGCTAAAACAAATATAAATGATGGTAGAAAACTTACTATGTACTTTTGAGAGTAAAACCATCAAAACTTTCATTGCCTACAATTGTACTCTGAAAAGGACATAGAAAAAAACCTTAGTGCATCTTTCACTTTATTTGAGATTTTTGCTAAAATAACACGGTACATTATTATTTTAGAGTTTCAATTACTTACTTATCATGATAAATCCAATAATTTTTAAGTTTTCAATAAGATTACAAACGATTAACTTACGACTGCGCAAGAGCGCCTTTACACGCGTAGGCGGAGGGTAGCCTCCGTCGCCATTTTTGATAAAATTTCAGATTGTAATTGACACCTTTACTTTTTAATACAGCTTTTGACAGTCCGTAGACGGTACTACCAAAATCTTTTGGTGTTGCCATTCATAGAAACGGTAACGTAATTTTTTTATTGTTATGTACTTTGTATAGGACAGATGTAGGTAGGAGGTTAAAATGGCTATATCTTTGGATCCCTAATAGATAGCCGATAGAAATTTTCGTAAAATATGTATTACTGTAGTGAACATACTTATCAATAAGAATCGAGAAGAATCGAGTCCTTAATTGGGTTTATCATAATTCCCTGACTATTAATGCAGAAAAGTCAAAGTTGATGTTATTTGGTATTAAAAGCTCTTCCATACCGAGACAAGAATATATTTTGAAAGCCCATCAGTGTATTTCTCCTACGAGTCAAAATTGCTTATGCCCAACCTTACAAATCGTCAAATCTATAAAGTATCTTGGCGTTCAGATTGATGATAACCTAAACTTTAAGGAACATATTACTCAATTATCTGTTCGTGCTAGGAAGTTGATTTTCATTTTTAAAACCCTTCGTCACATAGCTGACTATAATATCGTAAAAATGGTCTACTTTGCAGTTTGCCAATCAATTTTTTCTTATTGCATTTCGATCTGGGGTGGTACCCATAAAACAATGTTGAAAAAACTGGAAATTGCTCAACGAGCAATACTAAAAGTTATGACCTTCCGGTCTTTCTTCTTTCCAACGACGGAACTATATAACTGCTGTAATGTTTTAACAATTCGTCAATTATTTATTCATTCGATCATAATAAGAACCCATTCCTTAACATACTATGACCCTAATTTTTTAACCGGAAAACGTAGACATGACATTGTTTGTGTCAATAATTCCTGCAAGACTTCCTTTGCACAGAGGTTTTTTGCTTTCCTTGGCCCGTATTTGTACAACAAATCTAATAAAATAATAAACATATATCCCCTAAATAAGTATCAATGCAAAAAAGCTTTAAACACGTGGTTGCTCAGTCTTGACTATGAAAAAACTGAAAATCTATTGGTGATCCTAGCGTAATAATTTTCTACACAAATGTAGATCGTGTCTACCTAACTACATTAGTGGCAATCTTTAGTAGTAATTAATAAATCTATGTACTATTGTTTTCTACTGCACTTCTCAACACACACACACTCACCCAACACACATTTACACTACCTCTCACTCACGTTTACTCAGATTCACTCACTCATACTCCTTGGAGATCACTTTCAGGTGTTCCTATCTCCACTTGTTTTTAGGGTTCCGATACCAAAATGGTAAAAAAAAGGAACCCTTATGGTTCCGCTCTGTCTGTCTGTCTGTCTGTCTGTCCGTCTGTCTGTCACACCTCTATATCTCAGCAACCACTTATGCTATCAACCTGAAATTTGGAATAGTTTTAGAATATAGTTGCCCAACTTAATTGCACAAGAAAAATTTTTGAAAAAAGTATGATTAAGTATTAATATAAAGGGGGCCAAAATAGGGGGTGCCAAATTTCAAATTGTCGCTACTAGGTCGAGTGGGGTATCATATGAAAGGGCTTTACTTGTACATTTTAAAATATATTTTTGTATTTTTTTAAATTTCTTAGTTTTAAAGTTATGATGAAAAATGTCAAGAAAAATACCATTCCCCCCCCCCCCCTTATCTCCGAAGTTTGAGTAAGGAAAAATCTGAATTAATTACAGTTGACAGAAGTTTATATAAACTTTACAGCAAAAATAAAACGATCTTTCTAAGTTGCACAGTTTTTCAGAAATCTGCAAAAAACCTTTACAAACAAATTTAGTTTTGCGGTCCTGAAAATGGACTTTATTGCTTCCAAAAATACTATAGGTATATCGGAACCCTCGGCGCGCGAGTCCGACTCGCACTTGACCGGTTTTTTTATTATAAATTTTTCATAATTAACGCCCTTAAGGCTAAAACAATGTTTGTTTTGTTACCTTGAAATTTTGTATACTTTTCTGGAGGTGGAGGCCTGGAGACCTAAAACACAGGGTATCCTAGTTTAGGCTCCAGCCTCTACAACTTTCTGTTTGTAGAAGTTTGTAGAGGTAATAAAGATTTTTTATTATTATTTGGTATTCTGTTTTTTAAATCAGCTCGGTTTCAGATTTTTCACCGGTAATATGAGTGCTCACGGGCCTATTATTATTATTATTTGTTGTTTCTTTTTTTATTATTATTATTATTAACTTACTGAAATTTCAACTAATACAATTATGATTATGTGGTGGTACGGAACCCTCGGTGCGCGAGTCCGACTCGCACTTGGCCGGTTTTTTATTATTAATGTGCTAGATTTTTTGAGCTTATGCACTATAAACATGCCAATTTTAAAGTATGTAAGTGTTCCCGTTTTTAAAATAGAACTAAAACAAAAATCGCCTCAGCGACCATCCAACTTGACCCCTCTCTTATATGAATGTTCTTGAAACGGGAGCTCACCACATTTGGTTACCATTGGTTGTGAGAAAAGTTGTAATATTTAATGATTTCAGACTTTTCCCATTATTTGTACTGTGAGACCTAGCTTCTTGCCAAATTTCATAATTTTAGGTCAACGGGAACTACCCTGTAGGTTTTTAGATCTTGTGTGGTTTATGGACTTTAATATTCGTTATCAATTTCAATTTGATACCTCTTCTCGATCGTGAGAAAAAGGGTCTTGACAGACAGACGGACAACAAAGTGATCCTATAAGGGTTCCGTTTTTTATTTTGAGGTACGGAACCCTAAAAATAATAAGAAGTAAGAAAGAAGCGTAACGCATTAAAAAAACGGGTTTATTTTACGTTTTTTTTGTTTTGCTCTATCGCAAAAACGGAGATTCGTGCAAGCGTCTGACTTGGTGAGTTCATAGTGCATAATCGTAAAAAAAAAACCGGCCAAGTGCGAGTCGGACTCGCGCACTGAGGGTTCCGTACCACCACATAAACATAATTGTATTAGCTGAAATTTCAGTAAGTTAATGTGCTAGATTTTTTCAGTCCGACACGCGCTTGACCAAATTTAATTATTTGTTGTTATTTTATAGCTTATGCACTATAAACATACCAATTTTCAAGTTTGTAAGTGTTCCCGTTTTTAAATAGAACTAAAACAAAAATCGCCTCAGCGACCATCCAACTTGACCCCTCTCTTATATGAATGTTCTTGAAACGGGAGCTCACCACAATTGGTTACCATTAGTTGTGAGAAAAGTTGTAATATTTAATGATTTTAGACTTTTCCCATTATTTGTACTGTGAGACCTAGCTTCTTGCCAAATTTCATAATTTTAGGTCTACGGGAAGTACCCTGTAGGTTTTGCATTTTTGAATAAATGTATGGAGATGAGGACATAAAATGCCATATCTTTTGATTGCGTCGTTGTAAAAAATTGAAATTTTCAGATCTTGTGTGGTTCATTGATCCTAATATGTGGTATTAATTTCAACCTGATACCTTTACCCGTTCATGAGATAAAGGGTCTTGACAGACAGACAGACAGACAGACAGACAGACAGACAGACAGACAGACAGACAGACAGATGGACAACAAAGTGATCCTATAAGGGTTCCGTTTTTTTCTTTTGAGGTACGGAACCCTAAAAATTGCCAAGTGTAAGTCGGAATCATGTTATGTGGTCCTTAAATGCATAGGTACGTACGAAATAATCGACTGAAATACACAATTTTTAGGGTTCCGTAGCCAAATGGCAATAAACGGAACCCTTATAGATTCGTCATGACTGTCTGTCTGTCCGTCCGTCCGTATGTCACAGCCACTTTTTTCCGAAACTATAAGAACTATTCTGTTGAAACTTGGAAAGTAGATGTATTCTGAGAACCGCATTAGGATTTTCACTTTGCTACAAAGAGAAAATGCTAACGTAATACAATTATCCAGCGCATCAAAAATAAATAACTGCTGATTTTAAAAGCGTAGGATTTTTGTACCTATTATGTACCTTCAGAAAATATAAGCCAAGCCAGATGAAACAAAATGTAAAATATAAAAATTTCAACTTTAACATAAAATTCGCGATGGTACACCCGCCATCCTGACGCACACGACAATCTTCGTCAGATGTGACGCGCCGCTATAGAAGATTTCACTTCAAAACTTAAACATTTGACGCGACATCTGACGTGAGTTTAACATTTTTTACCCATCTAAAAAAGTGCCAAGCGCCGCTAAAGAAGTTTTCACTTCAAAAATACAAAAGCCAATCAATTTTGGAATTATTTACTTCTTATGGTTTTTCTTAACTTTTACGGCCTAACAACGTAATTTACTATTATAAAAAAAAACTTTGATTAGAAAATCTGATTAAGTAGGCAATGAAATAGCAATTTCGTTATCAAGTGCGGATATACGAGTAACTATTAATTAATGTAACTTAATTTTTTCAATGTCACCCACGTGATAGATAAATAATCATGAATATTGAGTACCGTCAGTACCTACCGTGCTAACACTAATTAAAATTGTTTCATTTGTTTTTTTATGACTAATAAGTAATTATTTTAGTGTTGTTTATATTACATACGAGGTTAAGAATTTAAATGTGGTGAGATAAAAATTGTTAATTGGTTTAAGGACCTTGTGCAGAATGTTGACTTTTGGTCAGAGCATGTTAATTCTTCTTGTTTTTAATACAATTAGTATAATTGTATCCAAAACTTGTTCTTTTTTAGTAAACTTAAGAATATATTAGAACCAACCCATCTCTAGCCGTAGGTGTCGTAAGAGGCGACTAAAACCGAAGGATAGGCATAAATGATAAATTGTTACATTAAGTTGCCTGTACCTTGTTATGAGCCTAATATTTGAGTAGCAAACCTTGTTTCCGTATCCGGTGCGACGTTTCAGCCCCAACTTCACTACTAGTTGCATGATTTCCGGCGTGAACAGCTGCAAGTGGTGGGAAGCGAGCGCTGAGAGCGCCGCCGGACCCACGTGCTTGTTCATTGGCGTTCACAAAGAGGATATAAAACACTACGTTCTTTTTCCCGACCCGTGCGGACGTTTTTTAGTGATCTTACTTCAGTTATTATATTTCTTATAATTTATTATAATTATTGTGTTACATTTTGCCTAATCATTATTCACAGTAAAAGATTTGTGATAAAAGCGTACATTAGGTTTACATTATAGTTCGATAATCTTTAAAAGGGTTTGTTTTGCAAAAGCCAGCTAAACTCTAAATTAAATTAGTTGTGTTTTACAAAATTTCTTATTCTTTTGTTGTGGTCTGGCCGCAGGGTACACACCGGCCGCACGTCGGTGGAAGCAAATGGCGTTGAGCGAGTCTCTGGTTTCCTACATTTGTTGCGTGGCGTTGGTTCGACTTTTTCTGGTAGTGTTTCCACTTGCTTGCTGCCGTGCTGACATAACCTGACACTCTTGATAACTGATCAGTCGAATTGCCTTTTGGAGGTAAATTCAATATCTAATATTGGGACCCAAATTGATTTAAAGACTGACATAGCGTCTTACAGTCTGGATGTCAATCTAACTAAAACATATTCATGTCTTTTGTTTATTAGTAAGTGCGATGTGTGAAGCCAGCCACCCGCTCCGCTATCGGCTGCTGGGTGCGAACCGATTTGCGAGGCGCTGAGTCCATGCCAGTGCGTAGCCACAGCTTCCGTAAGCTGGCTAAACAACATTGTATGTACACTCCGGTCAATGAAATCTTAACCCGCGGTAACTGGAAATCGCCTATTACCTTCATAATTTCTATGGAAAGGTAGTTTCATTCAACGCTAGCCCAAAATCAAATACTGTCATAACTTTTATATTTATTTTGTCATTTATTACCAATTTATTATATTTTATTTGGTATTCTCATAGCACATTGGCGTTCAATCCAGCAGCGATATCAAACACTACTCAAATATTAGGCTCATAACAAGGTACAGGCAACTTAATATAGCAATTTTACCTGAAAATAAAATTGTTATTAAGTATACTTACCTTGTTATGAGCCTAAGTACATTTCTGCTGCTGTACCTACGTAAGTACAAGAGACAGGCAGCGACACAGGCGCAACGCGTTTTACAATAGCGTTGGCACCGTTATTTGAGTGCCAATGAGCAAGCATGTGGGTCCGGCGGCGCTCGCAGCGCTCGCTTCCCACCACTTGCAGCTGGATTCACGCCGGAAATCATGCAACTAGTACTCGTAGTGAAGTTGGGGCTGAAACGTCGCACCGGATACGGAAACAAGGTTTGCTACTCAAATATTAGACTCATAACAAGGTAAGTATACTTAATAACAATTTTATTTTCAGGTAAAATTGCTATATTATTTAAGTTTGCCAGCGCTTCGGGTAACTGTAATAAGAGGTTAGCCCCAGCCAACGAGCGCCCCTATCAGTTAAAAAAATATTACTCGCTAGATACAAAACTTATCGAAAATCTGTCTTACAAAATTAAAGAAAAGGTACCCTAGTTTTTTTTATTTAGAACCTATCAATCCTGAAAAATATAATTCACTGTAGGTAGTTACAGATGCAAAAAGTGCGAAAAACGGCCACTTTTAGCAGTTTTTGTATCTGTAACTACAGTGAACTATATTTTATCTACTCCCGTACCGGAATATTCCGAATTCGAAACCAATGACAGATTCGAAATTGGGGTCATTGTCCGCTATCATTTTCATTTCCACACTGTTCCATACTACGAGCAGTACGGAAATGGAGTATGGATTTTCATTCCGCAACTGTTATTATACATAATTTTCAATCTGCATAGGCTAAGGCAATACTACCACAGTACTACATACAGCCTATTTTAAAGTAATTTTGTAAAAATACTTTTTACTGGGGTGACGACTCCCTACCTATATTTAAAAGAAAACGGAGAGTACCAGGCGTGACTAGGAGTACATAAATCGACAAGAAGCTGACAGTTGGCTCGCTTCTATATAAAGTGACATTGAAAATTGAAAAGAAGTGATTTGAACAAAATGGAAAGTATGTACCAGGAGAACATGATTCTACAAGAGGCTGTCAGTAACCATATACATGAAATTAATGGTAAAGCAACGCCATCCACAAGCTCTGGATCTGGAATAACTTCGGGAATAACTTTAATTAACTGTACTAACTGTCCTCTTAGTTCAATAAATTGATCACTAATCTTTAAAAAAAAATTTTATTTCGTCGGTCGTAGATAAAGTTTTGTATGCAACTAGGTATACGTAATTAGTCATTTTAACACTCGATCTGTACTATTTTGATACTCGGCTGCGCCTCGTATCAAAAACCAGATCTCGTGTTAAAATTACTCTCATTACGCAACAGTTGCATAAATAAATATTTCAGTATTGATAGGTTCTAAATAAACTAGGGTACCTTTACTTTAACTTTGTAAGACAGATTTTCAATAAGTTTTAGAGTAGAGTAATATTGTTTTAACTGATGGGGGCGCTAGTTGGCTGCAGGAAAGCCCGTAATGAGTGAAATTTGTTTATAGGTGCTGATGCAGTTTCTTTTGGACGTTGAAGTTTTCATGGGTAGAGCCAAAGATTTCGGACCTCCTTGCTTCGCTCGGAATAGATACCTTGCTAATTTATTTTACAGCTTGACCAACTTTTCTGTAGAATGGCCAAAAGCGGAACTACTTACGTCATTTTGACAACCTCAGAGTAAAAATGTATAGAGTCCGTCATATACATAGTAGTGTTAAGCGTCTCCTAGTCGACTATGACAAGTCGGTCAAAAAACTAGGGTCTAGGTTACGTTTTACAAATCAAACAATTCTAATGTTTCATCCAAACCTTATAATATGCGAAAGTATAAATATATTTTTTTAACTTGTGAATTGATCATTAATAATAAGAAAGGAAGCGTAAATGATCCGTAATAGCCAAAAATGCGCGATTTTTAACAGCGTTTTTTAGGGTCCCGACAGTAAAAAAAGAAACCCTAATGGTGCGACTTTATCTGTCGGTCTGTCACACCTGTATATCTCAGCAACCACTCATGCTATAAACTTGGGAATAGTTTTAGAATATGGTAGTCCAACTTAACTGCACATGAGAGAATTAACAAAAAGTTATGATTATTAATGTAAAGGGGGCCCAAATAGGGGTGGGGGGGGGCAAAATTTCAAATTGTCATTACTTGGTCGAGTGCGGTATTACATAAAAGGGCTTTTCTTAAACATTCTAAAATATATTTTTATATTTTTTTACAACTCCTAATTTGTGATGAAAAATGTAAAAAAAATACCATTCCCTAAAAACCATCTTCGAAGTTTGTAAAAGGAAAAAATTGGAATTAATTACAGGCGATAGAAGTTTATGTAAATCATCATCATCATAACATCCCATAAAACGTCCATTACAGGACAGGGAGCTCGAATGGGAACCAGAATTCTAGCTTTTGCTGGAAAAATGTGGAGGGGAAGTACCATAGTCACCTCGCTTGTTAGCGTTACGGCTGGCACCATGGATCGCGGTTGTAGGTGACCGCAGTAAGAAAGATGTAAGATATAAAGGAGGATGCTGCTGCCCATCCTCCAGTTAACCCTTAGTCGCCTTTTACGACACCCACGGGTATATATGGGTTGGTACTATTCTTTGCCGGCACCACACGGGGCATATTTATGTAAATATTACAGAAAAAAATAAAACGATCTGTCTAAGTTGCAGTTTTTTAGAAATGGACTTTAATGCTTCCAAAAATACTTTGTCGCGTCAGATCTTAAGATCTCGGATGAAGTATAGAAATGGATTTTCAAATAATCATACCAAGTTAGAGCAGGCTCAATTTATACATACAAAAGTTCTTAAATGTGATAAAGACCAAAACGTCTTTTTTGTCTTTGTCATAGTCTCGGCTCTTTTTTTAGCAGTCAAACTAAATACAGTTGTCAAACTAAAAATCGCTATAGCTTGAAAACTACTGACCCTAGACTACTCATGTGCTGAGACAAATGATAGGTCTCTATGAGATCTACATTTCGGATGATAGCTGTCAAACTAAAAATCGCTATAGCTCGAAAACTACTGACCCTAGACTACTCATGTGCTGAGATAAATGATAGGTCTCAATGAGATCTACATTTCGGATGACAGCTGTCAAACTAAAAATCGCTATAATTCGAAAACTACTGACCCTGGACTACTCATGTGCTGAGACAAATGATAGGTCTCGATGAGATCTACATTTCGGATGACAGCTGTCAAACTAAAAATCGCTATAACTCGAAAACTACTGTCCTTAGACTACTCATGTGCTGAGATAAATGATAGGTCTCTATGAGATCTACATTTCGGATGGCAGCACTTCAAAATGAACTGTTGTAATGTACCTATAAATTTATAATTGAAACAAATAACAGGCTTGGTTATTTTCTATTACTTTACTTAGTTACTGATTATTAACTGTTATAGTTATTTTATACTTTTTATAGCTATTAGAAACCTTGCAAAACTTTGAAGGTGTGTAGTTTTTGTTAAAACTATTTTTATTCAAAATACAGTTAGGCTTTCCAAATTTCAAGTCGATAACATGAGTGGTTGCTTTAATACAGGTGTGAGTGTGACAGACGGACAGACAGACAGACAAAGTCGCACCATAGAAAAGGATTCCTATCGGTGATATCGGAACACTAAAAAGGCAGAAGTTGTTTATTTTTGTAATAGGTGGCAATCCCTTTCGATCGTAGCGCCATCGTAAAATTCTACAGATAAGTTAGTCAAGCTGTAGTAGGGGATGACATCTGCCAGCATGTCACAAGCCCATCATCGATGATCCATACGAAATATTCAAAATAAGCTGTCAAATCCATAGAACGACGCCTTCACTACATTGTGTCTAATTATTTCTTTAATCCTCCTTCTAATTATCTTTATTTTTCTGTGGGTAGAGCAACCACCTGAGAGATTTGCAGACATTTACCAAACACCCTGTATACTGCGGTCACCAACAACCACGGTCCATGGTGCCAGTCGCAACGCAAAGAAGAATGGTGACTATGATTCCGATTATTTTATGCAATGTAGCTTCTTCACAGAATACTTACTTGTTGATTCTCATTCTTATCATGCAGAATACAATGCAAATAGAGCGAGTCTACTAATACCGTTTCGGATCGTGCTATGGCAGCGTAAAAGTAACGGCAAGAAACGAGAGAGAGTTTGTTTCGTACAATGTGTTTTTTGTGTTTCGCTGGGATATCAGAGCACCGTATACGTCGCACAAAATAACTTTAGCCCTGTCATTGATGCGCAGAAGCCAAAAATATGCAAAAATGGGCCATTTTTTTCTTCTGCGCATTAATGTCAGGGCCACAGTTATTTTGTGCGTCGTATACCTCCTTGTCATTGATATAGTCATCTAATCTATATCCTCATCATTGTTCTTGGTTTCAGATGTTGTTAAGCTCTTTATTTGGCTCGCCAACGCACACACCACGTTGCACATCCTACTCGCTGTACGGTCGGTTGCAGACTGCCTATGCACGCTCGAGACACACTACACGTAGCTTGATTAAAGTGACAGCTGTGTGAGAGCAGGACGGAGCGATGTGTAAGATATTGGAGAGACAGAGACACGTATCGCTCCATCCTGCTCTCACGCATAGCTCTGTCCTGCTTTTATTCTAATTAATTCATTATTTAATTAATTAATTTCTGTTCTGTATTGTATTATGTATGTGTGTCTGTAGACAAAATAAACAAGTTTATCTATCTATCTAATTATTTCGACTGTAGTTCAAGGTTTATGTCGCGAATGTTGTCGCGAATTATGGCAACCCTGAAAGGACGCCATGTCGGCCATTTTGTGTTGTCGTTTGTAGATTGACAGTTTGCAGTAGAAAAACAATGACATAATTAAAATCCCGTTTATTTTCAAATACCCTAAAATCACTGAAGCTTTATTAAAACTTGATGACACTATTTATTTACACTATACATTCTATACAAAATCTCTTAAAAAAATTTCAATAGTTTACATACCTATAATCTATATTTTTCGTTTATGCCAACGCTTACCAACACATTTTGCAGCTGTGACAAAAGCAATCGGCTAAAGCTGTCAGAAAAAACAAGTTTGTAAAACAATGTTATTCTTTCCGTCAATTATACTCTGGTTTTAGTGTCATGGCTGCAAAATGTGTTGGTAAGCGTTGGAATGAACAATAAAATGGATTTTACATCTCTTAGTCAAAATCATATCTTAATTCTCATTATGGTTCTTAAAAAAACGTGGTAAAAAAAGAAAGCTGCTTAAAATCTATTTTTTGATTAACATACCGCCAGATGCTGAAAATGTCTTTAAAGATAAAGCTCTTTTAGGTCATTTGCTGACTTTTTCTATTTGCTAGTGGAGAAAGTCTCATTATAGAGAGCTTTTAGATTAACTAAAGAATGTTCCTGCAACTGGTGGACAAATTGAAAAGAAAAAGGAATTAATATAAAAACAACAGCCATTTCATAAGATCTAGGGGCAAAATAATGTGGGATAAATGTAAATAAATTCTGGATAATTAAAAAAAACTATTTAAAAAATTACAATTAAGTACTGAATTAACTTTAGAATAATTTTCACAAACAGAAATAGAAAGGGTTGCTACACACATATTCGATTCGGCATGTTTGGTTCGACTTTTTTCATATAACAGACAACTCAAGTTCTAAGAAAAAGCCGAACCGAACATGCCGAATCGAATATGTGTATAGCAACCCTAAAGATGTGATTTTGTTTTAACACTTCATATGTTCGTATCTACAAAGTAGATAATGGCATAATTTCACAGGCAGGATTCAATTATACGTAATGAATGAATGGTCGAATGTAAAATTGAATAGTAGTTAATTTAGTTATGAATATTTTATAGAGTCCTATGTAATATTGCTACGCCTTAACGCGGTGTCACAGTTACTTATTTAAGATCTGTATTTACGAGTACTCCTATGTTGTACTTTATTAATTGTGATAATGCAATAAATGAATGAATGGATTCAAACCTGCGTCCTTTCCGTCAGTACCGGAGACCACGGTAACCTAGTTGGTTAAGGCGTCTCTGGTACCGGCGGAACAGACATAGGTTCGAATCCTGCCTGTGATTGTGAAATATTGCAATTTTCTTCTTTGGAACAAATTGCCCCAAGAAAAAAAGATTTTTCGGGTTAAAATCTACAATTTATAACGGAAAAGTGTGATAATACTAAAGGGTGTGAATCTGCCCATGAAACTAAACAACTTTTCCCAAAGAACATAAGTCGAAATACGAAAAACCAAATTGGACCTCCCATACAAAATAATGCAGTTTCTATGGGAGGTTAAAAAAATATTTTGTTTTATGACTTATGTTCCTTGGGAAAAGTTGTTCAGTTTCATGGGTAGATTTACACCCTTTAGTATAATCACACCTTTCTGTACTGGTATACTTGTAGTAAATACTCAAAACGATGAACCGGCGACTCTACCAGAGAAATCTGCATAAAAAAACCATAGGAATACAAAAAAGTGCCTCCACCCCTCTGCATTTACCCCTCATTTTACCCCTGTTTATTCATTTATAATAATCATGATTACAGATATTCATCCTAAAAAACTGGTACAAACTGAGAAAAAATAATCCACGTAAAAATTGGTACTAAACTGTCATAAAAATAATATAATCAGGGCGAGAAATCAATTTTTCGGAAATCTATATTTTCTATATTATCTTTTATTGCAACGCTTACAAACACATCTTGCAGCTATGTCAAAAGGAATCTGCTAAAGCTGTCAGAAAAAACAAGTTAGTAAAACATTCTTTCCGTCAAATAATACTTTGGTTTTAGTGTCATCGCTGCAAAATATGTTGGTAAGCGTTGGAATATACAAGACAAGGTAAAAAAAACATCTTAGGAATACTGTAATTATGGATTAGGATCATAAAACTGAATGATTTTCTTTAAGAAACATACGTCGAAACAAGAAAATATTTATGGTAAACAAATATGTAGCAATCTCCGCAACAATCATGGATGCTATACTACATAGCACAGTGATAACAAAGCATCCAACATTGTTGCGGAGGTGGCTTCATATTTTTTTTTAAATGGACTGCCGCGAGGTAACGCCTGATTATATTAAGTACTTGATAAAAACATGACAGTACTTCCCCTCTATATTAACAATGTGAATTTTTCACACAATCTCTTACAGGAATTAGCTATTTTGCTCGCCGTTATTGACGAACTGATCAGCGTTTTTCGAATATATTTCGACAATTTGTGTCGTATTTCGACCTATGTTTCTTGAAAAAAGTTGTTCAGGGGGCCAAAAATTAAAATAAGCCCTGTTAAACTCTTCAAAAGTAAGGATCAATATTTGTTAATTTTAAAATAATGTTCAGTTTTAAAATTACCATCATAACAATTTGAGTTTTATGAGTTTATCGTGGCTTTTTTAATTTTAAAAATCTCAAAAACCACCCGGTGACTTTCAAGAATTGGCCCCCAGTTTAGGTTTCGGAAAATGTCCTATTACATCCTGAATTGGTTATTATTAAATAAGATATAAGAATCTAAATAGGTACGTTTAAATAGTTTTACTAGGTACGTTTTGAATCTCGTAAAGTTACGTAATTTCTTGAAGAAAAATAAAATTGAACAACTTTCCTATTTTTATATTTAAAGTTGATCAGTTTTATTAATTAAATCGCTCTCATGCCCACTTCGCTGTATAAGCATTTTTTTTATTTATAATAGATTTACTTATTTCTAATAAAATTTATATTTTATAATAGTTATCACATGATATAGAAAATTGGTCTTTATGCATAATTTTTAAATATTTTTAGATTATTATTTACATACTATGTAGGCTTTGATACGTAATTTCTATAATCATTAAAATAAATTTTTATTTTTATTTTATTTCCAATGATATAGAAAGAGTTTTGTTTTACATAAAAGTAAGTAATAAGAAAATATTATTTTTACACGTTTATAAAGTTATGTTTTGATCTGCAAGAACACACCAAACTGGGAACATATTTTAAAATATTATTTTAATTATTAGTAGTCTTTTAATAAAACTTTAGTCAGCTTCTAAGATAAAAGATATTATTTGTCAACTATAATAGAGAAAACAACAATTAGTTTTGATCATAAAAAGCGAAAATAAAATTTACTACAAAATTTTTAGATCAAAAAGTTTCAACCAACTCGTTGACGTATTAAATCTTCTACAATTATGTGTTCAAATGTATACCGATTTACTTCTACATTGTTTAGTTTTAAGACGCTGAACTAGAATCAATTTTGAAAAGGTATAAGTTTTCCTGCTTTTGATTGATACTTCCCATATACCTCCGAAGTTGGGGAGTATTTACGCCAAAGCCTTGGTTTCTTGCTTGTTGATATCGCTTGGTTTAGTGCTGGCCGCTATGGCGGTGGCAGTATGAGGCGCGTCTTTATCCAGCGGCCGGAAAGACCAGTTGCCGGCCCCGTCGAACTCTAATACGTGCGTATGGTATTTCCTGTGAAGAAATAGAAAGAAATTTGTAAAATGTGTCTACAAGTTGCAACGAAAAGGGTGTAACAACTCCGAAGGATGTAAATTTGCCCATGAAACTGTAGCCCATTTTCTAATATTTTTCAAAACTATATAAATTTATATAAGCACTGAAAACCTCTTAAGTGACTCATAATATGTATACGGGTGTAAGGGTCAGGTTGATAAAAACTGAAAGGGCGTGATTAATTAATAAAACTGAACAACTTTTACCAAGGAACATATTACCGGAAACTTATTTTTTTTAAAAAGCTATGTAAAAAAATATATAGCCACCTCCGCAACAATGATGGATGCTATGTACTCACTGTGCACCGCCCGCCCGCCCGCAAATAGTTGCACATGCGCAGGTAACCCAAAATACGAGGCATCCTCAGGAGATGTTAGACCAACCAGTGCCAAACACCGAGGAGTGCTATTGTTGCGGAGGTGGCTATATATTTGTTTTCCATAGCTTTTTGTGATGGACTTCCGCAAAGTAACGCCTGATTCTATTTTTTTTTTTTATTTCTAGTCATATGTTTCTTGGAGAAAATTGTTCAGTTGCCAACCTGTCCCTTTCTTTCTGTATATAAACTAATCTAATCACATAATTATTTTCACAATTATTAAATAATATCACTTTTAAGAGTTAAAAACTCGAAAATCAGTCGAGGTTTGGGTACAGAGAATTGAGTCCTAGAACAAATTTTCCGAACATAGGTCAAAATACGAAAAAACATGTCGTCCCATTTTGCTCAGTTTCATGGACATATTATTTATTTATTTATTGATCCAGTTGCAAATTACATGTCATCTTATAAAACTAGTAAATGTCAATGGCATGCAACGCCTTGTTCAGGCACAGCAACATATCTTAATCTAATTACATTATTTTAACGGCACAATTATTTATATAATCTATACGAAAATTAAATAAATAAATCATCTAATTTCTACAATTCTTTATCAGTAAGGAACTCTTTCACAGAATAATAACATTTCGCAATTAATATGTTTTTGAGTTCGTTTTTGAATTTGTCATCACTTTCTACCGACCGAATGCTCCCTATTCAAATCTATACTACTCACCAAACGCTAGGCCGATGTGTTATAGAGAGTAGAGTGATGCCCTCTTTGACTGCTTCTTCATACATCACCACTTCCGTCTCCATGGACACCGCGGACGTGCATTCGTCTAGTAGAGCATACACTGGCCTGGAACGTAAGAATGTTATTAATAACTAGCTGGTGGTAGTCGATATATGTCTATAACCGTTAAGATGATAAATGTCAGATCGTATAAGGAGATAAAGGAAGCGGCTTTGGACAGAAAAAGATAGAAAGAGTTGCACAGTTGAATTGACAGGGATGCTGCATCGACAACAGCCTAGTTCTTAAATTTAAGAAGAATGACCGTTAATGTGCAGAACTCAAAAAAATATCGCGTGGGTGGGCGCGGCAGGTGAAGGGCAGCGAGCGAATCTTTCATTGACTCTTCATCTGTCACCCATGCGCAGCATAACCGTCAAAGCCAAACTAATCCTGCGCACGCTATAGCCGCGTGGAATTCGTTTTTAGATAGATATTCATTTAATTGCATCACATCTCATTACAAGTCGTATTTTGCCAGTGTCAATGTAAAGAAATTATTACACAATCATGGCGAGATCGCCAATGTTCAGTGAGAGATTTACACAGGAATCCCCATCACTAGGACAAGGGCCTGTGTACTATAATGACTCCGATAAGTTGATAGGGAAACTTATTGAAGTCACGATGACTTGACTTGACGCTTTTCACCATCCAAAAGTCTCAGTCAATGAATTTATTTAAATCTTCTATTATATATGTTCATTGTGAAAGTCGTTTACTGGATAAAATCCTATCAAAAATATACACTAAACTCTCAAATAATCAGGTTAAACCAAAATTAAAACAAATACATGACCGCCATCTTTAAATTCTGAAAAATTGAATTCGTTTTAATTACAAAATAGACGATTTCTTCAAGAACATTTTGAACCCCTTATTCGTACCTTAAAACAACCGTTCTTAGCGGATGCCTACATTACTATAACAATTTGGCGTTTATATTAAAGATAACTTTATATATTAATAGAAATTGTCCACTTCTCCAGGTTTTCCGATGCGCCTTTCAGAGTTGCCTGCCACGTCAAACTTACCTGAACCGTTAAAAAAAATACCGGCCAATTGCGAGTCGGACTCGCGCCCTAAGGGTTCCGTACCTATCTACCATATGATATACTAAAAGCTTTTGCTCTTTGACTTTAAAAACGCCGCGACCATCCAACTTGACCCCTCTTTTATAGAAAAGTTCTTGAAACGGGAGCTCATCTTAATTGGTGACTATTAGTTGTGAGAATTTTTTTAATATTTAATGATTTCAGACTTTTCCCTTTATTTTTACTGTGAGACCTAGCTCCTTGCCAAATTTCATAAATTTAGGTCAACGGGAAGTACCCTCTAGGTTTTGCTTTAGTGCATAAATGTATGGAGATGAGGACATAAAAAGCCATATCTTTTGATTGCGTCGTTGTAAAAAATTTAAATTTTCAGATCTTGTGCGGTTTATGGACTTTAATATTCGTTATCAATTTCAACTTGATACCTTTACCCGTTCGTGAGAAAAAGATATACAGACTTTGATAGACAGACAGAAAGACAACAAAGTGATTCTATAAGGGTTCCGTTTTTTTGTTTGAGGTACGGAACCCTAAAAGGGTACGTTATTTGTACAAAAAAAAATATCTTTAATACTGCACAGCAGGTTCCTGCTGCGGCTGTTACCATTTAAATGAATACCCATCAGGCAGGCAAGCGAGTCAAACGAATCACTAGCATAGTTTTTGTTTATGCATACGTACTCGTAGTTAGCTAGCCTACACTTGCGAAGTTATCAGCTCTTTTCTCATTCACAAAGTTATTGTACCCACAAAAGGGGGACATTTTTATAAATTTCAGGTAAGACTTGCCTGGCAACACTACACTTGTCAGCAGTAATGTCAGTGACAAAGTCACCTCGGATCAAGATCGAGCAAAGTAACTGTCACCGCGTTCCAAATTGTATACTTAAGGAGTCCGCAGAGTAAAGAGTACGCGTAAGCGTATGCGCGTTTGACACCTGGCGTGCTTGATTCTATGAACACCGCCAGGTAAAGCGCATCGTACGGCGTATCTGTATGACACGCCGCGTTCAAACGCCGCGCCTTTATGTACAGTCAAGCGCACGTCAAGTACCGCCAGAGTTGATAACAGTATATCAAACAGTAAAGAAACTTACAGACCAGCGCAGCGACAAGGTGAGACAACGAACGCCGATTATTGTCGCCGGCGGTTGTCGATAATCGCGCGCGACTGTTGTCGGCAGTCGCCGACGGTCGTCCTCCACTTCGTATCGATTAGGAATAGAACCTCTTTGGTTGGTAGTCTTGTTTACATTTCGAGCGTATTTCTTTTTTTTATATTCATAATAATCACTGACCTCTATATATACATAATAATATTAAAAATACAACCGGCCAGTATCGTTTTTCATACAATATTTTTGTTCGACCTCTATGGTTGACCTAACATATTGTATGGTCCTTATGGTGGACCTAAATTCACGCCCTAAGCGCGTTCGCAGTGCTCTAAAAAACACTATTAGCGCAATTTGGAACGCGGGGTATTAAATCTCTAATTCTAGAATTGGAATTCAGGACCTAAATACCTGGGCTAATTACTGTGAAATCTGGAGAACTACAATCAAATGCCTAATTACTTTATGAAGTCCGTAGAGCTAACTTTAAATCAAGCCATAAAGCATTGTGACACAACAAGGTTTGTACCGATTTTTGACCGATACTAAGTCCATAGTCACTTGGGCATTTTTCTTTCAAGTAAGTTAATAGATCAATCACTCATGGTTTCCTTTTAGCTCGCAGTATATGACAATATTAACAAACTCACCTATGATAAAATAAGCTCATCTATGACACAAAAACATACCTATTATGAAGCAAACTCAACTATGTTGGTGCAAACACACCTACGATGGAGCATACTCACCTATGTTGGAGTTAACTTATTTATGATAGAGCAAAATCACCTATGAAAGAGCGAATTCACCTATAATAGAACAAACTCACCTATGATGCAGCAAAGTCACCTATGATGGAGCAAACTCGCCCATGATGGGGCAAAGTCACCTATGATGAAAAAAACTCACCTGATAGAGAATACTGACATATGATGGAACAAACTCACCTATGATGGAGCAAACTCGTCTATGATGGAGCAAACTCACCTATGGTAGAACATCCTCGCCATGGCCATCCTCTGCTTCTCGCCGCCGCTGAGCGTGGCGCGCCAGTCCCTGACCGCCCGCAGCCCGCCGTGCCTCTGAGCGCACGCGTCCAGCCGCACCACGCGCAGTATATGCTCGGCGCGCGCCTCCGCTTCCTTGTCGTCGAGGGACACTCGCGACGGGTACGTCACTTGGTCGATTAGAGAGCCCATTGACATGTATGGCCTGTGAAAAATTAAAGCAAATTTTAGTATTTTTTTTTATTAATTTATATTTGGAAACAGCCTTAATTTACGTCGCGTTTCAAAACGGCGAGAAATTACCCTGACAGCAGGATAGCGTAATAGTGATGACGTCTAAATGTGTGGTTGAGACCATATCGAGACGGACTGCTGTCTAAGGGTAATTATTACACGTTTTGGAACCTGGCTTTAGTAAGCAATAGCTCAAAACATAGTATATATAAGACATTAGACAACAAAGTTTGCACTAAGAGAACAGCAGATACTAAAAGATTGAAGAAACACAGTTACGTTAATTGGCCATTTTTTAACACTATTGCGGCCGCTCAGTATTTCTAGGTGGACACGCCTTATAAATGCACCAATTTTTTTTGCAGGTACACACGGCCGCACATCAGTAGAAACACTTTTGGACCTTATGGAGTAGTAATAGAGTTGAAAAAGTTTCTACCGACAAGCGGTTGACCGTACTAGTATTCTTGGATTTTCAATGGAATTGGCGCCTATCAAAAATTGAGAGCTATGTACCTAACTAGTACCTGGAAAAAATTTGGTGCATTTATAAGGCGTGTCCACGTAAAGGCGATATAAGACGTTAAGCGACTGGACTATACCAGTTTTCAAAGTGAATCAATTTTGGAATATAGAACATGAGTGGTTATGACGCGCAATTTCCAGCCTCGCTGCGAAATACCACTTTATCATACTGTATTACCACTCTGTCACACTGTGGTACCAGTCCGTTACGCTGTAGTATCATTTTGTTACACTGTAGTACATAAGCATACTGTACGTTACCACTTTGTCACACTGTACTACCACTCTGTCACACTGTATTACCGCTCTGCCCGCTGCAGTTCGTAAAATATGATGGGGCGTGAAGTACAATGTCCGGGCTCAGTGAGGGAGGTGTCGTCTGTCACACTGTATTATTACCACTCTGTCACACTATGTTGCCACTATCACTTACCACTGCGGTACGTAAAACATAATGCGTCGTGAAGTACAGTGTCCAAGCTCTGTGACATAGGTGTCGTTGTTTTGTTGCTATGTATATTACGTTAATTAAGTTGAGCTTATTAAAACAATAAATAAAAAATAGGTCAGCATTCTTACAAAGATATAGTTATACTTAGTTTAGTATTATATCCTAGTATGTTCATTCTACTCTGGCTCCACAGAATACCAGCGCTGTTGGTTGTTTTATTTTATTTTTATTTTGTGTAATGTTACTACCAGCCAGCAGCATTATGCTGAGTGGAGACCTTTTTAGGGAACAATTTTGTTTAATTATTTTAAACCTGTTTGTTATGAGTTGCTGTGTGTTTCTAAAATAAACGTTTTTCTTTCTTCTTTCTTTCAAAAGAAGCCCAAGGGCGCCTCTCGAGGCTCGGATAACAGCTTAAGTTGTTGATGGAGATCGGAGAAAAATTGACTGGGATATGCCGATAGTTCCCAAAGTATAGGGTTTATCTAAAAAGCAAGGGCTATGAAATGATGTATTTTGTGTGATTATGTATGTGACTCACCGCTGCGGTATGTAGAACATGATGGGTCGCGAGGTGCAGTGTCCGGGCTCCGTGAGCGAGGTGTCGTCGGCGCAGTGCGCGCACGCGCATGGGCGGGGCACGGCCAGCTCGCCACCGAACACCGGCCACAGCCCCGAGATGATGCGGAACAGACTGTGGGGAGGAAAGCGATCACGTTCAATTAAGGGTTATACCGTCGTCAATGACGTTAAGTAAGACTAAGTAATTTTTGTGACAAATTATGTGGTCCTTCTCAAATTTTAATATTATTAAAATAACAAAAAAAATATATAAGGACCTTGACATTTTTATTTTTTTCCAGATTTAACCATTTGACTTCTGTAATCTTTGACAAAAAACAAGAGAAAGATATGGAAATTTAAAATATTTAAGAAAATACACTGTTGAATGATATGGTAGTTTACTTTTTTATATTCGTTAAATAACATACTATACAAATAGTTTTCTTTCATTTTTGCTAATTTTAATCTCACTGTTGGTCGTAAAAGACACGTTCGATGTTTCCAAACGTGACGCTGACAAACGTTGTGCCTCTGGTACATCCCTTCTCAAAATACACTTTTTTGCGATGCACTTCTGGTAAGCTCCTTAAATTTGACCAACCTGGACTTGCCACAGCCATTAGGGCCTACGATAAGCAGATGTGTGCCGGGAGATATGTCCAAGTTGACCCCCGAAGCTACCACGTCGCAAGCCGGGGTCACTATGGGCACGTTGCTGAGGTGGATCGATTGATCATTCGTGTAGGTTACTTTGCCTGTAGAAGAACATTTACTGTGTCAGTCAGTGGTTCTTCTCTTAGATTAATAAATCGTTGGTTAGGATTCTGCTTGTAGCAATGTGAATTTTCATTGGTTTGGCTCTCGAAGCCCAGTGATTCTACTCATGAAATAAGCAATTTACCAGAATTTATTTTTCCGGCTTACCATACAAAATGAGCCGATCACGTGAACACTTAGAAAGACAAAAAAAGACAAAATCTTTTTAAGCGTAAACTGTTTTGTTTTTCGCAAAAGTTGCTTGAACCACAGAGTAAAATAGAGTCCGTCATTTATACATTCTGTATGAGGTAGAGAAGTGTATAATATTTTTTTTCGTTTATTCCAACGCTTACCTATCTAATTTGCAGCTATGACACTAAAACCTGAGTATAATTGAGGGAAAGAATAACATTGTTTTACAAACTTGTTCTTTTTCTGACAGCTTTACCCAATTGCTTTTGACGTAGCTCCAAATGTGTTGGTAAACGTTGGAATAAACAAAAAAAATGGATCATAAAATTTTCTTAAATTAATTGTATTTTTTCTTGAAAAAGCTGTAGTAATAACAGTTATTTATTTCCTAAGTTACATATTTCTCAAACAGAAAGATAAAAAAATTACGTTTTTGGGATTTGATAAAAATTCATACATTTTGGTGTGGAGGGCCCTCCTTGGAGGTATCCAAGAAATGGATACGCTTATGGCTCCCTCCTTAGCAAAAAGTGCTGCTACTTGGTCAGTGATTCTACCTCCTTGGCACTACTTTGACACGACATAACATTTACGTGCGTCTACATCTTCTTTTTTTACTTTCGAGCGGAGCGAGAAAGGTATTGTATTCGTGAAAAAATTTTTTTTTCTAATTTTCTCAAAAATATGTTCTATATCACTTATACATCATAAAAAACAAGTCTCCCGAAAATGTCCGTCCGTCGGTCGGTCGGTCGGTCCGTCGGTCGGTCGGTCTGTCCGTCACGCTTTGGCCTAGCGGCTAAACGAATGGTCCGATTGACACCATATTTGGAATTTAAGAGTTTTATGCAAATCCATCGAAGGGTTTTGAATAGTTTCCTGCTGGCTCTCATTTTGAGGGTAGCTGTCATACAACGAAAATGAAAAATTGTGATTTTCGCAAAAACGGCTCATAAAATCTTGATTAAACTTTGCATGACCAAGCATCTCTATTTAAGGTATTTGCGGCAGTATCAATTGGTCTCTAGAAATTCATATAAGGGGTGTTCCCTTACTACTAAAATTTTAAAAATGTGATTTACTCAAAATCTGTTTCGTCGAGCTTATTTTGATGTTCTACAATTTGGATTCTAAATTGGTTTTCTACCTGACTGCATATTTCATTAAATCATTTTTACATAAATCTAGTTCGTATAGGTAAGTTTGTATTTTCATATTATTTGTATGGAATTACAAACTTAAGTTTGCAGTTGGTACTTATTTACTCATTACTATCCGCAGCCTTTATATAGCATTCGGCTCTTGATCCGGAGGTTCTGGGTTCGACTACCGGCGGGGACACTGTTGAATGGTGACTCTCGTATATCGCGAGAAAGTAAGTGCAGTGCTGCTGTACCATTTATTTCTCTTACCTTCAACCATCCCTTAAATAATATTCCTTATGAAAGTGTGGCGTCAGGTAGGGTGACAATGATACATGTTGTGACGTAGTAGGTATATAAAATTGTGTCAAAATAGAACAATATTTTGAGGTAGTGGAAGCACGAAAAGTTGGACAGTGACATGGATATTGAGTAATACCACTAATGCTACCTACTAGCTGCAGTTGGAACAGGGGTGAGTCATCATACCGTGAGGGTTGCAAGGACGATGACCGATCTCACTAACTCTGGTTTCAGAGTTGTTGGCACTTATACTCGGTGAGTAATGTTGTGGTAGAGTAAAAGAATGTCATGATAGAAGAGTACAAAAAATGTGTCCTAACGGAATTATGCTGTGAAGAAGTGGTTTAACAAGTACTGGTCGGGGCGATATTGTGATGAAATAGATACATTTTGTAACGCGTTGATGAAGTGGATGAAACCAGCAATGGTGTGACGAAGTAAGAGCAGGCTAACATTAGAAGTATACAACTCAATCCGCAAATTTGACAGATAATCTGCGAATTTGCTAACCCAAACTGTAATGGAATTAATGGCTAATGTAATAAATAATTTATAATTAGTAATTGAAATATTCAATATGTTGGTTCGATATTTGTTACATTATTTTTATAATTTTGTGAAGAGTTAAATTTAAATCTTATCAATAATTGAAATAAAGTGGATATAATGGAAAATGCTGTGACGGAGTGGAATAATGCTTTGACGGTAGAAACAATGTTGTGACGCAGTAAAACAATGTTGTGACGCAGTAAAACAATGTTGTGACGTAGTGGAACGTTGCTGTGTGCTGACACAAGATGTCCTGTGATATAGTGGTACCTATGGGCTGCGGGCGGTTGTTGCGGAAGGTGACCTTGAAGCCGGCCGATTGTCCGCCCGTCACGTGCACCGCGCGCACGCACTGCCCACTCGCCACTTCTCCAAATACCGTCAGCATGTCCGATACTCGCGTCGCATAGCCAGCTAAGGTGACTATTTCCTGAACAACAAAAGAAAAAAATTGCTATCGTATAAATAAGTGGGTCTTAAGGGGCTACCCGCCGTCTACTAGCGCCCCCATCAGTTAAAAAAATATCACTCGCTGAATACAAAACTTATCGAAAATCCGGTAAGACAGATTGAAGTAAAGGTACCCATATTGAATGATTGAATAAATTAATAACACTGTATTGCACACTTATAAAGTAACATTAACAAATAAAGAGTAATAAAATGTGGGCAAAAGGCGGTCTTAGCCTATATTATTTATAACCTATTAATTCTGTAAAATATAGTTCACTGTAGTTACAGATACAAAAACTGCTAAAAGTAGCCATTTTTCGCACTCTATGTATCTCTAACCACCGTGAACTATATTTTACAAAATTGATAGGTTCCTAATAAACTAAGGTACCTTTACTTTTCAATCTGTCTTTCCGGATTTTAGACAAATTTTGTATATGGCGAGTAATATTTTTATTACCTATGAGGGCGCCACTGGACAGCAGTAGCCTCTTAAAATGAACATGGATAAGACGAAAATTATAACTACACTCAAAATAATATAACTTGATTTGAATGGCAGCAGAAAAAACTATGCGTGAGAGATGCTCGGATCGATACGTGTCTCCGTCGCGACGCTCCAATATGTAGCGCATCACTCCGTCCTGCTCTCTCAATACTGTCAGTCTAATCAGGCTACCGTATGGTGCCGGCAAAGAATAGTACCAACCCATACATACCCGTGGGTGTCATAAGAGGCGACTAAGGGTTAACTGGAGGATGGGCAGCAGCATCCTCCTTTGTATCTTACATCTTACTTACTGCGGTCACCTACAACCGCGGTCCATGGTGCCAGCCGTAACGCTAACAAGCGAGGTGACTATGGTACTTCCCCTCTACATTATTCCAGCAAAAGCTAGAATTCTGGAGGGAGCTCCCTGCCCTGTAGTGGACGTTTCATGGGATGTTATGATGATGATGAATCAAGCTACATTATTTCGACTGCAACGACCTTGTTAGACAAACAGTCCAGTTAGGTCATTTCTTTTTATTAAAGAAAAAGGTTACTCGTCGAATCGTAAAGCTCTGCAATATCGTTCAAAATACCACAGTGTGTTAAAATCAAAGTCTTTAGCCAGTATCATACCTTATAGCTAGACATGAGTCGTTCTATCGCGTCGGCAGCTGAGTTAAGCAAGTTCCTAGATGTCGTCATGTATTCTGCCCTGGCACTTATACCTTCGCCCGTCGTATCTGGGAACAAATAAAACAAAAAACTGTAATTAGATCAAAAAATACGTAAACACACAAAACAGTCAAACTTGTAAAATGGAAATTCCATCTAAGAAATAAATCCATCCGAGAAATAATTATTTGGAACTTGTGCCAAACTAACATTTTTACATTTAGTGTAGATTTTTTTGTGACATAGAAGCTTTTTTTATGACAGAGTAAAAAAATTGTGACGGTGTGGGAAAACTGTTGTTACTGTGCCAAAACGTGACGGAATGAAAACATATTTTGACCGAGTTTTAAGACGTAACGAAGTAAAAAGATATTGTGACGGAGTTTTAAAAAGTGACAGAGTGGATTGAGGAGTGCCTCGATTGGAGCCTAAACTTAGGTTTCGGAAAAATGGTAAAAAAGGAACTCTTATGGTGCGACATAATTCGTCTGTCTGTCACACAGGTTTATCTCAGCAACCGCTCAATGTGCTTGCCCAACTTTATTGCAAAAAAATTAAAAAATAATAAAAAACAATAAAAAAATAAACATATAGTGTTTGTATTTTTTTAACGACTAAGTTTTCCAGTCATTATGAAAAATGTCTAAAAATACCATTCCACTTATCTCCGAAGTTTTCTGTACGAAAAATCTGTGTGTTACAGTCTATAGAGGTTACTGTATTTACAAGAGGCGAGGATTTTTTTTTTGCTTGCTCTGGACTTCGATCTCGCCCTGAGGACAGAGATGACGTCGACGATGGAATGAGCTTGCCCAGAAGAAGCCTATTTCTGTTTGAATGTTCTACTAACCTCCTACACCAAGCCAGCTGCCTCCACACGTACTTCATTCAGAACATCACGTACCGCAGCTTGCCACCACCACTGACCACGTCATACACCCCCTTTTCCCCCGTTACACCCCTATAACGTGGTAGCTTTTGATGTTCTCTCACTTCTGACCTTAGATCTCTGTCTTATGACTTTTGACTCCTCTGGCTTCTGACTTCAGATCCCTAGCCTCTGTTCTCTGGCTTCTGTGACTTCTGAACTCAGACCACCGACTTCTGTACAAGTTCTGATCTTGACTTCTGACCTCTGGCTTCTGAATAGAATTATGACATCAGACCTTTGACTTCTGAGTTCCGACATCTGACCACTGTCTTCTAACATTTGACCCCTAACCTCTGACATCTGCCTTCTGACCTCCAATATCTGACTTCTGACCTTTGAGTAACTGAAGTTCTGACCTATAATTTCCGTAGTTACTAACCTCCCTTGGTCCCGGTGAGAATGGGTAGCGCCAGCATCACCATACCGGCTCCACTCCACACGTACTTCATACAGAACTGTTCCAGCATCACGTACCACAGCTTGGCTTTGAACACTGACGTCATTTGAGAGGTTAATTGCTGATATGCCGATTGGAGTTGGTCGTGTTCCACCTGGAATTTATAAGTGTTTATAAGATAGAAAAAATCGTAGTTTTCAACACGACTTCGAAATAGTGTGGAAAAGAACAGACTGGAGGTTGCTCCACCGACAAGAGCATGGCTCTTAAATTGAAGAAGAAGAAAACTTAAGTTTAGTCAGACGAAGCTCTAAAAAGTTCATGGTTTTAGTGTCGCTCCGATACGTCATATTTTCTTTACATGGCCCCCAGTACTTAAGGTAAGACGTTCACTAAAGTTATGTCAAAAACAACGTTTGTACTGATCCAGTTGTTTGTGTTTACTGTAAAAGGCCAAACTCCATGAAAACGAAGTCGTGGAAGTGGAATTACTTTAAGACCCGGCTTTGAGCGGGCAATTGCACTACACTGACAGGTGTTTTGTCGTAAAGCATTGATCTTACCTTATGTCCTCCATAGAAAGCAACTTCTTCAGCATGCGCTATAAGCCTGGAGTGGACATGTCTCAAGTTGGCCTTCATTCTGGCTTCTTCACCAGCCAACGCGCCGAACCTTGGCGAGAGAAGCCGCAGGATTTGACCAGTTATGCAGATTACCACGAATGAGAAACTTGGACCTGGAAAATGAGAGATTTTAATGTTATTTTGAAATTAAATTTCGGGATTTTGATAATTATAAATGAGCATGAAGACAGATATCCTATACTATTAAACGAGCAATATTTGTATATATATATTTGTAATCGGTTTCTCGAAAACGGGCTCTAACGATTTCGATGAAATTTACCATACGGGGGTCTCATGTCTGGGAAAATTCGTTTTCTCCGGTTTTTAAGCATTTGCGTTTTAGTCAAAAGCCTACAGCGCCATCTGTCGGCGGGTAGCATAGCTTGCTCACCCGATGATATTTTAATGTTGAGGCGGCTATTATAGAGCGAAGCTCGGTCGCCCAGGTACTGACGATTAAACGAGCTAACCAAGAAGCTAATAAAGTAGCGAATTGGAAAGATTCGGGTTATATAAACTCGAAAACACAGACAAAGGCAGAAATTGTATGAACCTTGATTTCTACGAGGTGAACTTTCAGATATAGATAGGAGCAAATTTTGGATACCATGTAATAATTATGAAGTAACTTTTTGACAAAGATTTGGTGGTAGATCTTTTCGAAAACTTTAGAAAAATTCAACTATTTATTAGTATGAGATCGTTGCTAAAGATAACAAACAACAGCGGACCCAGAAGTGACCCTTCTGTAACTCCGGATTACGGTCGACGAAAGTATGTGACCCTTGATTTTCACGAACTGGCATCAGATTACGATGGCAACCAATTATTAGACAAAGGATACTATGTTACTCGTATGAAGACAATTTCAAAGATAGAATTTCGTAGTTCACCTTGTCGAAAGCTTTAGAAAAGTCTAAGAATCGACATGACATTTCTACCGCCTGCCCTTATCCCAAATTCTTTGGCAATTGATTTGGCTGAGGTAAAAACGTTAAATAAATAGTTCTTCTTCTCTAAGAGACTGTACATACACTTACCAAGGAATATGTTTCCTTTCATCCTACTGGAGTAGCTGGCTAGAGTGAGCACTATGAGTAGTAAGTCAAAACAGGGTTTAGTGAGAGAGCTGTATAGATGTGCCACGGATTGAGCGAACACTGATACGTCTTCTGTTAATCTGGAAAATATAGAATAAGATGACAAAAGAGAGAGCGATGAAGAGTAGGATTTATCTTTCTATCTATCAGATTTTTATATCTTGCAACCTGTGGCTGAGTCATCACTACTTCTTCATAGTTGCATAAACAATTTTCTGTACATTTGTCTGGTTTAACTCATTTTATCAATACTTTTTCTGAGAAATCGGTTGAACTCAACTTCTTCTATAAGCATGTAAACGATACCAAGTTCAATATTTTGTGTAATTCACATTTCGTTGAATGTTTAAAAGAGGATAGGGAGAAAAATATTTTGCATCTCTTGCTTACCTGTGGTCTGCGTTTTCAATTCTAGCGTCTAAGTTGGCAACCCTGTAGTAAGTCTGATTCTTGAAATATAATTCGTACGCGTGATTTACTAATCTGAAATAAAGAAGAGATAAGCTTTTAGTTGGTTTAGCAATCGACTTGAATGAACACCACCAGAAAAGGAGTTAAAATGGGAAAGTTGGACAACCTACGATGAACGAATAAATATCTAATTAATATTATTCTATAAAAGAAAGAGACAGATACAGACCTAGTTCTAAACGCCAGCGCGAGTCTTCCTTCCAAATATCTGATCATTGAGTTGATGAACGTAGCAGGCACGGCTATTCCGAACCATTGAAGTAGTAACGCTGCGAACGCGTGCATGTCTTTTTGGACTATGTGTTTCACTGGAATGAAAGAAAGAGACAGTTAGATTACAGAAGTATTGTTCCTGTTTTACAAATAAGAGGTAACATTCATTATCTACGAAGTTCAAGCATAAGAGGCTTGATGAGAAGATTTTTCGCGTATAGGTAGTACTTGAATCGTACCAAGTTTCATCCCAGCAGGTTTGCACAAGGTTGCCTTGCCTTGATGGATCATCTACTATTGGTCGGAAAAGTTCAAAACTCAGAGGTAAGAAATTTACAGTTTTAAGGACGCTCACAAGGCAAAAGGCCCAAGTCAGGGTTCTGAAGGCAAGTCAGAGTTCAGAAAACCGAAGACCACAGTCACAGGTCAGAGTTCAGAAATCAGAGGCATATAACCTTAACCTTACCTATAGATCCTTCTAAAGAGGCGACGTAGATAGACAGGAACGTTCTAGTAAAAAGACACGCCGTATGCGCAGTGAGTAGAGCCACTTCGTGACTGCGTATTCCTGGCACCATGATTCGAGCTAAGGAGACCAACTGTCGGAGGAACTCCAGGTTGAGACCTGGGACGTTCTTCTCCTCGATGGACAGGGTTTCGTCTGCATCTTCCTGAAAATAGAAGAAAACGTTGCTTAGGGGGCTCTGTAGTGCCTCGTCTTTTTAATCTTAGTTGGCAGTGGAACAGCTTTATTTTAGGCCTCGACAATTATGAAACTATTGTAGACTGGCCTGTTGACGTGGTTGGTAGAGAGCCTACCTCTTGCTCGAGCGAGCCTGATCTCATTTAATAATCTGACTATTCAATTATGTCCTTTTATTCGGTTAAAAAAATATAACAATGTAAAATGTAAAGCCTATGTGTCGCATTGGTAGTGTGCTGCTTATTGTGCCTCAGGTTAATGATTTGACCACTAATCCTGGTTTCCTGCCCTGACAGATATCCGAGTTAGTGTAACCCTGTAACGAAGAGCTTGCGTTTCGTTTTGCTTTATGTATGTATATTTATTTTATGGCATCACATCTCATTAAAAAACGTATTTCGCCAATGTCAAAGTAAAGGAATTGTTACAAAAATATGGCGACACGCCAATGTCCAGTGAAAGAATGATTTACACAGGAATCCGCATCTCGAAGATCGACGACGAGGAAAGCCTGTGCACCTTAAAAATTCATACAGCCAGTGTCAGTTTTCAATCAGCTGACGTTCTAAATTCAAATAATTTTGCGCGCTCGCAATGTTTTGACGTTTTTGATTGCTTGGCTTGGCTTCGTTATAGATCGATAAATCTACCTTTTTATTTTAATATCTGTATTTCCTGCACCAGTATTGGTAAGTGCTTGCTTATTACTGTTTACTTTGTACAATTTTTAGGAAAATTATCAAAATTATCAGTTTCCTCTAAAACATGTATATCATTCCAGGTGTGTATCATTCAACCTGTTCTCCATCACTGCAATTTCAGAGCCTTTCTCGAACCTACAATCATCCCTAGCGTGACCTTCCTCCGTTCAGTCACAACCCAGTGAGCTATTATTTTTGCGTCTCAATTTATTCTACGGTACCATGAACGAACAATAAGAAGGACTGACCATCCCCTTTTACAAAATCGTAACCCGGAAAAGTATAAAACTAGATGGCGCTAATAAATAGTCCGGGAAGTTATTATGATTTATCGAGTATTCTGCTAAAAAATAAACCAAATTTCAATGTTAGCGTTTCTTATAGAAACTATGTTGAAATTTTGAATGATTTTTTGGCAGAATACTCGGTAGATCATAATTAATTTCCAGATTATTTGAAAGCGCCATCTAAAGCCCTTCCGGGTTACGTTTTCTACTATGGGGATTTTCAGTCTTATTATTATTCGTTCATGGCGGTACTTACGATATTCTGCTTGTTGTCTGTGTCCACTTCACCCCGGCATAACGCACACTGTTCCGTGCCGCATCGACCACCGCAAGTCTTTGTTCCGCCATTGCTCACCGCTTCGAGTTGCCCATTCTTTGCCACCTAAAAGGAAACAATAAAAAAAATATTAAAACAAATTCATATCGGATTTTTTTTTTGCAGATTACTTGTTTGTCCCGTGTGGTGCCGGCAAAGAATACTCGTAGTACATACCAACCCATCTTTACCCGTGGGTGTCGTGGCGGTCACCTTCAACCGCGGTCCATGGTGCCAGCCGTAACGCTAACAAGCGAGGTGACTATGGTACTTCCCCTCCACGTTTTTCCAGCAAAAGCTAGAATTCTGGAGGGAGCTCCCTGTCCTGTAGTGGACGTTTCATGGGATGTTATGATGATGATGTCGTAAGAGGCGACTAAGGGCTTATGAACCGGAGAATGGGCAGCAGCATCCTTCCCTGTATCGTAACATCTTACATACTGCGGTCACCAACAACCGCGGTCCATGGTGCCAGCCGTAACGCTGACAAACGTAGTGACTAAGGTACTTCTCCTCCATATTGTTCCAGCAACAGCTGGAATTCTGGTGGAAGCTACCAGTCCTGTAGTGGACGTAATATGGGATTTTATGATGACTTGTTTGCATTATTCCGTTTTAACAAGAACATGTTTTAAAATCGATTAGCAGAAATTTTAGGGTAATACCAGTTTTTATTAGTTTAAATATTATTAATAAATAGTATTATTATTAGATTACATTACGCTACATAAGGCCCTTGCTCAACTGTGGGCCTTTCAATAAGATTTTTTTTACTACTTAATAAAGGCTGTGTATTAACGTGCCACCAAATTTGAGTAAATTTTTACCAAATAAATGTTCACCAAATTTGCTTCAAATTTGGTGTACATTCATCCATTTGGTCTGAAGTGTATTGGGGTATAAAAATTATTTTGGAAATCATTACATTTATAGCCTTTAGAAAAATCCAACTCTTGGAATGAAAGCACTGATAAAAAAAAAAGACGAAAGTAAAAAAAAATAAACAAAAAGTAACGGCTGACACAACACAATTACCCATTTTTTAGGATAGAATTTTAATTAATGGAATTAACCTCGTTATAATATCATATTACGAATAAGTTTATTGCTTTATAATTTGAAAAAATTAACTTTGTGTAATTACAATTTAATTACAAGCAATTTATAAGATAATTTATTTAAAATTAGTTGAACACGTGCCAGTAAAACGAACTAATTTTTGGGGAAGTCATCTATATGTCACAGACACATTGTGAAATTCGACACTCTTAATAATCTACAAAGTAGTGCTCAGTCTTAATAATGCCTGGGCATTAAATAATAAAAAAAACGGACAAGTGCGTGTCGGACACGCGTCGCCGTCGTAAAGCAGGCTTTGATTTAGTATTTCATAACGTTCATAACATAAACTTTTTACCTCCTAATGCTCAAGCGAGGTCCTAGCGCTTTATTGAAATTTTTATTATTTCAATTTTTTTCGGCTGTAGCTCATTAACGTGAGGCCTACTCAGCTGTAATAGTTTTCCTTTTAATTTTATCATATAGTGAATTTTTTCACGTTTCTAATAACAACTATGTAGCTGGCAGGGGGTGGGCGACACTCGACTCCAACGAAAATTGCGCTTTCAAACTATATTTCACAAACGAATCCCTAAATCGAAAAACTATTTTTGCAAACTCATATTGTTTTTATATCTAACAACACCCCACATGATGGGGTAGACAAAAAAAAATTCACCCCCACTTTACTTGCCGCGGACAGACAGACAGACGAACATGATGAAACTATAAGGGTTCCTTATTCACTACGGAATCCTAAAAAAACAGATATAAGAAAAAATTACTCACCTTATAATTATTATTATTATGACTTGTTGGATTTTGTTTCTTCTCCCTAGTTCCGTATAGCGCACACGCAGCTAAAGCCACACCCACTCCAACCCCAACAGCCAATGAGGGCTGGAGATTTACGCGCGATGCTTGCTCGCGAATTTTTGATAGGATCGCTGGCATTTTTGAATTTGGAACTCGTTCTTTTTATTTTATAAATAGAATCTATTTGAAGACATTTACTTATTTATTTTCTTATTTACAGCATTGATTTTATGATTGATTTTGCTATAGTTTATTCTTAGGCTAGTAGGAGATCTTTAGTTATACGAATAGGAAATCACAGATGTATGGAACTAGGGTTTTTGTTATTTTTTGTTCTAAATAACGTTGTCTGGTTGCTGCTCGTCCATTTTTCTGAAACAAAAAATAAAATAATATTAATTTTAGCTTGTGATACCTACTCGTATCTACTTACAAAAAGTCTAGGACTAAGTCAATATGTCGCAGGCAAATCGTTAAAATCGCCATTTACAAATCACTGGCAAATGGTATACGGCCCGCAAACTAAAAAACGGTGTCAAGTGCAAGTTGTTTATGGGTTTAGATCACTGGGTGTATTGCTTTTATGGCGATCCGTTTTCCATTCTAAATTCGAATGACTCTCATTCTTATGAGGGACATAAAATGCTGTTGAAAAACGAGTTTATACTGTTATTTTTAGTTAAATTTTTCGCTGATTAATACAAAGAGTACCTGGGCGACCGAGCTTCGCTCTATAATAGCCGCTTCAACATTAAATTATCATCGGTTGAGCAAGCTATGCTACCCGCCAAAAGATGACGCAAAACGCAAATGCTTAAAAACACGGGGAAAACGAATTTTCCCAGACATGAGACCTTGCTAGATCGATTTTTTGCCCCGGAAACCCCCGTATGGTAAATTTCATCGAAATCGTTAGAGCCGTTTTCGAGAAACCGATTACAAATATATATATATTTATATATATACAAATATTGCTCGTTTAATAGTATAGGATACAGCTAATGCACAGAAAGTACTAGTTTTTGTTAGCAATTTTTGGTTCAATATTACCATTGTGGGTGTGCGATCTATACTGTAGTACTTTCGGTATATTAGCTGTATCTTTGTATTACTCAGCGAAAAATTTAACCAAAAATAGTATACACTCGTTTTTCAACAGCATTTTATGTCTCGCATAAGAATGCAAGTAATTTGAATTTAGTATGGAAAACGGATCGCCTTAAGCTAAACGTTAGCTATTATTTAATCTGTGCTTAAGGTTCGCTAGCCAAGGCAATCCCAATATAACCGTATTGTGTGAGACCACGAAGCAATTGTGGCAAATTTCACAATTACTCGGCATTTTGCTGAAAGGCATGCCATAAGCCGTGAGTCATATAATTTGCCTGCGACATAGGTATACAAAAAACTTTTACACATGAATTTTTTACAATGTAATCTAAACTATACTTTAAACGTTACCATGACTCGATAAAAATAGGTTAGGTTATTATGTATGCAAAATTATTTAATGTTTTTTATTAAATATTGTGCTCGAACTTTGATTGAACCTAAAAGATAAAGTTATGTAACTACTATAAACGAGTATCTAATACAATGCCATAAATTCTACGAATAAATAATAAGTCAGGAATTGAAACTGCGCTCAAAAAATGACCCAACGAAAGTCGTGTATTTCAGAAGTCGTTCCACCGCGTCATTGGAGTATACTACTAGCTGACATTGCAGCACGCGCGCGAACCAATCGCTGCTCTCGTTCTGGATTTGAACCAATTGATTCGTATTTTGAATACGTCCTTTTGGTTTCACGTAGGCCCACTTTTTGTTTGGAATTTGTTCTGAATTAGAGTTCCTGACTTATTATTTATTCGTAGCATAAATTTATTAAAAGTATGCTCCCATGGGACAGGGCTACATTGTCGTCTCATTGGCGGTGGAAACGGCGGGCTGCTGGGGAGCGGACGCTAAACGATCTGTGCGCGAAATAGGCTGTCGGCTCCGACAAAAGAAATGTGACCCCCGCTCCGAGTCGTTCCTGGTGCAAACGCTGTCCATAGCCATTCAACGTGGTAATACTGCGAGCATTATGGGCACTTTTGCACCAGAAACGTCAAGGGGTGGTTTGTTGGAGTAATTAATACATTATTCTCTCGGTCGCCCAGGGACTCGATTCTTGAAAATCACCGGGGGATAAAATATCACTTTTGAAACTTTAAAAATTCTGTTGAAAGGTAAATCAGAATACATGAAAATTAACAATCAAGGACTGCTTTATATTTAACGAAGATCAATCTTGAGTAACTTTTGAAAAGAAAAATTATGTGATTTTGAAACACGTGAAAAAAAAATTCACGAACATTTTTACGTCAGCTTTAACGAAAAATAAAAAAAAAACTGTAACTGAAATTAAACTACAATATATATTTTTTTATTATTTTACAATATTTTCATTTTAAATTAAAAATTTCTTACATCTGATGTAAAGAAATAAGAAAGAAGAGCTTGCTAACGGTAAGTAGTTTCTTACTTTCCGTTCATGCTAGTTAAGCAATGTTGATCGTACTCAAAACCTGGAGTGGTAAAAACAACTCGAGTTTTCCGTGCTTCGGGAGGCACGTTAAACCTTTGGTCCCGGCTACAGCGTAGGCGAAACAAGAGGCTTGAAAAGTTGAAAACTATTACGGTTACATTTGCACTATCGGTTGCGGAGGTCAGTCGCTCTGTGTAAAATCCAGGGCCCTCGTCAAATCCCCTAGGTTCGGTAGGGTATAGGGTCCGCGCACACCAAAAGCAGAGCAGACAAGAGCAGTTTTTGATAACATTGCAAAATGGACTTTATAACCATAGAAATAAAATGCAAAATTGCCTGAGATGCATAAAAACTAGGTACTGTATGAGAGGTCAAAAAATTCGTATTTTGCCTTACTTTTTTTGGGAAAAGTTTCTCATATTACACGCTAAAATAGGGCTCACATTTATTTTTACATCTTGTATTAATATACCGCCGACCGACAAAGTGGTAATATCTAACACCCTGTATATGGCCTCCCAATGTCCTGTTACGTTCTTGACCGACTTTTTTTATCCAAACTTCCTCATGATCTTATAAATATCTCGTTCATGTCTTTTCCTGTATTCAAATTCTCGTATAAACATAAATGCTTACATTTATTAAGATTATGACGTAAATCGGTTTCGTAGTAAAAATGCGTCAGTTTTTCTAATACTTGACGTAAAAGAGCAAGTTTAAGGCATATCCTAAAGGCATTCCTATTACGGCTAAAGAGTGGAGTTCTCTGCCTGCGTCTGTGTTCCCGAGTTCATATAACCCGAATCTATTCAAGTCGCGAGTGAATAGGCTTCTTCTGGGTAAGCTCGTTTCATCGTCGACCTCATCTCTGTCTTCAAGACTAGATCGAGGTCAAGAGTAAGCCCATTTTCAATAAAAAAAAAAATATCCTATACTATTAAACGAGCAATATTTGTATACAGGGTGTTAATTTGATTGCGTGCCATAGCTCAGGAGCGGGATTAGGTAGTATCAGTATCTGAACAACTTTCCGCAAGGAACATAGGTCGAAAAACGAAAAACCAAATTTGACCTTCCATAGAAAATGCGCTATCAGTTGAAGTAGTTTCTATGGGAGGTCAAAAAAAAATACTTTCGTTTTTCGACCTATGTTCCTTAGGAAAAGTTGTTCAGTTACTGATACTTAACCCGCCCCTGAGCTATGGCACGCAATCAGATTAACACCCTGTATATATATTTGTACTAGCTGGTGCCCGCGACTTCGTCTTCGCAGGATAAATTGTAGCCTATGTGTTATTCTGATGTATAGGCTATATTATTGTAAAGTTTCATTAAAATCCATTCAGTAGTGTTTACGTGAAAAAGTAACAAACATCCATCCATCCATCCATACTTACAAACTTCTACGCTCTTCAATGTAGATCATTATTTAGTCAGCGCTTGCAATTAGTATATTGTAGTTCTGCAAAATACATTAAAATCTACACTAGAATTAATGTTTTTTTATAGCACGTGTTACTATATCGTAACTTAAAGGACCGATCACACCTGACTGAATTCACACACTAAGTCAGTTAGTCTCCTACGTAGGAAAGGAAGGTAGAAAGATGGAACTAAGTAAGTCACTAACTGAGTAAGCCGCATAGTAAGCAACACAGTAAGGAACTTTAGTGAAGGGCCAATACGAATAGAACACCTTAACGTACGGAAAATATTAGTAAGGGCTAATTTATGTTGTATAGAAAACCACTAGAATTACTACAAAAAAAACCGGCCAAGTGCGAGTCGGACTCGCGCACCGAGGGTTCCGTACCACCACATAATCATAATTGTATTAGTTGAAATTGCAGTAAGTTAATGTGCTAGATTTTTGGAGTCAGACTGCGCTTGACCAAATTTCATTATTTGTTGTTATTTAATAGCTTATTAAACTTAAAAAAGCTTAAACATACCAAACGAGCAATGTATGCCGAATTAGTCTTTGAATTCAGCTAGCTGTGATCACTCCTTTACTCAACCGAACAGTCGTATACAAATTTTTTAAAGTGATTTTTTTTTAATTTATTATTAGTACTTATTATTTAACCAAGATTATGCTTTATTTTAATTTTTCATGGACAAGTTGTTCGATTCGAATTAATCATTCGCAAAATTTTCACATCACTAAACCTTCTAACTCCTTTACTTGAAGGGACTTAGCAAGTTTAGTGATGTCCAAGTGCGAATGATTAATTCAACTTATCGAACAAAAAATATACTTATATTTAAAAAAACGGTCAAGTGCGAGGCCGACTCTCGCGTCGAGGGATTCGATATTCCTGTAGTATTTTTAAAAGCAATAAAGCCCATCTTTAAAACCGCAAATAAGTTTGTTTGTAATTTTTTCTTCTTTTAATTATCGGTTGTATTTGTCTTGAGGTTGTATCAGCTTATTTTTAACAATCGATAGTATTTTATTGTACAATAATTATTTTCTATAAGGCTATTCGACAGAGTTACTGTATTTCAAGATCAACTACCGACAGCGAAACTATCGCTATCGGAACATCACTATTCAGCAACTGTATAAGAAGGCACTTTTTCTACTTAGCTTCCTAGCTAGAACTCTGAATTCACAAACGTCTTTTTCTACGTAGCCTCCTAGGTAGATTTCTTATTCAGTCGTCAAATTCAAGCAGGTGTAATCGCGGCTTTACTACTTAATGATCACAGCTTCCTGTATTTCTTAATGCACAATGTCTGCCATCATTGTTTATATGAAACTATTATACTTAAGTAATTATATTTACACTTTAGCCTTGACTTTTGATCTGTATTGTCCGTTTATGCTAAATTATGTGCTGGTTTTTATTTAGTTTTATAATAAAAAAAAAACCGGCCAAGTGCGAGTCGGACTCGCGCACTGAGGGTTCCGTACCACCACATAAACATAATTGTATTAGTTGAAATTTCAGTAAGTTAATGTGCTAGATTTTTTGAGTCCGACACGCGCTTGACCAAATTTTATTATTTGTTGTTATTTTATAGCCTATGCCCTATAAACATACCAATTTTCAAGTTTGCAAGTGTTCCCGTTTTTAAATAGAACTAAAACAAAAATCGCCTCAGCAACCATCCAACTTGACCCCTCTCTTATATGAATGTTCTTGAAACGGGAGCTCACCACAATTGGTTACCATTAGTTGTGAGAAAAGTTGTAATATTTAATGATTTCAGACTTTTCCCATTATTTGTACTGTGAGACCTAGCTTCTTGCCAAATTTCATAATCTTAGGTCAACGGGAAGTACCCTGTAGGTTTTTCATTTTTGAATAAATGTATGGAGATGAGGACATAAAATGCCATATATTTTGATTGCGTCCTTGTAAAAAATTGAAATTTTCAGATCTTGTGTGGTTCATGGATCCTAATATATGGTATTAATTTCAACCTGATATCTTTACCCGTTCGTGAGATAAAAGGTCTTGACAGACAGACAGACAGACGGACAACAAAGTGATCCTATAAGGGTTCCGTTTTTTTCTTTTGAGGTACGGAACCCTAAAAACGGTCAAGTGAGAGTTGGACTCGCGCGCCGAGGGTTCCGATATACCTATAGTATTATAAGAAGCAAAATAGTCCCTATTTGGGACCGCAAACCAAAATTTTTTTGAAAGGGCTTTTTGCAGATTTCTTCAGAAAGATCGTTCTATTTTTCTTGTAATATTTATTTTCATCATAACTTAAACACTAAGAGTCGTAAAAAAATTAAAAAAGTCTATGTTGAAATGGTCAAGTAAGTAAAGCCACCCAATCCAACTCAACCCAGTATCGACAATTTCATTTTTGCCCCTCCTATTTGAACACCCTTTACAATAATACTAACAATATTTTTTAATTCTTTCATTTGTAAAATAAAGTGGGGTAATTATATTCTGAAACTATTCCAAACTTCAAGTCGATAGCATGAGTGGCTGAGATATAGTGTGACAGACAGACAGACGAAGTCGCACCACAAGGGTTCCGTTTTCACCATGTTGGTTCGGAACCCTAAAAACCATACGAGTATTTTCATATCCAGAGAGTTCTGAAGACGTAGTTCAGATAAAAAGTCGCGATGTTTTGTCGACCTTATACTTAGTGTGAGTCATGTCCTTGCACCTAGCGAGTGACATTGTCGTGTGGGATATTGAATGTAATAGATAATTAGTCCCAAATTAGTGCTATCGAAACATATGTAATTCGTAATTAGTTCCGTTTTTGTTTTCGTATAAATCGACTTGAAACGTTATGGTCGGCCAGCGCTGTACTCTTGAATTACGTACGATTGGAATACAAATACAGTCCAGGTAATTAGTTCTGTCCTAGATCTAACTAACCATATACTTTTTTTTTATTTAATCCATCAGATCACTAAAATATATGTAAATAACCGGCCAAGTGCGAGTCGGACTCGCGCACCGAGGGTTCCGTACCACCACATAATCATAATTGTATTAGTTGAAATTTCAGTAAGTTAATGTGCTAGATTTTTTGAGTCCGACACGCGCTTGACCAAATTTTATTATTTGTTGTTATTTTATAGCTTATGCACTATAAACATACCAATTTTCAAGTTTCTAAGTGTTCCCGTTTTTAAATAGAACTAAAACAAAAATCGCCTCAGCGACCATCCAACTTGACCCCTCTCTTATATGAATGTTTTTGAAACGGGAGCTCACCACAATTGGTTATCATTAGTTGTGAGAAAAGTTGTAACATTTAATGATTTCAGACTTTTCCCATTATTTGTACTGTGAGACCTAACTTCTTGCCAAATTTCATAATGTTATGTAAACGGGAAGTACCCTGTAGGTTTTTCATTTTTGAATAAATGTATGGAGATGAGGACATAAAATGCCATATCTTTTGATTGCGTCATTGTAAAAAATTGAAATTTTCAGATCGTGTGTGGTTCATGGATTCTAATATATGGTATTAATTTCAACCTGATACCTTTACCCGTTCGTGAGATAAAGGGTCTTGACAGACAGACAGACAGACAGACGGACAACAAAGTGATCCTATAAGGGTTCCGTTTTTTTCTTTTGAGGTACGGAACCCTAAAAAGAAAATTGCAGTCAGCGATATAAGTTACGTTGTCGCAGTGATAAAAAATACATCGAAACATTATATCGACCACATTGAACCGTGACCCTTACTGAAGATAATTCTTTTGAAATTGTTTAACTTGGTTTAACGTTTACGCGATTTTTTTTTGTGTCGGCACAAAAATAAGCTAATGACCGGTAAAGCACGTATATATTTCATTTTAATGTCCACGAACGAATGACAGGCATTATGTATGAGGAAGATTGACCCTTACTGAAGATAATTCTTTAGAAATTGTTTAACTTGGTTTAACGTTTACGCGAATTTTTTTTGTGTCGGCACAAAAATAAGCTAATGACCGGTAAAGCAAGTATATATTTTATTTTAATGTCCACGAACGAATGACAGGCATTATGTATGAGGAAGATTGGATGTGGAAAGGGTACCTACATTCAATATTACAGTCTAAAGCACGTCAAGCGTGACACATTGGATCTTGTAACATTCTTATTTCAACCGTGTCGTAGGAGATAAACTCGTAGATTGTGTCAAACTCTTCACTGACTGTAGATCAAAAACACTCTCGTTTGGTCGATAAATAAGTACTTAATAAAATTTAAATTATAACTAATTATTATTAAAAATAAAAAGAGGAAATGAAGGTCTTTGCCCAACAGTGGCATATTGGGGGCTCATTAAACCAGTGTTTTCGTGTAAGCATTTGTAGTATGCCTGTCTTTCTGTGCATTGTAAAGCTTCAAAAAATAAAGCTTGATGGAAAGTAAAGCCCGATAAAGCTTTCGAAGATTAAAAAAAAAAAACCTAATCCTCCTAAAGCATATGCGCGATCCGACCGACACGCACTTGGCCCATTTTTAGGGTTCCGATACCAAAATGGTAAAAAAAGGAACCCTTATGGTGCCGCTCTGTCTGTCTGTCCGTCTGTCTGTCACACCTCTATATCTCAGCAACCACTTATGCTATCGACCTGAAATTTGGAATAGTTTTAGAATATAGTTGCCCAACTTAATTGCACATGAAACAATTTTGAAAAAGTATGATTATTAATGTAAAGAGGGCCAAAATAGGGGGGGCCAAATTTCAAATTGTCGCTACTAGGTCGAGTGGGGTATCACATGAAAAGGCTTTACTTGTACATTTTAAAATATATTTTTGTATTTTTTTAAGTTTCTTAGTTTTCAAGTTATGATGAAAAATGTCAAAAATAATACCATTCCCCCCCCCCCCCCCCCCCTTATCTCCTAAGTTTGAGCAAGGAAAAATCTGAATTAATTACAGTTGACAGAGGTTTATGTAAACTTTACAGCAAAAATAAAAAGATCTTTCTAAGTTGCACAGTTTTTCAGAAATCTGCAAAAAACCTTTACAAACAAATTTAGTTTAGTACTTTATTGCTTCCAAAAATACTGTAGGTATATCGGAACCCTCGGCGTGCGAGTCCGACTCGCACTTGACCGGTTTTGTACTAATCAGTAGGCGAATAAAAAGTGAAATCTTCTTAAAATGTTCAAGGGCAAATAAACCATTAGTTATTTTGAAACTACATATTAGACCGGTTTTTAATGATATTGTAGATCTCGCATCGCCTTATCTCAATAAATTCTGATGTCAACTAGCCACCAAGATCATGCGACTTAACGCCGCGCCGCCGTAGGATTTTTACTTTGGGGTTTTGTGAAATCTCGGGTTTATGCGAATAAATTAGAAACTAGAAACAATTCATGAGCTGAAATCCGAGATCCAACGCGTCATCGGTGAGATACAGCCACATTTCTGTGAAAATGTCATGGAAAATTACATGAAGAGTAATAGCTTGTCATCAGACACGTGGGCCATTTGCCGGATATTTTATTCCAAACTTAAACGGAACATGTCTTCTTTACAATCCAATAAACATATCATCTCTCTGAAAAAATACCTGCTTTTAGTTTAAAATGAAAAAATACACTCTTATTAAGACACGCTTTATATGGGGTCTATATTGTAATCTTACTGCATGCACAGTGTTTTGCCAAACTTTCAAGAGGATCAGAGGCTCAAGAAGTTTTCATCAACGACCCTTTAGTATCATCACACCTTTCCGTTACATGCTGCATATTTAAACAAATATTACTCGTTCTCGTCCTTCGGATTATTACGATGTGCTTTTAGCTTTGTAATTGATATTAGTGGAAAGTTTTCCAATAAACATGTGAGAATGAGTAACCACTCGCCGCCAGAATCATGTCATAACATAACAATAACAGGTGACCAGAACGTGAGCCCTGGGCGACGCCACACGTGCTTCAACAACGGACTTAAGGGGCTGATACTAGCTAAATACTCTTCACTTGAGCAGTTTTTTAACGAAAAGTGATGACTATATGGCCGTGAAAAAAATATGTGATAGTTAAGCATCTTTCCAAGAAGATGGCTGACTCTGAAACACGATTAAATATATTTTATACGCCATTAAAATCCAAAATTGAGAAAGGGATGCTGAGATGGTTTGGTCATGTAGAGAGGATGAATGAAGGAAGATTGACGAAAGAGATCTACAAAGCGAGAGTGAATGGAAACGTTGGAAGGGGAAGGCCTCGGCGAACGTAACAGGACCAAATTCAGGACGTTCTGAATAAAGGCCAGGTTAAAAGTACCCTAAACCGACGAGCATGTATGAAAGGATTGATGAAAGTTCAGAAAGCAAGGGAAGTATGTCAAGATCGTAGCAGGTGGAGAACTGTGGTCTCTGCCTACCCCGACGGGAACAAGGCGTGATGTTATGTATGTATGTATTAAAATCCAAAGTTGCCTGTGATTTTTGCTTTTAACTTTTTTTTCTTAAGTACCCTATCATAATAAGTAATGTATGATTCTAAAACTTTTACACATTATTCAATATATTATGCATTATCATATAGCTATTTTATAATTCATAATATGGGTACAGATTTTGAGAAAAATGCAAAAATGAGCGAGATACGTAAAACAGCGCGAATCCGCTCCGTTCTAACACGCGCATTCTGTCCTTTGTTAGAAAGGGAGGTAATTTATCTCTTATCAGCCCCTTAAGGTTGAAAAGGTTGTGTCCATTATACTAACAAAAGCAAAACATCATAATTACTTCAAAGAGTAAAGTGAATGGGAATAAACTGCAGTTATAACAGTTATGTTTATATGTCTGAGTATTACCAAACTCAAGTGGCAGTGGGCAGGGTACATGACTCGAAGAATCGATGGTCGATGAGGCCTAAAGCGGGGAAAGTTTTTTGAATGAATAACTAAAATTAAAGAGACAGAAGATATTGTGTGGGTATACCAAACAATCAAGGTCGCAGGAAGCTTCTGGATGTGGACAACGTCGAGATAGTCCAGCCATCTTCACTTTGTTGTCCGTCTGTCTGTCTGTCAAAACCCTTTTTCTCACGAACGGGTAGAGGTATCACGTTGAAACTGATAACGAATATTAAAGTCCATAAACCACACAAGATTTGAAACTTTTTATGTCCTCATCTCCATACATTTATGCACTATAGCAAAACCTAGAGGGTACTTCCCGTTGACGTAAAATTATGAAATTTGGCAAGAAGCTAGGTCTCACAGTACCTACAAATAAAGGGAAAAGTCTAAAATCATTAAATATTACAATTTTTCTCAACCAATTAAGGTGAGCTCCCGTTTCAAGAACTTTTCTATAAAAGAGATGTCAAGTTGGATGGTCGCGGAGTTTTTAAAGTCTAAGAGCAAAAGCTTTTAGTATATCATAATGGTATATAGGTACGGAACCCTTAGGGCGCGAGTCCGACTCGCACTTGGCCGGTTTTTTTATTGTATTTGCATGTCATATTATACTGGCGAAACATATATAAGTATGTACAAACTTTAATTACTTATAAGATCTTCACCACCGTGTTTGACGCAAATAAATCATTCTACTCTATTCTAAGCCTAAGCCGTCTATGTCCAATGATTTACGTATTATAAAAACAGATGTTCTCGTGGGTCATTCGGTTTTACTACATGCTTTGCTAACTTGTCTGCGTAATTAGCAGCATTTTATTATTGTGTGTTAGTGGGTTTTCTATGTCACTTCTTAAATTTTCCACACCGTGCCCCTTTGTAAAGCGACATTTTGTGGTTAACGTCATAAAGAGATACTTTTTTTTATTGTAACTAAATGGGTTTGCAAAGACAGAGATGAGGTCGACGATGGAACGCGCTTAAAGAAGCCTATTCATTCGCGATTAGAATAGATTCGGTTTAAATTAACGAACAGGCGCAGGCAGAGAATTATAAAAGATGTTGCGAAGCGCTTTGTACGAATGTGGGGAATGTCAACCAAGTGTGTGTGGGTGATATCATAGCGGTGATATCCTGCGGTGGATTTGGACTGCCGACGGGAGAATGGTAATGGCGAAATAAGCTCGTGGAGCTCTTGGACATTCTCCGAAGTACAATCTCTAATAGACCGATAGACATGCAACTTTTTTTATTGGAAAGTTGTTTAATAAATATGACACTATTAGCTATAACTACTCGTTAATTGTTTTTACATTCGCCAGACACATACCATAACAATAAGAGAGGACCAAAACGTGACCCCTGTGCTACGCGGCACGTGTCTGAACTTAACAAAGACGCCTTGACCCTGAAGTGAGTCACAATCACAGCGCACGCCAACTGTCCTCAAAAAGGATGACAAACGGAAAGGACAGCATACCCTGGGTTGCCAGGAGCACAATTTACGAAGCTGCAAATGAGACACATGCACACATTACGCTAATAAAACTGATGAAATGTTGTAACTTTATTTAGGCGTCTGTTTTCCTTTCATGCCTGAATAGATTTTGATGATATTTTGAAAAGTGCGTTTTCGCAAAAGGAGAAAACACGAAAATAAACATAATCAAGGTAAACAAGAAACTTACAACGCTGATGTTATATATTTTGCTCGTAATGTCAAATTCCCATTAAGTTCCGATTTTTTCTACCTGCCAACAGATCCATATGAAATAAGAGGATACACGGAAAAGTCTGTATTGCCAGTACATGCCTGGACCATTTTTTGCCATCAATAAAATAAATTTCTTTCTTCTCTTATCATAAACTAATCAGCTAATTGTGCATTTCGTATGCTTCTTTAAGTGTTTTTTTATCTGTTGACAAAGTGAGAATTTGTGAATTTTGACACAAGAGGCTTTTAAATGAAAGAAGGATCAGTTGATGTATGTATTATATAAGAATGAAACGTGCAGCTAATTGAAAAGGTTAAGAACCCAGGTAATGCCAAAAGAGGCCCTCAATATTAGTTGAAGTGCATCACAAACAAAAGTCTTTAAAAAGGATGACAAATGGACACGATAAGGTCAACGTTTACATGACGGGGTCGTCAGGTGTTAAAAGGCTTCCCTGTTAAAAGGTTTTTGAGGCGAATGACCCATAACTCGATTACTGACATAAGTTAAGCCTGAAAGTAAGGGCTATATTTTTACAACTTTATAGTGTTTTACTTATTCTTATAGACTAACAACAGCAAAAGCTGGAATTTTGTAGGAAATTCCCGTCCTGCAGAGGATGTTTCATGTTACGATAAGGATACATTAACAGTCTTATTAGATCGTCCGGACCTTAATCCAGGCTGACTCGTTTCAAATACAAAAATCACGATCATCATATCAGCCATAGGACATAAGCCTACCCTAAAGATCTCCATGACGACCGGTCCTGCGTTGCTCGCATCCAGCGGCTTCTCGCGACCATGAACTGATCCTTGTGGGGGGCCTGCCAACGCTTCGTCTTCCGGTACGTGGTCGCCACTCTAGAAACTTTACGCCGGTCATCGGTTTGTCTTGCGATGTGCCCTGCCCACTGCCACTTTAGTTTAGCGAACCTCAGAGCTATGTCAGCACCAAAAATAGCTTTGTGAAACTATCCTCAGTTTGGTTAGAACATTGCAAGACGAATGATCCGGTAATTTGAAAATTAACATGGTTCGGTGCTTCGGAAGAAATGTTGAGCGTTTGTGATGGCGGAGACTTTTGGCACCTCAATAGCTATGACTGGTTTATAAGGTCGTTCTTCGACCTTACAGTACAGCCCACTTGATATGATGATGACATTAACATCATGCCTCTTTCCCGTCGGGGTTGGCAGAGACGACATCCCTCAACTGATTTTTTATTACTGTGTATGGGCTAACTCTTTACCTCGATCTAGCCCTGAGAAATTCAGGACGTCAAACTCAGGACGTTCTGAATAAAGGCCAAGATAAAAGTACCCTAAACCGACGAGCATGTATGAAAGGATTGATGAAAGTACAGGAAGCAAGGGAAGTATGTCAAGATCGTAGCAGGTGGAGGACTGTGGTCTCTGCCTACCCCAACGGGAAAGAGGCGTGATGTTATGTATGTATGTATGTAGCCCTGAGAACAGAGATGAGATCGACGATGGAACGAGCTTGCCCAGAAGAAGCCTATTCACTCGCGACTTAAATAGATTCGGGTTATAAGAGCTCGGTTATACGATCTTAACATACTTCCCTCGCTTGCTCTGCTCCCATCAATCCATATACCTAAATTAATATTAAAAGTATGTACAGAGCAAACCTCTTCCATGAGCTTCACAGTCCGGTAAAAGTTCACTATGGCAACACTAAACACATTAAGAAACCATTAACGTCGCAGCCTGAGAAGGCAGGTGCTGACAACTTAACCAATACAACTGGAAACACTGTTTGTATGTGCGTTCATACAAACCGCGTGTCAAATTAATTTGGTAGGTTTGTAATAGGTAGGTAAAGGCCTTTGTCAAGTCTTTTGACGACCAATAAACTAACTTTATACCTTTATGATTGGAATTAATTAATCGTATCGTAAGTCACATTTTGAATTGATGGTATATTATCCATTACTTTTGTAGTATTATTATTGAAGATTATTACTGAATATTTCTAGAATATTCTTCAAGGAAGAGTGTAAATATAATCATTATTTATAAAAAAATCTTACTTGATAAGCTAAATACGTTATTGAAAACCCCGTTTAAATTGGTTCAGTTGTTTGTGTATACCATAAAAGTCCAAACTCTATGCGAACGAAGTCGTGTGCACAGCTAGTTCAGAATAAATTTCTATTAACTAAATGCAAAAACAGGATATGATAGGTGGACTAGAGTAGCTACGGAATGGGTGCCAGAGGATGGTCACCATCGTCGAGGCCGACCTCAGAGACGATGGCGCGACTTTTTGATCAAGTTTTTAGAAAACTGGCCATCAGAGGCTCAGAACAGAAACGAATGGCGAAATAGAGAGGAGGCCTTTGCTCTCCATTGGGACACCCTACAGGCAACATAAAAAAAACAATGCAAAATCATGAGTCGAAAATTAGATATTTTTAGAGAGCCGCTTCAGCGACGTGTGAAGCGGCCTTTACAAATAAACAACTTGACTGTAGAACCTTTCCTCCTTGGCAGTGAACCGATTCACATTAATTCACATCCTATAACATTCATAATTCTAACAATGGCGACAAGTATTAAACTTTAATAGCACAATGTTATTATGCTCGTAATAATAGATAATTGTAGTGTATTTATCACGTGATGTGAATAACAGGTCAAAGTAAACGTGATTATCTACAATTCTACATTATATTATAATGTTAACTTTATATGTGTTTATGTTCAACCAACCTACCAGCTTTTTACAGTACCTACCGAACTTATAAAGAAAAGAAACATAGAGGAACCCTTCACTCACAAACACCAACGAAAAAATTTTTTTTTATTAGATTGCACTTTGGGACCGGTAGTACCCAAGAGCAGTTAAGCAACCTATCGAGCAACCTATTGAAATATTCACGAGGGCTACAAGAAACCTAGCTCCAAGTTTTATGGTCTCAGAATGCAAGCCCTAAACAACCTTAGTTTATGGCACCCGGTATCCGGCATCCGGGATTTCGAATTTATGTGTATTTTGACGAAAACACGTGTACAATGTACTGCAAAAAAGTTTGGGTAACACCGGTACCCAAGTGCACATGAGTGGATTACGAAGTACCTAATAAAAAAGAAGTAACACTTTAACTATTTAAACGCTTGAGTCAACAATTATTAATTTTCATAGATACAAAGTCTCAGATTCGAACGGAAAAGTGTCCCCATTTTCGTGTTCCAAATTTGAAATTTTAAGAAGTTTCCAAAACAGCGACTAATGGCATTTTTTGAGCAGCTATCGTGCATCTCGCAATGAATCATCGGAGGCAAAAGTAGCAAACGTCAGATTACTAATTACCTATCTTATCTGTGCTTATGTTAGGAGATACCGCTCTTCCTTTACTTGGCTATCTTTCAAGGGATCTATGGCACCACCGTACTTTGTAGAAGGCGCTCAGCCCACTTTCAGAATTAATTTTTATACAATTTATTCAATGTAGGTTCATATTTAATAACTACTTATTGAATGTGATAACATGCAGCATACAATGCAAATAGAGCGAGCGTATACTACCGTTGCGGATGCGGGCAATGGCGACCAAAAAATAAAACGCCAAGAAAACACTGCAGCACATTTTCTATTTCGCTGCAATATCAGCCACTATAGAGGGTCTAATATTATCACATAATTTTAATATTTGATGATGATGAAATTAGATTTTCCTTCGAATTACATATTACTGTAATTTATTGAAAAAATAATACATCATTTATTCATAGAAATTAAAATACAAATTACAAATTTATCTTACGCCAAACTGTACTTCGGTTTGTTGGCGCTTTGCGCTGATTCACTTTTATTTATTTATTACACTTTTACTAAAATAATATTTTTTTATTGAATAGGTACTTGCTAGTGATTGGATATTATTAGGTCTTTACCTATGAAATTGCCGTTTTGTATGGTGATTTTTAGGTAAACTCAATTTTCAGTACTAACATTTTTTCATTTTTCTTAGGAATTATAAATCCATTTTTAGGGTTCCGATACCAAAATGGTAAAAAAAAGGAACCCTTATGGTGCCGCTCTGTCTGTCTGTCTGTCCGTCTGTCTGTCACACCTCTATATCTCAGCAACCACTTACGCTATCGAGCTGAAATTTGGAATAGTTTTAGAATATAGTTGCCCAACTTAATTGCACATGAAAATTTTTTGAAAAAAGTATGATTATTAATGTAAAGGGGGCCAAAATAGGGGGGGCCAAATTTCAAATTGTCGCTACTAGGTCGAGTGGGGTATCATATGAAAGGGCTTTACTTGTACATTTTAAAATATATTTTTGTATTTTTTTAAGTTTCTTAGTTTTCAAGTTATGATGAAAAATGTCAAAAAAAAATACCATTCCCCCCCCCCCTTATCTCCGAAGTTTGAATAAGGGAAAATCTGAATTAATTACAGTTGACAGAGGTTTATGTAAACTTTACAGCAAAAATAAAACGATCTTTCTAAGTTGCACAGTTTTTCAGAAATCTGCAAAAAACCTTTACAAACAAATTTAGTTTTGCGGTCCTGAAAATGGACTTTATTGCTTCCAAAAATACTATAGGTATATCGGAACCCTCGGCGCGCGAGTCCGACTCGCACTTGACCGGTTTTTTTTTTTTAAGCATTATTGGGAAGACATTTAGCTAACAGAAGCTTAAATTTAATTTTCGAAAAATATTATCTGTAAAAAAATATAACAAATCTAATGGTGAAATCTGACGACATTTAAGACGAACAATTTGCGAACCTTTAATTTTATATATCAAACTAAAAATAAAAACTTTATTGTATGCGTAAATTGATAACGTTGAAGTCAACTTTAGGAATTATGATCTCATTAATCTGTAAGAAAATTTCGGCAATTTCATAGGTAAAGACCTATTATAACATGAAACATCTTTGTCTGCATCACCAGCTGATCATAGAGGATAGGACTCTATAGGACCCTCCACGCGTTTAAGTTTTTATTGAACTAAAACTGCTTTTTTTAGGAAAAAATTATTCTTTTTACATCTTTTATACACTCTATTAGTGATGTAAAATCAAGGATCATCGTATTTTTTTACACCCTGTATACTTCTTTGTCAATTTGATAGACACTATTTTTCCGTCGCATTTTTTTTTCAAAACCCTTTAAAAGACAGACAGACAGACAACGTAGGTTTTGTTATTAGGGTCCCGTTGGAACACTTAACAACGGAACCCTAAAAACGCTAAATTGCCTAAATCATTAGCAGATACCTACCCGCATACTTTTGTCTATGACCGTGACTCTCTGAAGGAGTGATCACACCTAGCTGAATTCAAAGACTAATTTGGCATACATTGCTCGTTGAAGTAAGGATATAGCAATTAACATAAACAAGCCTCCCAGCAATGTATGCCGTATTAGTCTTTGAATACAGCTAGGTGTGATCGTGGCTTAAGGCTAGTTTCTAGCTGCAGTTGCCCGAAGCATATTTAAGGCCACCACCACAAGGTGGTAGGTCTCATACAAGTTTAAAGAACGTAGTACCTTGTAGTCCTGTGCTGGCGTTTTAAAATTATGAGCTAAAAGGAGGCCAAGTTCGACAATCAAGAGATCGTTTGCTTGAAATAAACAATTTTTGAAATTGTCAAATAGGTGTTTTATCGCTGAACTAAAGTGGCAGTGGGCAGGGCACATCGCAAGAAGAACCGATGGCCGATGGGGCGTGAGGGTTCTAAAGTGGCGACCACGTACCGGAAGACGAAGCGTTGGCCCCACAAGGTGGACCGACGATCTGGTCAAGGTCGCAGGAAGCCGCTGGATGCGGGCAGTGCAGGACCGGTCGTCGTGGAGATCTTCAGTGAGGCCTATGTCCAGCAGTGGACGTCTTCCGGCTGATATGATGATTATATGAAAAAAACCTAAGAATTACTCACCTTATCAAGACGTTCAATGATGTTCCATCCGTAGCTCTTATAAATCACGAGAGCGCATATACTATAACATAACGGTTTGTACACAAACAGACGCAAAGTAAAGTTTATTGAATCTTGAATAACCCGGTCATAAGCTTCTTACATCGAGCATACAAAATGATAAAGACGGAATATTCATTTTTTTTTTATTGTAGTTGTACTTACATTAAATATTATCTATATTGGATTGCACACTACTACAGTTACTTTTTACATTTTCCTACAAGCAACTAAGGTTGTCTGGAAGAGATCGCTTTAAGCGATAAGACCGCCTTTGTCCAATCAAGTTCTAAGAGTCTCCTGTGTTTTGTTTTTGTGTAACAATAAAGATTTTATCTTTCTATCTTCAATTTTTTTTTTTTATTCGAAGTAAGGCTAAACTTGTTTACTATTTAAGTGCATGTTCTGTGGTAAGGCAGAACTGAACCAAAGAATATGTAATACTAGTACAGAATATTACGCTAGTTGAAAATTATTATTACCAGCCCATTTTTATACACAGGAATTATTTATTACTCGATCTAAGTTACATGATAACTCAACAATAAAATAAATAATAATAATAATAAATATGGCTAGAATTCGCTGTACTAGGAAACGAAGCGGATCGTTGTATGAAGACCCCCGCATTAAATCCTCAGTCGATGAAACTTTGCTGGGGTATTAAACTATATGAGTCAAACCTTCTTTAAAAAAATCCAACATAAAATCGGTACTTTTAATTTTTCCATACAAAAATTAAAAAAAATGTATGAAAACATTTTTTTGTAAAGTTTTTTTTGGATATTTGAATTTACATTTAATTCATGATACTTTATCATCCAGTTAAATAAAATCTGCCTGAGAGAATTTTGTTGGGGTCAACTGCTTCGTTGCCTACACTAGTAATAATTTTAGGCTTAATTTAATGTCTAAAGTTACAATAAGATTGACAAGAAGTACGCTTAACTTTCATTTCATTGTCAGAAAAAAATGGTGTCATTCATAATCAAGTACTTTCCTTTCACCCAGAGGTATGTACCACCACTTTTAAGGCCTTAATAGCACTCAGCGTTACTTGATTAAATTGAATATGCTCTCTAATCGTATGTGCACGCTAAGATGTCACGCGCTTACAGTTTTTAGTCGGGTTCGCGGCCGCGCGCGCTCGAAATTTAAATCGCTCGGAATAAAAATAAAACATTCAAGTAAAAATATGCATATAATAGATACCTTTTTTGTGTGTAAAAACTAACAAGTGAACTTTTGCGGTTTTGAAGAAATTTTACAATTTATCACAAAAACAGGTGCTGCTGGGGATTTTTTTTTCTCAAACGCGGTTAGCAAAAATACAATTCTATTCAAGTAAAAACCTTTTTAAAATCTTGGTATATCACCCTGTATTTTTTTTTTATGGTTTTGATGGCCATTTATTTTAATTTTTCAACGTAAAATTAGGCATTTGACCGCTATTAGCGCCTTAGCTCTCAGTTAGTGAGAAAAGTGGTGCCGGCTGAGTTGTCTCTTCCCGCGGGTGTCGTAAAAGGCGACTAAGGTATTAAGAACAAGAATATGGGTTATAGCGTTCTTTTGCTGTAGGTACTGTGGAGGTTCTTGGCGGCAGCTATAGAAACTTTGCGATATAGATAGATAGATAAACACTTTATTGCACACAATTACAGAAACAAAAACAATACAGTCACAAAACAAACTTAACTAAATGAGGGCAAAGGCGGCCTTATCGCTGGAAGCGATCTCTTACAGACAACCTTTGGGAGACGAATCCGTAATAATGAAATGAGTAGTGCAGTGTAGTAACAATAATCATACTTAAAAGATGTTAATGATAAATGAAAAGGATACAGTGGTTTCATTCGTGTAATCTGTCACATAACCACTTTTCGCTCCGACTGTACAAAACCTGCCAGGTTTCGGATTGGCAGACCAACATTTTGTAGACCTAGTAGGTAGGTATCGCTACAAAGTTGCAAATTTCGTGTTTCGTGACGTAGGATAACATTGCAGGCCTTAAAGTCTAATACTTTTCTTGCCTCAACGACGTATAATCCAAAAGAATAAACTTATTTTTGAATCGAGCTTTATCGAACATTTTTCAGTCATTCTATCTGCGATCGCGCTACGAAATGCGTGAAAATTGCGTTTGAAATATTTTTACCCTGCGATATTTTATTAAAAAGTATAGGTAGTGCGATACCTATTATAAGCTAATAGTAAGCTTCGTGAAGTGAATATTTTATATTTGTGATTTAATTTCGTGACACATCCCATGAAACGTCCACTACAGGACAGGGAGCTCCCTCCAGAATTCTAGCGTTTGCTGGAAAACATTTTTGAGGGGAAATACCATAGTCACCTCGCTTGTTAACGTTACGGCTGGTACCATGGACCGCGGTTGTAGGTGACCGCAGTAAGTAAGATATACGATACAAAGGAAGATGCTGCTGTCCATCCTCCAGTTTATAACTCTTAGTCGCCTCTTAAGACACCCACGGGTATGTATGGGTTGGTACTATTCTATGCCGGCACTACACGGGACGTGAAATAAATAAATTGCTTGAATTTTACGTAAAATACCTGCACCACTATTAGAATACCTACTACAGTCGATAGCAAAGTATGTCAAGATCGTAGCAGGTGGAGGGGTGTGGTCTCTGCCTACCCCTAGGCGTGATTTTATGTATGTATTATAATTATGTTGTAAGTGACGGTTTTCTGAAAACTGAAAGGGCGTCCCAATGAAAAATTTTTGGGAAATGCAAATTTTTTTAAACCTCCCCAAACATGTTCGATTTGAGTGAGCAATTTGTAAGGAGGTCAGTTTTTTTTTTCATTTCCCAAAAATGTTTCTTTGGAAAATTTGTTAAGTTTCGTTGACTAAGTACGCCCCTTTAGTTTTCGGTCCACCGTTCCTTACTCCTTGTATTTTTGTATTTGACTGAAGGATTGTTTACGAAACATAAAAATATATCACTGTCTGATATCATGAATGATACAGAAATCCCACAAGATCACCTTGGAAAACGAACTTTTATGACTATGTTGTTTTTAAAAGTTGACGAACATATTTCAATCTAATTTGTAATTTAAATCAGCTATATGATAGACCTGTATATTTATTGTGATAAAATAGTGGTATTCCTACCTTTTAAGTAAAGCATTGATGTTATTAACAAATGCAAATTAATTACTTGATGACAAATATGTTTAGGTGCGTCTGGCAACATTATACGATTGACTAGATCCGGGAGATATGTCGACTTTTAGAATATAAAAAAATAATATAAGAGAAAACAAGAAGTAGGTAAATATCACGTTTATAAATAATAACTACTAGCGTTTTACCATGCGGTTTTTAGGGTTCCGTAATCAACAAGGAACCCTTATAGTTTCGTCATGTCCGCAGTTTAGCTCAGAGACCCTTAGTAATAGATGGTACTAAAAAGCTGTAATTTAGTACTGATATACACTTTATTCTCGCCGACAAAGTGTTAAAAGGAAATCTTGTAAAAAAAAATTTAGGGTAGGTTACACAGAACTATATAAGCAGGTTACCTACAAGTAGGGTGTTTTTTTTTTCTAGTCTACCCCGTTATGTGGAGTGAGTGTGGTAAGATAGGTTCTTTAAAAATAATATGAGTCTGGAACGATGATTTTTCAATTTAGGGATCCGTTTGCGAAATATTTAGCTTGAAAAAATAGTAGCATATATGATGAAATTAAAAGGAAAACTATCACAGCTAAGTAGGCTTCCCAGGTTGATGAGCTATAGCTGAAAAAATGGAAATAATAAAAATAGCAATATATAGCAATCAGGCCCTAGGATGTAAAAAATTTATGTTATGAACGTTATTAAACATACTTAATCAAAACCTGCTTTGCGATAAAAAAATCATAAAAAAACTACGGAACCCTATACTGCGCGTGGCCTCACTCGCACTTGGCCAGTTTTTAGTGCTATAGTCGCCTTTTACAACACCCACGGAGGATAAATGAGATAGTACTATTCAAAGCACCAGACAGACTATTCAAAGCCGGCATCATTATATCTAGAGATATTTTTATTTCTATAGACGCAAAAATGGTGCTAATTCTAGATTTTAATCGAAATCTTGACCTTAATATTCGAGAAGGCCATTGCATACCTACTTCGTTTAAAGTCAAGTAGTATCTGGGCGACCGAGCTATGTTCTGTATAATAAAAATATCATCGGGTGAGCAAGCTATGCTACTCAACAAAAGATGGCGCTGTAAGTTTCTTAAACGCACTAAAACCGTGAAAACGAATTTTCCCAGACATGAGACCTAGCTAGATCAATTTTTCATTCCCAAAAACCCCTGAATGGTAAATTTCATCGAAATCGTAAGAGCCGTTTTCGAAAAACCGAAGTATTAAGGCATTTTTTTTTAATACCGCGTTTTAGATAAAAACCTACTGCGCCATCTGTACGCGGGTGGCAGAGCTTGCTCACACAATGATAGTATAATGTTGAGGCGGCTATGATAGAGCAACGCTCGGTCGCCCAGGTACTCAATTCTTGAATATCACCGGGTGATAAAATATGATAAAATATCACTGAAAATTCAAACTTACTGATTTTTCTTTTCAAAAGTGAAGATTGTTAATCGTTAAATATAAAGTAGTGTTTGACTGTTTACTGTTAATTTCCATATATTATGATTTGTCTTTTAATGGCTTAACCGGGTATATTGGCATTTTTAAAAACTCAAAAGTGATATTTTATCACCCGATGATTTTCAAGAATTGAGTCCCTGGTCCTTGAATAAGAAATAATTGAAACAGCAACAGTACAAAGGCCAATGTGTCAAACATGACATGCTCTTGACTGTACTCGTAGCGTGCAGGCTATTTGTGATAATTCACCTATTATTACTGCATTCAACCACAATTCAACGTTGTGTGGTTCAAACTAGTCATTTTACAGTCATCATTCATGAACACACTTATGTTGGATTAGTGACTTGTTTATAGTCAAGGCAGGTATCGAAATCGGAAAAACTTGTACCAAGTTTGACAATATTTAGATGTTAATTTTTTTTAAATAAAAGTTATTATTTATTATTAACTGTTTGAACTTTTCTAATCAGAGGCACAGAATAAAGTAATAGTACACACGGCCGCACATCGATGAAACACATTTGGACCTTATGGCCTGGTAATAGAGTTGAAATAGTTTCTACCGACAAGCGGTTGACCGTACTATCATACACAACGGACACTCTCCGCCCCCCTTGCAATGCTGCCCACACCCCCGCGCGCACCCGCCCGCGACATTCTCGTGGTCCTTCTGAGGGTCTTTTGTACTGAATATGCGAGCCTACGCGACTTTCCAATTTCAAATTCGCGTTTGTTGTATGTAGTTTCCAGGGTGTATCAGAGGAAGATACCTTATAGGTAATAAGTCTTTATTGTTAAACCCTGCTTAGGAGGACAAAATAGTAGTTTAAGATACAAGTGCCGTAAGTAGGGTTATTACAAACGAGTTGACGTTTTCGGCATGAGTTTGTCATAACCCTTACGGCCGTGTATCTTACGACGTTTTTCAATACATTCGTGAGAAAACAGGTAAGTAACACACTTGTTAGAGGCAACAACCATATGGGTACTGTCAGCCTCTTGTCGATTTATGTTCTCGTGGTACTCTCCATTTTATTTTAAATATAGGTAGGCAGTCGTCGCCCAAGTAAAAAGTCACCATTGCATTGTTGTTTTTAAGTGTCGAATTTTAGTTAGGGGGGGACCTGGCGACCTAAAATACAGGTTACTAGTCTAGGCACCAGATCTCCCACATACAATGTCCAAAACTTAGCTCTCTTATTGTTTCTTAATTTTTTTTAATTTGTAATGGCATTTTTGTGGGATGATGAATAAATTTTTATATTATTATTATTATATTATTATTACCACTGTAGTATTTTTACAAAATAATTTAATGGTCAGAGGGTAAAAACTCCTTGGTAGTCTAGGCAGTGAATTTTGCAGTTGTATGAGATTTTCACAATAAATCCTACAACAGGGATTTTTTGTAGTTTCTTAGAATATGTCATTCCAGCTTTAAATTTCTGGTTTTCTCCCGATAAAAGATTGAGATTTTTTTTTAAATTATTTAAATAGTCTTACTTTGGTATATCTTCCGAAGAATAATTTCTACACAGGGGATTTTTCCTGACAAGACTTTTTACTAATAAATGAAGCTAAGCTTAGAATATCTCCTCTCAATAAAAAGAGATAAAAAAAAGGAAAACAAAATGTTACGAAAAATTACTATTATGTATATACGAAATTCTACACTAGTGATCTTTTTGTAATAGTATTATAATATTGTAAAGATCAATGTCACAAGTTTTCCCTTCAGTGACTTGAGAGGTTTTTTTAAAAGTACATTTAATGCCTTTTCATGCCTACGCATTAATTCTACAGTCGGAATTTGTTTAAAACCTTACAGAGTGTTATTTTTTAAACCGAATTATAAAAATTTCTCCTATGGCGAACACGAGGAATTCCTGTAATAAAAAATAAAAACAATAGTATTAACGAGTGCATGGAGCGGGGTGCGGGCGGGGTGGGGCGGTCGGCGTCCGTCGGTGAGGCGGTGATGGCGCGCTCGCTGTCTGTGTGAGCGACGCGACGCGGGACGTGGACGAGATAGTTTGTGGCGAATTTCCTTTTCTTACTATAGTAGAAATTACATTTAGGTAAATGGCTGAAGTAGGTACACAATGGTAAACTTTTTTTAAAACCTGTGTTACGAGTGGAGCTACGAGCGGAACCTGTAGTGCTAACAAAAATTATATTTTAGTTGCCTAAATATTGAATATACCTACCTATACTTAGGTACTTAATTTGGTAAAAACAGTTTAAATAATAGAATAGCCTCAGGTTTGGGGGGGGTAACGGGAAATACGAAACCAAGCTCAAAGACGATTAGCGCGCAAGAAAGCTCATATATATTTTGTTGACCTATTTGGCTTGGGTTTTTCGATTTTCGTGTAGCCCAGCAATTATGTTCTTAAGGTGACACCCACGCCAAAACTACCGCGCAAGTGCTCGGAATTTTCAACTTAATTAATTGAAATCTACAAAAAATGGAGACGTAATTTTTTTTATTATTACTTCAATATATTTGCTAGAAGAACATGGGGCCCAAAACACGATTTGGTAAAATTTTATCGATAGAAAAAAACGCAAAGTAAGCTCTAATTTCGCTTTTTTAGACATGTTTCTCAGACTAAAATCCTGAACGATTTAATTATTGTAAAATAATGGGTAATTTATTTTATGTCTACTTCTTACTCATTATATGTATAATGTACGCTTGGGATTAGTTTTTCAATATTTACATAATATCATTTAATAAAAACACTTAAACACAAAATTTGCGCACCCGCGACGCGCGGCAAAAGACGTAAGTTCCTACCCATAACCACCAGGCTACAGCACGCGCTAATATAAACATTATTTCAATGGCATGACGTGCGATATTTGTGTATCTCGAAATGTACTTGCTTATTTTAGAATAGACTTCACCTTAAGTGTGTCTAGACTCCTGGCCATAATGCCTACCTACCTACCTACCTAATAAATACGTTGAAACTGTGAAAGTGTTGCGTTTGCGTACGAGTAGGTAGGTAGGTATAGCTACCTACCTACCTAATACGCAGGCTAGAAATTTGTAGGTAGGTATACCTACCTGCCTACTCGTACGCAAACGCAACACTTTCACAGTCACAACGTTTCATTATCATAATTTAGGTAGGTAATCAATGTAATTTTATGTACACGTATAGGTGAGTAGGTAAATGTAACGCTTGAAGACATATCTTTAACTCATAGATTACAAAAAAATATTAATCACAAAATTTGCCAAAACACCGGCTATCGGCCATTTGATTTGGTTATCGACCACCCGTGTACCGGTTATCGGCCTCGTAATTCACTGTAGAAAAATGAGTCTTATTAAAGAGCGCAAAAGGTTGGTAGTAGTTTGAAAGTAAAACAATTAATTAAACCACAATTATCAATTTATTTGCTCCAAAATCAAATCGATAATAAAGGTTCAAACTAAGGTAATTTTGAATTTATCATCATCATCATATCAGCCGAAAGACGTCCACTGCTGGACATAGTCCTCCCCTTCAGATCTCCATGAGGACCGGTCCTGCGCTACTCGCATCCAGCGGCTTACCACGATCTTGACCAGATGGTTGGTCCATCTTGTGGGGGGCCTGCCTACGCTTCGTCTTCCGGTACGTGGTCGCCACTCTTTACGCCCCATCGGCCATCGGTTCGTCTTGCGATGAGCCCGCCCTGCCCACTGCCACTTTGGATTGGCAATTCTCGGGCTGTGTCAGTTGCTTGGTTTTTCTGCGGATCTCGTCATTTCTGTTACCTCCCGCGGAGAGATTCCGAGCATGGCTCTTTCCATGGCCCTTTGGGTGACTTTGAGCTTCCTGATGGCGTCCGTCGTGGGCGGCCGCGTCAGGATGTCATATTTCATCAGTAGGCACTGGTCGGAGACTTTCGTCTTGGGACGCTGCGGTGTTTTGGGCGTGAGGATGTTGCGGAGCTTCCCGAGCGCTGCCCGTCCGAGTCGGGTTCGACGAGTGGCCTCTTTCTCTAAGTTGGATTTGCCCAGCTGGACTGTTTGTCCCAGGTATGCGTATTTATCGACGGTTTCGGGCGTGGAGTCTCCAACTATGGTTGGAGTGGGTGCGGCAAGGGCGTTGGATATAGTTTTCGTCTTATCCATGTTTATTTTGGAACCCATTTGTTTTGAAGCTCTACTGATGTTGTTGAGAGTCGTGCCGAGATCTTCCAGGGTCTCAGCCATTGCGACTGTGTCGTCGGCAAATCGAAGGTGTTTCATGTACTTGCCATTGATGTTGTGTTGATGCCAAGTCCTTTCCAGTCCAGGAGTTTTGGAGCGTCTTCCAGTGCAGCGGTGAACAGTTTTGGAGATGTGACATATCCCTGTCTCACTACTCGCGGCGACTGGATGGGTTTGGAATCCTGGTCCTGGGGACGAGCTGGTATGGTGGCGTTCTTGTACGGATCCTTCATCATTTCAATGTACCGATGGTCGACTTGTCTCGTCTGGAGGGGTCGTGGCGCGGCGTACATCTCGATCGAATTCAAGGCTTTCTCGTAGTCCACAAAGCCTTCGATTCGATCGAGATGTGGGCTGTGCTGTGGTCTCTCCTGGGGTGCCAAGTCGACTATCTGTACGGGAATGCCGCTGTGTCGGTTCGTCTTCGGGCGTTTGGGAGGCTTCGCAGTATCTTTGCGTCCAGAGTGCCGCGGGGTCTCAAGACGAGGGTCTTTGACCAGTGTGTGTTGCAAGTGGTGACATCCATATGTCACACACCGGGGCGTGGCCGCTCGCGGTGGGCCTTGACTGGGGTATCAAGGTCACCCAAAGGGCTATGCTCGGAGTCTCACTGCGGGATCGATTGAGGGGGTCCGCAGAAGAACAAGAGTGGCTGACGTAGCCCTGAGAGTCGCTAGACTGGGGTGGCGGTGGGCAGGGCATCTCGCAAGAGTAATTTACGCCTGCCTTGAAACTCGTGCTCTCCAATTTCAATAAAAAAAAAAAAACAAATATATGAAAATTATGAATGCCATTTATCGAACACTTATTAATTTCCACAGCCAGAAACAGGTAAATTTTTTACCAGTTTCTAATCGGTTGTGTTGTGTTAATTTCCTATGGTCGCAAATAGGTTTATTTTTTACTATTAATCGGCATATTGTATTTCCTACAGCCCGAAACAGGTGTAATGTTGACTAGTTATCGGCCGTTATTTACATGCTACGGCCGAAAACAGGTTAAATGTTGACTAGTTACCGGCCGTCTTATATTTCATACGGCCAGAAACAGGTTTGATTGTGACTAGCTATCGGCCGCCTAACATTCGGAACTTTAGAACGTCATATCTTCGAAAATAGAAGCCATATTAGTGGCCGGAATCTAGTTGTGAATACACAAAAATCTAGTTGTTTATAAATTTAATGGGATCTGAGTCAGCAACTTTAAGGTTTCCACAATAAACATAAAGAAAAAAGTCCTAAATAAAACCGGTCTCCAACCTCCCTGTCGATAACTGAATTTTGAAGAAAATGGTGAACGGGTTTACCGGCCTCCATAAATATCATAAATGATGAAAGTTTGATGAGTTTTGGGGCTTTAATATTAAAATTTAATATGTTAGGATCACACAAACCACGCCATACACCAATAGACAAACAGTCACACTTTAAAACTTACCTTGAAATTCAATCCACTTGCTATTTTTTTTGCTAAATTTTGTACAGGTCTACTCAGCAAATTTTAAAATGGCAACTGAGAGCATGGTTTTAGATTTTGGAAGCTAAGCTGTCGTATAATCTATAGTGAAGTTAGTCCGGATTGAATGGCGCGCAAATTAGAGAAAGATGGCCTATGAAACTTCTATTATTCAAAATATTGTACTAAAAGGCCGATAAGGGGTAGAGGCCGGTAAACCGGTACGCTTACCCTACTTGTTTTTTTTTTCCGATCCGAGGCGCGTCATACATAACTTCGAAACAAATGAAATGAGAAAGAATCCTGCGGGCGGGGCGGGCGGCACGTGTAGCTATAATGCTATCCTTTTCGCAAACGGGAAGCGAGCAGTGCAATCAAGGTCACGCGCATTAGGAATATTGTTAGAAAAGTGCGTTTTTATGTAAATAATGGAATAAAAATAATTCTCTTGTAATTGACGAGCGATATTTTGTTTTTAGTAAGATTAACTGTAACTGTTTACAGATTAAAAAAAAGTTTAGGTGTAGAATTAATGTACGAGGTAAAATAATATAAAAAAGACAAATAAAATAATAATAAATAAGTTCTACGTATGTCACCGTGGAGAAAATTTACAGGCTTACTCGAAATTACTTTTTTTAAGCTTTTCCAAAAAATCCCCACCTGTAAGAATTTGTAAGTATTATTTATTAATGATTACGTTTAAATTTATTTTATCTCTGAAAATACTTGAAAAAAACTGGAGAATTTATATTTATAGGATAAATGTTAAAGCAATTAATAAAATTATACAACATCCCTACTGTAGGATTTATTGTTTACGAGCAAGACAATATAGTTTATTTTCCCCCCTTTTTCGTTTTTGGTATGGAGGGGGGTGAAATTATTTTGCAAAGTTTTCTAACTACATCAAAATATTTTTTAGAAAAAGAAATCAGGAATGTAGGAATTAATGTGGATTTTTTATTAGAATGACCGTACTATTGGTAGTTAGTATACTTTTTTTACTTACCGCACTAGTTCGGTAATTTCCAATTTCCAATTCGCGCTTGTTGTATGTAGTGTCCGGGTGTATCAGTGGGAGATACCTTAAAGGTAATAAGTCTTTGTACGAAATTTCAAGTTACGGCAAGCTTTGCACCTGGCTTAGACCTCTATTAAATCGTCGATACATACCGATGTCAGACACCTTTATATTAAAACTTTAGGGCGCGTACGAAGTCGCGGGGCACAGCAAGTTCAAAAATAGATTTGGTAGCAATAAAATTGACAAAGACATGTCTGAACTCTATGGTCTTTAGGAGGATTTAAATAGTCAATAAATAAAAAGTACGGACACGAGAAATTTAAAAAAAAATCCTCGTGTCCGTACTAGTCAGGACATTAGTACAGACACGAGGAAACTCCAAACCCTGCTTAGGAGGACAAAAACATAAATTTTCGTCAATCTTAGGCTTCACCTACTTGATTGATCGTAAGTTCGATGATCGAAGGCTGACGTGAAATGAATACAGAAACAGATACTTGAAAAATAGGTAAGTGATATAAATATCGAGACATAAAAACTGTCGTTAAGATTATCTACAATCCGACGATCACGATCACACCTAACTGAATTCAAAGAATAATTCGGCATACATTGCTGGGAGGCTTGGTTGTAATGTATGCAATGTATGCCGAATTAGTCTTTGAATTCAGTTAGGAGTGATCGTGGCTTTAGGAAAACATTTTTCTAAGGCTTAAAGGCAAGATTGTGTCATCTACTGTCGCATAAAATAAAACAGGCCAAGTGCGTGTTGGGCCACGCACAGTATAGGGTTCCGTAGTTTATTTAGGATTTTTGTCGCAAAGCAGGTTTTGATAAAGTATTATGGTATAGTTTGGTATAGTATAACATAATATTTTTACCTCCTAATGCTCGGCGATGTCCTAGGTCTGGTTGCTATTGCAATTTTTATTATTTCCAGTTTTTCGGCTGTTAACCTGTGAAGCCTACAGTTTTCCTTATATTTTCATGAAAAATATATTTTTTCGGGTACCTACAACTAAAGTAGGCATGTTTTTTAAAGTTCCGTAGCCAAATGGCAAAAAACGGCACCCTTATGGATTCGTCATGTCTGTCTGTCTGTCCGTCCGTATGTCACAGCCACTTTTTTCCGAAACTATAAGAGCTATACTGTTGAAATTTGGTAAGTAGATGTATTCTGTGCACCGCATTAATATTTTCACACAAAAATAGAAGACAAACAATCAATTTTAGGGTTCCCCATACATAGAACTGAAACTCAAAAATGTTTTTTTCATCAATTTCATCACCCATACGTGTGGGGATCTATGGATCTCTTTCTTTGGATTGATCCGCTAGAGGGCGTTTCGATGTAAACATCGTCTCTGTATTAAATTTAATAATAAAATATAATCTTTGCGCTTAACTGAAATTTTATGTAGTTATTAGTGAAATATCACTACGACTCGCCTGTGATAGTGTTTTTGACGCAATTCCTTGGACCTACAGTCAAAAATCGAGTAAACATATTCGGATCAATAAACCATTCATCAAAGTGATAATTCAACACCTTTCTTAACTTCAAATATACAAAAAGTGATAATAAGTGACCACGAACCTATTCTATCCACTGTGAACTTGTGAATAAATGTAACTTTTAAATAAAACTTAGTAACGGTTTTACCATTAGCTCCACTTAAACAAACAAAGGAATTGGACTTTGGACTCCAATCCTAAACAGTACTAAACCGCACGAAAAGTTAACGCCTGATACTTTGACAATAACAACGCCGCAAATCCTACAAAGAGCAAAGCCCATTCCCGCAGAATTATCGTTGCTATAATTTTTTGTTCAGGCTTTAGTGATTACTCAAAATACACTATGGCCTCAAAATGTGCAGGCTGTATGAATAAAATAACTAATAGAGAGTGTCTAAAATGTTCTAAATGCAAAGATAAATACGATCTAGATTGCGCAAATGTATCAACCCAAAGATTCTACAATACTATGACACGTGAAATAAAAAGAAACTGGGTATGCCCAACATGCCACTGCAAAACCCCGAAAACAGGTAATACAAATATTGCCTTACCAAATCGCCACGACTACGACCCACAAGAAAACCAAACATCAAATAAAACTCTTGATAGAAAGCAACCGACACCGAACGAATCCTTAAGCTCTGATGACCTAAATGACTCAGGGGACACTCAGCAAATTTCTCCTATACCTAGCCCAAAGTGTAAATCTTCAACTAGTTCTCTTACTCTAGAAAATATAAATAAACTCCTGGAAAAAATTTTAGAAAAAAATAATAAATCAATCATTGGAGAATTAAGATTAATAATTGAAAATGAAATAGAGACAGCAATGTCTACATTGAGAAGTGAAATTAAGCAGAGCTCAGAAAGCTTTTTTAGCAATCAAGCTAATCTAAAAAAAAGAACTCGAGTGTCTCAATACCAAAATAAAATTGCTAAGTAAAGAGTATGATAACTTGCAATTAGACACCAAAAGACTTCAGGCCGAAATACTCAAATACCAAAGACCATGTCACCTTACAGAAACATATGTAGATACACAAAAAATCTTTGTCCTACATGGATTTCAGGAAAATTACTGGGAAACCGAAGATGTAACCCATGATCGCGTGATTCACGCTATATATGATATTCTCAATGTAGATCTCACAGGATATATCGAGGAAATTTCCCGTATAGGAAAAAAAGGTTCAAAGCGTCCATTGCGAATTGAGTTGATATCCAAAAAAATGACGAACTATTTATTGAGCTGTGGCAACTTCTTCAAAAACACAGGTCTATCTATTTCTAAGTACTTAGATAAACAAGCTCTACAAAAGAGAAAAGTCCTGTTAAAATCACTCGTATCAGCCAGGAGAAATGGCCATCACGCAGTGTTACAAAATAATAGACTTCTCATCGACGGAGAAGATCAGACACTTCAGGAACTAAATCGATACGAAGCATCAACTCCAAATACTCATTTTCAACACCGAGAGGATACACCCGATTCACGGCAATCACCCCCGCAAGCTGTACATGCTAGAAATTCACACAACGGAACATCTCACAACTTTCGTGACACCATCCAAAACTGAATTTAATATAATTTATCAAAATATGCAAAGCCTTCTACCAAAAATTCCTCTTTTAGAAGCACTTCTTGAAGAAAAACCTGACGTTAACGCCGTATGCATTTCAGAGTCATGGTTAAATCAAGATAGACTAAACCACGTTAATGTAAATGGGTTCCATGTGGCTTCGTCCTATTGTAGACAAAAACAAGAGGGAGGGGGTGTTTGCATCTTACTGAAAAACTCGATTGAATATGTAGAGCGCTTGGACATTAAAGAATTAAGTGTCGAATCTATAATTGAAATTTGTGCTGTAGAGATCAAAGCATTAAACCTACTTTTAATAACTACTTACTGGCCAAAGAGTGATAGAGATAATGAAATTCTCTATACTCAATTAAAAAAATTATTGAAGCTAATAGAACTTAAGGATAAAACTAAATGTAAAATTATAGGAGGTGATTTTAATATAAACTTTCTCAATGATAATAAACAAAAGAGGAGACTTTTGAGCTTCATGCTTTCTTATAATTATAAACAACTTGTAAAAGACGCGACGCGAGTAACTCGAACAACCTCTACATGTCTGGACCTCATTTTCACTAATAATATTTCTATTATACAAAGCGTCCATGAGTATGGTTTTTGTGACCACAGAGGAGTTCTCCTCTCTATAATGTCATGCAAAACAAACTTAAAGTATTTCAACATAAAAAAACGAATCTTTAGCGAAAAAAATATAACTAACTTCAAAAATAATCTCCAGTCTGTTGACTGGAATGAAATAATTAAGCCGGAGAAAAGCGTTAATGAAAACTACAATTCTTTTGAAAATTTACTAAAAAATCTATTGGATAAATGCATCCCAAAACAAATTTTAAGAATCTACAAATCATGCAAACTCTCCTGGATTACTAAGGGTATACGAATATCCTGTTTAAATAAAAGGATTTATAAAAAGTTTATACAACAAACCGATAATGAAATACTACAAAAACACTATAAAGCATACGAAAAACTATTAAAAAAAACAATACAGAAATCTAAAAAAATTAAGAACATTCTTAAAATAAAAAAATCTAGTAATATAATAAAAACTACGTGGCAAATAATTAATAAAGAAACAAAAAATTTTAAGAGCAAACAAAATATTAAATTACAAATTAACAATATCCTTCAAGAGAGCCCCAAAGTAGTTGCAAATACATTTAATCATTACTTTTCACAAGTAAGTAACTCTACTCTAACTTCAACAATACAAAGTTCAACAAAGCTTGAAAATATCACAAAGGTCATAAACCCTATAACTAACTCATTTTATTTAGGAGCAGTTGAACCTCGTGAAGTGGCTTCAGTTATAAAATCATTAAAAAGCAAAACCAGTTATGGCATCGATGAGCTCCCCCCTTTATTGATAAAAGAATGTGTCGACTGTTTAACTCTCCCATATACGTTATTGATCAATCAAAGCTTTACAGATGGTGTATTTCCGGATGCTCTGAAAAGAGCGATCATAAAACCTGTACATAAGAAAGGTGATAAAAAGGACCCTGCAAATTACCGTCCAATTGCGTTATTACCCACATCTTCAAAGATTTTCGAATCAATAATGTGCAAGAGATTAAATTCTTTTTTTGAAAAATATGAGATCTTCGATAAAAACCAAACCGGGTTCAGAAAAAACCACTCCACGACTCTAGCGGTGTACAAATGTGTAAATACAATCTTAAACTCACTTAATGACAGGAAGTATGCCGTGGGACTCCTATTAGACTTGAGTAAAGCATACGATAGAGTCAGTTACAAAATATTACTCGAAAAATTGGAAGGTGTAGGAGTTAGAGGTATAGCGCATAAATGGCTAACCTCTTATCTTACAAATCGAGATCAGTGCGTAGAAATTGAAAACATTAATTATGAAACCGGGAAAATAATAAAAATAAGATCGGATAAAGTAGGCATTAAGAACTCTATCCCGCAAGGTAGTGTTTTAGGCTGTATTTTATTTTTAATCTATGTAAATGATTTACCGAAAATCTATAACGAACACTGTACCTTATTTGCAGATGACATGACCATTATAGTTTCATGTCTAAATGAGGAAGATCTAATTAAGAAATGTAATGAACTGTTTGACAAGACTATGAATTGGCTAACAGCACATAACCTCGAATTAAATTTTAAGAAAACAACGTTGATACAATTTCGTCCCCACCAGAAAAAAACCTTAAAAGTACAATATCAGTATAACAATACGAAAGTAAAAATTGAAAGTCCAGCAACCTTACTCGGAATTAATTTAGATTCATCACTTTCTTGGAAACCGCATGTACAGAATTTGATAAATAAACTGTCCTCTTATGTATATGCACTATATAACTTAAAAAAAGTAACAGACTTTGATACTGCCTTAAAAGCTTACTATGCATTTATCTACTCAAGACTTTCGTACGGTATAGTCTTGTGGGGAAACTGCGTTGATATCGATGATCTATTCAAAATACAAAAAAGATGCATAAGAATTCTAATTAACAAAGATTCTCAAACCTCTTGTAAGCCTTACTTCATCAAATTTAAAATCTTGACATTAACTTCAATATATATACTAGAATGCTTCAAATTCGCAAGGAAATACAATCATCTATACTCTCCCGTAAAAGTAGTAAAACGAAATAATAGAGGTCTACACATGTTACAACGTCCATTCACTAACCTTGCTTTATGTAATTCGGGTCCCCACTGCATGGTAATTCGAATATATAACGCAATTCCTGAAGATATTAGAGCACTAGAGGCACAAAAACCTTTTGAAAGCAGGCTTAAAAGTTACCTCCAAGAGAAAGCTTTCTATTCTATCAAAGAATTTCTGTTAGATAATAATATTGAATTCTATAAGTAATACTTTAATTAATTAATGTTGAGTTATTATGTTTAATTGTATAGTTTTATTAATTTTGTTTCGGATATATTTAATTTATTAATTTTAAATTGTTAAAACGCCCTCTGTATACTCGTATTTGCAGTGCCCTTACGGGGTGCTACATGCTGTTCTGTGTTAGAATATAGTCCACCTGTATGTATATTACCGTGTAGCTGGCAAATAAAGAATTGAATTGAATTGAATTGAATTGAATTGAATTGAATTGAATTGAATTGAATGGATAGGTCTTTAAAAATATACCATGCAACCTTTCAGGTGTTGAAATCTGTGCGGTGAAACTTCCTACTACCATGCAAACTTCCACCGAAAATTGGTTTGAACGAGATCTAGTAAGTAGTTTTTTTTATTTTATTTACCTTTCATTCAATCAACTCCAATATAAATAGTTACTTACATCACATAATAAAGTTTTTTAGCAATAAAACTACCATAACTTTTACTCATATACGTACAGATTTGTACGGAACCCTCAGTGCGCGAGTCCGACTCGCACTTGGCCAGTTTTTTTTCTTGTCTTCCCCATCGTGTGGGATATCGTTAGATAGGTCTTTAAAAACCACGTTAGTCTTCAGATGGCGTTTTTCGATTTAGGGATTCGTTCGCGAAATATTTAGCTTGAAAGCACAATTTTTTTCATGGAGTCCAGACGTGTCACCCCCCACCTCTGCCACCTAAACTGTTATTATTGGCAATATGAAAAAATATCACAGTACTATTTGTATTATGACGAAATTAAAAGTTAAATAGCCGAAAAACTAAAAATTATGAAAATTGCAATCAGGCGCTAGGACCTCGCTGATCATTGCGAGGTAAAAAGTTTATGTTAAGAACATTATGAAATACTTACTTAATTAAAATCTGCTTTGTGACAATATACCTTAAATAAAATACGGAACCCTATACTGTGCGTGGCCTGACACGCACTTAGCCGGTTTTCTTACTTTTTCGTAAATCTGCTGCATTAACACATACCTATTCTGTAAAAAAAATAAAAGTGGACAGACAGACAGCTAACGAGTCTTAGTAAGAGGGTCCCGTAGTCCTGTTTGGGCACGGAATCCTAAAACCGAAATCTCTAGAACTTACTACACACCTGTTCACTGTTGATATGCTACTTTTAAATAAACATTATTTAAGTTTTTGCTCGCAATGCGCCGGCCATATTGCGAAACAACCAGCCTAAGCAGTTTCAAAACTGCCTGTTTTCAAGGTTCATCCAATATCCAAGGTCTGCTCTTTCATAACTTTATATTGTAACTAATCTTAGTTATCACGCACAAAATTATGTACGATTTTATACCTAGTCTTCTTAGTGCTTAAGGTCAAAAAAGAGCGGCAAAAAATTTGCGTATTCAGGGTCTTTTGTTCATTTTTCAAATCATCCGTGTTTTCCGTGTGGTGCCAGCAAATAATAGTACCAACACACCCGTGGGTGTCGTAAGAGGAGACTAAGGGCTTATAAACCGAAGGATGGTCAGCAGCATCTTTCTGTTCATTGTACCATCTTACATACTGCGGTCACCAACAACAGCGGTCGCCAGCCGCAACACTTACAAGCGTGGTGACTTTGGCACACTTTGGTAAATTTCCTCCTAACTGTCTGTGCAGTTTTGTGGGACTTTGTATAGTTTTTAAGTTATATCTGTAATTGTATCAATTAAAAAACCGGCCAAGTGCGAGTCGGACTCGCGCCCTAAGGGTTCCGTACCTATCTACCATATGATATACTAAAAGCTTTTGCTCTTTGATTTTAAAAACTCCGCGACCATCCAACTTCACCCCTCTTTTATAGAAAAGTTCTTGAAACGGGAGCTCACCTTAATTGGTTACGATTAGTTGTTAGAAAAATTGAAATATTTAATGATTTTAGACTTTTCCCTAACTTCTTGCCAAATTTCATAATTTTAGGTCAACGGGAAGTACTCTGTAGGTTTTGCTTTTTTGCATAAATGTATGGAGACGAGGACATAAAAAGCCATATCTTTTGATTGCATCATTGTAAAAAATTGAAATTTTCAGATCTTGTGTGGTTCATGGACCCTAATATATGATATTAATTTCAACCTGATACCTTTACCCGTTCGTGAGATAAAGGGTCTTGACAGACAGACAGACAGACGGATAACAAAGTGATCCTATAAGGGTTCCGTTTTAATTTGAGGTACGGAACCCTAAAAAATAATAAGTACGCATTATTGCTGAAGTTATGAAGGGAGTTTCCTGACAGTGGACGTTTTATGGGATGATATGATGATGATGAAAATCTATTGTCGCGCTGCAAGTATCAAGCTTAACCTGCTCTTGGCTGTGCTGTATTTGTACCACAGCAGCTATTAATGTTGATTTCGAAACTAAATTGACTCATACATAATTACTGACCTCACGTGAGTACGAAAATATACCAAAAACGTGACTTAAAAAACACGCCATTATGTCGTGTGTCAATATGCAATAAAGCATTGGGGTTTTTTCGAGCAAATATTTGTTTTGACAGTTCATTAGTTAAACCCACAGCTGTTGTGTGGATATCGCAAAGCTATAGTGACCAGAGCCTGAAGCCTGATTGTTAGATATCACTAGATGATATAATTTATTTATTTTTTTAATTTTATAATTAATAATATTGGACAAATCGAATTTTATTTTTGATGTTTTGTTTCTGAATTGTAATTTTGTTTTGTTTAAATATGTATTTTAAAATTTTCGGGTCACAGATGCCTGAATAAATAAATTAATAAATAAATATAAAATACTGGTTTATATTTTTAAAAGTGAGGAATGATTATCGTTAACAATAAAATAGTGTGTGATTGTTATTTTACATAATAAACCTTCTAATTTTAAAATCTTAAATGTGATATTTTAGGTAGTTTCTACCCTAGTCTTTTATTTTACACTTTGAAAGTGGTTGATGTTCCACACCATTAAAATAATAACTTTATATAATTTAATATTTATAATGTAATTTATTTAAATTTTTACTTAAAATATGGATTTTTTTACTTTGTCTCAGATAAATAGATTTTACGATTATATTTTATTTAGTTTATTTTTATTCGCATGGAGCATTTTTCCAGAGTTCATAATAAGTAAATATAATGTATTTAAGTCGGAAAAGGATAGGTTTCTTCTGGTTAAGCTCGTTTTTTATAACTATGCTCGTTATATAGGCTGACTTTTAATTAGTTCTTGATAGCAAAAGATATGCATGTACTCATGATACTGAACAACTTTTCCCATGGAACATAGGTCCGAATACGAAAAACCAAATTTTAACTCCCATACAAAATGCGCTATCAGCTGATGCAGTTTCTATGGGAGGTCAAAATTGGATTTTGTTCTATGACCTATGTTCCTTAGGGAAAGTTGTTCAGTTGGGCAGATCCACACCCTTTAGTATTATCTTATCGCACCTTTCCATTACACGCTGTACTCATATAGTAGATTAGTAGCCAAGGGCTGTAAGGCATCAATTGCAGCCCGAGATATTTAGGCACACGAGCGCAGCGAGGGCGCCTATAGTTTGAGGGTGCAATTGATGCTTACACCCGAGCTAACTACTCTGCTTTACATCTCGATTGTGAGGTAAGTAGGTCTTTATTACCACCAAATTGTAGGTGACCAATTAGCGCTCTAGGGTAATAATGTAGCTGGAAAAGCCCTAGGGCGGTAAGTAATAGAAAAAAATCTTCACTCTTTCAAAGTTTAATTACTTACCGCCCTAGGGCTTTTCTAGCTATATTATTACCCTAGAGCGCTAATTGGTCACCTACAAGCCCCATTTGGTGGTAATAAGGACTTACTTACCGAATATAAGAGATGTAAATGATATTTAATATACCAAATTACTTGAAGTACGAGTACATGTAACCACAATACATGCACACGAATCGTTTAGGACTATTGTTTAAAAACTATTCAGAAATATCCATATTTTTACCACTTTCTACACTCTTAACTTTGTTTTGTTTAGGCATTAAACTTTAGATTCTCTCGAGGAATAGGTCTAGTTTTAAGTAAATGCTTCTAAAAGTAGGCGACCCAATAACTTTCATCAAGCGCTTCTCAAATAATGCCACCTCCAAGTTTATTTTCTAGGTAAATGGCGTTCGCATTTCGCGTATTAGTGAGAACTTTCTATACGATAATCGGTTAGCTGCTTTGCAGACATTCTTTCTCTTTTGGCAGTTTTGGCCACTGGTGAAAGTACGGTTCATAAGTTAATAGCTTTCGGAGGCTTACAATAAAAATCTTGCTTTTTACTCAATTTTCAACGCTGCGTCAGACTGCGTCTATACCCAAAGTGTGCCGGACCTTATTATTAAGGCAACATTGTCTGTATGGCCGTCTTTCCGACCTTTAAATGACAGATTTTTTGAATTAGAACGAAAGGTGTATTGTATACATACATTATGTCGTAGTAAGAAAGTAATATCCTGTTAGTTACGACGGTGCATTTTTATATTCGCGGAATGGGTAGGTAATTAATAAATGAGGGTACTTTCCTTAGTCGTAACTGGTTAAGTAGCTCATTATTAGTATAAATAGAATGTTTTGTTTTAATCGGGCCATTACTATTTGAATTATCGTCGATCAAACAACTCAGTTGGGAAGAACATTGTGAAAAATGGAGAAACAACAGCGCGTAGAGTGTTCTCGCGCGTTTTTGGACCTCTGTAATGAAGACCAGGATGGAGTATTGACTCGAATTGTTACTGGGGATGAAACTTGGGTTCATCATTATGAACCTGAGTCCAAACAAGATTCTATGCAGTGGCACAAAAAAGGCACACCACCACCAAAGAAATTTAAGGTTTCACAGTCGGCGGGAAAAATCATGGCGACAATCTTTTGGGACTCAGAAGGAATCTTGTTGATAGATTATAAAGATAAAGGTGTCTCCATAACCGGAGAATACTACGCTTCAATCTTAGAGCGATTAAAGGAAGCAATCAAGGCAAAAAGAAGGGGAAAATTAACCAAAGGTGTCCTCCTTCTGCACGACAACGCGCCTGTGCACAAGAGCCGTGTTGCGTTGGCTTCCCTGCATAAGTCTGGTAATCTTTATTTTACAATATTATCTTTTATTATTGAATTTACTGTTTATATATCAATTTTATCCAAAATTTTAGTAATCTTTATAATAATTTGACATTCAGAATATTTTTGAAAGTGACATTTTTTTTATTATTGTAAATATTATAATTTTGCATGCCCTCGCTTTGCACACCTGAATACAGGTTGAATATATCTACTGTACTAAATTTAAGATCTTTAACAATGTATATTCACGCAAATAAATGAATGATTATGATTATGAATTTAATTTTTGGAAAGAGATAATAATCACTGGGAGCCAGGTCAGGACTGTAGGGTGAAATATCAAAGCCCACCTTAATCTTATGATTAAGGTGGGCTTTGATATTTTGGTTCATCCACCCTACAGTCCTGACCTGGCTCCCAGTGATTATTATCTCTTTCCAAAAATTAAAAAAGAACTTCGGGGGAAGAAGTTCTCAAGCGATGAAGAAGTAAAGGAAGCAGTTTCAGCTTATTTTTCAGACAAAGAAAAAACATTTTTTTTTCGAGGGTATACATAAGCTAATTGAAAGATCTGTAAAATGTATTAGGGTTGCAGGTGAATATATTGAAAAGGAAAAATAAACTTGTATTTTTATTTCCACGTCTTACCCCCGATTCCGCGAACTTAAAAACGCCCCCTCGTAGCTAATTAGTTGCCATCCGGAGGAACGACAGTGTTAAGTCAGACTTGAGCTGACTAAAATCCCGTTGTGATAAACTCTGGCACATTTGGAGAGATCCCGAGAATCACCACAGGCATACGAAACTAACCCTAACCTAACTTATTAACAGTTAAAATAACAATGACTTGACTGAATATAACCTGACTTAACCTAACGCAACAAATCTAGAGATAAAACTATGTTACTGCGGCACATACTATATAAACATTGGGCAAAATTGTTCAGTGTCATGGGAAAATATGATTCAAATTGTCAATTGACACCCTGTATTGAACAATAAAAAAATTACTAAGAAAAAATACCTGCTTAGAGACCTTAGAGTTACGATGTGATAATTTGCAAAGATACGCTAAAATATTTTATTAGTTTGGAAGATATTTTAACAAGAAACATTGTTATTTTAACTGTTAATTAATTATCCTACGCAGGTTTTACGCAATAAAAACTTTATTATAATTATATTTTTAAAGCTAGTTTCACCAAGTAAAGGACGATCTAAAAAAAGCCGAGGTCAAGAGTACCCGATAGGTTGGCTGGAAGAGATCTCTTAAAGAGATAAGCTCGCCTTTGTGAACAATTTTCATTTGACAACTTTATGTTATTTGTGCGTTAATCGAAGGAAGTATACAAGATCGTAGTAGGTGGAAGAATGTGGTCTCTGCCTACTACGGCTTGATCTGTTCTTGATGGTCAGTCCATGTAGTTAGGTATGTAAAACTTAAAATTATAAGTATTACCTTGCATGACAGCAATGCCCATAAAGGTAGTTTTAGGATAACTAGCAATTTCTAGATTCATAAGTTTTTAAATATAGGCAGATTAACGAAAAAGTCGACCTTGTCAATAAATCTTTGGTCATTTAAATCGACTTTTGGATTACCCGTATCATATTATTATTTGTAATCTATTTTATCAAAATAAGTAATAGCGACGAAATAATTTTTGTCTCAGTTTTTATCTGCACCCTGACCCGGGGAGTCATTTCCTTCTCGTGCTATATGTCTGTCTACGCACCATTCTGGGACAAAACGGGAATTTTGATATTTTATAAAAAAATAATTCTCGTTTATTAGCTACCATTTTGTTGATTTCATAAGCAAACGTGTTCTCAAAATATCTTATAAAATATTTTTTAATAACGTCTAGCGGGACGTAAGGTCCACCGTTCAGTCGGTCATTCGACCTTACGACTAATTTACAGAGAATTCACACGGAATACAATTTTGAATTTTTGCATTACATGATTATTTTTATCTTTCTAATTTTAAAGGCTAATTTATTTAATGTTGTTGATTTTTTTTATAAAATATCACTGATATTTTATTTTTTATTCCGTAGGTACATTAAGGTGGTATTAATAAATCGTTCTCAAGTATGAGATTGCTTTCAAGATCTACTACACATACAAATTATAGTGCAATCAATGGAACCATTAATTATAGTTAATCAACGTCAATACTCAATATTCGCTTTTGGAAGACAATTTCTAATAACAACTTGCTTTTTAAAGCAATTAAATAAAAAGTTAAAATATCTCATTCATACAAGTAACATCTATTTCAAACATTTGAATTAAATAGGTACCTAAACCTAAAATCCTATATATATATATTTTTTTTGAGCCAATTTTTATTTTATTATGTTTGTTTGCTTAAGGTATGACATGTTTTATTTACTAAAGTAGTATTTACAAAAATAAAGATATAATTAAAAAAAAAAAATATATATATATATATTTTGCTGTCAAGTTATCCAAAAGTCTAAAAATGGTTGTGGAAAGTATCCGGACAACAAAATTTAAATTTACCATTTCGTCCCAAAATGATCGTAGGCCCTGGAACGATTCGGGAACTATTCCACTTGGGGTAGAGATTCTAGGGGTAATAAACTCATCGATCGAACTAATACTAAAATAATAAACCTCAACATCCATTAGACTTTGCGCAGACGGAAAAAAAAGAAATTACAAAGTCACCTACAAAAACTTACCTAGAAATATTCCATGCGTAAACTTCCAAAACTCACTCACAGTATCCACACCACAATAAATAATAACTATCGATAATTAATAAGTAAATTATAACATCAATTATTTATTATCACTTAATTCGATAACGGCTTATCGAATGTTCGAATCTGTTCGACGTTCGAATTTGAATTTGGAATGTCTGACGCCCGACCGCTCTCCGCGGAGGTCTGAAGGCTACTGGGCTGAGTAACTGGCTTGGCTACTGGTATACCTACTGCTTGGTTATCTGATCTATGAAGAGAAAAATATTAATAATTTTGTTGACGTTCTTATACATTGACAGCTTCATTGAACTTCCATACAAAGTTTTATCTGTTATCTAACCCCTTTGAAGCGGCTTTATTGCAGACTATTTGAACTTTCTGGTGAAATGACTAAAAGTCAATAATAGATTTAATAGAGCTTTAGCATTAAAAGAAGCTTTCTACTACTAGCTGTTTCATTAATTAGTATGATGTCGAAAATACTATACCCCCCCACCATTATCTTCGAATCTGCTAATCAAAAAATCTGAATTAATTATAGTCTATAGAGAATTATATAAATACTAGCTGTTGCCCGCGGCTTCGCTCGCGTGTATTTCGTATTTAGGTTGTTACCGGTTTTCCGAAGCAACGAGATATTTTAGTCCAGGGAAATCTACATCTACACTATCTACACTAATATTATAAAGAGGAAAGATTTGTACCTATTTTTGTATGTTTGTAATGAATAGGCTCCGAAACTACTGGACCGATTTGAAAAATTCTTTCACCATTAGAAACCTGCATTATCCGGGATGAACATAGGCTATAAAATATTTAAAAAAAAGTTAAGGTTCCGTATGACAACTTCGATAATGTAACCCAAGGTGTGAAAAAAATACTAAATAGCATCCTTATATCGAGTACGCTGCCGAAACTATTAACAATAGAGCAAAGTAATGTACTACAGAATTATAGAAGCCATCAATATCTACAAAAAAATCCGCGATACGATATGTCTAACTATTACAGTTATGTCACAATAACTACCTTTTCATGTTAAAATATGTAATAGTAACGCCGGTACAAACTATATAGGCCACATTATTCGTACCTATTAATCCTTATCCAAATAAATGATTTCGTATTCAATGCTATATCAGTACCTGTAAATAACTTTTGAATTATTCAAATCGGACATACCATTCAAAAGTTATCATGAGTGTAATCGTTATCAAAATTGAAATTAAAGAAACAGCGCCCTAAGTGACTGTAATGGTTTTATCTACAACAGAGAATACACGAAAAATTTTACTGGTCAAGTGCGTAGTGCCAACCCATCTCAACCTGTAGGTGTCGTAAGAGGCGACTAAGGGTTTACAAACCGGAAGATGGGCAGCGACATCTTTCCGTGTATCGCACCATCTTACATACTGCGGTCACCAACAACCGCGGTCCATGGTGCCAGCCTTAATGCTAACAAGCGTGGTGACTAAGATACTTCCCCTCCACATTCTTCTAGCAAGGGCTCGAATTCTGGAGGGAGCTCCCTGTCCTGTAGTGGACGTATTATGGGATGTTATGATGGTTTTGATGAAGTGCGTGTCGGCTCGAGCGAATTTAATGCACTTCTGCGTGACTAAGATGGTATGACTGCCCATAACTAGGACAGTATTTTTACCTTAGTGGTACGGAACCCTCGGTGGGAGTCCAACTTGCGCTTGGCTGGTTTCTTTAGTAACCCCCGATGCAACAAGAACCTATATCTACCCGTGCGAAGCCGGGGCGAACCGCTAGTTATTATATATCCCATCATTTCGGGGTATTTTTAAACTAAGGAAAAACAGGACTAACCCTGCGCAAATCAATGAGTATAGTTCAAGATCCGGTGGGGCGTCCAAGATACCGCTAGAAGGATGAAGTTGCCAAAGACCTGAAAGAGCTAGAAGTGCCCGTCTGGTCAGATTTGGCACAGAATAGAGACGAATGGCGTACTTTAATGTCGGAGGCCAAGATCCACTTCGGGTCGCTGAGCCAGCGAAGTAAGTAAGTAAGTATACAGACTTTACTCATAAATTACTCAGAACAGAGGAACTTAGCAGCAGTATCCTAACAAATGTAAAGAGAGAGATGAGAGACACCTTTAAGTAATATTTCAAAACAGCCAATTCGCAGAAGTAATTGAAAAAAACTAAAACCCTCTCCCTCTCTCTCCCCCCTTCCTCTTCCCCTCCCTCTGTCTCTCCCCCTCCTCCCTCTCCCCCTCCCCCTCCATTCCCCTCCTCCCTCACCCCTCTCCCTCCCTCTCCCCCTTCCCCTCCTTCTCCCTCTCCCTCTACTTTACCTGTACCTCTACCTCTCTACCTCTCTAACTCTCTACCTCTCTACCTCTCTACCTCTCTACCTCTCTACCTCTCTACCTCTCTACCTCTCTACCTCTACATCTACCTCCACTCCCTATCCCTACCCCTAACGCCAATTCAACCGCTTCCCTAACATAGAAACGAAACCCATATTTATTTTTAGACATTTCAAACCTATCGCACCCCAACCCCATCCCCAGGGGATGATGGTATTTCACGTCCACCACGTTGGATTTCAAAGTTGTTGTAGCTTTCGTAATCAGCGACCCGATAAACTATACAAACGACACCCATATTGATTTTAGACATTTCAAACATATCGCACCCTAACTCCATCCCCAGGGGGATGATGGTATTTCACGTCCACCACGTTGGATTTCAAAATTGTTGTAGTTTTCATAATCAGCGACCCGATAAACCATACAAACGACACCCATATTCACATTTCAACCTTATCGCACCCCAACCCCATTCCAAGGGAATGATGGTATTTAACGTCCACCACGTTGGATTTCAAAATTGTTGTAGTTTTCGTAATCAGCGACCCGATAAACCATACAAACGATACCCATATTGGTTTTTAGACTTTTTCACCCCATTTCCCTTTTTTAGGGGTTGAATTTGGGGTGGAATTTCAATAACAGTGATGAACGTTGCATAGAATTACATCATTAATGCCTAAATAATCAATTATGTGGATTTTACTTTAAAAATAAAGAATTTTCAATTTCATCCCCCTTTTCACCCTTAAGGGTGTCGAATTTCCAAAAACCCTGAGACACGTAAATATTAATTTTTAGTCGTTAGCCTGAATACAAATTTTGAAGATCCTAACTTCAAAACTGACGGACTTTCATACAAACTTTCATCCCCTATTTTACCCCCTTAGGGGTGGAATTTTGTAAAACCCTTTCTTAGTGCACCCCTAGGCCTCATAAGGAACCTACACGCCAAATTTGGAATCTCTAGACACAGCGGTTTGGGCTGTGCGTTGATATGTCAGTCAGTCAGTCAGTCAGTCAGTCAGTCAGTCAGTCACCTTCTTCTTTTATATATATAGATTACAGAAAAAACAAAACTATTATAAACTACTTAGTTTTGCAGTCTTACTATTCTTTATTTATTTTAAATTGTGTAATTTCGAAAATATGTCCACTAGTACATAAGATTTAAAAATCGTGGCTAATAAAAATGATTACATTTTGTACACCGATGTACATCAAAATTTCGTATGTATGTAAGAATATTTTTGTAACCTGAACCTGCTGATGTCATGACATTGGATTTTTTAAGTTTGATATTGAGATTATTAATTCTTTGAATTTATTAGTTTCATAATTAAAACACGCCTTGTAAGGCAAGTTTCTAGCTGCAGTTTCCCAAAGCATATTTAAAGTTGAAGCTTCTTTAAATATTTTACTGTCACTTTCTTTATCATCGTACTGAGTTTATTTTGTCAAGCTTGATGTGCTCTAGACTGTACGCACAGCAGAAATAAAGTGATATCAAAACCAGTGTAAGCTGAACCAGCGTTGCTCTACAAGCGCCCCAAACTAGAGACCCGCTCTATATCAAACTGTTACCGCTGATTTGCGGCAGTGTGTACATAAAAAAAATCCCTTACAGTAGTTTTACAGCGTGTAACGGAAAAGATGTGATAATACTAAAGGGTGTGAATCTGCTCATGAAACTGAACAACTTCTCCCAAGGCACATTAGGTCATAGAACAAAATCAAAACTTAATCTTCCATAGAAACTGCATCAGCTGATAATGCATTTTGTATACATACATACATAACATCACGCCTCTTTCCCGTTGGGGTAAGCAGAGACCACAGTCCTCCACCCGCTACGATCTTGACATACTTCCCTTGCTTCCTGTACTTTCATCAATCCTTTCATACATGCTCGTCGGTTTAGGGTACTTTTAACCTGGCCTTTGTTCAGAACGTCCTGAATTTGGTCCTGGTACGTTCGCCTAGGCCTTCCCCTTCCAACGTTTCCATTCACTCTCGCCTGGTAGATCTCTTTCGTCAATCTTCGTTCATTCATCCTCTCTACATGACCAAACCATCTCAGCATCCCTTTCTCAATTTTAGTCACTACGTCTTCTTTTACGCCACACCGTTCTCTTATCAAACTATTTCTAATCCTGTCACTCAATTTCACACCAATCATACTCCTTAGCGCTCTCTGCATTAATTCGACTTTCATGCTTCTTCTGCCATACCCAGCTTTGCATTGTATGCATTTTGTATGGGAGGTCAAATTTGGTTTTTCGTATTTCGACCTATGAAGGATGCCGCTGGATGCGAGCAGCGCAGGACCGGTCGTCATGGAGATCTTTAGGGTAGGCCTACGTCCAGCAGTGGACTTCTTTCGGCTGATATGATGATGATTCCGTAAATTTGTTTAACAAACTGTCTGTAGAGTTTAAGGTTTTGACAGACATAAAAGATTTCAAGAAAAAACTGAAGGATTTATTATTAGAAAAGTGCTGCTATAATATAGAGGATTTTTGAATGGTTATTATTTTTTTAAAAATCTCTTTTTTTTTTACATTATTATTAAACATCATTTTGACAGTAGACTAAGAGAAATTGTGACATTAAATTTAGAGGATTTTTACATTAAATTTAAAGATTTTTTTTTGTTGACGTTTATTTAATATAGTTCTGACATAATTAGGTAAGTGAATTTCTGATAATAAATAAATAAAATTTATTTTTAGCTAAATTACATAGGGTTTGCACATAAAATTACAAAACAGTAAGTAGGTAAGTAGGCTAGTTTAAGGCAGAAAAGAAAGGATCCCCTGTCTTTCACGCTAGGAAAACCTGTGTTGTGAAAGTCAGTGGTTCGGCTCTATCCAAGATATTTTCTTTCTTAGCAAAGTACAAGATCAAGTGCATCAAAATAAACACTATTTTAATTTAATTAAATCTAAAGTGATTTTTTGACATTTATGTTTAAACTTGAATTTTATTATGAAAATATTTTAACTTGATTTTGTTTAGCTGTAGGTATTACTTTAATTTCATATTGCTTAAGCGGTTTTTTACTTCTTTTAATTTGCATTATTTTATTGTAAACATTCAGACACAATTATTAATTGTTTTATTAATAAATGATATGATATGATGATAACCTATGTTCCTTGGCAAACATCACACACTTCAGTATTATCACTACTTTCCGATTCACACACTTCAGTATTATCACTACTTTCCGTTACACGTTGTATTTGACCTACAATGCAGCAAAACTAGTTCTCAGATTGCATAATGACAGTAATATACCAGGTTAAGGAAGATTTGTATTTAAATTATATCCGCGAAGGTCATAATATACTTAACTAGCTGGTGCCCGCGACTTCGTCTGCGCAGGTTTTATAATTTATATTTTTTTTATAATTTAAATTTATTTTTATTTAACAATTTATTTTTTTATAATTTAAAAATTTATAAATTGCAGCCTATTTGTTATTCTGATGTATAAGCTATATTATTGTAAAGTTTCATTAAAATCCATTCAGTAGTTTTTACGTGAAAGAGTAACAAACATGCTTGCTTACAAACTTTCGCGTTTATAATATCACAGTAGGATAAGTACGAAGTATACTAACTACGAGTATAATAAGAAAAAAAAAATTTTTCGGATTACAATTTCTTTTTTTTTTTTGTTTGTACATGTCGACGGCGCCTCTTAATAAAAACTGTTTCTTTTTAATAGTTTTTTTTTCATATTTTTTTTTGCTTATTTTTTTTTCGTTGGAGAGACGGACTTGACACCTTCGACAAAGAACATTTAAAGAATTGCCTCAAAACGCACTCGTTCGCGAACAGTGGACAGGAAGAGGGAAAGTCCTTGCCCAGCAGTGGGACACAATGTGTAACAAAAATAATATTTTTAAATTTCACGATATACCTTTCTTGGACCAGTATAACGAAGTGACTAAATATTTAAATCTTCATTAACGGCAAATATATAAATAATTCATATTTCGATAAAAAAAACGTCATCAGAAACTAGTATAGTAGTGACGTCATATATTCCCTGTAACAAAATATTTCTCGCGATAAATAAAACTGTGCTGTGACGTCAGTTGGTACGGACTGACGTCAAAATTCCTTGAACGTAGCCATATTTGGCCGATGTTTTTTTTATGAATTTATGGCCAACTTCCTGCTCGTATGGACTACGATTATCCTATCTTTTAAATACAAAAACATCTTTACCTTTTATGTTCCTATATTTTTTTCATTGATTGAGATTTTTATTTTATTTATTTTAATATTTATATTTTTTTATTGTTTTTTCGAAGCGCTCGTGGTCGAGTAGTAGTTGCTCTTTCTTTCCGATCATGAAATTTAACCAACGTTGGACGTGGTCAGAGCGTGGCACAACGACTATAGCGTTTCCGTGCTTCGGAAGGCACGTTAAGGCGCATGTATTCGAGGAACGATTGCCCTTTTCACTCATACGAACACGTTGTGTAAGTGCGTGCACTGCACTCTAAAATACGAAAATATTAGTTATTTTTGAATTAAGTTATCCACAACACAAGTACTACAGTTAAAACATTAGCATTTTTTTAAACTATCCAATACAAAATTTATTTACTTGAAATCATATGTTGTACCGTTTATTGCGATATCGATGAAATTTATAATTTATAAATGAATAAATAAATAAATACACTGGAAGTTTAATTTTTCTATCTGGCTATTAATTTAGTTTCTGTCGTGTTTTCGAGCATATTTCGGTAGCTACGTACTAATTAATAAGATAAGGATACCAGTGTTGATAAAATAAACCCTTTACATAGTTGGTCAATGCAATACGCAATTTTAATGATTAAAACTAATCTCAGTACAATGTCCGTCCATTTACACTTTATCTGGATGATAACAGCACAAACGTGGCCATTTTATATGCAAAGGGGGGTTGGCTTCTCGATCCGGAGGTTCTAGGTTCGATTCCCGGTGAGGACACCGACAAACAAAATTCACTCTGTGCGACTTCTCAGTTTGGTTAGGACATTGCAAAGTAAAATGATTCCGTGCTTCGTAAGGCACGTTAAGCCGTTGGTCGCGGCTATCAAAGGACGTAGTCGTTACTGAGCCTGTCAGAGGCTTTGGCGGCTCAACAACTCTGACAATAGGATCTGTGAGGTCGGTCATCGACCTTACAACTCTCACGATATGATTATGATTGCAAACGTACGTACCAAAAATGCACCAAATGAAATAATGTACCAAAAATGCACCATGTACCAATAATGCACCAAAAATGTACCAAAAATACCATTTTACTTAAACACAAAGGTTTTGTATGCGCGACACAATAATTTCTTAAAATGGCGTCACTCCAACGGCTTTGCCTGTAAGAAACATTTCGAGAAAATAAGACAAATTTGAATGTTATTCACCACAAAGCCTTATCCAGGTCATAGCTGTATAGAGTGAGCTAACAAAGAGCCTATACAGGTTAAAGTTGAATAACACCGGCATAACGACACAGTCTGCGAAACGAAACGTCGTCTGGTGGAGAGGAAAGCAAAAGTCTTTCATAATGTGTTAGGGATGCGACGTTAGAGATATCTATCGATAGATTCATCGCCATCATAGCCCGCTATATTCTGTTTTGTGTGTAATATGATGTCAACGAACCAGTTGTTTAGCCGCTAGGCAAAGCGTGAAGGACAGAACGACCCACGGACAGTCGCTTTTGGGAAGCTGGATTTGAGATTATGGAACACATTTTTGGTAAAATTACTAAAAAAATATTTTTCACGACGTCAAATACCTTTCTCGCTTCGCTCAAAAGTAAAAAAAAGCCAAGCTCGGCTTAATACTGCAACTATAGACCACAACGGTGATTCAAGTAAAAAGAACAAACAATAAAACATAATAGATAACTTAGACAAGAGTAAAAACAACAAAAATTAAATCAATGTAGAATTGTATAAGGTACCACGCAATAGTAAAAATTATCATACTTATTTATCAGTTCAATCATAGATTTACTTCACAATCCATTAGAATTTTGCATAAATCGTATTTGACAAGATAAATTTTAGATAACCCTTGAAACGGAGGTGACGCTGTAGTATTATTTTAATCTGAAGGATTACTAGATATTTTAAGATTATGGAAAAAAAATATGCATAATATGTGTTTGTAAGTTGAATTGTATATTCAAAATTAAGCAAAGCTTTCAAGTTGAAACACGCTTCTGAAAAGATTACTAAACAACATAACTGAACTCTTGACAAAAAGAGTTTGTGCCAATCTCGAATTTTACATTTAAGGGGGGACTTGCCAAATCACTACGTTTGTTATCGTAACGATGCGAATGGCAAAAACCACATTAGTGAAAGAAATACACTGAAAGTATATGTCGTATACCAATATGGTTGGTATACGACACGCAAAAGGATGCTGTTACCCACCGGCTGATTCTTTTGAATTGAGCTATTTTTAGCTTAGTCGCCTTTTACACCCACGGGAAGAGATGAAGGTATTCTTAGCTAGCACCATTTAAACAAGCCTGCACCATACGGATAATAGACAGCTGGACACACATTTTGTTAAATATGAAAAAATTTGTAAAATCAATTTACACGACATCGATATCTGAATCTACCCCAGCACTAGAACTGGTACTTCTCAATAAGATATCAACAAAGCATTGCACTAGCTGGTCATAACGTACTCATCTTAGAACGTTGACACTCATGTGATATTGTGTAACCAAATGTAGGGTACCCTCGATGCAAGCTTCTATTAAACTCGGGTCAGGTGTACTTTTGTTTTGTTTTTTATGAGGTTACGATAATAGATGAAGTCGAATTGTATCTGATAGCATACAAAACTTCTAGCTTAATTCTTAGAAAAGTTAGCAACTCATGTAACAGGTCACATTGCAGGTATATTTCCAGAGCCGTGAAATTGTAATTTACCTAGTTAAACTGTAATTTAAAGGTAAATTGTCAATCGGCTCTATAATTTGTCGGGCTGTTAGGTTAGATAGGTAGGGTTAGGTTAGGTTGCTTTACAATTTACCCATTAAATTATAATTTATTTAGGTAAATTATAATTTCATGGCTTTTTATAATTTATTTTGGTTCCGAATACTTGCTACGTTAAAATTACACAATTGAACCTATGTTCATAATACATGACTAGCGACCAGCCCCGGCTTCGAACGGGTGCGCTAAATATACTATTTATAGGCGCGCGCTGCCGCCGGCCCCCCGGCCTGTACCGACGCAACCGCTATGTCCCTGCATTTTAAATCTGTAATATCTTCGAAAATATTCATGCTGAAAAGGGCCATATTGATCTATGTATTTAAGGTACTTAAGTATGTATTTTGTATTTAAGATACGTAATTGAATGATGATTAATGCTGTATTGCTTAAAAACGCTTCGTAAAAAAAATAAAGGATAAAAAATGGTTATTGTGGGTTATCCCTAAGAGATAGACATATATCATCGCGGATTTTTTGGAGACCTTTTTAAGGTTTACAATACTGTAGTACATTATTTTGATCTATCTCGTAGGCTTCCGCCAGCGTTTGCAATCCAAGCGCAAAAATATCTGATTATTTACGACATCACATAAGAAACCTCTAAAATTATCAGTGTTTCTCTACTATATTATGCATGTATTATACATATAAACCTTCCCCTTGAATCACTCTATCTATTAAAAAAAACCGCATCATAATCCGTTGCGTAGTTTTAAAGATACATGACAGACAGCGGAAAGCGACTTTGTTTTATACTATGTAGTGATAGTGATTTACTTATACTTATCTTTTTTTTATTATTATTTTTATCATCGTAACAAATACCTTATTAAAGTTTTCCGGGTCACTCGGGCCCACGGCGTATACGGCGCGTTACGGAAAGGTGTGATAATACTAAAGGGTGTGAATCTGCCCATAAAACTGAACAACTTTTCCGAAGGAACAAAGGTCATAGAACAAAATAAATTTTTGACCTCCCATAGAAACTGCATCAGCTGATAGCGCCTTTTTTATGGGAAGTCAAATTTGGTTTTTCGTATTCCGACCTATGTTCCTTGGGAAAAGTTGTTCAGTTTCATGGGCAGATTTACACCCTTTAGTATTATCACGCCTCAATTTATTTATTTATTGGATACACCAACAACAGTATCACAAAACATTAACTAATAAAATTACATCACGGTATTATACAGTGTGAACTATTTTTACAGGTGCATACATATTACATTTAAGCGTTAACTGTTAAACGTTGTATAAGTTGGGTTTATATCGTAACAAAAGTTGCCTGAATAAGTATTAAAGACACTAGTAAACACTAGTCAAGACTCAAAGAAGCACTAGATCAACCTTTCCTTTTTATTCGATTTCATTTTATCGATATGACACAAAGTGCAACCTTTTGTTAAAGCTTTTCAAGTGAACGTATTTTAATCTACCCCAGCACTATACCTGGTACTTCACAATAAGTTCTCAACAAAGCTCTGCACTACCTAGATGACCATACATAACGAAGTCATCTTAGAGCGTTGACACTCATGCGGTATTGCGTAACCGAATGTAGGGTATTCAATTGAAGCCGCGTCAGGAATATACAGGATGTAACAAAAAGGGTATACCAACCCTGAAGGATGTAAATCTGCCCATGAAACTGAACAACTTTCCCTGAGGAACATAGGTCGAAATACGAAAAAAAAATTTTAACCTCCTATAGAAACTGAATCAGCTGATCGCGCATTTTGTATGGGAGGTCAAAATTCTTTTTTTGTATATCGACCTATTTTCCTCAGGGAAAGTTGTTCAGTTTCATGGGCAGAATCACATCCTGTAGGGTTGATATACCCTTTCTGTTACACCTTGTATAGGTATACAAAATGTCCAATCAAGTTTGCAATTTCGTATGGAGAGGCAGATGTTTTTTATCACCTGAAAGTTTTATTCACTGAAATGCCTTCAGGTACGGTCAACCGCCCGTCAGTAGAAACTCTTTCAACTCTATCACCATGCCATAAAGTCCAAAAGTGTTTCTGCTGATGTGCTGTTGAGTGTACGTTGACTGATGCCCTTTTACTTTTTGGAAAGCTGTCTCTTACACCACATAAATTAGATTCTTATTGTAGCAAATGTTGCCTAAAAATATCCTAACGAAATAGTAAACACAAAAAACAAAGACTCAAAAAAGCACTACACTATCCTTTACTTTTCATTCGATTTCATTTTATCGATATGACATAAAGTGCCACCATTTGAAAATACGCTTTTGAGGTGAACGAACAATTTCATGTAATTCATCGATATCGATATTTTAATCTGCCTCAACACTATACCTTGGTACTTCACAATAAGTTCTCAACAAAGCGCTGCACTAGCTAGATGACCATACATAACGGAGTCATCTTAGAGCGTTGACACTCATGCGGTATTGCATAACCGAAAGTAGGGTATTCGATTTAAGTCGGGTCAGGTTTACTTTTGCTTTTGTTCAGATTTATGATGAAGTAATTTATGCAATATTGTCTGTCAATAGTAATTCAATGGGCAATTTTCTATGACGTTGTCAACTACGTTTTTTTAGTGTCGATTCCAGTCCCATCAGGATATGTTCCACCTGCAGAAACTCTGCCAATCTGCAGTGGTCAAACTGGAAGTCGCTAAACCATTTGTGAACTCAGGTTGGTCGCTGCAGAGAAAACATGGCGAGGTGGGGCTCCGCAGAACAGTTGCTAAGGCACTGTGACTGTGGAGCTCCATCTCAGAACATGGCGCACTTGCTGGCGAGGACCTGCGTGAAGCGTCGGATAAAGCCGTAGAAGTGGCAAGGTTTTGGGAGGAAAGTATTTGATCCAACGCGATGGTATTTGTATATTGACACTAAGAAGGAGTGTCAATAGGTCACGCTCATCACTGTTCGCTCCAGTATACCAGCAAAAATGCATGGTGCAATTCGAAAGGGCAGTACCGCAGCCACCAAGCATGTTATATTTGCGGCTAGCACTATGGACCGCGGTTGGTGATGACCGCAGTACGAGTATGTGCGATAGTACGATACACAGTTTAGTGGTAGAGATGGTTGGTAATTATATTTTGCCTGCAGCGAGGAGTCTGCTGAACCAATAACAAAATAAAACAAAATTTAACCTCTTGCCCTTGCACAAGATGCCACGCGGGTGGAGCTGTGGCGATGAAGCCTACATACATATAGAGAGAGAGAGAGAAACCACGTTAATAATAAAATAATAAAGCCCAGTATTCTAATAATCATCATAACATCCCATAATACGTCCACTACAGGACACGGAGCTCCCACCAGAATTTCAGCTGTTGCTGGAACAATATGGAGGTGTTCCTTAGCCACCACACTTGTGAGCGTTAACGGCTGGCACCATTGACCTCGGGTGTTGGTGACTGCAGTATGTAAGATAGTATACACGGAAGGACGCTGCTGCCCATCCTCCGGTTTATAAACCCTTATTCGCCTCTTACGACACCCTAGGGTAGAAATGGTTAGGTACTATTGTTTGCCGGCACCACACGGCTAACCCGTAATAATATCAACCTTGCAGCAACCAACAATCACAATTTAGATTACTAACCAGGCATGCGTGTATGTCTGTTTGTTCGATAAGTGGATATTGCACATCATATATTTCAAGTTGCTTGGCCGACAATCCTGTGTTTTACAAGGAATACTCAATTAGCCGGTTTGCCAAAGAATGGTCAATGAATTCGAGTTTTTATAATTTATGTCTATATCATATCAGCCGAAAGACGTTCACATAGGCTTCCCCTAAAGATCTCCATGACGACCGCTCCTGCGCTGCTCGCATCCAGCGGCTTCCCGCGGTTTTGACCAGATCGTCGGTCCACCTTGTGGGGGCCTGCCAACGCTTCGTCTTCCGGTACGTGGTCGCCACTCTAGAACCCTCACGCCTAATCGGCCATCGGTTCTTCTTGCGATGTGCCCTGCCTACTGCCACTTTCATTTAGAATTCTCAGGGCTACGTCGTCGGTTGCTTTCGTTCTTATAACTACTTACTTTTGTATTAGGCTGAATGTGGTTTAATAAGATATTATTGTACGTCCGAAATGGCAGCCTGTTGTGACTCGAACTTCTACAATGTGTGGTTACCGGTGTCCAAGTTTTTAAAGGAATGATCAGTCAACCAAACTGAACAACTTTTTCTAAGAAATATATCGCCGGCCATGAAAAAAGTCCATACTAAAGTCTCCATACTAAAGTAAGGTGAGCTAGGGGAAAGTAGTTCAGTTTCATCCACAGATCATGTCTCAATAGATTCTGACAACAGTGACCGGGCACTATGTACAACGTGTAACGCAGTGGTTCTTAACCTTTTCATCATGAGGGACCATTTGACTAAATTTCTGTCTTGCCACGGACCACCTAGTTACTAGGAACTAGTAAAGCGATTGCTTTTTGGCTCCTTTCTGGCTGACTTTTTAAGTTTTTCAGTAACGTTCTTCTGCATTTCTCTTTCCAGCATTCTGCTCGTCAATAATTATAATGAGTGTATCAAATGTAGAATAGTAGATTAGTAGCCAAGGGCTGTAAGGCATCAATTGCAGCCTGAGATATTTAGGCGCAAGAGCGCAGCGAGGGCGCCTATAGTTTGAGGGTGCAATTGATGCTTACACCCGAGCTAACTACTCTGCTTTACATCTCGATTGTGAGGTAATTAGGTCCTTATTACCACCAAATTGTAGGTGACCAATTAGCGCTCTAGGGTAATAATGTAGCTAGAAAAGCCCTAGGGCGGTAAGTAATAAAAAAAAACACTTCACTCTTTCAAAACTCAATAACTTACCGCCCTAGGGCTTTTCTAGCTACATTATTACCCTAGAGCGCTAATTGGTCACCTACAAGCCCCATTTGGGGGTAATAAGGACCTACTTACCGAATATGAGAGATGTAAAAGTATTTTATATCGACCTTGCTAATCTAGCGTGGCTCCGCGGACCACTTGGGATGCTTCCAAGGACCACCAGTGGTCCGCGGACCACCGGTTAAGAACCACTGGTGTAACAGAAAGGAGTGATAATACTGAAGGGTATGTATCTTCCCATAACACAAAATTTTCCCAAGGAACATAGGTCGAAATACGAAAAGTAGAGGCCCAGACCTTCTTTCTAATCAAGAAGCTCACCGTATTAAGTAGACTCAAAATTTTAGATTCAATCCGTTTAAATTTGCAAATTGCAACTGTGTATTTAAAGTAACATTAAATTAAACAACACTTACCTAAATGTCAGTTTCATAACGCCATCTGCAACAAAATGGAAAGTTACTACATTTGCAACAAATTGAGTATCTAGGTACGGTCAACCGCACGTCGGTAGAAACTTTTTCAACTCTATTAGCACGTCAGTGCTGTTTGTCCCAAACAGCACTGACGTGCTGTTTAGTGTACAGTCACGAGCAAGTTAAGGCACAAAAAACTTTGTACCGCGCTTATCTTAGACAGATTACAGACGGAAATCGCATTGTGAGTGTCAAGCTTGACGTGCTTTTGACTGTACTAGTCTAAATCCTATCCTACTAATATTATAAACGCGAAAGTTTACTATATATATATAATTGTCACCGAGGTGGGTTGGCGACTAATAAATAGGCAGGGGTAGGGCAGGGGTAGAGGCAGGGGTAGAGGCAGGGGTAGGGGTAGGGGCAGGGATAGGGTAGGGGCAGAGCAGGGGTAGGGGCAGAGTAGGGGTAGGGGCAGGGATATGGGTAGGGGCAGAGCAGGGGTAGGGGCAGGGGCAGGGGTAGGGGTAGAGGCAGGGGCAGGGGTAGGGGTAGGGGCAAGGGCAGAGCCTGTAAGGCGGAACAAAGTTCGCCGGGTCAGCTAGTAAAATATATTTTATTTAAAATTTAATATTATTATACGAGCAAATATAATATTTGTTTGTAAACGCGTCCTTGAAAACGACTCTAAATATTTCCATTTATAATTTTTTTGGAAACCGGTCAAGTTCAAGTCGGTCTCGCGCACCTAGGGTTCCGTACCACTAAGATAGCTAAAAGATAGTCGAAATTTTCCCTTATGTTTCTTTAGAAAATTTGTTTACTTCTTGATGAGTAGTATTTTACATTGTTTTCAGTGTTGTAAAGATGACCAAAGTTTTAAAAGTCGTTGAGGAAAAGTTCTTGAAAGTTTGGAAGTAAGATTAAAATACACATTTGTATCGGTTTCGCTCCTGAAGCCCAGTGATTCTACTCATGAAAACTAGAAACTTTCCCAAGAACTAAATTTTTACTAAAAAAATATTTTTCGCCTTCCCATACAAAATGAGTCGATCACGTGACCGCTTTACTATGGGAAGACGAAGAATTTTTTTGGAATAAACAAAATTTTTCTTGGCGAATGTTGCTTGTTTACATGAGTAGAATCACTGGGCCTCGGGAGCGAAAACCATACAAATTCATATACAAGGTGTAACAGAAAGGGTATATCAACCCTAAAGGATGTGAATCTGCCCAAGAAACTGAACAACTTTTCCCAAGGAACATAGGTCGAAATACGAAAAAATTTTTTTTGTCCTTCCATAGAAACCGAATCAGCTGATTGCACATTTTGTATGGGAGGTACAAAATTTTTTTTCGTATTTCGACCTATGTTCCTAAGGGAAAGTTGTTCAGTTTCATGAGCAGAATCACATTAGAAGGGTTGATATACCCTTTCTGTTACACCTTGTAGACCCCATAGCAACTAGCAACAAGCTGTAAATCTACAATATCATTAAAAACCGGTCTAATACGAGTAGTTAGTTTCAAAATAACTAATGATTTATTTACCCTTGAACGTTTTGAGAAGATTTTACTTTTTATTCGTCTAATTATTAGTAAAAACCGGCCAAGTGCGAGTCGGACTCGCGCACCGAGGGTTCCGTACCACTTACGAGTAGATCTAAACACCGACGTTATGGAGGCGCAGTCACGCAGAAGTGTATTAAATTGCGCAAACCGACAAGCACTAGACCAGGTTTTGGAATTTGTTGTTATTCTATAGCTTATGCACTACAAACATACCATTTTTCACGCCTTTAAGTGTTCAAATTCAAAAAGTTTCCCCGTTTTTACGATAGAGCTAAAACAAAATCGAGCAAAAACCGCATAAAACACGTATTTAGTAGGGAAACCACCCTTAATTTAGTATTATTCTTTATTTTTATTTTATTTTTTCACATAATGTGTGAAAATTTCACCTATCTACCTATTATGGTTCATGAGAATCATATGATGCAGCTCGCTGAAAAACAGACAGACAGACATCGGAGGCATATTAATAGGGTCTCGTTTTTCACCCTTTGGGTACAGAACTCTAAAAACTACAAAAAAAGATCCCTTAAACAGTAAAAAATAACATTTTAAATTACGCACACTTGCGCCCTTGATAGTTATATTTTGTTGTATTGTTTGTTTCTCTTTTTTTTGATCTTATTTTTGCTCTTATTGGTTGACACTTAAGACCTTGAGACTGAATAACTTCATAACCACTTTTTACATTAAATATGGCATTTATCTTAACAGAAAAAAACGTAGTAACAAATAAGATATATGAGAAGTGATTTGGTAGACATCTGAAGGTGGTAGTAGGGCTTTTGTGGAAAGTCCGTCTGGGGAAGTACCACCCCCTTGCTTTTTTCTGCCGTGAAGCAGCAGTGTTTGCACTGCTGTGTTTCGGTTTGAAGGGCAAGGGAGCCAGTTAAATTACTGGCACATGAGAGATACCATCTTAGTTCTCAAAGTGAGCAACGCGCTTTGCCGTCTTATTAGTGTCAAAATATGCCATTAATAAGACAGTGGGTTTTATGAAAAATGTATGAAAATTTACAACTTTTTAGACAAAATAATATTTAATTATGTGGTCGTTTTACTTTTTTGATATATTTGAAATAACATGGAAAAATAATACATTTTTCTCATTTTTGTGAATTACGGGGTCACCGTTGGTCGTAACAGCCACGTTGCAAGGCACGCTTATGTGAACGTTATTGACGTGTAAACGAGGTCGAAATTAATATTGACGAGCGTGTAGTTGCTAATTTTAGGGAAGGATCAGCCTTAAATGCGTTTAGGGACCTCTAAGAATCACACACATATAGATAGATATATACACACGTCAAACTTATAACAGCCTACTGTTGGCTTCGGGGGTTAATAAAATAGATCTAGCTGAGTCTTATTTGTGGGAATATCCTTCCGGCATAAAAAAGGTCACATCATCATATCAGTCTAAGAACTTCAATATCAAAAAGTTCTTTATTTAGTTCTTTTTTTTGTAGGATATCAAAAATCTCTTAATAACGTCAATTACATTTACGTCGCTTTACAGAGTGGAGCCATGTGGAAAAAAGAAGCGACAATAAAAACCCAGGCGCTCTTTTAAACATTCAATATTATACATACATACATACATAACATCACGCCTCTTTCCCGTCGGGGTAGGCAGAGACCACAGTCCTCCACCTGCTACGATCTTGACATACTTCCCTTGCTTCCTGTACTTTCATCAATCCTTCCATACATGCTCGTCGGTTTAGGGTACTTTTTGTTGGTGTAAAGCACCTTCATGGTTGACGCCACTATTAGCTGGCCGTTTTTATAAGTGTTTTATATATTTTGATAGATGTCTGTTATTGTCGTTCTTTTTGTTCATCACACGGCTCTCATGCCTTTTGTATCTTTCCTAATAAACCAGCTTATTCTATACCATTGTGCATCGCTCTGCCTTTCCCCTGAACAAGGGTTATGGGCCCAGAGCTGGTAAAAAAATAGTAGTCGTAAAAATATTTGGTAAATTAGGTATAGTCGGATCCAAAAATGTCTTCGAGTATACGTATCCAAACATTGACAAGAGACAACTATGATACCTGGAAAGTGCAAGTGGAGGCTTTATTGATCAAAGGCGATTATTGGGAGTATGTTAGTGGTGAGAAGCCAAAGCCCAGCGACGGAGATGCCACTTTGTCAGCGTGGAAGGCAGCTGACAGAAAAGCTAAATCCGAGTTGATTTTATCGTTGGATCCAAGTGTTGTTCATCATGTAAAGAAGGTGGGAACTGCACGAGAAGTTTGGCTGAAATTGGAGAGTATGTTTGCGTCGAGAGGTCCTGCGAAAAAGGCAACGCTGTTGAAAAGGCTGATGTTGCAGAAGATGGGCGAAAATCAAAATGTAAGCGAACATCTCGATTCTTTCTTTGAAGCTGTAGATAAGCTTGAAGAGATGGGCATCCAAATCCATGATGATTTATTGGCAATCATGCTTTTGTATAGTCTGCCTCCTAGTTTTGAAAACTTTCGTTGCGCTATAGAGTCTAGGGACAACCTTCCTAAACCCGAACAACTTCGAGTAAAGATCGTCGAGGAGTATACCTCGAGAGGAAACGCTCAAGTTGAAGATATCGAAGGTGCTATGTATGTGGGTAGACGTCAGAAAAACGTGAATGGATCTGGAGCTGGAACAAGTAGTCAGAAGAAAGGGAACGGAACTGGAACGAATTTTAAGTATAAATGCTTTAAATGTCATATATTTGGACACAAGGCATCGGACTGTAAAAAGAAGAAGAAAACTTCGGAAACTAGGTGCGCTGAAAGTTGCGCAGAACCAGATGGAACTGTAGAATGTGAAGCATTAACCATCAATCAAATTTCAGACTGCCTGGCTGTAGGAGCTAAGCGCCGTCAAGAATGGCTATTTGATAGCGGATGCAGTGCTCACATGTGCAACGACGCGGCAAGGTTTGAGGAGGTACTGCCTTCGAGCCAAAAGTTAAAGTTAGCCACTGAATCTTTTACAACCGTGCAAGGTAAGGGTACAGTTAAGATATTAGCATGCAATGACGACCGTACGCGCTTCATAAAATTTGAAGATACTTTACTAGTTCCCGACTTACGAAGTAATTTAATTTCAATTGCTAAGCTCACTGAACGAGACTGTGTAGTCACTTTTAAGCGTGATGTAGCATACGCAGTCAAGGATGGCGAAGTAAAGCTGACCGCTGACCGGCGAGGTAATTTATATTACTTGAGGGAAATGGACGCTTCAGCGTCTGTGGTATCAGGAAGTAAGAATGTCGATCTGTATAGATGGCATGAGCGTATGGGACATTTGAATGGAAGAGATCTTATGAAATTACTTAAGAAATCAGGTATTGACCCGGTAAATACTGATTGTGACTTGCGTGATTGTGATGTGTGTGCTAAAGGGAAAATGGTTTCGTTGCCTTTTGTGAAGTCCAGTGGACCCTGCAATGAGAAGTTGCGAATAATTTATTCTGATGTGGTAGGTCCCATGAGAGTTCAATCGAACGCGGGAAATAAATATTTTGTTACTTTTATTGACGACTGTACTCGTTGGTGTGAAGTCTTCATGCTAAAAAATAAAAGTGACGTATTGTCAAAGTTCAAGATTTTCAAGTGTCAGGTTGAAAATATGTCAAATAGGAAAATCAAATGTTTACAATCGGATAACGGTGGTGAATTTGTAAATAAAAATTTTGATTTATATTTACAAAGTGCGGGAATTACGAGACGACTAACAACGCCGCATACACCCCAAAGTAACGGAACAGCTGAACGTATGAATCGTTCATTGCTTGAAAAGGCAAGATGTATGCTTTTATCCTCGGGACTAGCCGCAAGTTTTTGGGCAGAAGCCGTTGCGACGGCGTGCTACATACGTAATAGGTGTCCATGTAGTAGCTTGAACGGTGAAATTCCCTATGAAAAATGGTTCGGGAGACCTGTGAATATCGAATATTTTAGATTGTTCGGTACAAAAGTACACGTCTTGAACAAAGAACCAGGAAAGGATAAGTTTGCACCAAGAAGTTCACTCGGCATTTTTGTTGGTTATCCAGCTGAATCTATTGGATATAAAGTGTGGATACCTGAAGACAGAAAAATAATAGTGACGAGGGATGTTCGTTTTCAAGAAGGTAAGCTACCTGAAAATAATGATAATATTTTAAAAGAGTCACTCATTGAACCACACTGTGAAAAGAATAGTGATAAAAAGACTGTTGAAATAGAAATTCAAGCGGGACAGTCGGGTTCTTTGACGGGACAACCCTTAAGTGTAGAAATCTCATCAGAAAGGCCACCAGATTTGCCATTGAGCGATGAAACAAGCGGTAGTACGTATACTAGTGGAGACGGTACTAGAGTTAGTAATGATAGTGATGGCAATGAGGCTTTAGAGAGGAATATCACTCTAAAAATAGGTCCTGGAAGACCAAGAATTGAAAGAGGGCACGTCGGGCGTCCTCGAAAGCTGTATAATATGGTCGAGATTGAAGAAACTGAAAATAATGAAAGCGAAGCATCAACAGAGGAATACGCCGACACTGATGACTTTGCTGGAGTTATTGAGATCACGTTAAAACAGGCCTTGAGTAGTGATGAAAAAGACAAATGGCAAGAAGCGATATTATCTGAGATAAGGAGCCTTGTAAAAAATAATACATGGAACATTGTGAAGAAGCCTCCTGATAGAAATGTCGTAGGTTGTCGATACGTACTGACAACAAAGTTAAACGTTGACAAGACAGAGAAAAAGAAGGCGAGATTAGTTGCGAAAGGGTTTAGTCAGCGAGAAGGGCTGGATTATAATAAGACTTTTTCTCCAGTTGCGCGAATTGGAACTGTACGTCTGTTGGTTGCTTTAGCCGTTGAGATGGGAATGGACATAGACCAAATTGATATCAACACGGCATATTTAAACGGAGACTTAAACGAAGACATTTATATGAAGGTTCCAGAACTGTTGGAAGAAAGTCTAAAGAAACTAATCGAAATAGATAGTAAAAGTGAAACAGGAAAAAAGGCAATAAGAATGCTTGAAGAAATAAAAGCAGGTGGTGACACATGTCTTCTAAGGAAATCACTATACGGTCTCAAACAAGCTGGGCGACAGTGGAATATTAAGCTGGATTCAAAGCTGAAAGAGATGGGGTTGAGACCTACTGTGAGTGAACCTTGCTTGTATCATAAACATACTAAAGATGGAGCTGATCTTTTTGTAGTTATCTATGTCGATGATATTTTGATCTGCTCGCAACGGAGAGATGTGATAGATAAGTTCAAACAAGAACTGGCCAAGAAATTTGAGTTAAAAGACTTTGGTCCTGCAACTTATTGTCTTGGGATAGATATAAAGAAAAGTGGTAATGGTTACTACTTGTCACAAGAAAAATATATTAAAGATATATTGAAAAGATTCAACATGGAAGACTGTAATCCTGTTCAGACTCCAATGGAGACAGGAAAACAAGTGATAAGTGAAGAGAAAAAGGTTGCAGAGAAATCTTTTCCTTATAGAGAACTGATCGGAGCACTCATGTATTTAAGTGTGGCAACTAGACCAGAGATTGCTAATGCTACGGCAAAACTTGCACAGTTTGCAGAAAATCCACAAGATACCCATTGGAAAGCTGCAAAGCGGATCTTGCGATATTTAAAAGGTACAATAACGCATGGTTTGTTATTTAAACCGACAGGGTTATGTATTCAGGGGTATTCGGATGCAGACTGGGGTAGTTGTGTAATCGATAGACGATCATTTACTGGATATGTTTTTGTACTAGGTGGTGCAGCCATATCTTGGACTTCACAAAAGCAACGCATTGTTGCGACTTCTACGTGTGAGGCTGAGTTTGTGAGTTTGGCGGAAGCTATGAAAGAGGCTGTATACTTAAATAGTCTGCTGAAGGAGCTAGGTCTTCACACATTGTCTAAGGTAAGAATGCATGCTGATAACTTAAGTGCTATCTGCCTTGCTGAAGATCACGGTGTATTTCACGCAAAGAGCAAGCACATTGATATTAGACATTTCTTTATTAGAGATGTGCTGCGTGACAACAAAGCCATAACTTTGGAATATCTGGCGACTGACAAGATGTTGGCAGATATCCTCACCAAACCTTTGCCTCGTATAAGGCACGAGCTACTGACGGCTGCGTTAGGGCTGCGTGACGTTAAGCCATGAGTTGAGGGGGTGTGTTGGTGTAAAGCACCTTCATGGTTGACGCCACTATTAGCTGGCCTTTTTATAAGTGTTTTATATATTTTGATAGATGTCTGTTATTGTCGTTCGTTTTTGTTCATCACACGGCTCTCATGCCTTTTGTATCTTTCCTAATAAACCAGCTTATTCTATACCATTGTGCATCGCTCTGCCTTTCCCCTGAACACTTTTAACCTGGCCTTTATTCAGAACGTCCTGAATTTGGTCCTGGTACGTTCGCCTAGGCCTTCCCCTTCCAATGTTTCCATTCACTCTCGCCTGGTAGATCTCTTTCGTCAGTCTTCGTTCATTCATCCTCTCTACATGACCAAACCATCTCAGCATCCCTTTCTCGATTTTGGTCACTACGTCTTCTTTTACGCCACACCGTTCTCTTATCACACTATTTCTAATCCTGTCACTCAATTTAACACCAATCATACTCCTTAGCGCTCTCATTTCCACTGCATTAATTCTACTTTCATGCTTCTTCTGCCATACCCAGCTTTCACTGCCATACATCAGTGTTGGTACTAAAACACCCCTATGAACAGCCAAACGAGCCTTGTGAGACACCTTCTGACTCCTCATAAAGGCGTGCAGGGCACCATTCACCATGTTTCCAGCATTCACTCTTCTCTCAATATCACTTTCACACTTTCCATCAGATTCAGATTCAGATAATTTTATTCAATGTAGATTCTTTACAGAATACTTATTGAATGTCATGCAGAATACAATGCAAATAGAGCGAGTCTACGCCGTTTCGGATCGTGCTATGGCAGCGTAAAAGAAACGGCAAGAAACCACTGCAGCACGGCCTACTTTAAGAGTCGGCTTTTTAAATGTGTTTCTTGTGTTTCGCTGGAATATCAGAGCACCATACCTCTTTGTCATTCATATAGTCATCCAATCTATAGTAAGCTTTTTTACATAACGTTTGCTTTACACATTCTTTAAACTTTCTCTCAGGTAATTGCACTATATTGTCAGGTATTTTGTTGTAGTATCGTATACACAGACCAACGAAAGATGTATTGACTTTAGTTAATCTAGTATATGGTTGATCAATTTTATGCTTATTTCTAGTATTAAAATTATGCCTGTCACAAATTTTAGGTAATTGATGAATGTTCTTTCTAGCATACATTATATTTTCATAGATATACTGGCATGGCACTGTCATAATGTTGATTTCCTTGAACAGTTCTCTCAGGGAATCACGAGTCTTCAGGCAATAAATTGCTCTTATAGCCCTTTTTTGTAAAACGAATATTGAATGTATATCAGCTGCTCGGCCCCAAAGCAGTATGCCATAAGACATAATGCTATGGAAGTAGCTAAAGTAAACCAGCCTTGCAGTAGCTACATCAGTAAGTTGTCTGATTTTTCTAACAGCATATGCAGCCGAGCTCAATCGACCAGAAAGAGCCGTTATATGAGGTCCCCATTGAAGTTTAGAGTCTAGTGTTAACCCTAAGAAAACTGTACTATTTACAAAATCTAATGGTTCATTATTCAATACTATGTTATGTGAAGTAGACCTTACATTTGGTAGTGCAAATTTAATACATTTAGTTTTTTTGGCGTTTAGGACTAGATTGTTAACAGTAAACCATGCATGAATCTGTCGAAGTGCATCATTGACTTCGTTATAATTTTGTGATTTCCTACTTACATTGAATATTAATGAAGTATCATCAGCAAATAACACAATCTTTGACAGATTCTTCACCACAGAAGGAAGGTCATTAATATAAATAAGGAATAAAAATGGCCCCAATATGGACCCTTGAGGTACGCCAATTTTGACAACAGATCCCAGTGATTTCGTCCTGTTTACTTGTACCTTTTGAATCCTGTTTTCCAAATATGACCTAAGTAGTTTAAGTGAATTATTCTTAACACCGTAATGTTCAAGTTTTAGCAACAATGTGCTATGATCTACGCAATCAAATGCTTTGGATAGATCACAGAAGATACCAATAGCATCTTCAGATTTTTCCCACGCGCAAAAGATGTATTTTAAAAGTGCAGTCCCGGCATCCGTTGTACTGCGCCCTTTCGTGAAACCAAATTGATGGTCATGTAGTAAGTTATTTCTATTGAAGTGTGAAAGCATCTGATTGAGTATGACCTTCTCAAAAATTTTACTAAGTACAGGTAAGACTGATATTGGTCTAAAATTACTGGGATCCTTTTTGTCACCAGCTTTGAATAATGGAACTACTTTACTTTTTTTCATTAAGTCAGGAAATGTACCATGATCGACACAATCATTGAATATAACAGCTAAATATGGAGATATAGTATCAATGATCGCACTACAGACTTTTACTGACATTCCCCATAGGTCCTCAGTGGTTTTCATTTTAATACATCTCTCGTAAACTTTGAGCCCAGATACACAAACTCCTTCACTTGTTCGACTTGTTCACCACCTATTAATATAGTACACTCTGTCATACATCCTTCTCTTTCAAGTACCATTACTTTCGTCTTGCTTACATTTACTTTCATTCCTTTCCTGTCCAAAGCCACATTCATCATTGTTACCATCTCCTGCAACTCGTCAGCAGATGACGCACGTACAACTTGGTCATCAGCGTAGAGAAGACATTTGATGAGTAACTCATTCATTCTCAGTCCACACATACTCTCTTTCAGATCAATCAAACAATTATCCATGAACAGTTTAAACAGCCAAGGTGACGCTACACATCCCTGCCTAACACCTTTTTCGATGCTAAACCATTCAGTGTGCGCCCCGTTTATTCTGACACAAGCACTGGAATCCTCATAGAGAGATTTCAGTGCTTGAATCAGATGCCCGTTTACCCCATACAAAGACAATGCTGACCACAATTCATTCCTCACCAATCGGTCATAGGCCTTTTCCAAATCCACGAACGCGCAGTAGACTTTTTGGTTTTTAGCCAAAAACTTTTCAGCTATGCACCGCAAGGAAAAGACCTGATCTGTACATACCATTCCCTTTCTAAATCCCGCTTGTACATCCCATATTTTTTCATCAGTATCTTTCATCACTCTTTCAATCAAAACCTTTGCATACAGTTTGCCGACGACACTAAGAAGGCTTATCCCGCGGTAATTTTTGCAGTCCTGTTGTGACCCTTTTCCCTTGTACAGCGGCACAATCACAGCCTTGCACCAGTCACCTGGTACTTGGCTGTTCGTCCAACACAGGTTGAAAAGGCGGTTTATCTTATTTATTCAGTAAGTCTAAGTACCTGTTGCAGAAAGCTATAGATTAACTTCAAAGACGCTTAATGCAAATGGCAGCAAAACAACTACAGCTAAAATATAACCAGTTTAGCCCTTACATCCGTTTTAGGTCCAAACTAGACTTAGGGTACCTAGCACCGACACTCCGACAGGTTTGGTAATTAGGTCCGACTTTCAAGGCTGTCCTCGATTTGGTAAACTAGCAAGTGAAAGAAATTTGTGGCTACGAATGAAACATTTAAGTCTTACTATTAGTTGCAGAATGCATTTTTAAAATAAAGCTTTGATAGATTTATTGTTGGCATTTACTGTTTTCATGGTAAAGTGACAGCAGCGATAGATTTAAAGAAGTCTTCACTTTAAAATATACTTTGTAAGTGGTTTAGTGGTGGAAGGGCTTTTGTGCAAAGTCCCTTGCTTGCTTTTCTCTGCCATAAAGCAGCAGTGTTTGCACTTCTGTGTTTCGGTTTGGAGGGCAAGGGAGCCAGGGTACAGGCACATGAGACACACCATCTTCGTTCTCAGGGTGGGCAACGTGCATTGCTGTCTTGTTTCAATTATGCTACTAATAAGACAGTGGGTGCTATGGGCGGTAGTGGCCCACAAGCTCGCTTGCTTACTTGTAAAACAAAAAAAACTTAGATATATCCAATGAGTGAACTAAACTAACTTTACATTTATCACACTAGATCAATAATAAAATAAAGACACTAAGCGCGGAATTTTGCGTTTCAGGAAGGATCTTACGCTATACTTTTATTAATTTTGTATGCAAGGCAGCAAAAATGTTATTTAGCGCGAGTGCTTTGTATTGAAAATTTAATACTCGAGCAAGCGAAAAACTCTAGGATTGAGCAACGAGCGAAGCGACTGATTCGAAAGAAGAATACTGAGCGTAGCGAGGGTTTCAAAGCACGAGATGCGAAATAACTTTGCTGCACACAATTTTTAACCGACTCCGAAAAGGAGGAGGTTCTATGTTCCACTGTATGTATTTTTTTTTCATCTCACTACAACTAGGAAAATGCTAAAGAATAGCGCCAGTAACTTATACCATAATTCATCCTCCATCCATCCTTTATACCAAATAGTTTTTTTAGGGTACCGTACCTCAAAATAAAAAAAACGGAACCCTTATAGGATAACTTTGTTGTCCGTCTGTCTGTCTGTCAAGACCCTTTTTCTCACGAACGGGAAGAGATATCAGGTTGAAATTGATAACGAATATTAAGGTCCATAAACTACACAAGATCTGAAAATTCTAATTTTTTACAACGACTCAATCAAAAGATATGGCTTTTTATGTCCTCATCTCCATACATTTATGCAAAAAAGCAAAACCTACAGGGTACTTCCCGTTGACCTAAAATTATAAAATTTGGCAAGAAGCTAGGTCTCACAGTACAAATAAAGGGAAAAGTCTAAAATCATTAAATATTTCAATTTTTCTCACAATTAATTGTAACCAATTAAGGTGAGCTCCCGTTTCAAGAACCTTTATATAAAAGAGGGGTCTAAAAGAGCAAAAGCTTTTAGTATATCATATGGTAGATAGGTACGGAACCCTTAGGGCGCGAGTCCGACTCGCACTTGGCCGGTTTTTTTAAGCATTTCTTGAAAATAGTGCGTTTAGAAACCGTATACAGCGCCATCTGTTGGTGGGTTTTGGTTAACATTATACAGAGCGAAGCTCGGTCGCCCAGGTTCAAAATGTTCTAATATAAGTGTAAATTATTTACACGAAGGACCTCATTAATTTGATACGTCCAAACTGACACGGTGACCTATACAAAGCGATGCGTGAAGGTACGTTGCAAAAGATCTATGAACGAACATTCCCTCTTAGCAAATGTGAGGCAATAATGCAGTAAGGTAGGTACTTAGAGATGTCAACAGAAATTTCTTGTTTGAATATAGGTACTTAGCCACGATCACACCTAGCTGAATTCAAAGACTAATTCAAGAGTAAACACGCGTGCGTTGTAGATAGGAGATATTGACAGAAAAATTTACGCAAATGAACTTAGGAGCTATTTTCACTATGTAATTTCTAACCAAATAATACGAAAAGCAGTTTGGTGGTCTTACTAGTACATGCGAAATCGTATTTTAAATCCATATACGTAAGAATCACAAAAATTTCAAAATCTCAGTTAGGAGGTCATTACACTTCGTCGTCGATATATTCATCACTTTTCGTTAAAAAACTGCTCAAGTGAAACGTATTTAGCTCTTATCAGCCCCTTAAAAGGGTACGCTATTATAGACACTGAGTTTGGCGTTTAGCAAACTGCAATTGATCACATTCCGCAATGTGTTTTCGTTGCGACACTGTAATTTGAACTGTTACCCACGCATCCGAATGCAATGCAGTTTCCGTTAGATTGTTAGCTAGTTATCATATAACATTCGCTAAAAAGCCGATATGTTAAACATCTGAAATATTTAGACACAAACACGTGTCACTGTTAAGGCGATTCCCAACGCCGACGACCTTGAGCGTTCGTGCGTGCCTAGCTAGTATGTGCAATGCTTGTACCCACCCTCGCATGCCTACCTCTACCCGCTCGTAAACATCGCATCAAAACGGTCGACCGAGCACTGCTCCATCCAAAAAAACATTGCCATATTTTAAATCAAATGAGCAATACTCTCCTTTTTTGCGCCAATCACTCTACCCGTACCGGAAGACGTCGCTAAGCTAGCCCCTCATAAGATGGCCCGACGATCTGGTCAAGGTCGCGAGATGCCGCTGGATGCGAGCAGTGCAAGACAGGTCGTCATGGAGATCTTTAGGGGAGGCCTATGTCCAGCATTGGACGTCTTTCGGCTGATATGATGATGATGACTCTGATCCTGAGGAGTTGATTTAACCTAAAAGACAGAGATGAGGTTTCGGCGACATAAAAAGTAACCTCGGGAATCAACCGTAGGCATGGAATTCCACATTTTGGCTGTCTTTATCAAGAGGTTTTTTTTTATGTCACAGGTGGGCAAACGAGCAGGTGGGCCACCTGGTGGTAAGTGGTCACCACCGCCCATGACACTCACTGCCTTATTTGTGAAATAATTTGACACTAAAAATACAGCAAAGCGCGTTACCAACCCTGAGAACTAAGATGATATGTCTCGTGTGCCGATAATTTCACTGGCTCCCTTGCCCTTCAAACCGAAACACAGCAGTGCAAACACTGCTGCTTTACGGCAGAAAAAGGCAAGGGGGTGGTACTTCCCCAGACGGACTTTGCACAAAAGCCCTACCACCTACAAAACGTATTTTGAAAAAATTTGCAAAACGCTTTGTGCGAATATGGCATCAATCACATTCTGCAACCGTTGCGAAAATGTAATTCTGCTACTAGAACTTCCGAACCAAACTGCAACACCATTCCGTTGCAATCGCTCATTTTCTAATTATCGCTGTATTAATAAAGTGGTAATAAATGGTCTTTCAAATATGCAAAGGATTATTCGTACTCTTATTTTGTTTGTGCCAGCTTAATTTAGGCTGTAAATAGGTACGACGATCCCTCTAATAGTATAGGCAACGAAGCAGGTGACCCCAACATACTCGTAATTCTCTCAGGCAGATTTTATTTGACAGGATAATAAAGTATCATGAATCAAAGTAAATTCAAAATATCCAAAAAAAAAATTACAGAAAAAAAATTTCATACATTTTTTGTAATTTTTGTATGGAAAATTTAAAAGTATGGATTTTCTTTGGATTTTTACTTTCGAGCGGAGCGATTCGTGAAAAAAAAAGTTTTTCTAATTTTCTCAAAAATGTGTTCTATATCACTTATACATCATAAAAAACAAGTCTCCCAAAAATGTCAATCCGTCGGTCGGTCGGTCGGTCGGTCTGTCCGTCACGCTTTGGCCTAGCGGCTAAACGAATGGTCCGATTGACACCATATTTGGAATTTAAGAGTTTTATGCAAATCCGTCGAAGGATTTTGAGTGGTTTCCTGCTGGCTCTCATTTTGAGGGTAGCTGTCATACAACGAAAATGAAAAATTTTAATTTTCGCAAAAACGGCTCTTAAAATCTTGATGAAACTTTGCATGACCAAGCATCTCCATTTAAGTTATTTGCGGCAGTATCAACTGGTCCCTAGAAATTCATATAAGGGGTGTTCCCTTGCTACTAAATTTTTTAAATGTGATTTACTCAAAATCGGTTTCGTTGAGCTTATTTTGATGTTCTACAATTTGGATTCTAAATTGGTTTTCTACCTAACTGCATATTTCATTAAATCATTTTTACATAAATCTAGTTGGTATAGGTAAGTTTGTATTTTCATATTATTTGTATGGAATTACAAACTTAAGTTTGCAGTTGGTACTTATTTACTGCTACCGCAGCCTTTATAATACTGTAGTTAGAGCATTCGGCTCTTGATCCGGAGGTTCTGGGTTCGACTCCCGGCGGGGATACTGTTGAATGATGACTCTCGTATATCGCGAGAAAGTAAGTACAGTGCTGCTGTACCATTTATTTTATAGAAGGTTTGTCTCATTTAGTGTAATACCCCAGCAAAGTTTCATCGACTGAGGATTTAATGCGGGGTCTTCATACAACGATCCGCTTCGTTGCCTAGACTATCCTATACTATTAAATGAGCAATATTTGTCTAAAGATTTGTACCTATTTTTGTATGTTTGTATGTTTGTAATGAATAGGCTCCGAAACTACTGGACCGATTTGAAAAATTCTTTCACCATTAGAAACCTGTATTATCCGGGATGAACATAGGCTATAAAATATTTTAAAAAAGTTAGGGTTCCGTATGAAAACTTCGATAATGTAACCCAAGGTGTGAAAAAAATACTAAATAGCATCCTTATATCGAGTACGCTGCCGAAACTATTAACAATAGAGCAAAGTAATGTGCTACAGAATTATAGAAGCCATCAATATCTACAAAAAGTCCGCAATACCATATGTCTAACTATTACAGTTATGTCACAATAACTACTTTTTCATGTTAAAATATGTAATAGTAACGCCGGTACAAACTATATAGGCCACATTATTAGTACCTATTAATCCTTATCCAAATAAATGATTTCGTATTCAAGGCTATATCAGTACCTGTAAATAACTTTTTGAATTATTCAAATCGGACATACCATTCAAAAGTTATCATGAGTGTAATCGTTATCAAAATTGAAATTAAAGAAACAGCGCCCTAAGTGACTGTAATGGTTTTATCTACAACAGAGAATACGAGTAGACACAAAAAATTTGACTGGTCAAGTGCGTGTCGTTCCGTGTGGTAGCGGCAAAGAATAGTGCCAACCCATCTCAACCTGTAGGTGTCGTAAGAGGCGACTAAGGGTTTACAAACCGGAAGATGGGCAGCGACATCTTTCCGTGTATCGCACCATCTTACATACTGCGGTCACCAACAACCGCGGTCCATGGTGCCAGCAGCCTTAATGCTAACAAGCGTGGTGACTAAGATACTTCCCCTCCACATTCTTCTAGCAAGGGCTCGAATTCTGGAGGGAGCTCCCTGTCCTGTAGTGGACGTATTATGGGATGTTATGATGGTTTTGATGAAGTGCGTGTCGGCTCGAGCGAATTTAATGCACTTCTGCGTGACTAAGAAGGTATGACTGCCCATAACTAGGACAGTATTTTTACCTTAGTGGTACGGAACCCTCGGTGGGAGTCCAACTTGCGCTTGGCTGGTTTCTTTAGTAACCCCCGATGCAACAAGAACCTATATCTACCCGTGCGAAGCCGGGGCGAACCGCTAGTATAATATATATATATATATTTGTAATCGGTTTCTCGAAAACGATTTCGATGAAATTTAGCATACGGGGGTTTTTGGGGGCGAAAAATCGATCTAGCTGGGTCTCATGTCTGGGAAAATTCGTTTTCCCTGTGTTCTTAAGCATTTGCGTTTTAGACAAAAACCTATAGCGCCATCTGTTGGCGGGTAGCATAGCTTGCTCACCCAATGATATTTTGATGTTGTGGCAGCTATTGTAGAGCGAAGCTCGGTCGACCAGGTACTAAGGGGTAATTCAACATCCGCACGACCACACAGAGATCGAACAAAACTTTCACTTTTATTTACTAACTCTTGACCGCGACTTCGTCTGCATGTTACATCTCACTTCTCATCTCACAAATTATAAATGCGAAAGTATGTGTGTTTGTTTGTACCATAAACGGCTGAAACGATTTCGATAAAATTTGGGAGGTCGATAGATCAAGCACTGGACATAGATTACAATTTTTCTTGGAAAATGCATGGTTTCTGTATGAGACACTAGCTAGAATGACACAAAGACTGTATAACGCGAGCGAAGCCGAGGGTAAAAGCTAGTAAAATATATACCAGTATTTAAGGCAAACTGTTAGCTATCAAACAAAAAAAGTTTCATTAAAATCGGTTCAGTAGTTTTTGCGTGATGCTCAAATAAATAAATAAACAAACAAAAAGTTTAAAAAAAAAACCGGCCAAGTGCGAGTCGGACTCGCGCCCTAAGGGTTCCATACCTACCTATCTACCATATGATTTACTAAAAGCTTTAGCTCTTTGACTTTAAAAACTCCGCGACCATCAAACTTGACCCCTCTTTTATAGAAAAGTTCTTGAAACGGGAGCTCGCCTTAATTGGTTACTATTAGTTGTGAGAAAATTTGAAATATTTAATAATTTTAAACTTTTCCCTTTATTTGTACTGTGAAATTTAGCTTCCTGCCAAATTTCATAGTTTTAGGTCAACGGGAAATACCCTGTAGGTTTTGCTTTAGTGCTTATATGTATGGAGACGAGGACATAAAAAGTCATATCTTTTGATTGCATCGTTGTAAAAAAAAAATCAGATCTTGTGTGGTTTATGGACCTTAATATTCGTTATCAATTTTAACCTGATACCTCTACCCGTTCGTGAGAAAAAGGGTCTTGATAGACAGACAGACGGACAACAAAGTGATCCTATAAGGGTTCCGTTTTTTTATTTTGAGGTACGGAACCCTAAAAAAGTGATTTGGATTCAGGGGCATATAAATAGCAAAACGTGATATTTTTTTATAAATATCTTCAACGTACAGACAAAATTAATTTACGATTTTGATCTTTGATTTTATAATGGTAGAGAAAGATGATAGGGAACATGCACAAATTTTTTTTATTTAAGAAATTTATTCTCATTCATGTAATAAACAGACTTGTAAAACTATTTTTCGAATAACTATAATATTAAAAAAGATATAAGCCATCGAAGATTTGTTTCTGTCTCTTTCAAGCAAAACGAAATTTAATATGGAGTTTATATGGGCGTAGTGAATTGTGACGTCACTATTCATGTCGGATCTCTCTGTCTAATTAGTAGTTTTAAATGCTTATATCGGTTGTATTTCTCAGTCAATTTTAATTTTAATTTCACATTTTGTCATCTCTACTACGGTATTTTCATATTTTATTAATAAATGCGACTAATAAAATTTATGCATGTTCCCTATTCCAAGCAGATGGAGCCGCGGGCGCGAGCTTGTAATATTATATGACTATTGTAAAAAACGTACCTATACTACCTATAAGCAAATTGTTATGACCTTTTAGTAGGTAAACAGATAGTACTACTACAACCCCACTCCGCCGTCAGTTAATAATAATTTCATCTGTGCCCTGTGTGGAAAGGAACACAGACTTCGAACAAAACTTACACTTTTATTTTCCTATAATTGCACGCAGACGAAGCTACGAGCGCGGCCGCTATAGTAATATTATGTATGACTAATGTAAAAATGAGTAGGTACAGGTACTTCCTATAAGCAAATTGATATGACCTCTTTATATGAGGCGCAGATTTTTTGTACATTTATAAAGATTATCTAATTCTAAAGCGTATATAAGTTCGCAAAAACCGAAGGTGATGCACTCTTAGGTAACCTTTTACCAACTGGTTTTTATTCAGCTTTTTTATTTTGATTCTGGTGGATAGGTACGTACTAAGAATCGTGGGTGCTTGCCTAATGAGGCATTAGAAAAACTAAATGGCATGGTAAAACTGATCCCACCAAAAACATAACTGTTAAAAAGGGGGCCAAGTTCCTATCGGCTAATTGTTTGCCTAAAAAAGGGTTGAAATCCGATCCAATGCCAAGTTTAGATGCACTTTAATATCGATCATAATCGTCTTCATCAGCAGCCTGATCCACTAGTAAACATTTGCCATTCCCAAGACTCGCCACCACATCCAGTCCTCCGCCTTCCGAATCCAGCCACTATCCGCCACCTTATTCACGTCAACGGTTCATCTTGCCGAAATTCACTTTACCACACACCCAACTTAAAATATGGTATAGCTGTGAAAATACGCAGGTACGTTGAAAATAATATCTAAAATGAAATACTTCTAAATTTGAACTTGGCAGGTTTTTGTGCTGTGAGTAACACTTGATTAATTATGTAATTAGATTTATCCTACTAATATCATAAACGCGAAAGTTTGTAAGTATGGATGGATGTTTGTTACTCTTTCACGTAAAAACTACTGTATGGAGTTTAATGAAACTGTACAATAACATAGCTTATACATCAGAATAACTCATAGGCTACAATTTATAAACCTGCGCAGACAAAGTCGCTGGCACCAGCTAGTTATTTATATAACTAAATTAACCTGCTAAGTTCAAATTCAAAAGTATTTCATTTTAGATATTATTTTCAACGTACCTGCGTATTTTAACAGCTATACCATATTTTAAGTTGGGTGTATGGTAAAGTGAATTTTGGCCAGATGAACCGTTGACGTGAATAAGGTGGCGGATAGTGGCTGGATGCGGAAGGCGGAGGACTGGATGTGGTGGCGAGTCTTGGGAATGGCAAATGTTTACTAGTGGATCAGGCTGCTGATGAAGACGATTATGATCGATATTAAAGTGCATCTAAACTTGGCATTGGATCAGATTTCAACCCTTTTTTAGGCAAACAATTAGCCGATAGGAACTTGGCCCCCTTTTTAACAGTTATGTGTTTGCCGGGATTTCATTTCTTTTTGTTCAGTTTGCTATATTATATTTATAGTAACTATCGCAACGTTGTTTGTATTTTCATAGTTTCGTTAAAACATAGGTACTTGTTTTCATGCATGACTAAGTCTGACCTTCTAGAAATACTACCTTTTTAATATTTGGTACATTAATTTTAGTCTGACTCGCACTTTACAATTTTCCATTTTCCAAATTTTTCCTTTACTTTAATGCTAACGACTACCCCGATGCAAAATTTCAGATTTGTAGGTCTCACAGCAGTATGACCAACAATTTTATGCATAGTAATGACTATATCCTGACTCGCACTTGACTAATTTCCAATTTTCAAATTATTGCTATACTTTTTAAAATGCTTACGACTATCCCCATGCCAAATTTCAGATTTTCAGGTCTTAGAGAAGTATTACCAATAATATTTTATACATAATTTTGACTAAAACCCGACTCGCACTTGACCAATTTCTATTTTTTTGAATTTTGCTATTACTTTTATCCTAACGACTACCTAAATGCCAAATTTCATAACGCTAGGACAATTGGAAGTGGCCTGGAGGTTTTGATTACCGGAAACTTGTTTACTATTATATATTCTGTGTTACCGGTCAGTGAGTCAGTCAGTCAAAATTAGCTATTTTCACGGGGTCATATTTCAGGATCTACTTACTGTAGCTATATCTATGAAATTTGGCAAATTGCTTCATAAGTATATGATTATGTAGGTACAGTTTTATCTCTGTACTGAGCTACAGGGGGTTCAAAAGTGGGTCGAAACGGTTCGTGTAAATAGTGCACGGCATGCGCGTGGCCTGTTGCGGGAACTTGGCCTGCGCATTGCCGCCGTGCGCTTAGATTTCATCAGCTACTGCAACATTTTAGCTGACACGTGTAATAGTACGGTCAACCGCACGTTGGTAGAAACTTTTTCAACTCTATTACCACGCCATAAGGTCCAAAAGTGTTTCTAATGACGTGCTGTTGAGTGTACATACATTGCTTATCGAGAAGAGGAAGGGACCGATTCCCAACGAGGGTGTCGTTTGAGGCCTGAGGCGCAGCCCAAAAACGACAAAAAATTAAAACACGAATTTAAAGATTCTGAACTTCATTCTCTTATATTTTATGGCATTCATATCTCTTTACGAGTATTTCGCTTATTGTCAAAAAAGATCTTCATTGATATTTGATTTTTAATTACCTACGGAAAAGTGCAAGTGGCCAAGTAGCATTTCGCGCACTTCAAAACTTTTTGGGTTTAGGCAAGAAGGTCATCGACCAACATTGACCTATGTTAAAAAAACAGCACGTTAGAAATCGATTTTCATATAATATTCCATCCCGCATATTTGTAAGATTGTAAAGATGTACATTCTTCCTTATTTAAAAAAAAACCAGACAAGTGCGAGTCGGACTCGCGCACCGAGCGTTCCGTATCACTAAGGTAAAAATACCGTCTTAGTTATGGACGCGCAGTCACGCAGAAGAGTATTAAATGCGCACGAGTCCGACACGCACTTGACCAGATTTTTATTATTTGTTGTTATTTGACCGCAGACGTCCGTTTGATCACTTCATTAATGAGTTCAAAAGCAACAACTTTCATTCTACGACTTTTGCAACGACGCACAAAAAAGTTTCCATACAAAAGGTGCTGGTCACTTACGTTACTTTGTATGGGCTGTGTCTGGTTGTTGCTAAAGTCGTATAACTAAAGTTGTTGCTTTTTTTTTATGTGACAAGTGTGCAAACGAGCAGGAGGGACACCTGATGGAAAGTGGTCACCACCGCCCATAGAGCCCGCTGTCTTATTAGTGGCATAACTTGACACTAATAAGACAGCAAAACACGTTGCCCACCCTGAGAGCTATGATGGTGTGTCTCGTGTGCCAGTAATTTCGCTAGCTCCCTCGCCCTTCAAACTAAAACACAGCAGTGCAAACACAACTATTTTACGGCAGAAATAGGCAAGGGGGTGGTACTTCCCCAGACGAACTTTGCACAAAAGAGGGCTTTTACACACCACCTACAAGAAGTGAGCCAATGCATATCAGGTACAAAAAATCAACCCTGTCACTGTTACATCCAGTATATTATTCAACCTTGGCAACATTTTCTGTCGCTGCAATATCCTAAACAAATAGGTCTTTCGGTTCAAGATAACTTAAAAGTGACATCTAAGTGCCACTTTGCACTTGCAATAATACGGCCAATTGGAAATGTACACATATTATTTTGCATTGTTTATTCAGTTGAAGGTTGTATGGAGAAACAGTATTAAGAAGACCTTCAGAATTTGTGGACAAATAAGCAAGAATCGTGGTTTGATGAATAAAAAAAAAACGGCCAAGTGCGAGTCGGACTCGCGCCCTAAGGGTTCCCTACCTATCAACCATATGATATACTAAAAGCTTTAGCTCTTTGATTTTAAAAACTCCGCGACCATCCAACTTGACCCCTCTTTTATAGAAAAGTTCTTGAAACGCGAGCTTACATTAATTGGTTACTATTAGTTGTGAGAAAAATTTAAATATTAAATGATTTTAGACTTTTCCCTTTATTTGTACTGTGAGACTTCTTGCCAAATTTCATAATTTTAGGTCAACGGGAAGTACCCTGTAGGTTTTGCTTTTTTTGCAAAAATGTATGGAGATGAGGACATAAAAAGCCACATCTTTTGATTGTGTCGTTGTAAAAAATTTAAATTTTCAGATCTTGTGTGGTTTATGAACCTTAATATTCTTCATCCATTTCAACCTGATACCTCTTCTCGTTCGTGAGAAAAAAGGTCTTGACAGACAGACAGACAGACGGACAACAAAGTGATCCTATAAGGGTTCCGTTTTTTTATTTTGAGGTACGGAACCCTAAAAACATATTTCATTTACCGGAGAGGGAAGAATAGCACGTATTTCTCCATACAAAAAGAGAAAATGTTTTTCCACTCCTGAATATTTTCCGATCTCCATGATTTTTAAGTATGCACTTGACAAAATAAAAGACTAGGTTTTATAGGGTTGATTTTTTCCAAAATTTACAATGGATTCAAACTTATAGGCACCCCAAAAAACCTAATTTCATTGCTGGGAGGCTTGGTTATGTTAATTGCAATATCCTTACTTCAACGAGCATGTATGCCGAATTCGTCTTTGCTTTAGTAAAGTTACATATTGTAAAGAATATTTCTCGACCTTCCATAAAAAAATCTCAATTCAAGTATAATGGCAAACTAACTAAAAGGTAAGTAAATGAGTTCCTCCATGATCCAATCTAGTCATTCGTAATCGCAAATTAATTATTAATCTAATTTATGAATTTCTTATTATCAATTTTATTATTTACACAATGATATTTACAATGTTACCTATTTAATTTTGATGTTTTATTATGTTGACAATTTAATTTAAATTTAATTTTCTTTTAATTCTATATTATTATTGACAATTTAATTTCCTCTGACAATTTGACAATTTAATTGACAATTCGATATAATTAATTTTTTTTTAATGTCTCTTACTGCATGCCTCACAATGCGATGCCCTAATATAGGTATTAACTGCTACAATTAATTAATTTTTTATAACTTTAAGCTGTACAATGTAAGCATGAATAAATGAAATTAAATGAAAAAACCATGCTCATGTTTTATTTAACTTACAGCCCGTATTAGTAAATAAACAATAAAGTGGTACAGTCAGCGACAGGTCAAGCTTGCCAACCAAGCTTGCTAGCCCATACGGCTATTAAAATAAGAACGGTATTAAGTCCAATTTGTCAACCTTGTTGTGCTCTTGACTGTACCAATGTAGTTAGGTTGGTTATTATATTAGCTATTACCGTGGCTGCACGAAGCAGGTTTGTGCACTTTCTAAGTTTCTAGCGGTTATGCACTAAGTAGCTTTAGGTAAACAGTTAACAAGAGTTGCCAGAACGATTGGAAATAAACAAATTTATCCATTTTCAGGTTTAATGAACAAGCTTGCACATTAAATAGATACCTATCGGGGGACACGGCAGTGCCCCCCGCAAGTCGAGCAAAAAAAAAAAAACAACGGGGTGCGGCCGTACCATCCTTTTCTCGACGCAATTCAGGCCATTATGGATAAAACTAGAAGCCTGTTTTTTTTAGTAACCAAACAGGCATGGTATAAACACGGTATATTTTAAATTTCATTCAATTTGAACCAGTAGTTTAAGAATTATAGCAAATCAAATTTACTCAATTTTGTCACTGACTGACTGACCGATCATCAAAACTCTAAGGCACTTCTAGCAGACATACTCGTAGAAGCTTCAAATTTAGAACGGAATTATTGTTTACTGTATAAATCAAGGAAAAACTAAATTATTTTAACATTTTAGTGTAGTTTTCTAGTTTTACCATCTACATAAATAACTTTGTATTCCCATATAAACATATAGGACTAGCTGACCCGGCGAACTTTGTTCCGCCTTCAGGCAATAAATAAGCATATTTTATTTTTTATTAAGTAATTTTTTTTTCCCTGCCCCTACCCCTGCCCTTACCCCTACCCTTAACCCTGCCCCTGCCTCTTCCCTAACCCTACCATCCTATATCCTTCTCCTGGTTCTAAGCTACCTCCCCACCAATTTTAAACCAAATCGGTTTAGCCATTCTTGAGTTGTACGGTTCTCCTACCCCTACCATCCTATATCCGTCTCCTGGTTCTAAGCTACCTCCCCACCAATTTCCAACCAAATCGATTCAGCCATTCTTGAGTTATACGGTTCTCCTACCCCTACCATCCTGTGTCCTCCTGGTTCTAAACTACCTCCTCACCAATTTTCAACCAAATCGGTTTAGCAGTTCTTGAGTTATGAAAAGTGTAACTAACACGACTTTCTCAGCCATTCTCTTACCCCTATCATCCTATATCCTTTTCCTGGTTCTAAGCTACCTCCCCACCAATTTTCAACAAAATTAGTTCAGTTGTTCTTGAGTTATACCGTTCTCCTACCCCTTCCCCTACTCCTACCATCCTATTTCCTTTTCCTAGTCCTAAGCTACCTCTCCAACCACAGAACTATATTATCTGTGTCTCCAACAATTTTCAACCAAATCGGTTCTGCCGTTCTTGGGTTATAAATAGTGTAACTAACACGACTTTCTCTTTATATAGATAGATATGCGTTTTCCCGTGGGAACGAAGTGTTTTGCCATGGTAAAAAGTAGCCTATATGTTATTCCAGGATCTAACCTATATGTGTGCCAAGTTTCAATAAAATCCATTCAGTAGTTTTTGCGTGAAAGAATAACAAACATCCATCCATACTAACAAACTTTCGCGTTTATAATATTAGTAGGAAGAATGATTACAAAGTTACACTTGCAGCGAATGAAGCAGTGTACCTGTAATGTATAATATACTAGAATAATAGGTGTAGAAAGGTAGAATAATTGGTGTAGATAGGTACCTAGATATAATTATATTTTAAAGTAACTTGTAAAATGGTCAACGGAAGACTACCTACAAAAATAAGAAAAGCTCTTAAGACAGAGATCTTTATGAAAAACCGTTGTTAGTATTCAAGAAGTAGAAGGTACCGGAAAGGAAAATAGTAGGATTATCTACAAAAAGAAATGAGATGCCATCAAAAACATAACTTGTAAAAAACCAAGCCTCGCACGCAACTCAGTTCTTCTACCGTAAAAAGTTGTGAGATCCATGTAATACCAAGTCGCTAATTTATTTAGTCCCTACTTAAGGGTCCTTTTGTTTTAAGTTATTACATAATCAGCTAATCTAACAACATCTTATAGTGATCATATCAATATTAAAAATCTTATGCCATAGCATGAAAACACAATGTAGCTCACAATTAATACAATTAGTAATAAGTTATTATCAAATGAGATTGTTTAGTGCGATTGCTAAGTCGATCTATTGATTTAAAACATAAGATTTTAAATATTGATATGGTCACTATAAGATGTTGTTAGATTAGCTAATTATGTCATAACTTAAAACAAAAGGACCCTTAAGTAGGGACTAAATAAATTAAGCGACTTGGTTTATTACATGGATCTCACAACTTTTTACGGTAGAAGAACTGAGTTGCGTGCGAGGCTTGGTTTTTTTTTTACAAGTTATGTTTTTGATGGCGTACCTTTTTCGTTTAGACATTCAAGAATGAAAAAGAAAACATGACTTTATCATATCAATGTATTCGCGCCCTTAAAAAAATAAACTAGAAAACTTTTTCTTAAAAAAATTATTTGATTTAGTTTTGAAGTTCCTCGTTTTTTTTTTTCTAAATAGAACGCGAGTTTTGTATTATGAAATATAAAAAAAAAAGATTCTGTGTACTGGCAATACTTGTTAGTAATTTAGTGCCTTCCGAAGAAAGTAGCCAACTAGAAAGTTAGTACTAATTGGTTTAGCTCTAAGTAAAGCATTTTTTTTCTTTATTAAACTTGTATTAACAATGGAATAACACGTAGGTAGGTACTACATACCATCCTATACATACCCATTGGTGTCGTAAGAGGCGACTAAGGACTATTATTCAATCTGTGACTGAGGGTTATAAACTGGAGGATGGGCAGCAGCATCCTCCTGTATATCATACCATCTTACTTACTGCGGTCACCTACAACCGCGATCCATGGTGCCAGCCGTAACGCTGACAAGCGAGGTGGTGAATATCGTACACACATTATTCCAGCAAAATCACTTTACAAACAGGTAGGTAGAAATATCACAATTTTTAAGACTTTTTACATATGATTTAGAGGTCATTAATTTGTTTACAAAGCCCCATCATTGTCTTTCGTGAACTCTGTAAAACACACGTAGGTACCTATGGTTAAAGATCAGTATACAAATATTTGTTAAGGTTTTAAAAAACCTTCCGTTGCCACAAAAAATATACAAAGAGACTTTGTTTTGATAATAATGTATCATTATGTCAATATACTGTTAGAATATTATGAGTCAAATGGTATGTTGTTTTAGCGATAACTAAACGAAATAATTCCCGTCCCGTGTGGTGCCGGCAAAGAATACTACCATCCCATACATACCCGTAGGTGTCGTAAGAGGCGACTAAGGATTATAAACTGGAGGATGGGCAGCAGCATCCTCCTGTGTATCATTTTACTTACTGCCGTCACCTACAACCGCGGTCCATGGTGCCAGCCGTAACGCTGACAAGCGAGGTGATTATGTTACTTCCCTCCTCCACATTTTTCCAGCAAAAGCTAGAATTCTGGAGAGAGCTCCCTATCCTGTGGTGGACGTTTCATGGGATGTTATGATAACACGAAATAATTTGAATATAACGGTAGTTAAATATTTGCTAGTATCGCTAGTTAAGAGGGTAGCCTAGTCCGAGAAATATTTATTAGTACAAACTATTGATATCGCGCTGCGCCCTAACAATCCTCCCATAGTGGGCTTAAACTCTAAAGCCACGATCTCACCTAGATCAAATGAGTGCGACTTCTGTAAACTTGTTTACTATTATATATTCTGTGGCTGAATTCAAAGACTAATTCGGCATACATTGCTGGGAGGCTTGGTTATGTAAATTGCAATATCCTTACTTCAACGAGCAATGTATGCCGAATTAGTCTTTGAATTCAGCTAGGTGTGATCGTCGTGGCTTAAGCTGTAGGTTACCCTTACAGCTGTAGGTTACCCTTACAGCTCTAGGTTATGGTATGGCCCACGATACATTTTGCCCGCACTCCTAAACTCTCGCGTTCTATACATACCTACTACCTTCATAAAATCACACCTCTCTCCCGTCGAGGTAGGCAGAGACCACAGTCCTCCACCTGCTACGATCTTGACATACTTCCCTCGCTTCCTCTACTTCCATCAACCTTTTCATACTCGCTCGTCGGCTTAGGGTACTTTTAACCTGCCTTTATTTAGAACGTCCTGAATTTGGTCCTGGAACGTTCGCCGAGGTCTTCCCTTTCCAAAGTTTCCATTCACTCTCGCCTGGTGGATCTCTTTCGTCAATCTTCATTCATTCATCCTCTCCACAAGACCAAACCATCTCATCATTCCTTTATCAATTTGAGTCACTGCATCTTCTTTAACGCTAAGCCACCTTAGTTCTCAAAGTGAGCAACGCGCTTTGCTGACTTATTAGTACAAAAATATGCCATTAATAAGACAGTAGGTGCTATGGGCGGTGGTGACCACTTACCATCAGGTGGCCCACCTGATCGTTTGCAAAAAAAAAAAAATCCTGTCACTCAATTTCACACCAATCATACTCCTGCGAGAACATACAGAAAAACTAGTTTTCCCAGACGGACACTGAATCTGAAAACCCGTATATTGTCAATTTCATCGAAATCCTTATAGCCGTAATATTACAGTGTGAATTTGTATTGCTTTCGCTCCCGAAGCCTAGTGATTCTACTTATGAAAACAAGCAACTTTCCCGAAGAAATAAAATTTTTACTCGAAAAAAAATTTTTCCCCTTCTCATACAAAATGAGTCGATCACGTGACCACTATATTATGGGGAGACGAAAAATTGCTCCAGTAGAATCTCTGGGCTTTGGGAGCGAAGCCTGTATACGATAAGACACTGTCCACAGCGGCGACTTTTGTCGAATGCATGTAAGCTACAAATATCGTTTGCATTTTAGATTTGCCCACGCAATCGACATGCAAGCGATAAAACAGAAACCTAACTCTATGGACATTGGGTCACGGATAAAATTGGCGGAAAAAGTGGCATAAGTCAACATTTTTTTAATGTTAAAAGTGAGCAAACGAGCAGGAGTGCCACCTGATGGTAATTAGTCTCCACCGTCCATAGCACCCACTGATAAGACGGCAAAGCGCGTTGCCCAACCTGAGAACTAAGATGTTATGCCTCATGTGCCAGTAATTTACTGGCTGCCTTACCCTTCAAATCGAAACACAGCAATGCAAGCACTGCTGCTTTACGGCAGAAATAGGTAAGGGGGTGGTACTTCACCAGACGGACTTTGCACAAAAGCCCTACCTACCACCTACAAAACTTTTTACATTTTGACAGTCCTGATATAATAGATCAATGGCAGGATGCATATGCAGTTGCAAGCAAGTGACTAATATCGCTAGAGTGTTGCTAGTAGGAGATGTCGTATGGCATACTTGGACAGTGACTGTAAGTCTTAGCAGCGATCTTAGGTGCAAGCCAGACAGAGCTTCGGGTGCACCCGAGGCGCGCTTCGAGCGCCCCCGTGGTACACTTTTCGGCTGGACGACGCAATCGATGGCAGCGGACTGTGCTGTGCGGCGGCGGTGCGCCGGTGGTGCACTGACAGTGCGCCTTAGGCATGCCGTCTCGTCGCCTGTTCAAATCACATGCATACAAAATGTAGGAGAACGACGCGGTGCAAGCCAGACAGAAGAGGTGCGCTGAAGGCGTGCCGTGCGGCGCACCTCTTCTGTCTGGCCTGCGCCTTAGACTGCCAATATTACGGTCACGTTTCTGAACTCTCAGTTTCGGAAGTAGGAGATAATGTTTGCACAAAGCGGTTGTCGTCTAACTAGTACTAAGAGGCCACTGCCATTGCGTTCACTTTGTGTCGCAATCGGAATTCAGTGGTACAGGGGCCAGTTATAGAGTGGGCTGCTGTTTGAGGGTTAATATACAGGGTTTTAACTAAGTAATTCGTGCTGAACCTCTAACAGTTATTTCTAAAGCTTAATATAGATTAGATGACTATATCAATGACAAAGAGGTAGTTAAGGTGCTCTGATATTCCAGCGAAACACAAGAAACACATTTAAAAAAGCCGACTTTTAAAGTAGACCGTGCTGCAGTGGTTTCTTGCCGTTTCTTTTACGCTGCCATAGCACGATCTGATATGGTGTAGACTCGCTCTATTTGCATTGTATTCTGCATGACATCCAATAAGTATTCTGTAGACTTTTTTTTTTTCACTTATCGCCTGGCGATTGCGGTTCTTTTTTACTGTCGATGAGCTTACTTGTGACCCCGATCTAGCCCTGAGGACAGAGATAAGGTCGACGATGGAACGAGCTTGCTTAGAATAAGCTCGCACTCGCGACTTAAACATATTCGGGTTACAAGAACTCGGGAACACAGATTTAGGCAGAGAATTCCAACTCCTTAGCCGTGCGCATTATAAAAGATGTTTCAAAGCGCTTTTTTCGAATGTGAGGAATATCAACCAGGTATGGATTCCCGAAGTATGGTTACGGTTTGCCCCGTGTGGTGCCGGCAAAGAATAGTACCAACCCATCTCTACCCGTGGGTGTCGTAAGAGGCTACTAAGGGTTAATGACCAGAGGATCGGCAGCAGTATTCTTCTGTCATCTTACATTCTGCGATCACCAACAACCGCGGTCCATGATGCCAGCCGTAACGCTAACAAGCGTGGTGACTATTTGAGTAAGGTACTTCCCCTCCAGATTGTATCAGCAAAAGCTGGAATTTTGAAGGGAGTTCCCTGTCTTGTAGTGGATGTTTCATGGGATGTCATGATTATGGTATCGATGGTAGAAGGGGGACAGCGGAATAAGCTCATGGAGTTTTGCGTTGGCGGAAGTTTTGACAGGTGGAAGGGCTTTGTGCAAAGTCCGACTGGTACGCGTACCCTGGTGCCCAATTTGACGTATAATAAACTGAAATAAGCAATATTTGTGTCTCAAAAACGGCTCTAACGATTTCGATGAAATTTGTCATACGGAGGTTTTTGGGAGTGAAGAATTCATCTAGCTGGGTCTCATGTGTAGGAGCATTCATTTTCTCTATTTTATTGAGCATTTCTTGAAAATAGCGTGTTTCAGAAAACCTAACAGCGCCATCTGTTGGTGGACTTTGATTTAAATTATACAGAGCGAAGCTTGGTCGCCCAGGTAGGTACAGTCAACGACAGGACAAGATTGACACTCGCAGTGCGACTCTAGCTCGTACGCCTATTGAAATAAGAACGGTATTAAGACCAATGTGTCAAGCTTAATGTGCTCTTGACTATACTTATTTAATTAAATCAGGAGTAGATTTCACCACTGGTAAAATGGTAAAAGTATCAATCGGCAATGGCCTTCAAAAGACAGGTTCAGAAACAAGTATTTTATTTATTTGCTAATATGTTAATAAGTAACACTTCCGAAAGAAAAAGTAAGAGGCCAAAAACGTGCGGCAGGTAATAAAAATGTGTGCGTAAAATATGAAGGACGTCTGGGTGTCTACTCTCAAAGTCCGATATATCGAAACGATACCATTCGAAACATGCAAATTCAAAACTTCGTCCCTTGACAATAGAGTAGAATATTGGTTGGATGAATTTTCAAACTGCCAGTAGTTAGCATCCAACCAATATTCTACTGTATTGTCAAGGGACGAAGTTTTGCATTTGCATGTTTCGAATAGTATCGTTTCGATATATCGGACTTTGAGAGTAGACACCCTGAGTGTCGCAGGCAAATCGTATAATTCGCCATTTACAAACAGCGTCGGCAAATAGTAAAACGGCGCCTGTAGATTGTAAACGGGTTTAGATCACTGGTGCGTTTTTTGGAGAATTGCTGTCACCTTTGGGATGGCTCAGCCAAATACCAACTAGCCGCACGTGACTCGATAGATCGCAGAGCCAAGAAGCTCGTTGGTGATGAGATGCTGGTAAAAACCAAGTTTCACAGTCTGGCCCACCGTCGCAAAGTTGCATGTCTGTCAGTCTTCTACTTCTACTTAAGAGTGTGCTCAAGAGCTCCACGAGCTTATTCCACCATCTCCCTTCTACCATCGGGAGTCCAGACGCACCGCAGGATATCCCCCATACTTGGTTAATATTCCGTACATTCGCACAAAGCGCTTTGAAACATCTTTTATAATGCGCACGTCTAAAGAGTGGAATTATCTGCCTGCGTCTGTGTTCCTGAGTTCATATCAGCCGAATCTATTCAAGTCGCGAGTGAATAGACTTCTTCTGGGTAAGCTCGTTCCATCGTCGACCTCATCTCTGTCTTCAGGACTAGATCGAGGTCAACAGTAAGCCCATTAAAAAAAAAGTGCGTTAGCCACGGTAACACCCAACCTAACCGATCCTAAGTTATTCTTCGACCACAACGATCCTAATCCTAAGTTATTCTTCGACCACAACGAATGTCAGAAACGCATTATGCCCCGTTTTGTAAAAGTCTCCCATAGAAGCGAAGATAGTAAAAAAATTTGGTTCCTTATTGACGAGGTAGACTATCCAATTTATCTGGCAATTTTAGTATCTATAATAATAATAAATTTTTATTTCAGGTATAAAGCCCATATTACGTAATAAAAAAAAATACAACAAAAACATTCTAAAAATAAAATACAATAAAAACTTAACCTACTTATTTACAATTGGCACTTCGCTGCACGTCAAGCCAATGTGTACAAATAATTATGTATGCGCTTATTTTGAATGCACATCATAAACACATTTGTTGCCATAGAGACGCTGTCATTGTTTTTTTAGGGTTCCGTAGCTCAAAATAAAAAAACGGAACCCTTATAGGATCACTTTGTTATCCGTCTGTCTGTCTGTCTGTCAAGACCCTTTTTCTCAAGAACGAGAAGATGTATCAGGTTGAAATTGATAACAAATATAAGGTCCATAAAAACACAAGATCTGAAAATTTAAATTTTTTACAACGACGCAATCAAAAGATTTTTATGTCCTCATCTCCATACATTTATGCAAAAAAGCAAAACTTACAGGGTACTTCCCGTTGACCTAAAATTATGAAATTTGGCAAGAAGCTAGGTCTCACAGTACAAATAAAGGGAAAAGTCTAAAATCATTAAATATTTCAATTATTCTCACAACTAATAGTAACCAATTAAGGTGAGCTCCCGTTTCAAGAACTTTTCTATAAAAGAGGGGTCAAGTTGGATGGTGGCGGAGTTCTTAAAATCAAAGAGCAAAAGCTTTTAGTATATCATATGGTAGATAGGTACGGAACCCTTAGGGCGCGAGTCCGAGTCGCACTTGGCCGGTTTTTTTGCATCTTACTCTCTCGCAATAATGGTACTATGTTTATCGCACTCAAATGACGCTAGTAGTGTGGGTGCAGAAAGCGATAAATGGTGACACTGATTTGTATTGAATAAAATAAAGAATTTGTCTCTAGATGCAGAGCAAGACGCATGCGCTTTGGAGCTCTGTGCTGCAGACAAACTGTCAGAATAACATTGTATGTATAGTTTGTTTAATAAATAAATAATAATAATAAGGAACCCTAAAAATGGCAAAACAATGTGAAATATCTGTCTAAGGAAAATTTCATATATAAAAGCAAGCCAACATTCTTTATAGTTTTGTTTACAATTTAACTTACTTGGCTATACTAGAATAGTCTGATAGATAGTCTCTCTTTAAGTCATAATAATCTTTTGTATGAACACACACACACAACATGCAATAAATTTATGTAAATATTTCTGTGATTAGGTACATCTTAAATCATGCTTAACTCTTAGACAATTTATTTATCTTTCCACTACCAAAGTTATCCGTTGTGAGTAACGGAAACAGACTGGAAGAGATCCCTATTTGGGATAAGTCCGCGTTTGTGCCGATATTGTAATTATTTTTTTCTTAAGTATGTGTATTTTTAAGTTTCTTGGTACAATAAAGAATTTACAAGCAAACAAACAAATGAAACAGGAGAGACTATGAAAAAGTTTATGTTCCTGGAGCGAAAACAGTCCTTATGTACAAAAGTGTCATTATCTATGGCTCCACAAATTTATAACAAAGTAGGTCCTAAGAACTACTTTCGTACTTAGCCGGTAAATGTACATAATGTTAAGGATTTTTTTTAAGAGTAATTATGTAAAATGTTTTAATTTTTGTATGAATTTTGATTTTATGAGTAAAAGCATTTTTAGATTTTATTTTTTATTTATATGCCTTTAATTAATGGTAGAAAATAGCAGAGTGAATTTAGTATTTAATTGTATCTTTCTTGTAATACCTATTTTTAACAAATAAATCATATCTTATCTTACCAATAACCAAAAGTTAAGCAAATATGTATGATTCCCTACTAGACCTGTAGAAATCGACATTAAAAAAGTCTAAAATCGCAGAGCAAGATGTAACTCTGTAAGTGTGTTGTATGGACCTGAATACACCAGTTAGGATAGTGTTAACCAAATTCTTAACTTCGAAAAATTTGTGATAGCTGAATACCAAAAAATATAAACTGCGTTTTTCGACAATTAAAATTTAATAGGTACCTACTGTATTAAAGTTAATAATTTCAGTACCTACTAAATGAATAAAGATAATTAAAATTACTTATAATAAAACTGGAACAAGTACAAACAATAAACACTTAGAATTATATCAAAAGGTCACCTTAAAAAAAACCTTCGACACATAAGATCAACAAAAAATAATTAGTAGGTTACCTACCTTAAATAACCATTCAAGAATTACTTACCATTACTCCAGCGCTTGTATAATTATTAAGTAAGTGAAGTATTACACATAACGATCTTATTACTAAACTGAGCAAGTTATAAAAACTAAGGTACTTACTCGCTTAGACCGTTCAGGAAATCTTCGTTCGAGTAACTTACGACGTAATTATTCTACAAATCCTTACACATACAAGGCTATGAGAATGACAATGCGACAGTATATTATTAATATTGTTTATCGTCGTCCACAGTCCACAAATCACGCAAAAACTATCGATATTATTTATAAAATTTTAATAATAAACAAATCAGCTGTGTGCGAAACAACAAACTCGATAACAGGAACAAAGATGACTGAAAATTAGCAAAACGCAAGCGGGTTGGTCAATTGAAAAAAATCGAAGTAAGAATCAACCAATTACAACACACCGAGGTTTGACATTTGTATTATAATGCTGCCATAACAAAAAATAAACAATATTTGGCACGTTCGTTTTATGTTCGAATAATTCGCCTTATCTGAACTAGATGGCAGCACATGTACCTAACACGCCTCAAATAAAGTCCGTGCACATTGTCCTAGCAAATCTGTACTATATACTTACTAATCTGGGGAGCAAATGTTCGTAATAAAAAAATACAGGCTAACTTTCAAGAATTTCATAAACTTAAACATATTGCCTGGTACGACAAACACCGCGAATTCGCGCAGGCGCACAGGTTTGCGCAAACAGGATCACTAGGAGCCTGAAAGGATAATTTGCATATTTTGCAAGACTTGAATTAATTTCTTTCATTTTACTGCGCCGCCGCCGTTACATGAAAATTAGTTTATCTCCTGGTTTACCTAGCTTAAAAATATTTCTAAAAGCAGTGAGCAACTTAGAATAATTTTAAATCAGCCGCTCTTTGCTCCTCACGCCCTGTTTGACGTCACTTTTCGGGGTTCTCGAACCAACCTTACCGCACCCAATATTGTCTTGTCCAAAGAGATTATGTGCAAGGCCTCTTATTCCAGATGAATTTTATCTCTTCCGAATAGAGTTGAAAATTCTGTGACAGGTATTTCAGTCCCGCAATCCTTCGCTAGATAGCGCCACAAGTACAAACTCTTCCAGCGCAGAATCCGCCAATCACGTTCTAGGAACTTTGACGCAATTTGCAAATGGCCGTGAAAAGGACCGAGCTTGAGGGTGTATGAAAAGTTAATGGTGGAATAATCAGTGATAAAAACCTGTGAATAATCCTGATTACAGTGTGGTGTTGTTGGAATTTTACAAAATGTGCCAAAGAGTGAGAATCCTGTGTTAATGGTGGTTTAGGAAGCGCCGAAAAACCGCTGGAGGGACCTTCGACGAGAGATTGCTGGCAGAAGGGTAAAGTTCTTCATCATTTTCTTCTTATCTTTCCTCTATTTCTGTTGGTAAATCCTAGGATTACTCGTTATTTTCGTTGTAGGTCCTAAGTACAGCCAATAATAGACTAAATATGTGGCTCGTGTACATGAAATGGATGGGTGTATGCGCCGTGCCCTGCCGGCCAAGTTTCTAATCGTGCTGCACTTATTAACGCCTTTAGGTCGGTGGTATACGTGTTATGGCCTCTGTAACACCTCACACGCGCCTCTATCTAAGTTTTCTTGCCTGTAAAGAGGTAGGAAGTCGTGTAATTTAAAGGAAAGTGATGCGTGTACGTAGTAGCTATAGGTAGGTAAGTAGGATCCCATAGCAAGGCACGGCCCCTGTTACTAGTTGGAAGGACATCGATTCGTTTGGAATTTCCGCTAATAACGTAGTAATTCCTTTCGAAACGTCATATTCAAGTAATCCTAACGTATTTTCAGCGATTTCACGTAGTATTTTCCCTTTTTACATGCCTGTGTAGTAACAACATAATGACTAGGCTATAGTGATGGAGACCAAGGAGGTAAGTACTTAGTAATTACGGCTGTAATCGGCATTACTTGTAACTATCCATTGTTTTTGTTTTGTAATTGTGTATTTAGCTGGGATTGTGGCTTCCATGCTCATCTAGAAAGATTTAATCTCTTAATTCATAGACTTTGGTTTTCAAATGGTGACCTAATGGATTCCTTGTCATAATGAACCTTTACTGTGGTCTCTGCCTACCCCAACGGGAAAGAGGCGTGATGTTATGTATGTATGTATGAACCTTATGTTTTCACCAGACACCATTTTCTGACCTATTTACCCGTATTGCTTTCTTGTGTTTGTGCGTAGCATAGTTGGTTACAGTCAAGAGCATGTCAAGCTCAACACATTGTACTTTGCAACATTCTTATTTCTATCACGGTAGGATCCAGAGTCGCACTGCAAGTGTCAAGCTTAACCTGCCATTGACTGTCATTTACTAGCTGTAGGACAAATTGTACCTTGCTATCAGTTATCAACAAAGGAGACTGTTCCCTATCAATTACATTTGCCGCTAAAACTATTCTTTTCTCAGGGTAATTTGTCACTTTGGAAAGTAATCTTGTGGGCATAGCTGTTCAGAAATCTGAAATACCTTCGCTTCTATAATTTAAAGCTCAAGTCAGACAGAGGCGGTATGATTGCGAAAGCAGTCCGGGGCGGTTTGGCGGGAACAAAATACCACGCCGCGACCGCTTTTCAATGTGACAGGGTGCATAAGAACTCATACTTTACAAAAAATACCGGCCCCGGAACGCTTCCGCTACCGCCTCTGTGTGACGCGGGCTTAAGAGCTAGGCTCTTGTCGGTGCAGCATCCCTGTCAATTCAACTGTGCAACTCCCTCCATCTTTGTCTGTCCAAAGCCTCTCCCTTCTTCTGAAATACCTAAAATATTTTTTTTTTTTCTTAGCCTACTAGATCCCACTGCTGGGCAAAGGCCTCCCCCGCGGCTTTCCATTGGTCACAACCTAAAATAAATAAGAAATAAAAATAGCCTAAATAAATTATACTAATTTGTTTACTCTGTGACTTATAGTAAGTAATAGTACATTATTTATTTGCTATTTAAATATTGTTGGCTGGCCCAATGGCATGGTTGATAGTGTCTGCCTTCTATACTGTGGGCCGCAGGTTCGTTTCCCACTCGAGAAAAACATTTGTGTGATGGACATATTATGAGTGTTTGTTACTTATTTATGTATAACAGTCTCTGGTACCCATAGCTTTGCCTAGTTTGATAGATCAAAAGACTTAATGTGAATTGTCCCCCATTATTTATTTATGCTTTATTGTTTTGAGCCAGAAGTCCTAAAAAGGTTAAAGTTGGGCCATTAAATTATAAATTATATAAAAATATTTTTTTGTACTCTCAATTTCAAGTACCTGGGTAAGCAAGCTTTGCTTGAAAACAAACATGAAAACTAAACTAAGCTTGAAAACTATTCGAGCTTGCCACTGACAATACACTTACTTCAGATTAATGCTACGCGAAGGCCTCTGTTGTGAGATTCCATATCTTATATGATTCCATATATCTTCCGTAAATAAAAATCATCCTATTTTCAAGCTTTAGTTTTGTTGACAATAGTACAACCTGCTATTCCTGTTTTCTTATTTTTTCTCTATCTCTTGTGTCTCTGCCTGAAATTTATTATAATAAGAAATAGTTAAATGGGTGATTTTAATGAAATAGAATTGCTGAACTGCTTCCGATTACTGAATAATGTAGTCCAAATGACTGGCTAAAGAAATTTGCATTTCTCATTACACTATGCGGAAAATGTAGGCCTACAAAGTAGAAGCTACCAACTTTCTTACTTTGGGGAAAAACCCACCTGGACTCAAACCCGGTAGATAGGGGAGATGAAAAAGAGGAAACTCAATAAACAGTTCACCACATAGAATGGCTGTCTCATGGCTGGACCAAAGCAAAGCAGGCCATGCCATCAGTTTTCCTGCCAAAATGGGTGAAATAGATCCACCTAAGTGATCCGAACACTTGTAAGCGTGTATTGCGACATCCCCAACAGAAATAATAATAATAAATCCCAAAGCAGATATCTAGTTGATCCATTAAATATCTAAAATAAAATCTTATCTGTTAGGTAAAATAATATTTTTTGCAAGAAGTTTTATCAAATAATTGATTTTTATTCTCTCCTTAACTATTATCATTAAACCAATCTGTCGCTAAAACCATTCCTTTGTTCTATTGCTGTTGACCTGATATACATAATGCTGATGTGTTTTGGGTTTCCTATCTATACATTTTTTTATATGTAGCGCCACTATGAAACTGAAGTTACCCTAAGGAACTTGATATGAATTAGCAATTTCGTGTGGTGCTGGCAAACAATATTATTGATAAGATTATGGGTTCTAGCAGAGATATAAAATAGAAAAGCAGCAGATAAACGAAAAATAACGTGTGCTTTATTGAAGCTATTGACACAGAGAGAACGACATATGTCATTAGAAAAACAATAAACTCATATGAAACATGCAGCCAGTATCAAGAGAGCATTCCACCTCTTTAACACTCCCCCTGAATGCTCACTTTATACACCAGCATTCCCAAACTATTACGAAGATATCCATCATACCGCCCATTGTTCTCGTAACGGTCCATCTATCTCATACAGAAGTAAGTATAAAGGACTTACCAACTGATCAGACTTACTATTCCACCATCTAGAGGACTTAAGTTTACATACAAGTCCCTTTGTGTCTAATCTGTCTTGTGTATCATCATTGAAGACTGCACATATCCCAACAAACTGAGTCATCTGTAGCTTTTCTTTAGTTGACAAGCAAGGCATACTTTTCTCTGTTTCACACCTTACTTGGTACCTTATGCTTTGTGCATTCTGTTGTTTCAATCGAAACACATAGTTTCCAACAATTTTTTTGTTAACTTCACGTTCTACAAGCTCCGAAGTATGAGCTATTTCATAAGCAGTCATCTCCTCCTGTATAGGCTTTGATCGCAAACAGGCTTCATCACAGGACCTGGCCTCCTCATACAAATCTGGCTCAAAAACCTCTGTAAGATGAGCCTTTTCAATCCGTCGCGATCTCAGATTGTACCGTGGTTCCTCAGTAAGTTCCTTCTCAGTCTCCGCTGTTAGTGTACTTTCCGTCACAACTTTTTCATAAAAGTCTTCAAATGACTCGTAATCATATGACTTCTCATCATCATCCAGACATATGAAATACTCCGAGGCACCTGTTCCTTCCTCTGGAGCCCCTGGAAATCCATCCTCATTCTCATTAAAGATCACATCTCGTGACACTAAAACCTTCCTGGTCTCTGGATCGTACAATCTACAACTGTCCGAATCGCCATCATATCCCACCAAGAGAAGCTTCTTGCTCTTAGGATCTGACTTGTAATAAGCGACACAACCAAATGTCCTGACATGTGTCAAAGAAGGCTTTGAATTTGTCCACAACTCATATGGAGTCTTCTCGTTACTCGACCTTCTATTCTTCAAATATGCAAATGTCTGAACAGCCTCAGCCCACAAGCCTAAGGGCAATCTTTTCGCATATAACATTGAACGAGCTCCTTCCATGAGTGTTCTATTAGCTCTCTCACTCCTTCCATTCTGTTGCGGAGTATAAGGGGCTGAATATTCCAATTCTATTCCCTTTTCAGATGCATACTTCCTGAACTCTTCATTACAGTACTCGGTACCATTATCGCTATGCAACACCTGTACTTTTTTATTGAATTTGCTCTCAACAATATTCACATATTTCTTAAAAGCATCCAAAGCATCATTCTTATGCTTCAAGAAATAAACGGTCACAAAACCTGATGCCCCATCAATAAATGTCATAAAATATCTCGAACCTCCCACTGAAGGAACGGGTATCGGTCCACACAAATCTGAGTATACTTTTTCTTTTACTGAATCGCTCTTCTTGCGAAACGGCAATCTATGTTGCTTCCCAAGCACACATGCTTTACAGAAAAAGTCGCTGCCAGAATCACTAACCTGAGGTAGCTGACCATTCCGAATCATTTCTCGCAAAGTATTCACATTGACATGACCCAGCCGTTCATGCCACTGTTTCAAGCTCACAACATTTACTTGTTGACAGTCACTCTCACTGGACGCAATCACTGTTTGAACAATAATTTGTACAAGTTGTTTGGCTGCTTGACAGCACGAGCCACAACAGTTCCTTTATTGTTTTCAATAACAGCAAAGTCTTGACATTTCGTAACACTGAAACCTTTCGACGTAACCACACCTTCAGAGAACAAATTCCGCTTCAGGTTGGGCACGTACAGCACGTCGTTGATTGTCGAATTGTACCAATGACCCTCTATTTGCTTTCGTATTTTCACTGTTCCAGTTCCCTGAACTGACAGTTCACTCTTGTCGCCGAGCCTCACGCTGTTCGATCGTGGTTGAAAATTAGTGAGGAAATCTCGCCGGTAGGTCATATGAGCCGACGCTCCACTGTCTAATATCCACATCGAATCATCAAGCTGCAACATAGCCGTGAAAGCACAATCATCATTTCGCTTGTTGTTGTTTGAATTTGACGTATTTGAACTTGTCGAACTTTGACAGGAGTCATTGAACTTTTGACGGCAATCTCGAGCAAAATGGCCTTTCTTTTTGCACTTGAAACATCGAAATATTTTCTTCGATTTTGGTCTTTCTGTAGTCAAGGCAATTTCTTCTTCAGATTTCAGGGTATTTTCTTCATCTAACAAACGAGCTGTAAGATTAGCTACCGTTTGTTTGCTCGCGTCGAGTGACATCCACGCTTGTCGTAACATTCTATACTTTTGCGGCAATGATCCAATAATTCGCGTTACCACCGCAAGCTCTGATACGGATTCGCCTGCATCTCTTAGCTGTTGAGCTATATTTTCAACTTTTGAGATATAAGCAGCCATATTGTCACCATCTTTGAACTTCAAGTTATGGAATTGCTCAAACAAAAGCATTTTACTGTTTTCGCTTCTTTGCTCATAAATAGCATCCAACTTATCTATCATGGATTTTGCGGTATCGCAATTCTCAATCAGCGAAATCTGATTCATTTCCATCCCTGACGTCAAAATAAACATGGCTTTCGCATCTTCTTGATGCCACTTTTCCGTACCTGCGACATCTTTCGCATCTGGCTTGACTCCACTGGTAATATGGTCACACAGACCCTTAGCTCTCAACGCACACTTCACCGTGAACTTCCATTGCCGGTATCCTTCGCCTCCAAATCGCTTGGCGAGGTTTAGAGTACCCAACTCCATTTTTTACGACACGTATCGCGCTACGTCACGCACGTATACCAGTGTCCCGACACAGAACTTTTCCGGCCAAACTAGGATTTTTATTTTACGTTTTCACTCGCGTAACATCTGGGCCAATAACCTGATAAGATTATGGGTTCTAGCAGAGATATAAAATAGAAAAGCAGCAGATAAACGAAAAATAACGTGTGCTTTATTGAAGCTATTGACACAGAGAGAACGACATATGTCATTAGAAAAACAATAAACTCATATGAAACATGCAGCCAGTATCAAGAGAGCATTCCACCTCTTTAACAATTATCAACCCATCTCTACCCGTGGGTGTCGTAAGAGGTGACTAAGGGTTTACAAACCACATGATAGGCAGCAGCATCTTTCTGTGTATCGTACCATGTTACATACTGCAGTCACCAACAACAGCATTCGCCAGTCGCGACGCTTACAAGCGTGGTGACTATGATAAATCCCCTCCTAAAGTCCTCGCGTTTTTGCTGGAATTCTGGAGGGTGCTCCCTGTGTATAATAATGATGATAAATGATATTAAAACCAAGATCTGCAAAACAGTATATAAGTAACAGTGAAGTGAACTAAGCAACTGGACTGTAATAAATAATACCAAGACTCGAAGATAGAACTATATTGAGGAAATGGGCACAAGTTGTTAGTTTGAGTGTTCAAGACAGACTGGTAGTTTTAAAAAACAAATATAAAAAATACAAAGGAGAAAATTGAGCAAGGAGTATGCAACTAACAGAGTTCACAAAAGAGTGTGACATATAATGTAAACAAAAGATATGTTTTCAATTACAAGATGTACACATTTGTAGCCACAATACTTACACAGAAAAATGCTTAGACTGTAGACATACGTCTAGTCAGAAATTTCCATATTTTAATATATTTTTACCTGAATTTGAGTTAGTGTGTGTATTTGTGGTTAATACTTTGTTTACAAAACGTCACGTTTTTTGTTAGCTCTGGTAAATGATAAGATTTGGGGTCATCAGATACCAAAAGAAGCTAGTAAAACATCTGCGACTGTGGTGTGATGTCACAAACTATATCCCACCTCACAGCATGCGCATCATGCCCTACATCATGCTCGCTAAAGGATCTGTGCAAGGCCAGGCCAAATGCTATCCACATTGCCAAACACTGGTCTAAAAAAGTATCATTGAGATGATAGAAGAAGAATCAGATACCACGCGAAAAAATGCTCGCACAATTAAACTTTGAAAATAAATGGGTTGGGGTCTAATTCCCCAAAGGCAACTGTGGCCTGTAAAGACTTAGTTTTTTTTTTGTTCGAAAAAATGCTTAACTACCAATAATAAAACAACTTTTCTTGCTTGATCTGATAAAAGTCTTATACTTAAATATTAAAGTTAATCTATTATTGAAATTTCCTCTGATTTGCGGTCTTAATAAAAATAAAATAAAAGGTTATTCAATTTATAGTCTAAGACCGATCCGATTTGCTTGTATGGAGAGCGAGAATTTGATAATTACTAAACGATTTCTGTACCAGTGTGTTCAGATAACTCTGGAGATGACCTGGAAAAAAGTCCCAAGAAGTCCCAGATGGGAACAGCTGGAAATACTGGAATTAGTTCGTAAATTATACCCTAATCACGGTTTTGTTCAATTTCTGTAAAAACTGTAGGATATAGGATAAAACTGTCAATGACTAAAATAATCTCCATTAAATTCCCTTCTATATGGTAGATATATTATTTTGATATGGCTATAGATTCACGGAAAATATTAACTGAGACTTTTTGAACTTTTCAGTTTGCATATTTTTTTTCTCATTCGCCCTCAATTTGTAGACAAACAAATTAATCTTCATTTATTTAACTAAAAAACAATACCCCATTTACTATTGTGCCTGCAGTAGTTTCCGATTGAAAGGTGATTTTTCTGGAATTTGCCTCGAAATTACCTTAACGACGTTTGCAGAGGCTTAATTTAAGGCAAAAAAAGACGTAAAGGATTAATCTTTATATTCTTTCCTGAACCCGGGATCTGGCTATCATCGTCAGGATCTTCCTCATCGTTTTCACCCGGGCTATTGCTACATCCATGCCCAGCACAAAAGCCGCACAAATTAGAACACTCCATGTTGTGTTTCCTTTTTCCTTACTATTTACAAGTTAATTTCAAGAAAAAATTCTGAAAAAAAATATGTAATTCGGAAACTACTATAAGCACAATAGTAAATGAGGTATTGTTTTTTAGATAAATAAATGAAGATTAATTTGCTCATAGACTATTTTAACACATCTTCAGCCGTTTATCTACAAATTGAGGGCGAATGAGAAAAAAAATATGCAAAATGAAAAGTTCAAAAAGTTTTAGTAAATATTTTCCGTGAATCAACAGCCCTATTAAAATGCCATATCCACCATATTGTAGAAAATTTATTGGAGATTATTTTAGCCATTTACGACTTTATCGTACATCCTATAGTTTTTACAGAAAATTAACAAAACCGCGGTTAGGGATTAATTTAGGAACTACGAGTAATTCCAGCATTTCCAGCTGTTCCCACCTGGAACTTCTTGGGACTTTTTTTGAGGTCATCTCCAGAGATATCCGGACACACTGGTGCAGAAATAGTTTAGTAATTATCAAATTCTCTCTCTCCATGAAGGCAAACCGCAGATTTCCTCTTCTGGGACGCATTTTTTTTCATATGTGCTCCATTTATAGGCAATCGACTAAAGTTGTGATAGAATAGTCTATGAGGAAAATAAACCTCATTTATTTACCTAAAAAATCGTATCTCATTTACTGCAATGCATGTATTAGTTTCCAGTTTATAGCTGGTAGCGTTGTGAAGATCCAAAAGAACTCAGTTTTTTTTAAACACCTATTATTTCTGAAGTGGTTAAATATATAAACCTGGAAATAAAACTTGAAGTATATATTGATAGTTACTTTAAAGAAGTAGAAGTTTGGTCTTTCTTACCATAATAGTTTAGAAAATAGATATGAAAAACCGTAAAAATCCCATTTTTACGGGATTTTTTTTTGTAAACCGTCAAATTTAGAAACACAATTTTTTTTTTTCGTATAGTACTCATCAATGTTAATTTTTTGCATCAGTTACAGATTTCTACCTCTTACCGTTTAAAAAATATGTGACGTTTTTATTTTCCATCCACGCTTCTTCTTGAATTTCTCCAAAACCACGCAACAATAAAAATTACATGTTTATAATAGACTAAACAAGACCTTTCATATGATGTCATATAAGTTAGGATCAAAGAAAATTCATCACTGTACTTCGGAGGCTATTGCGCTGATAAATTGCTATAAATTGGAAATCACTACACTCCTGATAGTAAATGAGATATCATTATTTAGGTAAATAAACGAGGATAAATTCACTGATACACCATTTCGTAATAATCTCAGCCGTTAGTCTATAATTTGAGCGCAAATGAAAAAAAAAATGCATTACGGAAAAAACTAAAAGTTACAACTTACATTCTCAAGGAACCAAGAGCTTTATCGAAATAAGTTAGATACCAAATTGAAGAGAATTAAATGTAGATTATTTAAGTCATAGACAGTTTTATCCTAAATCCTTTATTTTTTCCAGAAAATTAATAAAACCTGGGTTAGGGACACTAATTCCAGCATTTCCAGCTGCTCCCACCTGGGATCGCCCGGGACTTCTTTACATAATTATCATCTCTAGGGGTATCTGCATACATTGGCACATAAATTGTTTAGTAATTATCAATTTTTCGACAAAAGTGGATCTATCTTCAACTATTAGGCCTTGTAGTGTAGGTACATTAAACCAGCACTAACTGCCAAACTACAGAGTAGTTTGTTGGCAGTACATGATTCCTTACTGTTACATGGTGCTTGCCCTCAACCAAGTTCTTTTTAAAAGTAGGTACAAGTAGTGGTTCAAAAGGTTAAAACAGGCTACGCCACAAATACTGTTACTCCCAACAACACGTCAGCACAAACTTTTCGGACTTTATTACATGGTAATAGGCTTACAAATATTTCTACCCACATGCGCCTGACAGCACAACTAAATGTTACACATTTAGCTTTTTAAGATAAAATCGTTGTTTACATTTGAAAGCGTGTTTAGAAACATTTACACCTTTTAATCCAAGTGGATTAAGTATCTATTACACCTTCCTAAATTTGAAAACTAATTCGGCACACATTGCTGGTTATCCCTACTTCAACTATCAATGTATGCCGAATTAGTTTCTGAATTTAGGATGGTGTGATAGCAGCTTTATACTAAGGCCGGTATTTCACTGGGACACCATGGCAGCGTAACCAGTCGCCGCTACTAACAAAGTGTATACAGCTCTATAGAGAGTTACTCACCTGGTGTCCGTTTGGTTGTGCAACCAATTTGGCGGCGCAATCAGTTCGGATCTGGTCGCGCTACCACTCCCAGTGAAATATAGCCCTTAATGCTGTGGCCGCAGGGTGTGGCGACTCTGAAGTCTGGTGTCTAGTTACGGACACCAGTGGCGCAACCAGTCGCGCCACCGTGGTGTCCCAGTGAAATATCGGCCTTAGTATCTAGGTGAAAGTTTGTGGTTAGTGGTTACACTTGACAATTTCATATGGGGTACTTACACCTATATACTAATTTCGATCAGAGCATAAACACGCTGCCCACATCAGACAAGTGTGGTGTTGCAAAAACAAACTGTCCATCAAGGCATCAATCATTGCTTTATCTTCTATTGTATATAGTTCATTGTTTGTGCGGTATAAGAAAAAATATATTTTTCTCAAACATGCTTGGAAATTCGATCATTATTGTGACAACCTTCTTCGAAATAAATCAAAATAGCTGTTTTGATTTCATGTCTTTCGGTCTTTTACAGATTGTATTTCTGAGAGTGTGCTCAAGAGCTCCAAGAGCTTATTCCACCATCTCCCTTCTACCATCGGGAGTTCAGACACACTGCAGGATATTAGCCATTTTTTTTTCTTAGCCTGTACTGTCCCACTGCTGGGCAAAGGCCTCCCCCTCGTTCCTCCAACCATCGCGGTCCTGAGCAAATTCCTACCAATAAGTCGTCACGTCATCTTTTTCGTGGTCTAACTGGACTTTCGCCCACCGTCGCAGATGCATGCGACTCTCATGCCCAGCCCAGTCCCACTTGAGCCGGGCTGTCTTCCGACCCACGTCAGCTATTCCTGTCTTGGAACGCAGCGTAGTATTCCGTACTCGGTCGATCCGTTTGATACCAAGAATGCTGCGTTCCATTGCTCTCTGACAAACCCTGAGTTTTGACTTTTGACTCTCCGTAAGGGACCAAGTTTGTGCACCATAGGTTAGGACGGGCAGAATACACATTTCGACGAGTTTGCGTTTCAGTGAGAGGGTGAGGTCCCCCTTTATAAATTGTTTCATCTGGCACCACCTGAGGCAATATTAGTATGCCAAACCATTATTATTATTTCTGGTGGGGACACCACGAAGCGTGCAGACGGGTGATCGGATCACATAAGCAATTTCACCGTATGACCTGCTCTGCTTTGAGCTCCGACCACGAGACGGCCAATTTATGCGGCGAGCCGCTCTTTAGCTCCATCAGGGTATCCTTAATTTCCATCCTCCCTGACTACTGGTTATCTTAAACATGAGGGCCCTGAGAGAACCTCCGAAGCTGCTTGGATTACGGAATCCGTTCTTTTCTGCTTCAGAAGGCACATTTTATTTATATTTATTTATTTATTGTATTTAGAAACACAAACAGTCATTATGATGCTGAGATGGTTTGGTCATGTAGAGAGGATGAATGAACGAAGACTGACGAAAGAGATCTACCAGGCGAGAGTGAATGGAAACGTTGGAAGGGGAAGGCCTAGGCGAACGTACCAGGACCAAATTCAGGACGTTCTTAATAAAGGCCAGGTTAAAAGTACCCTAAACCGACGAGCATGTATGAAAGGATTGATGAAAGTACAGGAAGCAAGAGAAGTATGTCAAGATCGTAGCAGGTGGAGGACTGTGGTCTCTGCCTACCCCGACGGGAAAGAGGCGTGATGTTATGTATTTATGTAACAGTCATTATATAAACATGTTTTGTGAAAAATATATAGTATAAAGGATATTGGAAGGATATTATTGCTTTTGCTTGATTCATTTGACATTTAAGAGCTATACATTTGTTGTATAAAAAAAAAATCTTTCATGTCACTAAGAAGAGAAGAGGTGACAGTTTTATATTAGAAATAGAATTAAAATGAAGACTTATATAATAGATTCGGGCTATCTTTCCTAGTTCGGCCGCAGCATTTTTCCCCTCCTTTCATTTTCTTTAATATCTCGTGCCTGATATGACATAACCAAACATTATTCCTTTTCCTACAAAAATTGTATTAAGGTTGTGTTTTCTTGCTTTGCTATTGTTTACCACATTAATTACTTACGTCATTGAAATGTTTCACGTTGTGTTTTTACTAGATTTTCCTTAAAGGAAAGACCTGCTAATTGACATAGTTAAAGATTTTTTTTCCTTTTTAGGGTTCCGTACCCAATTCTGCCTATTATAAAGCCTACGTCGTATGTCTGTCTGACCTTTAAAGGGCTGTATCTTTTAACCTAGTAGCTATATGGTTGAAATTGTTACGGAATATGTGTTATTATGGCGAATTACCTAACAAATAATAAAACAATGAAATGTAAAAAAAATAAGGGGAGTCCCCATACAAGAAATGTGTAATTTTGGTGTTTCATTGTTTTAGCTCTATCGTAAAAACGGGTACATTTACAAGCCTGAAAATTAGTGTGTTTGTAGTGCATAAGCTATTAGTAGAATAACAACAAATAATAAAAAGTAGTCAAGTGCTAGTCTGGCTCGCGCACATTTAATACACTTCGCAGCGGAACCCTCTGTTGGCCGGTTTTTTACTTAAACCTAGCTTCATGTCATTAATGGTTTCTGAAGCTACGCATCATTTTTCCATGCACAAAATTGCATGATGACGTCGTCGGAGGATTGAGCATAATGTGAAAAAAACCTTGAAATTTTTAAGTGTTTTGTACCAAGTTTCAGTTTCGTTATTTATGAATGAATTATACACACGTTTGAAGGTAAGGCCTCGGAACTTATTCAATACCGAATTCGGGAAGTTCTGAATAAATACCATGTTAATAGCACTCCGTACCGACGAGCGTGTATATGCGGGTTGATGAGAGTAGAAGGAAGGAAGTATGTCAAGATTGTAGCAGGTGCAATCTTGTATGCCTACATTTATGAAAAAACCGGCCAAGTGCGAGTCGGACTCGCTCAAAGAGGGTTCCGTACCACCACATAATCATAATTGTATTAGTTGAAATTTCAGTAAGTTAATGTGCTAGATTTTTTTAGTCCGACACGCGCTTGACTATATTTTATTATTTGTTGTTATTTTATAGCTTATGCACTATAAACATACCAATTTTCAAGTTTGCATGTGTTCCCGTTTTTAAAATAGAACTAAAACAAAAATCGCCTCAGCGACCATCCAACTTGACCCCTCTCTTATATGAATGTTCTTGAAACGGGAGCTCACCACAATTGGTTACCATTAGTTGTGAGAAAAGTTGTAATATTTAATGATTTCAGACTTTTCTCATTATTTGTACTGTGAGACCTAGCTTCTTGCCGAATTTCATAATTTTAGGTCAACGGGAAGTACCCTGTAGGTTTTGCATTTTTGCATAAATGTATGGAGATGAGGACATAAAATGCCATATCTTTTGATTGCGTCGTTGTAAAAAATTGAAATTTTCAGATCTTGTGTGGTTCGTGGATCCTAATATATATTATTAATTTCAACCTGATACCTTTACCCGTTCGTGAGATAAAGGGTCTTGACAGACAGACAGACAGACAGACAGACGGACAACAAAGTGATCCTATAAGGGTTCCGTTTTTTTCTTTTGAGGTACGGAACCCTAAAAAAAGGACGGGTTGCACTCCGGGAGTGCCGGCAGAAGTGAAAACTGAAACATCAACGTTGTGCAATTTTGAATATTTTGGAATGGTTAGGGAATAATTTCGAAGGAATTGTTTTATTTATCAGTATAAAAATACATACAATATTCATTTATTGCGCTATCGTAGACAAACATTACAATTTATATTACATATAGACAATCTTCGTCAGATCTGACGCGCCGCTAAAGAAGTTTTCACTTCAAAACTTAAACATCTGACGCGACATCTGACGTGAGTTTAAAATTTTTTACCCATCTAAAAAGTGCCAAGGGCCGCTAAAGAAGTTTTCACTTCAAAAATAAAATAAATATCATCATAACATCATATGAAACGTACATTGCGGAACAGGCAGCACCCTCCAGAAGTTTTGGAGGGGAAGAGTCACCACGCTTGATAGCGTTGCGGCGTGCACCATGGACGGCGGTTGTTATTGACCGCAGTAATAAAGATGGTACGATAAACAGGAGGACGCTGTTGCCGATCCTCCAGTTCATTATCCCTGACGATTAAGTACAGTAAAATCCGGTTATAACGACACTCAAGGTACCGGTGATACTATCCGGACGTCTTTTTTTTTTAATTATTATGTATGGGCTTTCTTGACCTCGATCTAGCCTTGAGGACAGAGATGAGGTCGACGATGGAACGAGCTTGCCCAGAAGAAGCCTATTCACTCGCGACTTAAACAGATTCGGGTTATAAGAGCTCGGGAACACGGACGCAGGCAGAGAATTCCACTCCTTAGCTGTGCGCATTATAAAGGATGTTTCAAAGCGCTTTGTGCGGATGTGTGGAATATCAACCAAATATGGGTGATATCCTGCGGTGCGTCTGGATTCCCGATGGTAGAACGAGATGGTCTTACTAAAGAAGTATTTTTTTTTTACGTTATTTCTTAACAAATCAACGAAACATAAGCGTCGCTAAAAGCGGTCGGTCGTTATAAGCGACGTCGTAAACAATAGCTTTGAATGTATACTGAAAACGGATTTTATATTGATGGTTGATTTTACAATGCTTGGCCTTAAGTATAGCATAGATTGGAGCCTTAATTTAAGCGAAAATAGCCTGTGTTTGGAAGCTCCGCTCTTCCTTAACTAAATATTTTTTACATCTCTCATATTCGGTAAGTAAGTCCTTATTACCACCAAATGGGTCTTGTAGATGACCAATTAGCGCTCTAGGGTAATAATGTAGCTAGAAAAGCCCTAGGGCGGTAAGTAATTAAATTTTGAAAGAGTGAAGTGTTTTTTTTTTTTAAATTACTTACCGCCCTAGGGCTTTTCTAGCTACAGTATTACCCTAGAGCGCTAATTGGTCACCTACAACTTGGTGGTAATAAGGACCTACTTACCTCACAATCGAGATGTAAAGCAGAGTAGTTAGCTCGGGTGTAAGCATCAATTGCACCCTCGAACTATAAATATCTCGGGCTGCAATTGATGCCTTACAGCCCTTGGCTACTAATCTACTATTTTTAAACGGCTCTTTTACGCCGCACTTTGTAGTAGTGTTTGTGATACAGCCCACCTAGTCATGTCTCTTTATCATATTGAAATTAGTAGAAATTATAAGAAAAGACAGCACTCTAGTAAGAGCCTCTGCTTAGTTTATTTACGCAACTAGCTGGTGCCCGCGACTTCGTCTGCGCAGAATTGGACAATTCACACAATATCTTTATAAATTGTAGTCTATGTGTTATTCTGATTATTGTAAAGTTTAATTAAAATCCATTCATTAGTTTTTACATGAAAGAGTAACATAACGCGTTTATAACATTAGTAGGATGACTAGGGGTACATCAATGGATACTTAGTACAGTTTTAGCACAAAAGCATCTTACCTAACTCATACATAAGTACTGGTAATACATATAACAAAACAGGCATAAAGAACTAGTTATAATGACTTATTTAGCACAGCTATAGTACAGGTAGTGGCAGCAACAAAAGTATACTATTAATTAATCGTCTATTTGTATCAATTTGTGTCGATGAATTGATCCTAATAACACCATGGATTGTGGGCTGTCCACAAGTGGGAAACTCTTTATAGTCTGTAAAAAGTTTTAGTAGTTGCTCTTTTAGTCCGATCACGATAGTTAAGCAATGTTGGTTGTGGTCAGAGACAAACCGTTTTGACAGCTAAAATATTTCAAGCGCTTTCCCTGCTTCAGAAGCCACTTTAAGCCGTAAGGTCCCGGTTATTGTCAGTAGTAGTAGTCGTTGAGCCAAGTCAGAGGCCATTTGGCGGCTTGAAAACTGTGTCAGTCAAATTGGCTTCTTTACTGTTTTTTTTTTCTGCAGAGCTGTGAAAGTTTAGTCGCTATTTCACCTTTCGTAATTCAGAAACTAATTCGGCATAAATTGTAGTCCAGTCGCTTAACGTCTTATGTCGCCTTTACGTAGACACGCCTTACAATTTCACCAAACTTTTTCCAGGTACTAGATAGGTACATAGCTCTCAATTTTTGATAGGAGCCAATTTTTGAATTTCCATTGAAAATTCAAGAATTGGGTCCTATCAAAAACTGAGAGCTATCATAGTAGCCAATTAAATTTTTGTTAGGAGCCAATTCTTGGATTTCCATTGATCAAGAATTGGCTCCTATCAAATATTGTGAGTTATGTACCTAACTAGTATCTAGAAAAAAATTGGTGAAATTGTAAGGCGTGTCTACGTGAAACAGCTAATCGGCCGCACTATTGCTCGTTGAAGTAAGGTTATTGGAATTGACAAAACCAAGTCTATCAGCAATGTATGCCGAATTAGTCTTTGAACTAAGGAAGGTGCAGCTTTAGCTAATCTGTGAGCTGCAAAAGTTCCAACCAATAGGATTTCTCCTTTTGCCTAGCTCTCAGAGCTGTGCACAGTCAGCTGTCATCATCATCATCATATCAGCCGAAAGAGGTCCACTGCTGAACATAGGCCTCCCCTAAAGATCTCCATGACGACCGGTCCTGCGCTACTCGCATCCAGCGGCTTCCGGCGACCTTGACCAGATCGTCGGTCCACCTTGTGGGTGGCCTGCCAACGCTTCGTCTTCCGGTACGTGGTCGCCACTCTAGAACCCATACGCCCCATCAGCCATCGGTTCTTCTTGCGATGTGCCCTGCCCACTGCCACTTTAGTTTAGCGATTCTCAGGGCTATGTTACTTTAGTTTTTCTGCGGATCTCCTCATTCCTGATTCGATCGCGCAGAGAGACTCCGAGCATAGCCCTTTCCATAGCCCTTTGGGTGACTTTGAGCTTTGACAGTCAGCTGTGTTTAGCCGCAATCATACCTTTCTAAATTCAAAGACTAATTTGACATACATTGCTGATAGACTTGTTTTGTTAATTCCATTATTCTTACTTCAATGTATGCCGAATTAGTTTCTGAATTAAGGCAGGTGTGATAGCGGGTTTAAGCTAGGAAAATAGAGTGATCCTATTGTGAATCCTCTATTTGCCAAGCTCAGCTCTGGTGGTCATCATAACATCCCATAAATAAAACGTCCACTACCTAAGAGTCCAGCTTTAGCTGTAACAATTTGGAGCGAAAGTACCATAGTCACCACGCTTGTTAGCGTTAAGGCTGGCAACACGTTTCGCGGTTGTTTGTGACCACAAAATGTAAGACGATACGATACACAGAAGGATGCTGCTGTCCATATCCTGGTTCATTAACCCTTAGGGTGTTTACGCACTACTTCCGATCCGAATCCGTGAAAATAAGAATCAATAGTAAAATCGGATGACGGAAGCCGGATCTAGTGCGTAAACTACCATAGAAATAGTTAGGATACGGATAAACACCCTTAGTCGCCTCCCACGGGCTCTGGTGGTAAGGCACCCAATCTGGGTTCGGAGGTCAGATGGCAGTCGTGTGTATAAATAAGGGCGTTAAGTTCTGTTGTAGACTGTGTAGAAAGTAAATAAGGCTACATAAATCACAACAGAACTAATGACTGTGTTGTCTGTTTTTGCTGTCCCTACGTTTGCTAACTGCGTGTAACTGTCTGTCGGTCAATTCTTTACGGTTGGAGCTCTCTGTTGCGTAACATAGTATTTGTGAAAAGTAAATAACTCGATATGTTGTACCGTTTGATCCTGTAGAGAAATGAAGAAAGAAGTGTTATTTAAAGTGCGTGTTGGGGTATAGGGTTCCGTAGCTTTTTTGGATTTTTTTTATCGCAAAGCAGGTTTCTATTTAGTATTCCATGACGTTCATAACATAAACAGGGTGTCCACTTTCTTGAAAATCAGGGAAAGTCAGGGAAAAGTCAGGGAAGCTCAAGGTGGTCAGGGAAAGTCAGTGAAATCGAGGAGCCACCTGGAAAGTCAGGGAAAAATTAAGAATTTACAGTTTGCTTTCCAAAACGTCCCAGTAATTGTAAAATAAGGGATAAATCATTCTCTAGTGACTAGAGTCTAGTCTGACTCTTAATCCAGACTATTGAAGCATTTTTTTCCAGGTTCCAAGTGACCTACAATAAGGCATAATTTGTGGTCACAATAATTAGATTACTCCTTTTATTTTTATAAATTTCAATAGTTTTGGTTCAGTGAAATCTTTTATATTTACTCTTGTAATTCATGCTCTAGTCGGACTCTTAAGGGGCTGATAAGAGCTGAATTGCCTCCCTTTCTAACAAAGGGCATAATGCGCGTGCTAGAACGGAGCGGATTCGCGCTGTTTTACGTTTTTCGCTCATTTCTGCATTATTCTCAAAATCTGTAGGTACCCATAATATTAATTATTAAACAGCTGTATTATTACGCATAATATATTAAATAATGTGTAAAAGTTTTGGCATCATAGATTAATGGGTACTTAAGAAAAAACCGGCCAAGTGCGAGTCGGACTCGCGCACTGAGGGTTCCGTACCACCACATAAACATAATTGTATTAGTTGAAATTTCAGTAAGTTAATGTGCTAGATTTTTTGAGTCCTACACGCGCTTGACCAAATTTTATTATTTGTTGTTATTTTATAGCTTATGCACTATAAACATACCAATTTACAAGTTTGTAAGTGTTCCCGTTTTTAAATAGAACTAAAACAAAAATCGCCTCAGCGACTATCCAACTTGACCCCTCTCTTATATGAATGTTCTTGAAACGGGAGCTCACCACAATTGGTTACCATTAGTTGTGAGAAAAGTTGTAATATTTAATGATTTCAGACTTTTCCCATTATTTGTACTGTGAGACCTAGCTTCTTGCCAAATTTCATAATTTTAGGTCAACGGGAAGTACCCTGTAGGTTTTGCATTTTTGAATAAATGTATGGAGATGAGGACATTAAATGCCATATCTTTTGATTGCGTCGTTGTTGGCCGGTTTATTTTTTTATGGCGTACAAAATATATTTAATCGCGTTTCTGAGTCGGCCATATTATTGTAAAGATGCTTAATTATCACATTTTTTTTTTTCATCGGCCATATATACATCACTTTTCGTTAAAAACCTGCTCTAGTGAAGCGTATTTAGCTCTTATCAGCCCTTTAATCCAGACTGTTGAAGCGTTACTCGTATTTTTTAGGCATTTTTTTTTCCAAAGAGTGACCTACATTATGACATTGTTTTTGGTCTTAACATTTTTTCGAAAATATATTCATTTATACTTTATTTTTCTTTAAAATGAATAAAATTGGTCAGGGAAATTTTTGAAAATGGTCAGGGAAAGTCAGGGAAAAGTCAGGGAAATTTTTTGGGCATTAGCTGTGGACACCCTGATAAACTTTTTACCTCCTAATGCTCATCGAGGTCCTAGCATCTGATGTAGCATACCTGCAAGGGACGAGCTCCTCGCGGTAGTTTTTCTTTATTTTTCACCAACTTTAAGTATAATTTTATACATTTTATTTGTAAACATTGTTAGCTGTCAATGTCTCCTGACAATTATTATCAACAGAGCCGTCATTTAATCTTTTTCTTATCCGATTTATGTAAGGAGTTTGTATTTTAATGTAAATCATGCTTTCCTAGTACTTTCGCCATACATTTAGGACTTCAACTTTAGCTTAGGGCTCTGCTGAAGAAGACCCGTAGACTCTGAAGACCTGCAGAAATCATCATGACGAAGATGAAGACATGAATTGGCTCTGCTACTGCTGGCTGTATGGTAACTTGGAACTGATGCTGGCTGATAGAACTTGAATTCATATTTCGAATTCCACAGCGTTCTAGAACACGGACTGCTGCTGCATATAAATAGCCCTGCAGCTCAAGAATACTCCAGTCTAGTCTACGCTTCCAAATGATATACTCGTACTTCTAAATTAAGGCCTTGTCTCGGGGCCGAGCTGACCCCGGGACGCCTCCTCAACGTTTCCTGGCCGTCTCAACGTACTTCACGCCATCTTCACGTCGTCAACCTCTCCTGCGTACCGTCACTAGGCTAGGCATCCGCCGTTGGCTGCCCGCCGGTGACCTCTTCACCTTGGAAGATGCCTACGCTTTAACCTACGTCACCATTGAAGACCTACATCACTATCTGAAGAAGTCTTACGTCTGAAGAACTGCGGGAAGAACGCTAGCTAGGGCACATTTCCCGATTAGTTAGGACGGATTTAGATAGGTGATTAGGTAGGAACCTCTTCTCCCTCTCTTCAATAATAAACCCTCTTTTCCCTCTTTACCCTCTTTTCTTTCTTATTAGGATTCCTTAGCGCCCCTACGGGCGTTACGTGACACTGATTGCTATCGCTATTTTTATTATTTCCAGTTTTTCGGCTATAGCTCATTATCACAAGCCTACTTAGCTGTGATAGTTTTCCTTTTAATTTCATCATATATGCTACTTCTGTGATTTTTTTCACATTTCCATTAACAACCGTTTAACTGGCTGGGGGGGGGGACACTCGACTCCAACAAAAATTGAGCTTTTAAGCTAAATATTTCGATAACGGATCCCTAAATCCAAAAATGGTTGAAAAATATTCACATTACTTTTAAAAGAGCTATCTAACGATACCCAACAAGATTAAGGTAGACAAGAAAAAAATTTCGCCCCCACTTTACTTGTAGGGGGAGGTACCTTAAAAAAAATTTTTCAAGATGTTATTGTACCACGTAAATAAAATCTTATATTTAAACCAAATTTCAGCTTTCTGGTACTAAAGGTCTCAGCTAAGCCGCGGACAGACAGACAGACGGACATGACGGAACTATAAGTGTTCCTTGTCGACTACGGAACCCTAAAACCGGCTAAGTGTGTGTCGGACTCGCGCACCCAGGTTTCCCGTACTCCGACTCACGCAGAAGTATAAATTAAATTTAAACGAGTCCGACACGCACTTGACCAGTTATTGTCGGTTTTTTTTTTAACAATGAGGTGATTCATTCTGCTATGTCATTTACTGTAATTTTTATCTGACAGTGTTCCCACCACCGATCAGAAATAAGGCTAGATAACGCAAACTCCGCCGTTTGTATGAAAACGAAGCGTGTCACAGTTCTCGGTGATATGACAAGCCCATGACAAGCAAACTAAGCGTTTTGAGCTTAGTTTGGGCCACGGGTTTGGGCACGCAAAGTAGTTACACTTGAGTCATCTAGACTTATTTCTGATCTGTGGTTCCCACCGAGAATCGAACCCAGAACTTCCGGGTCAAGATTACCAAAATTTTGTGACTTGTGAGGCTGGCTGTACCTTGTAAATTTTTACGTGGGCATGACTGTACACAGTGGCCCTCGCTAAACGTGACCGACAAAACATCCATTGTTAATTTGAGTTATTTTCGTGCTCGCCCGAGTAAGGCTTCGCTTGACTTGTTGTTTTAAAATATTATACCCATTTCCGTTGCCAGCGGGAGCCAGAATATTTATTATCAACAAATTATTTAAAAAAAAGTCGGGTTGCACTCCGGGAGTGCCGGCAGAAGTGAAAACTTGCATTTTTGAATATTATGCTTTTTGTAAGGGTCAATCGCGCCATTGCTCGCGTACTTCTTTGATGTCACTGAATAAAAACCCGTATTGTAATAACAATACGGTTGACAGTTGACGCTTTTTCGATCAGGCTACGGATCTGACGCGAGTTTAACAATAAATTGTTACCCATCTAAAAAGTGCCAAGCCAAGCGCCGTTAAAGAAGTTTTCACTTCAAAAATCGTTTGAAGACATTATTGTTCGACATATTTCTAAGCTTCATCATAACTGCGTGGCGACTAAAGCCTTTTTATGGGCAATTGGCTCGATGGCCTCGATCTAGCCCTGAAGACAAAGATGAGGTCGACAATGGAACGAGCTTGCCCAGAAGAAGCCAATTCACTCGCGACTTAAAAAGATTCAGGTTATATGCATTCAAGAACACAGACGCAGGCATCGTTAGCTGTGCGCATTATAAAAGATGTTTCAAAGCGCTTTGGATTATTCCCCCAATTTTCTTTTTGTACTAGCCTTGTCTTTACCGAGTCGAATATCTAACCTAGGGGTTTCTACATAAAGCACTGGTTTTCGACTATCTAACCTAGGGGTTTCCACATAGAGCACTGGTTTTTCGACTATCTAACCTAGGGGTTTCTACATAGAGCACTGGTTTTCGACTATCTAACCTAGGGGTTTCTACATAGAGCACTGGTTTTTCGTCTATCTAACCTAGGGGTTTCTACATAGAGCACTGTTTTTTCGACTATCTAACCCTTTTGCGTCTAAATGACCTAGGGGTTTCTACATAGGGCACTGGTTTTTCGACTATATAACCCAGGGGTTTCTACATAGAGCACTGGTTTTTCGACTATCTAACCTAGGGGCTTCTACACAGAGCACTGGTTTCTACACAGAGCTTTTGCCATCTAATCTCCGATTTCGGCTACTACTTTTTATGAAAAAAATTCTTGCTCTGAATTGGCAAAACTGAGATAAATAGCACCAAGACATAGAACAGAAGCCTGTGTACAAAACACAAATGTTTGCCCTGGGCGGAGATCGAACCCGCGACCAACGTGCTAAACATTTTTATTTTATTTTTATTTATTCAATAAACAGTTTAAACAAACAATTTTTTTTTTTTACAAGTAATGCGCCAAACTGTAAGGAGCAGTTTGATGGCGCTGTGCGCTCATTACATTTTTCAACTGCTTTAAAATAGCTACTTAGTTACTAAAATATACTAATTTAATTATAAAGAACATGCATGCATTAAAGAATTAGAAAACGAATTAAATTATAAATTATAAATTGATATTTTAAGTTTGAAATTTGTTAAAAAGTACTGAAAGAATTTTATTATAAATTGATATTTTGAATTTGAAAAGTACACTGAATTTATTTAATTTGCTCAAGAAACATCTCTTTAAATTTTCTTTTAAAAACATTTTACATACATAATAGTCCAGTCAATCTACGAAAGTTTGTATGGAGAAAATGGAATAAATGCACTTTACGGAATAATTTATTAAATTAACAGTAAAAACATTCAAAAATTTAAAAGCACAGTAATCCCCAACATAACGTTGATATCCTTAAAACCAGTATAAGGTGAACTCAACCTGAGTAATATTTACCATGGAGCACAGGTCAGCTTATACTGGTACTTTAACAAAAATTGTGTTTTTACAAAATTGCCGGATTTAATTATTTCTCTAAAATTTAATGTGCATTTAATGCAACCTCATATCGTAGATTGACTGGACTAAAATATCACGCCTCTTTCCCGTCGGGGGCCACGACCTTGACATTATTTTTTTTTCTTCATTCTTCTCTACTTTCATCAATCCTTCCATACAAGCTCGTAGGAAGAAATGAACAAAACGGAAGAAAATATACAAACACGACATTTCCGCCTCATGTAATTTAGTGTCGTAACATAGTTACCAAGTTACGTAACGCCCATAAGTCCCAAGAAAGTTATGATGATACAATTAATAAACAACGGAGGGTGAAGGGAGGTGTTGGTTGTGGAATTACCCCCTTAAGGGTCCGTTCTGTCGTGCCAAATCCTCTATGCAATAAGAACATTCGTCATAGCCATTTAATTCACTGCCTATACACCGTCGTGTGGTGCTGGCAAAGAATAGTCGATTAAATAATTATGAAACGGAGAAGGGGCAGCAGCGTCCTTCTGTGTATCGTACCATGATACCATCTTACCTATTGCGGTCAGCAACAACCGCGGTCTATGGTGCCAGCCGCAACGCTAATGGTACTTCCCCCCCACATTGTTCCAGCAAAAGCTGGAATCTTGGAGGGAGCTCCCTGCCCTGTAGTGGACGTTTTATTGTATGTTATGATGATGGCACCAATGCGTGCGTAGAGTTACGTTTTAAAACAGTCGAAAAATGGGGCTAAATGAAAAATTATGAAGAAAAAATACTTCCTGTGTTTGGGTTTTTCAACGCATTAGAACGCAAAAATCACAACTACAAGCAGGATTCGAACCTGTGTCTTCTCCGTAAATACCAGAGACGCTCGAGAACGCGTCATTCCTGTAGCTGTGATTTTTTTGTAGCGATTTTCTACCTTGTCAATGATTGTTTACCTACTTCAGCAAAGTTTAAAATGGTTATTTTATGTGTTGAAAGTACGGTCGACCGCACGTCAGTGGAATCATTTGCAACTCTATTACCATTTTATTAAGTCCAACGTGTTTCTACTGACGTGCTGTTGGGTGTACATCCATTTAAAGTTTTTTTGCCAAATCAATTATGTTCGGTCATGTCAAAAATTATGAAGTTTTGTGTACAAGATGGGATAGGGGAAGTGTAAACGATAACTGCCATTGGGGAATAACCCTTAGAGGATCGGAAATAGCGCTTCCTGTGGCGGAAGGATATTGAACACATTGCTTTGGAATCTTATGCTGGGAAAAGATTGCTTTTCTCGCTCTCTAGTTATTACGAATTTCACATCAACATTTTGCAGTGAGAAATATCTTTTGTTTATTAAACATCGTCCGTGTGGGGCCGGCAAAATAGTACCAAACCATCGCCACCCGTGGATGTCGTAAGAGGCGACTAAGGACTTATGAACTCGAGGATGGATCTTTTTGTGTATCTCTTACATACTGCAGTCGTGGACAACAGCAGTCGCCAGCCGCAACGTTTATAAGCGTGGTGACTATGGTAAATCGCTTCCAACGTACCACGCGTTTTTGCTGGAGTTCTGGAGCTCCCTGTCCTGCAGTGGACGTCTCATGGGATGTTATAATTTTGCATTCAGGAAGCGTTTGTGGCCAAGTGGTGTTAACCCTTTCATTCCGATCACGAAAGTTAAGCAACGTTGGGCGTGGTCGAAACCTGGATGGGTGACCGCAAGTGGTAAAACTAATTGTATGCTTTCCGTGGTTCGGAAGGCACGTTAATCCGTTGGCCGCGGCATTTGGCGGCATGCCAATAATGACAGTCGCTACACCTGGCAAAAGCCTGCGGTTTTCCCTTTGGGCTGCAGAGGTCAGATGGAAGTCGGTGTGTGTAAAAACCTGTGCCTTCGGAAGTTAAGTAGCCGAGGAAAAAAACTAGGGCAATGATCCCACAGATTCAGTAGTAAACGCAGATGCCCGATCAACAGCACTTCAAGCTTACTTTTTTTTATAGATAATTAATAAATAAATCAGTAATATAAATAAATCACTGGGCGACCGAGCTTTGCTGTGTGGCATAAGAAATACTGACTGATATACACATAAATAGATAAATAACACCCAGACACAGAATTATTGTTAGGGTGCTGGCTGCCATTTGGGTATATGATTTGCTCATGATTCATATTAATAGGGATGATAGATCAGCATTCGTTTTACAAAAGAGGGCTATAAGAGCAATTTATTGCCTGAAGACTCGTGATTCCCTGAGAGAACTGTTTAAGGAGATCAACATAATGACGGTGCCATGCCAATATATTCATGAAAACATTATGCACGCTAGAAAGAACATTCATCAATAATCTAAAAATTGTGACAGACATAATTCTAATACTAGAAATAAGTAAAAAATTGATAAGCCATATACTATAGATTAACTTAAGTCAATACATCTTTCGTTGGTCTGTGTATACGATACTACAACAAAAAACCTGACTATAAATTACCTGAGAGAAAGTTTAAAGAATGTAAAGCAAACATTATGTAAAAAAGCTTACTATAGATTGGATTATATCAATGACAAGGAGGTTTGGTGCTCTGATATTCCAGCAAAAGACAAGAAACACATTGTAAAAAGCGACTCTTAAAGTAGGCCGTGCTGCAGTGGTTTCTTGCCGTTTCTTTTACGCTGCCATAGCACGATCCGAAACGGCGGCGTAGACTCGCTCTTTTTGCATTGTATTCTGCATGACATTCAGCAGCGACCGGCGAAGTGCCAGAAGCAAATTTGGTGATAATTTAACCATTTTGGTAAACAAAATTTGGTGAACATTTATTTGGTAAAAATTTACTAAAATTTGATGGCTCGTTAATACACAGCCAAGAACTATTTAGTCTGGTCTGCGGCACAGTTCCACCACCGCACCACACGCCGCCGCAGGGAGAGATCCAATCCACATCACTTGGACAATTAGCGTTGCAATACAACGAGGTTTGCGCGATCATTTCTCTTGCGCACATCTAGGATGTGGAACGATCTTCCCCCTGCGGTTTTCCCTGGTAGTTACGACATGGGGTCATTCAAAAAACGGGTTGACAAACTTCTCAAAGGCTGGCAGCGCATTAGTACCATCCCCCCAGGTGTTGCAAGTGTCTATGGGCGGCAGGGACACTTACATCTGGTGAGCTGTCGCCTCGTTTGCCTGCTTTTACATAAAAATTAGGACAGACAAAACCTAATGTATCTAACCTATTTTAACTGTACGCAAACTCCAAGGTCTATGTGCCTTTTCTGCCATTGTTTATTCTGCGTAGGATAGAACACGTATACTGTTTCGATAATGGATTCTGCGCGGTTATGTTTCAACGTGTTTTCAACCTATTGTTGTGAGGTTTCTTACACATTAGCGTTAACATCAGAATGTAAAAAATCCTTGGAAGAATAGGGAAACAAAAATAATAATGCATAATACTTTTTTTATGAAGAAAGAAATTAATATATTCAGTGTGACAGCACACAAAGAAATTGATTGACTTATTTTTATAGCTTATTTTATTCAAATATGCTTGGAAATTAAATTAAATGACAAGAACGATATTAGAGAACTTGTTGTGTTACGTAGTTTGAATTGGGAAATATTTAATTGCGCATCAAACTACTGGGTGTGCAAAAAAATACCAAATTTCTACTTCTGAAGAGAAATACTTAAATGCACATCAAAAATAATGTTGCAAAAGTGCTGCATTTTCTTTCAACTATAGAAATCGACCGCAGTTATATTTTTATAAACCGTATCTAACAACACTTATATCGCTCACGCGATGGGTGAGTTAATAACCGTTATTGGCAAAGTTTTAAACTTTTTCTAGTTTGTTTGTCTTAGTTTGAAGGGTTTGATCTTGAAGACTGTTGGGAAGATAAATAAATAAATTTAGTATTTCAGAGGATTTTTATGGAAAATTATACAATAACTAACAGATTACATAAAAGTTGTTACATAGTTGTACAAATTAATTAATTTGTTGAACTCTGATTCCCAAACTAAACGAAAGTCTATGGCTTGGGAGACTACTTTTGGGGAGGAAAGTTCTAGCAAGTAATAATAATAAATTTGTTTATTAAAGACAACATTGGTCCATTTGTTAGTAATGTTCTTGTGCAAAGTAGTAAACAGGTAACCATATAATTTTCATCCCATCTATTGGAAATCGCTGAACGGTTCGTCAAAGGCGAACAAAATGGCTGTTGGTAAGCGTTGGTATTGACTCGTGAAACGTATTACAAGTATGAATTGTCGCGAGTGTCAGTGCTGTTTGGAAATACTTCGTAATTTTTATTTTCTTATCGACTGCACCAGGACAGTCTAGTAAAGTAAGTTGCCATATCGACAGACAGTTGATTCTCCTCGCTCTGGTCTTCATGGTACAGGAATTCTTATTTACTTCACAAGTGATTGCGAAAGTAGACCAAACGGGAAAGTAGACCAACTGCACCTGAAGGGATCGAACGAGCAGATGAGCCACCTCACCATTGCTCGAGAACCTACTGTCTTCTGTGCGGCACACTTTGACAATAATAATATGACAGCAAAACGCGTTGCCCACCCTGAGAATTAAGATGGAATGTCGCATGTGCTGGTAATTTCTCGATCTTAATAAGTAAATAAAACACGATCATGTTTTTTGATTACTGTATAGATTAATCAATCGGTTTGGTCAGTCAACCCCATGGTTAATTTGTCGACTTGTCGTTGGACGCGTTTTATCTCTCAAGTTTTCAAATAAGAGCATATTTCTTCTTTATTCCGCTACAAGAGCGCCTGAAACTTCCACGAAAACAGGAATAGTAACAAATACCATTAATACCAAAATACCGTGAACCCATAAGGAAAACCGGTGAATTTCACGAAACAACTTAAACGGTCGTTTCACCATATAAAAATACAGGAATATCTACTCATCAGAGGTTAAAATTAGATTGTTTATAGGTTTACCTACGTGGACGACAGCCGTTTATGTTTAGGAAACTTTTCGGAGTGGGTTGGTTTAGTTTTTTAAGTCTATTGCTGACTCTTTCTATTTTGTTGACAAAGAAAGTGACAGAAATAGATTTGAAAAAGCTTTAACTTTAAAGATGCTTGGTGCAACTGGCTGTTAGTTTAAAAGATTAAAAGGCCAGATTAAAAGTACCCTAAACCGACGAGCATGTATGAAAGTACAGGAGGCGAGGGAAGTATGTCAAGATCGTAGCAGGTGGAGGACTGTGGTCTTTGCCTACCCCGAGTTTTTCTTAAGTACCCATTATTCTATGATGCCAAAACTTTTACACATTATTCAATACATTATGCATAATAATATAGCTATTTGATAATTAATATTATGGGTACAGATTTTGAGAAAAATGCAAAAAAGCGAAAAACATAAAACAGCGCGAATCCACTCCGTTCTAGCACACGCATTCTGCCCTATGTTAGAAAGGGAGGTAATTCAGCTCTTATCTGCCCCTTAAGAGGGTATTGTAGCTGCATTTCTTCCATACAAATTGATACTAATGTATTTCCCAATTTCCTCCCTGGATAATGCTTGTTGAGCGATGGTATTTTGTTTTTAAATCAAGGTCTACTGTAGGCATGCCCCTGTAAATTATTTTTTTACAAAAAATAATTACTAAAAGGAATATGACTACCACAAACCTGATTTATGCCCCGTTTTTCAGCCATATTTTGACGATAACCAGAAAATGAAATATGCCCCGATTTTCAGACATATTTAGACGATTACCAGAATTTTTTTAAATATGTTAAGATAAAAGAAAAAAAATTGAAGCGTAGATCTACTCTTCCTTTAAATTTTGATACCAAAGATAATTCAATCAGCTCAGTTTTGGAGAAAATAACAGGGGAAAGCGTAACGTCTTTTTGTTGGTATAAACTGTAGGTTTTCTCTATCGCACACTTCGGGAGAATTATTGGGGCGCAGCGAGACAGCAATAGTTTCTACAAATACCTATTTCTCGGACTAGAAGTGCTGCAATGGTTTCTTGGCCACGATAGCTTCTGCTACTCTACAGAGTACAGTCAAGCGCGCGCCAAGCTTGACAAATTAGAATTTATATCATTCTTATCTCAAAAGACGTGAAGCTAAAGCCGCGCTGCGATTGTTAAGCTTGATCTGCTCCTGACTGTGCTAACTACGAATATACCCAGTAATCACTAGCTAGTTATCATTATATTACAAGGGCCGCCATTGTCATCCGTAATAGGTCTGCTTTGCGTCATATACATTCAATGGTGAAACGCTTTGTTTGAAACCCAAGTTACCTTTACTATGTGATACTACGTTTAATATGGTGGAAAGTTTTATTGCAGTTCTAGTACGATCACACCTTCCCTAATTCAGAAACTAATTCAGCTTACATTGCTCGTTGAAGTAAGGATATTGCAATTAACATAACCAAGCCTCCCAGCAATGTATGCCGATTTAGTCCTTGAATTCAGTTAGGTGTGATCGTGGCTTTAGGCAGAGCGTTGTAGTTTCCAGCTTTAGAATAGTTCTGTTTTTTTATGTTACAAGTGGGCACACAAGCAGGTGGGCCACCTGATGGTAAGTGGTCATCATCGCCCATAGCACCTCCTGCCTTATTAGTGACATATATTGACACTAATAAGATAGTCTGATAGTAAAGTGCGTTGCCCACTCTAAGATCTAAGATGGTATGTCTTTTGTGTCGGTAATTTCACTGGCTCCCTTACCCTTCGAACCGAAACACAGCTGTGTAAGTAAACACAGCTGCTTTCAGAAATTGGTAAGGGGATGGTACTTCCCTAGACGGACTTTAAACAAAAGCCCTACCACCTTCAATAGGTATAGTCTCTCTTTCCGTTTCTGTGGGTGGTATTTTCATTCAACCCTCGAACCATTTCAACCCTCTTGAGCCAAAACTTCTTTTTAAGAATAAATATTTTTTCATATTTTTTATTCACCCTATTAAGGGGCTACCCGCCGTCCACTAACGCCGCCATTAATTAAAAAAATATTACTCGTCAAATACAAAACATATCGAAAATTCGGAAAGACAGATTGAAGTAAAGGTAACCTTATTTATTTAGAACCTAGTACTGCCTCACCATTAAAATATCATTGGGTGCGCAAGCTATGCTACCCGCCAACAGATGGCGCTGTAGGTTTGTGTCTAAAACACAGTATTTTTTAAAATGCAACACGGGAATACGAATTTTCGAGAAACCGATTACAAATAGCTCATTGAATAGTATATGATTAACTCAGAAAATCAAAGTTCACTGTAGTTACAGATACCAAAATTGCTAAAAAGTGCCGTTTTTCGCACTTTTTGTATCTGTAACTATAACACTATATTTTTCAGAATTAAGGTCACGTTTTATTTTTTGGGACTTAATTTTTTTTTTATTGTTTTACTATAGATTTGGGACTTAAAAAAATATTTTTATTCTTTGTAGACTTAGAAACAGCAAGTATAGTATCTTACAGTTTTCTGTATATCAACTTACTTTTGTATACTTAGTAGAGATGTCCTTTTTTATTTTTATTTATTCTGACAACAAACGGTCAATACAGCTAGGTAGTAACTTAAGTATTTCATCCTAATAGACCTGGAGTGTCAACAAGGAGTAATGCTTATAGAGAAATTAAATCGATTAGGCATAATGTCACGTTTGCAGAATGTCACGATTAGGTGTGACATTGTGCGAACGTGGCATTATGCGCCGGGAGGGAATTTTAGAATCTAAATATTTTTTCATTTGTCGACAGGTCGGTGCGTGTATCTTGACACGCGGCGCGCAAGAGTGACAGATACCAAGCGGTACCATGAACGAGCTCGACAGTCTGCGTCAAGAGGCCGAGACCCTGAAGAATGCTATCCGAGTGAGTAAAGCCACGATCACACCTAGCCGAGTTAAAAGACTAATTCGGCGTACATTGCTTGAAGTAAGGATATTGCAATTAACATAACCAAGCCTCCCAGCAATGTATGCCGAATTAGTCTTTGAATTCAGCTAGGTGTGATCACTCCTTAAGATATAAAACGTCCACTGCTGGACATGGTACTCCCACCAGAATATCATAGCAGAAATACGTTTTAGTAGCGGGCGCACCTTAGCAACCACGCTCATTAACATTGTGGCTAGCACGATGGACCGCGGTGGTTGATGACTGCAGTTTGGGGGTACGGTATCGATACGCACGCTCCTGCCAATCTTCCGGTGTACGATATCCCTTTATTACATCCATGACAAAAGATGAGGTAAGTAGTAATATTCTGAGCCGGCATTCAGCGGAAGGCCTCAAAGTCACTCAAAAGTGCTTTGAAGAGAGAGCTATGCTTGGAATCTCTTCGGGATCGAATCATAAAGGAGAAAATGCTCAGAAGCAACAAAGTTACCGACATAGCTTTGTGAATTGCCAAATCGAATGGCAGTTGACGGGGCACACCGTTCGAAGAACTGATAGGGCGGAATATTATGGCGACCAAGAAGCAATAAGGTAGATCGATGATCTGGTTATTGTCAAGAAAAGTCGCTGGTGCCGGTGCCGTGAATATCCTTTCTCCTTCCTTTAAGTGGGTGATAGACGTACGAACTTAAACTAAGCGGTTTTTAAGATCGCGAACTTACTCGGCTCGGCGTCGATGACACACGTGAAGCTTACTCACTCTGTATTAGTACACGTACGGTCAACCGCTTGTCGGTATAAACTTTTTCAACTCTATTACCACGCCATAAGGTCCAAAAGTGTTTCTACTGATGTGCGGTCGGTTGTACGAGCGGAGGTGGGTTACGAGCAAAATTTCAAACTTGTCGGATCGCCAACGAATTTACTCGGCGGATTTAAATCACGCGTACTTAGGGTGACACACCAGCGGAAGAGGTCGTCGAGCCACAAGTTCACGAACTTACTCGCACGTCTATCACCGAACTGTATTAATAAGAACTGTATACACTCAACAGCACGTTAGTACTCAGTATTAACACTTTGAACTTTATGGCATGGTAATAGAGTTGCAAATGCTTCCACTGACGTGCGGTTGACTGTTCCGTAGACGCCTTTCAGCTGATATAATATAATGATTAAGTTGTTTTTAAGCAGAGTTTTGATATAATTTCCTCCGTATTACAGGATGCGCGGAAAGTCGCATGCGACACATCGCTCGCACAAGCCACGGCCAACTTGGAGCCGATCGGCCGCATACAGATGCGCACGCGGCGGACCCTGCGCGGCCATTTGGCTAAAATCTACGCCATGCACTGGGGGAGCGACTCCAGGTAAGAAAAACTATCACACTCACTTAAGTCGTAGAGAGAGAATGATATAGGATGTTAAGTAAATTACGAAGTGAACCGACGATCTGGTCAAGGTTTCGAGAAGCCGCTGGATGCGAGCAGTGCAGGACCGGTCGTCATGGAGATCTTTAGGGGAGGCCTATGTCCAGCAGTGGACGTCTTTTGTCTGATGTAATGAAGTTAATTGCGCAAAACCTCTCGGATGGTAGCTCTGAACATAAAATTGAACAACTGTTCGACCTAGTAGCAGATGGTCCAAAACGCAGATTGTCCAGACGCACTTCGTCCAAGTCGCAGTTTCTACGACTTTCTTAAATTCGCAAAACAAAAATTAGGTTTTTCATAAAAATTGGCTCGGTCAGCTGATCAACTTGTACCAAGATTTTCTTTTTTTGCTAATTTTCAAAAGTCATAGAGCAAAATTTGTTCAGTTTCGTGTCGAGCTTTCACCCGCTAGATATCTTCCGTATCTTTCGCACCAGAAAAAAGAAAAATATCGCTGATTATCGAAAAAAGAGACAGGAGTTCATCTTACGTCTTTTTCTGCGTGCCGCCTTTTTCATTCTAAATAACACTGTGTGCCGTGCTTAATGATGGATATTTTCTGTCCCTTTCAGTGATGCGCTGCGCTCGGTCAAAGTGTAATGTATTTTATTTTTATTTAAGCCTAAAGTAACCTTCTTCCTTATTTATTTTCCAGGAACCTAGTGTCAGCGAGTCAAGACGGCAAGTTGATAGTGTGGGATAGTCACACGACAAACAAAGTTCATGCCATCCCGCTCCGCTCTTCGTGGGTGATGACCTGCGCCTATGCGCCGTCTTGCTCTTACGTCGCCTGCGGAGGACTGGACAACATTTGCTCCATTTACAGGTAAAAATACAAAAAGTTGCCTTGTAATATACAAATACAAATAAATTTATTAAATTTGTCCAAAGTTAACAAAAACACTTAAAGCTTTGGTAACCACACTAGGCGCAGCCTGTATCGTAGTTACCGTTTCATCAGATACAATTTGAGCAGGACACAAATTAAATGTTAAAGATAAAACAAACAAAAACAAGATGAATTGGCACTAACTTTGTAAAAAGAAATAGACGTTGAAATTAAAATTATAGTAGTGAAATCAATAAAAACATGCATGCAAGTGTGTACAAGTAGTTATCGTAATATACACTAATTTAATGCAATATACTCATAGTTCGTAAAATATTCGGGAAATATACAAATCATGCTATACTGCTCCGTTCTTCGTGGGTGTTGACCTGCGCCGTCTGTCTCTTACGTCACTTGCGGAAGACTGGACAACATTTGCTCCATTTACAGGTAAAAATACAAAAATTTGCCATACAAGTAATTATCGAAATATACACGAATTTAATGCAATATACTTAATTACACTTATAGTTCGGAAAATATACAAATCATGCTATAATGCTCCGTTGTTCTTCGTGTGTGATGGATGACCTGTGCTTGCGCCGTGTTGCTCTTAGTCACTTGCGAAAGATTGAATCATACGAGTATCTGCTGTTTAAAAAAATATATACAACTTCGCGAATCTTACACATAGCTCGGAATATATACACAAAATTCTGTATATCTTAAAATTTCGTGAAATATACGAAACGTTTATGAAATAAACAAGTTATACTATACTGGTCCATTCTGTATACGCCTTGTTTAATTGAACGTCATCTCCAAGTGAAGTTATTAATGAGAAGAAACAAAAAGTTCATAAATACATATGTTGCGTGGATTGTGTATAAAATAATTACATTCCTCGTCTTGCCCAGTGTTATTTACACATGACACATATATTTTTAATCAAAATTTTGTTCTGGGCAGGACGAGGACGATAATAAAAGTGCATGTAAATATTTTACGGAACATACAGATATTAAAAGTTTCCAAATTAGCACTTGATAAGAATGCCGGCGGTGTTGTTGCAGGACGAAGCGATGCGTAAGATATTGGAGCGACAGAGACACGTATCGCTGTCCTGCTCTCACGCATAACAAAAAAAATATAAAGAAAAAAAAAGAAGATATAAATAAAAAAAGATAAAAAAAAAGGCACAACGTACCGTGGGGTTGCCAAATTCAAGTATTTAGGTTACACTGTTACTTACACGAATCAGAGAGAAGAAGAAATAAACATCCGCATTGTAAACACACTAAGATGTACCGCATCCCTTCATAAAGTGTTAGTGTCTAAGCTTCTAAGCAAAGCGACTAAAATCCGTGTCTATAAAACAGTTATCAGACCGATTTTAATGTATGGGTGTGAAGCTTGGACGCTGACGTTAAAGGAAGAAGAAAAACTATTAGTCGCCGAAAGGAAAATAATGCGAAAGATTTTGGGTCCAACAAGAAATGAAGATGGGAGCTGGAGAAGGAGATATAATAGGGAAATAGAAGAGCTGATTTCTGAACCAACCATAGTTGGTGAAATAAAATCCTCACGGCTCCGCTGGCTGGGCCACGTTGAGAGAATGGCAGGGGATCGAGCCGCAAAGAGGGCGTATCAAGGCAAACCATCGGGACGCCGGCCTGTTGGCAGGCCAAGATAACGTTGGAAGGATGAAGTCGCCAAGGATCTTGAAGAGCTGGGAGTGCCCGACTGGACGGAATTTATACTTTAATGTCGGAGGCCAAGAACCACTTTGGTTCACTGAGCCAAAAAGAATGAATGAATGAAAAAAAAAAGAAATAAAAGAAAAGAAGAAATAATAAAAACGATAAAAAAAAGAAATAATAGAAAAAAAAATCATACATACATACTTAACATCACGCCTTGTTCCCGTCGGGGTAGGCAGAGACCACAGTTCTCCACCTGTTACGATCTTGACATACTTCCCTTGCTTCCTGTACTTAAGAAAATCATAAAGAAAACTTACTTAAACTACGCTGGCTCAGCGAACCCAAGAGGATCTTGGCCTCTTACACGAGAGTTCTCCATTCTTTCCTATTCTGTGCCGCTTCTTGCCAATCGGCTCTTTGGAGGGCATCCAGGTCTTTCCGCACTTCGTCACCCCATCTGTACCTAGGACGACCGACTGGTCGTTTTCCACTCGGTCGTCCCACGTAAGCTCTTCTGGCGGCCCGATCCTCTCCCATTCTCTCCACGTAGCTGAGCCAGCGAAGCCTTGCAGCCTTGGTCTCACCCATGATGTTGGGCGAGACCAAGGCTGCAAGGCTTCGCTGGCTGGCAACATCATAAATAAAAAAAAAAATTGTTGAATTGTTTTTTATAAAGAAATAAATTTATCTTAACTGTCTGTCTTTTTCGTTAAAGTTTGTTTTAGGCTGCCCACGATACAGGCTTGACCTAGTGTGGGAGTCAATGTTTTGCCTTATGGAAAGTTACCAATCTCATTGTTTTATTTTTAGATGCTATAAATTGCAACTTTATTTGATTAATAAACTATTTGTATTGTCCCGTTGGCATAAAAATCAAACTAAACTGTATATATTATTTCAGCTTGAAAACCCGCGAAGGCAATGTCCGCGTGTCCCGCGAGTTGCCCGGACACTCCGGCTATCTGTCCTGTTGCCGGTTCCTGGACGACAACCAGATCCTCACGTCCTCCGGAGACATGACCTGGTAAGTCTTCATCTTTCTACAGGGTCTTTGTAACGTAATAATCCTATACTATTAAACAAGCAATCTTTGTATATATATATATATATTTGTAATCGGTTTCTCGAAAACGGCTCTAACGATTTCTATGCAATTTAGTATACAGGGGTTTTTGGGGGCAAAAAATCGATCTAGATAGATAGAACACTTTATTGCTCACATAACAACTAAAAAAACCTAGCTAGCGTAGTGATTAACGTACTTCCCCTCCATATACAAGAACAAGAACTGAGTTTCTTGCCTTTTGCTTACAAAATTGTTGAATAAGAATAAGAATGATCGTGATTTATTTCCGAAATTTTTTGTTAATCGTTTTGTTTTTCATGTGTAAGTAATAAAGATTTATGATTATGATTATATTGTTCCAGTAACAGCTGGAATACTGGTGGGAGCTCCCTGTCCTGTAGTGGACGTATTATGGGATGTTATGATGATGCGGACCTACGCAACCTTCTAATTTTAAATTCGCACTTGTTGTATTTAGTGTATGGGATGTGGTATGGAGGTCCCTCGCAAAAAATTGATACGTTTATGGCTCCATACTTAGCAGAAAGTGCTGCTACTTAAACCTCGTTGGCGTGAGCTGATGAAACTGATCGTGCCCTGTGTTCCCCAGCGCCCTATGGGACATCGAGACGGGCCAGCAGTGCGGACAGTTCACCGGCCACACGGGAGACGTGATGTCCCTCTCCCTCGCCCCGGACCAACGCACCTTCGTGTCCGGCGCGTGTGACGCCAGCGCCAAGCTGTGGGACATCCGCGACTGCCAGTGCAAGCAGACCTTCCCGGGACACGAGAGCGACATCAACGCGGTCACGGTCAGTACCACATCACACATCACACAGCGCCAAGCTGTGGGACATCCGCGACTGCCAGTGCAAGCAGACCTTCCCGGGACACGAGAGCGACATCAACGCGGTCACGGTCAGTACCACATCACACATCACACAGCGCCAAGCTGTGGGACATCCGCGACTGCCGCCACCTCTAATCTGTCTTTCCGGATTTTTGATAAGTTTTGTGTTTAGCGAGCAATGTTTTTTTAAATGATGGGGGCGTTAGTGGAACTCAGGTAGCTCCTAATATGGTGTAAATTTGTAAAATAGTACTGTGTTTTAAAAAAATAAATAAATAAATTGTCTCGTGCAGTTCTTCCCGTCGGGCTGGGCGTTCGCGACGGGCTCGGACGACGCTACGTGCCGCATGTTCGACATCCGCGCCGACCAGGAGCTCGCCATGTACAGCCACGACAACATCATCTGCGGCATCACGTCCGTCGCCTTCAGCAAGTCGGGTCGTCTGCTGCTCGCCGGCTACGACGACTTCAACTGCAACGTGTGGGACTCCATGAAGAGCGAGCGCGCGGGTGAGTGACACTGTTACTGAAGGAAGCTATAGCACAGCCACGATAACATCATCTGCGGCATCACATCCGTCGCCTTCAGCAAGTCGGGTTGCCTCCTGCTCGCCGGCTACGACGACTTCAACTGCAACGTGTGGGACTCCATGAAGAGCGAGCGCGCGGGTGAGTGACACTGTTACTGAAGGAAGCTATAGCACAGCCACGATAACATCATCTGCGGCATCACATCCGTCGCCTTCAGCAAGTCGGGTTGCCTCCTGCTCGCCGGCTACGACGACTTCAACTGCAACGTGTGGGACTCCATGAAGAGCGAGCGCGCGGGTGAGTGACACTGTTACTGAAGGAAGCTATAGCACAGCCACGATAACATCATCTGCGGCATCACATCCGTCGCCTTCAGCAAGTCGGGTTGCCTCCTGCTCGCCGGCTACGACGACTTCAACTGCAACGTGTGGGACTCCATGAAAAGTGAGCGCGCGGGTGAGTGACACTGTTACTGAAGGAAACTATGACACGACAACATCATCTGCGGCATCACATCACATCCGTCGCCTTCAGCAAGTCGGGCCGTCTGCTGCTGGATGTGATGATTTCATCATATGGAAGATGTGAGTGAAAAGTGAATGCGTATGTCAATATTTAACTATTTAGATCGTGGATTTTAAGATTCTGATGATAATAATGCCCTTTCCGTGATAAGATGGCTCCTTCTGTGGTAAGATAGCACTTTCCATGTTACATTGATAAGATGGCACTTCCCATGATAAATTGATAAGCTGGCACTTTTCGTGATAAGATGGCTCCTTCTGTGATAAGATGGCACTTTTCGTGATAAGATGGCTCCTTCTGTATTAAGATGGCACTTTCCGTGATAAGATGGCCCTTTCCTTTATAAGATGACTCCTTATGTGATAAGATGACACTTTTCGTGATAGGATGGCTCCTTTTGTGATAAAATGGCACTTTCCTTGATAGGATGGCACTTTTCGTGATAAGATGGCTCCTTCTGTGATAAGATGGCACTTTCCGTGATAAGATGGCCTTTTCCGTGATAAGATGGCTCTTTCTTATTTTGTAATCATTTCCTTCTTGGTGCTCATCTACATAACACATAAGTTGCGCTTTTCGGGATAAGATGGTCCTTTACTAGATTTTTATTTTTTTATTTTATTTATTGGGAATAGTTAACAATTGTGTACATAGCTTAAAATTAACAGTTCATACTTGAAAACGGATTAAAATTTATACACAATCCACAGCACTATTCACAGATTATTTTTCATAATGTTGGTAGTAGCGATACATATGAACTAATAGAAAAATCTTACGTTTTGTGCATGTGACTTCGTTTAAATTAAATTATAAGTTAAGTGGCGCAAACTATCCTTAATTTACATAGAGAAGCCTTAGTTCTAAAAAAGAAAAAAATATATAACATCTATTGTTGTTTTAGTTCTTTTATAAGCAAACTCCTAAATCGGTGATAAGAATGCGCATAAATGTCCAAATGAGCGAAGTTATCATTGTAAGTTGCAATTAAGCGCCTCAAAGGAGAGCGTACTCCGGCATTAGTATTGCAAAAAATTGTGCTAAACAGCTTGTGCGGGTGTGTTTTACGTTGTGGTCGAAAGGGGACACGATAAGCTAGTTGTGCAGCAAGATTAGGACAGTCTACCATATTATTGCAAATTTTATAGAAAAACATAGTATCTAACTGGGTTCGTCTTGATTGAAGTGAAGTAATAGAATATTTAGTTTTCAGACAATTATATGACAGCTTTTTACGGTAACATCTATAATACGTGGAGCGAAAGAACTTTCTTTGAACGAGATCGATTTTGTCAACATATTTATTATACAAAGGATTCCAAATCTGACATGCATGTTCAAGATGAGGACGGATTAGAGAATTATAAAGATGTATATAAGTTGTAGGACGTTTAAAATTACGGCATGTCCTCATAACGAAGCCGAACATTCTGTAGGCTTTATTTACAATCATATCGATATGGGTATCAAGATGGAGCTGACTATCTAAAAGTACACCCAGGTCTCGTATAACCGGTACAGTGGACAGAACTATGTTGGAGAGTTTGTATGGAAAGCTAATAACATTGTTTTTTTTTGTAAAGGTTATTTTGTTACATTTAGGGAGACTTAAACTTAGTTTATTTTGATCGCAGTAGTCAGATAACCTATTTAGATCATTCTGGAAGTTAAGACAGTCGGTAACAGATCGAATACCTAGGTATACTTTTAGATCATCAGCGTAAAGAAGAAAGTTACAGTGTTGGAAGCATTTACCTATATCGTTAATGAATAAGACAAATAGTAAAGGCCCAAGAATAGAGCCTTGAGGGACGCCAGAAGAGACATTGACAGTATCAGAATGGAATCCGTTAATCACGACTTTTTGAGTCCTACAAGTAATATATGAAGTAAACCAGCGCAGTAAATTGCCTTTAATCCCATTATAGGCGATTTTATTCAAAAAAAAAAATTGGTAACCGTAGAACGAGATTTTACGAACCCATGTTGTTCAGGCAGGATGATATTGTGTAACAGGGGATATATCGCGTTATGAACTAGCCTTTCAAAAAGTTTCGACAAGGTGGATAGTATAGAGATGGGGCGGTAGTTTTCTACACAATTCTTTGGTCCACTCTTGTAGACTGGTGTAATGTTCGCTAACTTCCATACTTGGGGGAAGGTACCCTCAAGCAAACATTTATTATATATAAGATATAGAGGATCAACTACACTGGACGCGGTAGATTTCAAAAAAGATGGTGGAATACCATCGGGGCCTGCTCCTTTTGTGCAGTCTAAAGCTTTGAGTTCTTTAAGTATAGTTTCACGAGAGAAATATATATTACTAATATGTACGTTAGGATCTAAGTTGTCGTTAGGAGGCTTCCATGTGTTGGCGTCTAGTGAGGAATCATTATACAGGGTGTTAATTTAATTGCGTGCCATAGCTTAAGGGGTGTTTCAGTTACGATAAAGGAACACAAAAAAAATAAAATTAAAAATCCTACTGAAAAAATAATCTATAACTGCATTGAAAATTAACTTACGCGGAGCAAAGTCGCTAGCGCGCGAGTATCAGTGAATAAGGTAGGCACATCATCATCATATCAGCCGAAAGACGTCCACTGCTGGACATAGGCCTCCCCTAAAGATCTCCATGACAACTACATAACTGAAACTCTTTCGCGCGCTTTTGATAGCGCGCCCATTCGCGCGGTCATTGCCCTCCGCGTTAGTTAAGTTTCAATGTTTTTATTTTTTTTGAGTAGGATTTTTTTTAATAATTTTTTTGAGTTCCTTTATCGTTACTGAACCACCCCTTAAGCTATGGCACGCAATCAAATTAACACCCTGTATACAGAGTGGAAGAATTTACAAAACATGTTACAAATAGTTTCTGGTTCAGAACTGGTGCTACCATCATATTGCATCAAAGGAGGTATTTTCTGCTTTGCTTTACGATACTCAACGAAGTTCCAAAAGCATTTCATATTATTACTAAATATCCCATCTTCAATGGAGGTAATATAATTTTCAAAACAATTTTTACATTCGTTTTTAAATCTGTCACGATACAGAGAAAATTGTTCGTAATCATAGATATTGCCAAACTTTTTCCATCTAATCCAAGACTTGTTTTTAGAATTGAAAATACGTACTAAAGCACGCGAAAACCAAATAGGGAAATCACTATCTTTGACTAAAACTGAGGGCACACGAGATTTTATTATGGCATAAACGCGTTCGTAAAATACGTTAACAGCTTCCTCCGCAGTCAAATTTGACATTAACGCCGTCCAGTCAATACGTGCGATTTCATTATTAACTAAATTATAGTCAGTTTTATAAAAACAATACTTAGTACGTTTTTGTTTAGCCATAAGACTAGCGTCAATGTCCAAAAAAGTACATACAAGAAGCGGCGGATGGTGACAGTTTTCCGGAACTAAGGGGTCAGGAGATACAATGCAAGAACATTCATTGTCTGATAGAAACAGGTCTAAGATGCGATCTTTACTAGTATTTTTATTTAAGTTAAATTGTGTAGAATTTGTCAAAGATATAAAATTTTGTAAGATTTTACTAGCGGGCGACTGAACAGATTCAGTCACTAAATAGTTTATAGCATCTTTGCTCCAGTTGAGCTCAGGCAAATTGAAGTCACCCACTATAAAATAATGTTCATAACATTCGGAAAAAAGTTGTTCGGATATAGCATCCAGATATGCTGAGTAACTGTCACACGGTTGTGCCGGCGGTATGTAAACCGCACTAATTAAGATTTGTGCTTTACTGCCTTTATTCGACAAGGCTGTAAACTGCACTAGGACGTGGTCAAGCGCGGCGGGAAGGGGGGCAGCGGCCGAGAGCAGGCACTGTACCGGCCGCAGTTCTCGGCGGACCGCAACCAGCACCCCGCCACCGTCCCTCTTGCCGCTCGCGACTCGATCCCGGTCGCTACGAAATACTGTATACCTATTATCGATAAATTCGTTATCACCTATACTGGATACGAGCCAAGTTTCACTTAAAATAATTATGTCGTATGAGTGCGATAAAATATTCATAAATAACATGTTAAGTTTTGTACGTATACCTCCACAGTTTTGATAGTAAACTACTAACTGATTGCACTTACCTATAGACATAACTATAACTAAAACACTTTTTAAAGTGATAAAGTGAAGAATAATAATTTGAAAAAGCAGCATATAGGCGAATGGACCGCAAACCCCATTGCACCACACTACAGCTGCAAATGCATCCGCTCATGTGGGGCTGACCGTACTTATTTGAACGCGGATGGTTACGACAAAATGCATTAACAAAACAGAATAACAGTTTTCTGACCAATACCAAGCAACTAATAATTATTGTAAACAAGATAAGTGACATATAATGCGAATATTTGGTGTAGAATAATTTTACTTTTTGTTTAAGTGAATAATTGTAAATGAATATTATTGAACTGTAATGAGATATTGAGGATATACGTTCTAGAGAGAGGCAAACCACAAAAAGTCGTAAAGTTATAGTGATATTATTTCTAAAATGGTTTTTAATATGATGATAAATTTTATTACTGTACAATAATATAAATTCAAGTCGAAGTAATAATACAAATATTGCATGTGGGTAGCTGGGAATAATTGAATTGCTCGTAATTTCCATAATATTTCGTTTCAATTGAATCTGTAATTTAACAAACAAAGTGAATTGAAGCAGAAATAAAATCATAACAAATGTAACAAAGTATTGCATGTAGGTAGCTGTAGGTAGAAAAATTTATCATGGTTTCTATAATAATTCGTGTCAATTGACGCTTCAATTTACATACTGTATTATTAAAATAGAAAATTAAAGCAGCATAATAAAAGTGAGGGTTTAAATATGACGCTTCGGACCTTTTAGAATAACAATAACACATGGCGCAAATACGTGTAGCAACTTCAATACGCACAGAGTAATGAAAAGAACCGAGTAAAAGTACACACATAGATGTAGGAGTTTGCTTTGAGTCAGTTGACAAGTGTGACATACAAAGAACCAAAAATAAGCACGTTAATAAATGGATTTGATAAATCAACCTTTTACAGTAGTTTAAAGAACATGGATCACACATTATTTTAATGTTTAGTAGTATACGTTGTAACGCAAAAGTCGCAGCATTAAACCAATTATTATTCAGATGACAATGAATTCTCAATTTTGGACAGGTCACTGGCAGACCGAATAGCGATGACCTTGGATGTCTCGTTTTTGCGAGCAAGCACAGAGCCGTGTTTAATCCACACAAAGCGGTAATCATGTTTCTTCCCAAGCTCTCGAGCTTCACGAAACAGCTGTTTGTTGTCAAGTGTGAGGTGCTCATTCGCGTATACTTTCCTGGGGTCGCCATTAATATTTAATTGGGCAGTCGTGATACCTTTTGCTAATCGAAACGCCGCGAGGACATTGTCACGTTGAATACGAGAGTGAAATTTTACAATAATATTCTTCGGGTGTGAACTGGCGGCATTTGCGTGAGGCACACGGTGTATAGCAGCAATGTCGGTACGAGAGATGGGATATTGGATTGCAGTACCTAGATGTTCCATGATTGTGACCAAGTTTTCACCACGCCTATCAGGAATATTGCCTATTTCAATATTGTTTTGACGGGCTTGTTGCTCCAGTGACTGGATTTTCGATTCAAGCACTATAATGTTGGCCACATTGTTCTCGATGGCGGAGACCTTGTGTTGTAATTGGCTCACTTCTTTTTTGGTGTCATCAACTGCAATTTTCATGTCATCAAATTTATGGCTTACGAATTCGACAGATTTTCTTAGCTCTGAGAAGTCACTTACGATTCTGTTGAATTTTTCGTCTTGCTTCATACACCAGCCTTCTAGTAAACGCAGTATTTTTCCTTCGAATTGCAAAAAATCGTTTCGATACGTGTCAGGGAAACTATAGGTACAATTGGGGTCATTCTCTCGGGCAAGATGTGCTTGACCTTCAGTGTGTGGTTTCCTCGACTTCAAGCGCTGCTGATTTACGTAATTTAGAGGAGGCGATTCACTTTCCTTGAGAGGACTATCTTGAGAAGGAATTACAGGTGAATAGTACTTTTCTTTCGGTGAAGAAAACTCGTCTGATGAATTGGCACCGTCTATAGACATGTCGCCGTCAGTGAGATTCGAAGTCATTACACAAATCACTATGTTTACTCTGTATCACAAACTACTCTGCGCGCAACGCGGTGACGTATCGTATCGGGTGAACGACAAGTTGTAGTGCTAGTGAGAACTGCGATAAGCACACTGCGTACGAGCGCTCTCAACGCTGGCGCGAGACGGAATGGAATAGATAATGCCCTTTCCGTAATAGATAATGCCCTTTCCGTAATAAGATGGCTTCTTCAGTGATAAGATGGCACTTTTCGTGATAAAATGGCTCCTTCTGTAATAAGATGGCACTTTCCGTGATAAGATGGCCCTTTCCTTTAGAAGATGACTCCTTATGTGATAAGATGGCTCTTTCCGTGATAGGATGGCTCCTTCTGTGATAAAATGGCACTTTCCGTGATAGGATGGCACTTTTCGTGATAAGATGGCTCCTTCTGAGACAAGATTGTACTTTTCGTGATAAGATGGCTCCTTCTGCGATAAGATGGCACTTTTCGTGATAAGATAGCTCCTTCTGTAATAAGATGGCACTTTCCGTGATAAGATGGCCCTTTTCGTGATAAGATGGCTCCTTCTGTGATTAGATGGCACTTTCCGTGATAAGATGGCCCTTTCCGTGATAAGATGGCTCTTTCTTATTTTGTAATCATTTCCTTTTTAGTGCTTATCCACATAAGTGGCGCTTTTTATAGTAGAATCATTAGGCTTTGGAAACAACAAAAAAATCCTACTTTTTTAAATAATGTAAGAAGTATTTACAGTGACACCTGCAGTTTCTAAATGTCATAAAAATATATTTTGAAAAATGTCTTGCATAATAATCCCCCCCATTGTTTACAGGCATCCTAGCCGGCCACGACAACCGCGTGTCCTGCCTCGGCGTCACGGAAAACGGGATGGCCGTCGCTACCGGCTCCTGGGACTCCTTCCTTCGCATCTGGAACTAAACACCCCCATACACATACACAAACACACAACCCCCACACACAAACACACCATTAGCTGGTCATTTTGTTACGACTGTCTAAAGTTATCAACTCAATTTGACGCTGCAAAGAGATTTCATGACTATTCACACATAAATAAGGGGCTCACGTGAAAGGTTATTTGATGCTGCATTATAGTCAAAGATATTTCATGTATTTACACATATATAAAAGGCTCACGTGAAGGGTCATTTTTGTCTCTGAAATAAGAAAAATCTTAATGTTTGTCCATCTCTTTCTAGCCAACGTTAAAAGCAGTGTGCTAGAAAGAGTTGGAGGCATATAGTTACTTAGAAACTGTTTGATTATAGCATACGGAACGAAAAGGATAAGCTCGTTCCATCTTCGACCTCATATCTGTCCTCACGGCTAGATGGAGGTCAAGAGATACCAGTTAGTAACTCTTATGTCACTTTGTTGAACCTTTACTTTCTGACTGTCAGTTTTGATCAATACACACTGAAATTCTACAAAGCAAGTCGCAGCAAATGATATACTGCGCCATGCTTCATTGAAATTCTTGTCTTTTGTCTGATTCCCATCGAAATTCCCATCTGAATCATGTCCAGCTAAAATGGCATCATGTCCAGCTAAAATGGCATGATTGATTCAGACAGGCAAAAGTAGTTCTGCAGCGGCAAAATAAGTTTGTAATTAAAGATAGTCTTAAAAATGACTTAATTCTAGGCCACCCTTCGCCTGTGCATTAGGTTATTTGTGGAATTGTGTTTGATGTGAAGCTATTGAGCTAGAATGATCAGATTTAAAAACAATTGGTACGAATTCCAAGAAAGCAATGCATGAAGGATAAAAAAATAAAGAGAATAATGTTTATGAAAGAGCAAGACGGTAGAAATTCTACCGTGACAGCAACAAAGCATAATGGAGTATTCTGTCGTAGAATACTCCATCATGCTTAGACGAAGTTTTTATAAGAGTTGCGAAGCGAAATTAAAGAATTTTGAAACATTCTGGTCATGATTACGGCCAGTAGCGGTTTCAAAAATCGCTACAATCGTGACCAAAACTTATTTGATTCTTTATCTAAATAAAAATATGTAAATATAAATCCTTTAAAAATCGAGGAACCATCCTAATTCCACAAATAAAACCCTAATCTAATTATCTCAAAACATTTTAATTGAAATCCGCGCGAAAACGACACCACAAAATGGCCGCCAACAAAATGGCGGCACGTGGTTGCTAGGTGGACCTCTGCCTATAATTTCATAATTTTATACTTATTTGAAGAATATAATTGAACTTGCGCGTCTAAAATGTCTAAATACGGTGTGAATGGGTGGAATCGATAATAAAATATGAATCATATGGTTTCTGGAGGAAAATTCGCGTATATTTCTATAAATACTACTTTGAATGTAATCATCTAAACATACGCTGTTTTGCTTCAAAAACAACATGAATCAAGAAAATTCATTTTTATAATACTAAGCTTCGCTGGACTAAGAGTTTTTACAGAAAATATCACGGCACAAAAAACTCCCTGTTTTAAAAGAAAATAAACTTTTTCCGAACAGGGATTTATGATAGCACCGTTGCTTTATTTATTTTAAACGAAATATACTGTAGTTTATAATTTTTCGTTGGTTTTCTAGTATATGTTGCGTCTTTTGAAATACCCATGTATTAACAAAAAAATAAAATATTCTAAAGACCTTGAAGTCTCCGGAAACTTGAACTTTGCATTAAGGCTTTAAAACTGCGCAACTTATTTGGACATTTGGACCTTTAAGCTTTTTGGAAAAATGAAGTTTCATGGTCACATGGTCTACTCTCAATTTTCTTCATATCGATTCGATACTACTTCGATACAGTCGAATTTATAACTCCATACACTGACAATAGAGTAGAATATTGGTTGGATGAATTGCTTCCTACCAAATATCCTACTCTATCGTTAAGGGAAGAAGTTTTGCACTTGCATGTTTCAAACAGTATCGTATCGATGTATCGAAAAATTTGAGTAGACTGCCAGAATGGACAGTTTTATACTCAGATGCAATCTGTACTACCAAACCAACTTCAAAAGCATTTAAACTATACGATTGATGTAGTTTATAAAAGCAGTATGTCCGATGTATGTATGTATGTGAGCGTACTTTCACGGTAACACATTTAATGTTAGTCTGTATTTGTATGTAATTATGGTTATAATGTATTTTATTGGATTATAGCGCAACACGATGCGTTGGGTAGCGCCGCTGATTTCTGTTTCTGTCTATCGGTGAGTTTTTCTTTTTAACTACATACATACATAACATCACGCCTCTTTCCCGTCGGGGTAGGCAGAGACCACAGTCCTCCACCTGCTACGATCTTGACATACTTCCCTTGCTTCCTGTACTTTCATCAATCCTTTCATACATGCTCGTCGGTTTAGGGTACTTTTAACCTGGCCTTTATTCAGAACGTCCTGATTTTGATCCTGGTACGTTCGCCTAGGCCTTCCCCTTCCAACGTTTCCATTCACTCTCGCCTGGTAGATCTCTTTCGTCAATCTTCGTCCATTCATCCTCTCTTCATGACCAAACCATCTCAGCATCCCTTTCTCGATTTTGGTCACTACGTCTTCTTTTACGCCACACTGTTCTCTTATCACACTATTTCTAATCCTGTCACTCAATTTAACACCAATCATACTCCTTAGCGCTCTCATTCTCATTCATTAATTCTACTTTCATGCTTTTTCTGCCATACCCAGCTTTCACTGCCATACATCAGTGTTGGTACCAAAACACCCCCATGAACAGCCAAACGAGCCTTGTGAGACACCTTCTGACTCCTCATAACTACATCCTAGCAAATAATAGTTATTTGTTATGCAAGGCATCAAATTTATTAATTTATTAAAAAAAAGGTGCCTTCTATTGAAATTCGAGCAAGTGAAGGAGTCGGGTCGAGCCACGACCACAGATTAAATAATAGTAAACTCACGTTTACAGATCCGCCACTCCCAGGTGGGGTGCCGACAAATTTCAACCTTACGGTCTAAGCATAAAGTCGATACTTGCAGTGCACCGCTTAGGACTCGTTTTGAAATCGCGGGTGATCGCGGACAGGTGGGCTAAAGCGATGATTTTGTCACTTTATGAGATACTGAGCGAGATGCAAGTAGGTATGTAATATTGTTCAATCAAACATGCAAATACTTACTTACCTATTTTGCCGCCATAAGCTAAAGATGACATAAAGAAAAGTAAAATAACTGCCTCACCCAATCGACTTCTAGCGCCGCGTTGCATACCTAGAGTGCGGAGTGTCACAGGCCTGACGAAGCAAGTGGTTCAAAGAATCCTGGGCGTAGCGAGAGTTTCAAGGCACGTGCTGTCAAAGGGATATTACCCGTTTTGGAACCCAGCCTAAGCGGTAAAGCTCGTTGCCAACCCTGAAAATTCACTGGCTACACTTTAAATTAAACCGAAATACGTTAAGTACAGGCACTATTGCTCTACGGTTGAAATGGCAAGGGGATGGCACTTCCTCAAGACGGCTGAAAAGCCTACCATGAATGTTGGTACAAGTCTGTCTGACGGTTATTTTCTGCGCATGGGTGACAGGCGGAGAGCCAATGAACGATTCGCTCGGCCCCCCACATGCCGCACCTCACCCCCGCGACTCATTTTGACTTCTGCGTATTAACGGTCACAGACAGAGTTATTTTACACGCCGTATATATCGAGTGTAAGGGACAGCCTTTGGAATACTTAAAGGGCATAATCAATCAACGTAACTGAACAACTTTCAGCGAATAAAAGTTTTCAGCCTCTCCATACAAAATTGCAAACTTGATTGGACAGTTTGTATGGAGGGGCAAAATTTTTTTTATTTCCTGAAACTTTTATTCGTTGAAAGTTGTTCAGTTACGTTGACTGACCAGTGATCATGCCCTTTCAGTATTCGAAAGGCTGTCCCATACACCTGTATATGTCACCTTTATTACAAACTGTTCCTATATTAGCAGCTCTTTGTCATATTTTTAAAGAACATTTTTGTTTATTTCAGGTGACACCATCACTACAGTCACGAGTTCTAAAAAAACTATTAATTAAAGAACCAAATATTATTATTAATGTATCTATGTGTAATTTATTAATTATTGAATGAGACTCCATCTAATCGGAGGTTTAAGTTATAATTTTATTGTGTAAATCACCTTCGGAGCTATATGGTAGTGTTGCCTTATAATTGCCCAAAATTGCACTAAAATGTAAAAAATAAGCCCAATATCGTGCAATTTTTTTCTGCACAATTGATGCACAAATTTAGCTTAGCTCAAAATGGACGCACACAATTGATGAAAAAAAAATATATGGCCTTTCCCGGCTGATCGATTTCTTCCAGCCTGCAAAACATTAAAATAAAATAATGTTTTGTTTGATATGGGTCCTGTGCCTGAAAATAAAGAGATTTTTTTTTTCTATTTATTTATAAGCACACAACGACATAGCTCCGAAAGTGTGTATATGTTAGTGGTAGATTATTCACCCGTTTTTACTTTTAAACGTCGAGATTGTAATAAAAAAGATCTCTTCTGTCCAAGATATTGTTTTTTTTTTGTTTCGATTTGTATGGTAAAAGTTTTTGCACATGACCTTGAAGTACAAGATGGCCGAATCTACGAAAAGATGTCTTTTTTTAGAATTTTCGATTGCCATGTTAGAAATTGCAAAAATAATATTCGGCCACCTGTGTGAAAACTTATTACTACAAAAAAAAAAGTTAAAATAATAGAAGCTTAGCTTTAAAACTAATTTAAAATTATTTTGACGGATCCAATATATTGATTTATAACTGTATTTTTTTTTCTCATTGAACAAAATTCCCTTTTTTTATATCGCCAAGTCTCGATAAAATCTGACGTTCATTCGCACATTATTTTTATCAAGGAGCGCACAAAGTAATTTCACAACTTTTTTATTTAATTTTTATAACAATTTATTTTAAACTGAAAACATTTTGAAATTATGGATCAGTAAATTTTATATCGCTTAGCTTGTAAGGGAACAGTTTTTTAAATGTTTCTCAAAGGAATTATTTTGAGATTGCGACCACGATTTGAAAAAAACAACAAATTTTAGATCATCTTTTTCAAATTTTGATTCTTTCGAAGTTCTGTGCTCGGCTGAAAGATATCGGATTAGTATTTATTCATCCAACGTTCTTAAGCTGAATACAATTATTTAAATTCGACTTGAATTCGTGGTCGTATGGAAGTATCATTAAAAATAAATTCATACAACTGATTATCATAAGTTTAAAGAAAATACAGTCCGACAAAAAAGTGCCTAAATGGGGATACCAACTTTGTCTAAATGGTTTTTACATAACAACGAAGTTTTTTGTCTAAAGAAATATTAGGTGTTACCTGCAAAACAACTTTACTTTTGTTACTCTTTCTTGTCAGACTGTATTTTACAATGTACTTTATCCCACGACTAAGAAAATAGTACTTACAAAAATCACCTTTTTACCTTTTTCAAATAAATCATAACCACAAAAACACATTAAATCGTTATTACACAAAACCGACATCAAAGGTCCTATAAGTTCATCTTATTAGTATAAGCTAGTAAATATAAAATAGACAAATAAGGGTCTAAATATAAAAACTAGGCATTTTTAACTTCGACATTCTGTGTTGCTATTTGTGAAAAATGCGCAATTTTCTTTGTTGTGGTAATACTGTTTTCTTGTAGTTTTCGTTGCAGTATTGTATGCACAATTTATGGAGCAAACTGGAAAATTAATGGCGCCGAAATCGACTGAATTTAGACGATTAATATGGATTGACAATGGGTGCCCGCACACGTTCAATCTGGTCGCTATCCAGAGAGAGATGCAGCTATAGGAAGGAACGAAATAGTCGTATACACCTAGTCTATGGTCTTATAGTTTTTTCTTTCTTTCTTATAGCTGCTTCTCTTCTGGATCGCGATCAAGATAGACTGGGTGCGGGGCTATTGTGCTCCATGGTGCGGGCACACCCATTGTCGGGTAACTAGCTAAAAAGCCTTGCAGAAATTTTGAACGTGTAGTTTTAGTAGGATACTAAACTTGATAGATCATGACAACTTTTCTATGAGTCCGCACCATAATTAGTATTTTCTTGGTGATCGTCCCGGAAAAATATCAAATGTAATTTTTGACGTATCCGTAGCAGCGTATAAGTAGCATTCGATGGTGACGCCATATAGTTCTCAAGTTTACCTTCTAATTGTTAAATGTGAGCGGTTAATTTTGAATGTTTTGTGGTATGTTTTGCGGTACAAAGTTAAAAGTTCTGGACCACAAAATTATAATGTAAACTGTGTTCTGGGCCATAAGGGCTCCCGCACACGACCGAGAATCGGTGGGCGATTATCGGCCAGGACAAGGACGGAAGATCCAGGTGATAACACGTCAGAGCGGGATGCCGACAAAAAATCGGTCACCGATTCTCGGTCGTGTGCGGGAGCCCTTAGTCGATTCTATGCTGTTCTTAAATAAAAAAACATTGTTGTAAAACTCCACCATTTTGCGTCTGTTGCTAGTAACTTAATCTGAAATAAAAATCAGGAGTCGGTCATACATTTTGCAAAAGGTATCACATAACAATTCAAAAGTAATTCCTCAAATAACTAGCGCTTTTATAATTTAGTCGATGGATGGTTGTTGCTATTGCGTTTATATTTCATTTTATTATATTTAAGCCTTTCGTCTTAGATAGGTATTATGTAGGTGTTTTAAAGTTAAGCAAGGATGGACGTGGCATATACATTTGGCTTCACATAATATGGCTGAACTGAAAATAGACCTATAAAAAAATAACTGCGGGGTAGTTGACAATTTATCCATTTGCCCCACGATTCTGATTAAAGGAGTGATCACACCTAGCTGAATTCAAAGACTAATTCGGCATACATTTCTCGTTGAAGTAAGGATATTGCAATTAACATAACCAAGATTCCCAGCAATGTATGCCGAATTAGTCTTTGAATTCAGCTCGGTGTGATTATAGATGTAAGGCCGGTTTAAAACCAATTAAACCAATCCGTTTAAAACGAAAAAAACCGTTTAAAACCGAAATAAACAATTTTTTTCGGTTTAAAACGGTGTTGATGGATGTCTATGTTTTCCTTTATTATAACTACATTTTCTGGATATTACCGAAGTAGGGATATAACGGAGTACCTACCTATCAACTGTGTAAAGATTTTTTATAAGTGTGATATTCTGATATTGATATACTTAGCGGGTTTGGTCCTTCCGACCAAGAAGCGCAACACACAAGTAATAAAAACTCGTGTGTTGGTAAATAAATATGTTTTTCATTGTTTTCAAACGATGTAAATAATCAATTTCATTCGGTTAAAAGTAAAACGGACGGCATTATGTTAATGATGTCTTCAAATCTAGTATGTGTAATATAATAAATAAGTATTGTATGTTATACCGTATACCTACATACTTAAATGTTCGTTTTGGTAGTTGGTAGGTATTTTCTATTAATTTTCTAAACACTAATTAAACGAAACATGACGTCAGGTGACCAAAACTTCCCCATAACGACGTGTAAAACACAGTTCTTTTAACATTTCATTTCAAATTAATTATTAAAAATATTTATGCCACAATATTTTTTTTAATTTTTAACTCTTTTGTAGGCGAGTTTTCAACCGTTTAAAACGGTTTTTTTGAGGTTTAAAACCGCAACATTTTGTTTAAAACGTTTTAAATCCGTTGTTTTACATCTATAGGTGTGATCACTCCGTAATGTTGAAGTTGCCAGATCAAAATAGAAAAATAACCGATACTGCTGAAAACCACACATAATCAAACGTGGACGGTCTATTTTTACTGAAACTGATATGGACAGTCTATAGTATATAATACGCTCAATTATATTATGCCGGACAAATTGGATGATCAAGAACACATTTTTTTGTATACATAAACCAAACCATTATAAGTGGCATATCAAAAGTTCCGCCACATGTTAAGTTATATTTATGAAATGATTTTGTTCATGTCCCTTTATTTAGTGTAAATTTTGCTTCAGGTATTTAGTTCATCAAAAACATTGAAATACCCAAATCTTTTATTGTATGTTTATCAATAATAATGGTTTCCAAGTGGTTTGTTTTTAATAAAACACTAGGAAACCATTAATAACCATAAATTTTAATCCATCCGTTTCAACAAGCACGCATTAACATGTAAGAGTGTATTCGATGTATGTAAAATTTATCCGTCTAACGTAAAAAAAAATCTTAAGAAAATGGCGGAAAAAAGTACTGATATAAAGTCTCGGTAAGGTAAATCATCTATGGTTAGAAATAGACCTATTTTATGAGGAAACGCCATCTAGCATGCTTCAAAGCCATTTTGCATGGTTGAAAGCCACCTAGCATGATTGAAAGCCATCTTGCATGGTTGAAAGCCATCTTGCATAGAAGAAAGCAATCTTACGTTGGACGCATAAAGCACTGTGGTTTTAGCTCGGGTCTGCTAGATTATACTGCTAGGATAAGACTTTTTTAAAAGTAAAAACATTGTTTTCAACTGTATCTGCTTTTCCAATGTACGATATTGATTAATATTGGTAAAATAACTTACATGTATAATGGATGTAAGAATATTTTTCATCAATTCGGAAAATTTTAAACAGCATGCCAACTTTTTTCGAATAACTTAAAACTGTTAGTAACAAATTCTTGCCAACGTAAAAATTGCAAGATTTTTAAAAACTTTATGGTGAATCTTTCGAATTGATAAAAAAATATCTTATTCAATATAAATAATCTTTATAATTCAACTCTTTTTTGGTTTACATTCTGACCAATTTTTGTCACTTTTACATCGTATTGTTGGGAATGGACTGCCATATTTTATATAAATAAAACGCATTTTAATTTGGAGAACGGGCACTAAATTTTCACGTCCAATAATATTTGATGTGGACGTTTTATTTTTAAGGTTCTTGTGTATATCTGAAAATTGTAAAATGTTTCTGAAGGTAGTAATGTTTACAATTTTTATTTGGCAACACTGATTACGGCCAATGAATCACTTAGCTGAAAAAGTGGCACAAAATTATTATTTATAAAAAGTAAATGTACAAGTTACATTAAGAAATAGCTAGACTCTGCTAGAGTGGTTTTTGTTAGTGTTGCCATTTTAAAAAGTGTAAATTCTATATTCGCCATGAAAAAAAATTTTTGCACTGAACCTGACGAACGATAGATACAAAAACTACAATTAAATATTCCCGTAAATCATAAAAATCTGTTATGTTATTTGACACTTGAAAAAGTTTAATTTATTCTTATTTGCTAGTCCACGTGTTTAAATATGTTTAATTTTATATAATTATTATTCTTAGCGATGTAATACTAATTAGATAATGTATTGTGTAAAATATTTCTTTTTTAATTATTATCAATAAATTAAAATTTGTTTATTTTAGATATTTGTTTTATTTGTCATTCATCCGTCCATTACAGGTAGTCGGGCGCACGTCTGTTGTAACCAGATATACAGGGTGTTAGGAAAAGTACCGATTTTCTTTAAACCACAACATGTTCTATATTTAAGTAGAATAAATAACAATAAGCATGTTTAAACTCGCGCGCCGAGGGTTCCGATATACCTATAGTATTTTTGGAAGCAATAAAGTCGATTTTCAGGACCGCAAAACTAAATTTGTTTGTAAAGGTTTTTTGCAGATTTCTGAAAAACTGTGCAACTTAGAAAGATCGTTTTATTTTTGCTGTAAAGTTTATATAAACTTCTGTCAACTGTAATTAATTCAGATTTTTCCTTACTCAAACTTCGGAGATAAGGGGGGGGGAATGGTATTTTTCTTGACATTTTTCATCATAACTTTAAAACTAAGAAATTTAAAAAAATACAAAAATATATTTTAAAATGTACAAGTAAAGCCCTTTCATATGATACCCCACTCGACCTAGTAGCGACAATTTGAAATTTGGCCCCCCCTATTTTGGCCCCCTTTATATTAATAATCATACTTTTTTCAAAATTTTTTCTTGTGCAATTAAGTTGGGCAACTATATTCTAAAACTATTCCAAATTTCAGGTTGATAGCATAAGTGGTTGCTGAGATATAGAGGTGTGACAGACAGACGGACAGACAGAGCGGCACCATAAGGGTTCCTTTTTTTTACCATTTTGGTATCGGAACCCTAAAAAAGTAAAAAAAAAAACTTACATCACATTTGCTCGCAATGAGTCGCAATCTATATAGGTATTGCCAAGGAGGTTTAAGTAGCAGCTCTTGCTGCTAAGGAGGGAGCCATAAGCGTAGCACTTTCTTGCGAGGGACCTCCATACTAAAATGTATTGATTTTTTTCAAATCCTAAAAACGTAAAATTTTTATCTTTCTTTCTGAGAAATATGTGACATGGGACTAATAAATGCCACTACCACAGTTTTTCTGGTGAAAACACTTACCATTCAGGAAAAAAACGGTGTTAAAAATCACGCATAAAATAGCTTTTACGGATTATTTACGCTTCCGTTCTTAGTATTAATGATCAATTCACAAGTAAAAAATTATATTTTTTCACTTTCGCAAACAAAGTTTATACTGAAACATTAGATTTTTAAAGATATCTTGATTTTTGTAAAACTTAACTGAGTTTTTTGACCGACTAGCATGGGCGACAGTGCGACGCTTTACACTTCACTAGCTCATACAGAATATGTATATGGCGGACTCTATAGTTTTTTACTCTGAGGGTATTGCGGTCGGAAAGTTTTAAAATGCGCCCTAGGGCTTTTTTATCTGTCATCTTGACTTTTCGTTGACATTCTGTGACTGCTGGCTGTCAGAAGACGCTTCGTTCCGAAATGAGCCTTTGATGCAAAGAGGTTCTATTTAATAATCTTTTGCCTTCAATTAACTTGTTTTTAAACTGTTCCTAAAACAAGAAATTAATTTAAAATTAATTAAATACAATTAATTTTCTTATTTCACACTAGTTTCTATAAAAGTTTAAATTTTTTACAATTTTGCTTATATATAAGTTATGAAATAAAACATGCGTGTGATTAATGCACCATAATATCGTATTCCTAGACGTGAACAGTTTCAGTGCAGCATAAATATTATAAAGAATTAAATTTCTGCGTAAATTACCTACTTGGATAAATATCCTAAGATTACTTGTTTTTTATATTCCTCGCAAATGTGATGCAGCACGGGTGGAAGCACTCGCTAACGTTCGAGCTTTGAATGTCCCCTCTGTCGAAATTTGTCCGGGTGGTTAATACGTATATTCATACCAAATTACAGCTTTCTGGTACTGAAGCCTTCTGAGCTAAGCCGCGGACAGAGAGAAATACAGATAAACACACATTCGATTCACTCACAAACTACTGATCAGATTCAAACGGGGTTTCCAATAATGTGTCAACCGCAAATAGTTGCAATGCATGAGTTTTATTTCAATGAAATCGGTTCACTATAACACGAAATATTCGAATTTTAAATTTCAAGCGGTTGTCCGTCATTTACTAACGAACTACTGAACCGATTCAAATGAATTTTTCAATAATGTATGAAACTTACGTTACATCATATACATTTTGTTTCATTGCAATCGGATATAACAGAAAATATGCGATTACGAAGTTAGAAGCGACGCAGCCGCAATCAATACTTCACACAAGCGAAGTCGTAGGGCACAGCTAGTTATGTATAAGGAAAAAGTTGTGGTAAATTTACTAGGCTTTAATTCATCTATGAAAGCCTTGTCTCTAAGACGCACCGTTTTCAAGTTGCTAGCGAAAGTCCTAAAAAAAGGACCTTTCTCGATCTCTCCTGCCGGTAGCCTTGACAATAATCGAGAGGAATTTATTTGAGGTTGTGAAGAGGGTCAACGACTACACAAAGTTAAAACTTTTGGCATCGAATAAATTTGTTCCGCTAATATTTTCATTCTTCCCTGATTAATAAGGGTTTTTTTATTAATTTATTAGTGTAAAATATTTTGTTTATTCATCTTACGTAAATAAATTAAGAAGAGACGAACGTAAGTCGATGATCGAAAAAAAAATAGTTTAACATTGAACTTATTTTTGTGTACACACACCAAAATATACTGTCATATAAAATGTTGTTTAGGGAAGTACCTTGGATCTTACGTCATTTTGTCGTTCGCTGCTCGTGTTAATACAATTTTACTTCTGAGATGTAGAGAAAACCTTCAATGTATTTTAAATTTCATGACGCTTATGACGTCAGTTTTTGTCAGGTCCAGAGAAGAGATTTGTAATATCAATTATCCTATCCTATACTTTTAAACGAGCAACATATATATTTGTAATCGGTTTCTCAAAAACGGCTCTAATGATTTCGATGAAATTTACCATACAGGTGTTTTCGGGTGCGAAAAATCGATCTAGCTAGGTCTCATGTCTGGGAAAAATAGTTTTGCTTGTGTTTTTAAGTTTTTTTTTTAAATACCGCGTTTTAGACAGAAACCTACAGTGCCATCTGTTGGCGGGTAGCATGCTTGAGGCGGCTATTATAGGGCGAAGCTCGGTAGTAGGTACTAGGTAGGTAGGTACTCTAATAATTATACAGCGTTATTTTGTTATCACCCCGGATATTTTAAGAGGTGGTCCTGCCCAAGAAACTGAACAACTTTTCCCAGGGAACCTTGCACGAAATTTAAAAAACTTCGACGTCCATATAAAATTTGCTGTCAGCAGATGCAGTGTGTATGGGAATTCAATTTTTTTTTCAGTATTTCGAAATTTTTGGAAATCCGCATAAACCTTTACAAACAAGTTTACCTTTGCGGTCCTAAAAATTTACTTAATTACTTTTAAAAATATTATAATTATCTATAAGTAATTATAATATATATACAAATCGGATCCTCGGCGCGCGAGTCCGACTCGCACTTGACCGTTGTTATTATTTTTTTGATTGGCAGGCGTAGTAAAAACATCTTTATCCTGGCGCCTTACGTAGAAATCTTGGCAGCTCTCTTAAAAACATGACCGTCGGTTTCGGGTGGTCAAAACATCTGCTCGGATACGAAATGAATGCTAATTCTCATAATGATCAATTTCAAAATAGTACATACAAGTGCGCTATTTTGGTGATTACGACCGAGGCTCAAAATTACAGCCCAAGCCGCAAGCGAGGGCGTAATGGAGCCGAGAGTGTAATGACCAAAGTGCACGCGCTTTTTACGACGCTTTTCAACATATTTGCGTAAAGTGTCCACGCGAGATTTGGATTCTGTTTGGTATCGGCAACGGGAATTTCGAATTGGTGGCCCTTGTTTGGAGCCGGCCCTTACTGGGCGAACTTACCTTATTAAAATTTAATTGTGTCAACCCTAGCTAGACTTGCGTCCTATTTTACTTGTTAGAATAGGGTTGGCAACTTGAACTTTTTTTTCATAGGTATTTTATTTTTATGTTATTTTTATTATAAAAATGTTTAATGTACTTTATTCTACTTATACAACATGTGGTTAAAAGGAAATCGGTACTTTTCCCAACATTCTGTATATTGTTAGCCTTATTACGTATTTATAAACCCAAAATAATAAAAATAAAATTGTTCAAAAACTAGAACCCGACTACTGGCAAATACATACATAATATCACGCCTTGTTCCCGTCGGGGTAGGCAGAGACCACAGTTCTCCACCTGCTACGATCTTGACATACTTCTCTTGCTTCCTGTACTTTCATCAATCCTTTCATACATGCTTGTCGGTTTAGGGTACTATTAACCTGGCCTTTATTAAGAACGTCCTGAATTTGGTCCTGGTACGTTCGCCGAGGCCTTCCCCTTCCAACGTTCCCATTCACTCTCGCCTTGTAGATCTCTTTCGCCAATCTTCTTTCATTCATACTGGCAAATCTTGCCCTAAAAAGTATGAAACAAGAAAATATTGTCATCTGAAATTGTTATGTATTTTCAAATTCGCGCTCGATGTATGTAGGTAGGGTCCGGCGTGTGCCCTGGTGTCAGTTGGTGAGTCGCCCAAGACCTCTGACATGGCTTATCTAACCACTAACTACCGTATGAGATAGTAGCCAAAACCGTCTTCCGTATTTAATTAACAGTTTACCCGATGACATTAATAAAGAAACTAAAAAAACTAAATTTAAAAAAGAATTGAAAGAATTCTTCATAGATTATTTGCCTGCTAGTAATTAAGCACTTCTTATAAAATTAATATTTTATTTTAAATGTTTAACGAGAATCAACTGATCCTACAGTCAAACTGTCTGTGCAGTTTTGTGGGACTTTGTATAGTTTTTAGGTTATATCTGTATTTATCTGTATCAATAAATAAATAAATAAAATAACAGCGTCACGTGCCTTCCGGGCTGCCAGATGACCGGGACCAACGGGTCTCATGTCTCATACAAAATCTCAAACTATCATAATTTTCCTGCAATAAGCAACGCCCAAAGAATTTATATGAACCTCGTATTTATATAAATAGCTCGTGAATTTATATAAATACTTAATATGTCGATGGCAATTGGCAACGCCTATTTGAAGAATATTGAAATTTTGCAAAGATGTTTCATTTATACCGTATTTGAGTATTATTAAATGATTTTACGAATTTCATCCTCCAAAGAGATGAAATGAGGGTTGAAAGTTTGTATAAAGTTCTACATTTTTAATGTTAGGCACACAAAAATTTAAACTTTTGTGTCAACGTTTTTTGAAAATCATTCTCTCAAGGGGGTTAAATAAGGGTTGGAAATGCACAGCCTAAACCCTTTGGCCTAGAAACTTGAAATTTTGCAAAGATGTTCCCTATATAACGTAGGCGAGCACGAAAGATGGATTTTGAGAATTCATTCCCAAGGAAGTAAAATAGGGGTTGAAAATTTTTATGAAAAATGACCGCTGAACCGTTGATTTGAAACCGCTGAACCTAAACCTATTTTAAATGACGAAAAATATGTATTATTTCAGGTATCACAACATAATAACTGAGTTGTAAAAATAATTAAAAATTTCTTTTTGGAATGTACAATTGTACATACTCGAACAACTAAACCCTTTCGTTATGAAACCCCACTCGACCATGTAACCAAATTTTGTTCCCTATTTGGACCCCTAATAGTATTTCTTTCAAGTCGATAGCATAGTGGTTGCTGGGATACACAGTTGTGACCACAGATACAGACAGACAGACAAAGTCGCACCATAAGGGTTCCGTTTTTATCAAATTACCATAGGCATAGTAGACTCAGTACAGCGCTTATCTTAGCGTGGAGGCACAGAATATAATAACAGCAAGGATAAAAACAAGTGGAGGCGGAAATTGCACTGCGAGTGTCTAGCTTGACCTGCTGTTGACTGTACCTTTTGGGTATCTTAATAACCTTGTATAGCGGCACAATAGATTATTTATATAGGCGCTTGAAACAAGATGATGGATGTACCTTCAAGCCTTCATCGAAAACTGTGATTGCTGATAACTTCCTATATCGATAGCGCCTCCAATCGCGAATTTTATTTTAATTTTTACCCGACTGCTGCAAAAGGGAGGGGTAATGATTTTAACCTTTGGCTATTATCTGAACATCACTAAAAGTGTTTATTAAATAGATACTGGTACTGATAGGCCTGTACTTATGTCAATGAGGGGGTCGCTAAAACGCAGACATGAGTCCCGCTTTCATCAAGAGAGTTAGGTATAGCCACAGAGCAAAAACAGTATACCTAACGTATTAGACTCTGAAGGTTCGACCACATCCGACCACATTTGTGATCGGGCGTACGTACCAAGCTTGAAAGGCAAACCTGTTGTTTTTAGGGTTCCGTAGTCAACAAAGAACCCTTATAATTACAGCATGGCCGTCTATCTGTCTGTCCGCGGCTTAGCACAGCGACCCTTTGTACTAGAAAGTTGTACTTTGTTATGGATACAGTACAGTCAACGACAGGTCAAGCTTGACACTAACAGTGCGACTCTAGCCCGTACGACTACGAGTATTGAAATAAGAACGGTACAAAGTGCAATGTGTCAAGCGTGATGTGCTCTTGACTGTACGTACATAAAATATTAGTCACGCCGACAAAATGGCGAAACATTGAACAAAACTAGAGTCGCACTGAGAGTGCCAACCTTGATGGACTCTTGACTGTACTGTACGACGTAACCGCTTTTCTCTCTAACTTTACCGAACCTGCCAGGTAGCCCATTGGCAGACTAACTTTGGTAATGTGGATCTAATAGGCCACTTTATTAATTTCTTGTACCCGATGACGTAGGATACCTTGCGGTACCCTCAGAGTCTATGTGTTGAGGAAGCCCTCTACCTACCACTCCCACTCGGAGCAAGGAACCTACTATCCATGAAAAAGGTTTTTACTTGAAGTTCGTGCTTTTAAAGATATACAAGGTGTAAGGGACGTTGTACTGAAAACTGAAAGGACGTGTTCAGTCAACAAAACTGAACAACTTTTCCGGAGAAACATTTCTGGGAAAATACAAATCGCTCACTATGGTCGAACAGTTTGTATGGAGAGGTCAAATATTTTCATTTCCCTAAAATGTTTCGTTGGGTAAGTTGTTCAGTTTCATTGACTGAACACGACCTTTCAGTTTTCGGTACAACGTCCGTTACTCCCTGTATATATTAGGTCCTTTCGGATTTTTGGGCAACGATGTGTTTTATTTTAGGTTTAAGGAATATGGAAGTTTTTTTAAATGAAAAATAATAGAAACTATGAAATTGCAGTTTTGTATGGCGAATTTTAGGTAAACTCAATTTTCAGTACCTACTAACATTTTTGCATTTTTTTAGGAATTATAAATCCAAATTTTATTATTTTTCAAGCATGATTGGGAAGCTTACAGAAGCTTCAATTTAAAATTTAATTTTCGAAAGATATCTGTAAAAAATATAACAAATCTAATGATGAAATCGGACGACATTTAAGACGAACAATTTTCGAAGCTTTAATCTTATATATCAAACAGAAAATAAAAACTTTATTTTATGCGTAAATTGATAACCTTGAAATCAACTTTCAATTTTAAGACAAATGAAAAAAAATTATAAGGGCTAGTGACGCCCTCTAGAAATTACTAGAAGTGTCCAGAACATTCGAGATTATTCAAGAGCATTGCGCAACATTTCAGAACATACTAGAACATTCTAGAATGTTGTGGAATGTTCGAGGACAGGCTAGAACGTTTGGGAGCATCTCAGAAGATATAAGGGCTGTATGTTTCGCCCTCTAGAAATTTTATTAAAAACATAACTTAACATCGCTTTCCCGTCAGGGTAGACAGATAAAGACCACAGTCCTCTGGGTTACTCCTGCAGTCCCCAAGTCCCGGAGGCACCCGTCCCACTGGTACCCGAATTCAATAAATTTGATTACATTTTAAATGGTTATTTTTAGGGTTCCGTACCTCAAAATAAAAAAACGGAACCCTTATAGGATCACTTTGTTGTCCGTCTGTCTGTCTGTCAAGACCCTTTTTCTCACGAACGAGAAGAGGTATCAGTTTGAAATTGATAACGAATATTAAGGTCTATAAACCACACAAGATCTGAAAATTAAAATTTTTTACAACGACGCAATCAAAAGATATGGCTTTTTATGTCCTCATCTCCATACATTCATGCAAAAATGCAAAACCTACAGGGTACTTTCCGTTGACCTAAAATTATGAAATTTGGCAAGAAGCTAGGTCTCACAGTACAAATAAAGGGAAAAGTCTAAAATCATTAAATATTTCAATTTTTCTCACAACTAATAGCAACCAATTAAGGTGAGCTCCCGTTTCAAGAACTTTTCTATAAAAGAGGGGTCAAGTTGGATGGTCGCGGTGTTTTTAAAATCAAAGAGCAAAAGCTTTTAGTATATCATATGGTAGATAGGTACGCAACCCTTAGGGCGCGAGTCCGACTCGCACTTGGCCGGTTTTTTTTTATTGTTTTCAACTAGTACCGTCGACATAAAAAGTGTTTCAAGGTAAGATAATGTGGTTTTTTCATTTGCTGCCGAGACTTAATATTAATCTGATTCCAGATATGAGAAATACGTGGACTTTTAATTTAATCGGCCCATTGAATTGTTCGAAAATTTTATTTACCGTACATTTTGAGTAACAAGTAGGAATTTTTGGAGGTTTATTATTTTATGTATGAAAGTAACGTTCAAGGCAATCATGACACAAAAAGAATAATGGAATAATCTTAGGTAAAAAAATAAATTTGAATTTTTAAATTTCCTTCGGCAGAAAATTTTAAAAATTTATAAAATAATTTATAACTCGAAAACTACAAATAATCGCGGAACATACATGGGGTGATTCGGGTAGCCCAAGGGATGGTCCACCTCTGGTCCACCGCTTGACAGTGTTTCCTGGGACACCCTGTATATCTTCGATTTATAGTACTAGGTATCTACTCAAAGTTCTAAAATGCGTGTGGAAACATGTACGAATGAATTGTCTAATGGTGCCACGGGCCAAGAGGGTTGGCAGCAATTTTATCTGCGCAAAAACCAGTTATAAAAATAGAATTCATGTGGTTTACTGATAGCTGTCTCTCTTACTCTTTTCTCAGTTGATCGTTATAAAAATAACTAATAACTGTGATTAATAAACCCTGTGATTACTACATCAGATTGTATATTGTTTTATTTATTTATTTATTTATTTATTTAACTGTTTATTGTACACACGATAATACATACGATAATTTTAAACATGATTGAACTTATAATTCAACCAAATAAATAATTCGAAATCTTTTATTTGGCAAAAACATGCTTAAAAAATAACTAAAATCACTGACCCAATATAGGCCAATGGCACGTTTGAAGATGAATGAGGTCGTGCCACCAAAAAGAAAAAAAGTCACTTAATTATAGGTGTTTAACATTGTAAATCCAAATGAAAAGAAAAAGTGTTACAAAGTGTGGTTGTCATTATTACTATTTAATTTATTCTTAATGTCACTTGCACCATCTTACTAAAACAATAACAAAAGAGACTCGTTTTACTCTCGCGATTAAAATATTAATTCGCAAAGGAAACTTATATGTAAGGTACCTTGAAACTTGGCTCATAAACAGGAATAGGATAATTAAAGATAAATAAAAAATACCAATTTTTTTGGCCATAAATGACGAAGTTTTAAAAAATATAGTTTTCGTCAAATATCGATAGGTCGTATGGCAGAATGTGATGAGTAGTCATTGCCTATCATAAAAAAAAACTAACAGCTGTATAAACCGACCACAGACTACTTAGAACGGTTGTCAGTTTTTTTTAAGACTGGCCATGGCTAAGTTTCATTCTGCCATAGGGCTAATCGATATTTGAAAAAACCTTAAATATTTTTTAACTTTATTATTTGCAACCGAAAAAATTCATATTTTTTATTTTTACTAATTGACCTTTTCCCTGTCTATGAGCCAAGTTTCGAGGTACCTTACACATACGTTTCCTTTGCGAATTCTTTCAAACTTTCAGTCAGTTTTATATAATATATAAGTAATATTAGCGTAATAATAATAGCGTCGTCGTGGTCGGCCTAGAAAAAGATGGAGGGATGAGCTCGACACTTGCGTGAATAACTGGAAGGAGTTGGCCCAGGAAAGGGAAAAGTGGAATGGTGGGAGAGAGGCCTTTGCCCTGCAGTGGGACACAACAGGCTCCTAATAATAATAATAAGTAATATTTTCGTGGACAGCAATTATTGGCTTATAATGTAATAACATAATGTAAACAGTTTAAATAATAAGTGCTGATGTTGTACCAAATTAAAAAAAGAGAAATCGTTAAGTGCAACCAAGTGAAGTATAATAATTCAATTTGGAATAAAACTTTCCCTGCCGATGGTTCTTCTAAGCAAGATTGACTTTTGATCAACTTTAATAAAAAAAAAATAACTCGGGTGCCTGCGGAACGGGTCTCTCCGGGACTGGGAGACTGCGGGACTAACCCAGTGCACTCCCACCTGCTATGTACGATCTTGATGTCAAGGTAGGAAGGGGAGGGGGGGGGGGGGGAGTAGGTATGTAGCTACTTCCCTCGCTCATCAATCCTTTGATACATGCTCATCGGTTTAGGGTAGGTACTTTAAACCTGGTCTTTTTTGAAATTTCAGTGCATTGAGAGTATTTAAATGATTGGTTTGAAGTTGTTTGACCCAAACCAAGGAGAAGTATATATGCAATTTTGCTTTGCATTCCACGCGAACAAAGTAGCCGGTAACAGCTAGGTAGTTACAAACAAAGCATCGTGGCCATAGCAACGGCAAACCATAATCAAAGCCCCTCGGCTTTGCCCCGTGACTTAATGGTATGTAGAGCTTCGGGAACTTTCGAGAAACTGGCCGCGTTTTTTAAACCGGGATTTTTTGTACGTCCATAGCAACAGGCTTTATTTCCTCGTTGGCAACAGGTAACTGCATGGTAATACTGCTTAATTTTTAGCGTTCCGTAGTCAACAAGGAATCCTCATACAGGGTGTTCGGTGGAAGAATCCGGATTTCATTTGCCAATATTTATATACGTGACGCTCCAAGTGAAGATTCGATTCGATCGTGAGTGCGAAGGTTGGGGGCAACCAGTTCGGCGGCAAGCAACCCGCGACCGGGGCCCAGGCTCAAGAACAGAAGAAAACATCGAACTCGTCTCCAACTCATTGCGAGTTAATCCTCGTCAATCATCCATCCGCAAGAGAGCGGCAGCCCTAGCAAGGGCTTCCAAAAACAATTGTTCACGAAATATTGATCAAAACAATCTAGGATACTCTAGCTACTCTAGGTAGATGATTTTAGCTCCCTTCATAATGCCAGCTTTTGCTGGAACAATGTGAGGAGAAGTTCCATTATCCACACTTTATAGCGTTGCAGCTTGACCATGGACCGCGGTTGCAAGTGATCGCAGTATGTAAGATAAGTGATCCATATACCCAAGCCTGGGAAACCGGACTATGAGGAAGCCAAGGCGTTCAGACCTATTAGTCTGTCGTCATTTATACTTAAGGCACTCGAGAAACTTGTGGACAGGCATATCCGAGAGGGACCATTAAAGAGGAGACCTCTTCATGGACTCCAATGTGCTTTTCAGCCGGGAAAATCAACAGAGACAGCATTACACTTAGTAACAAGTCAAGTGGAAGCTGCCTTAGATACTCAAGAAATATGTATAGGGGCATTCCTTGATGTAGAAGGAGCCTTTGACAAGACCACCTTCGCATCAATAGAGGAGGCCTCACTAGAGCACAGCATCGAGCCTACTCTACGAAGGTGGATCAATGGCATGCTCAAAGGAAGAGTAATAACCTCGACACTCATGGGAGACACAATCCATGCCAGGACAACCAAAGGTTGCCCACAAGGGGGGGTTCTGTCTCCAATGCTGTGGTGCCTGGTTATAGACTCTCTCATAAAGGAACTCAACAAAGGACCATACTACACCGTTGGATACGCGGATGACCTGGTCATATTGGTGAGGGGCAAAGTAGTGAGAACTGTTTCGGAACTCATGCAAGAGGCCCTCAAAAAGGTGGAAAGGTGGTGCATACGACATCACTTGGCCATCAATCCTGAGAAAGCTGTTGTGATACCATTTACAAAGAAGAGGAAACTGGAGACCTTAGGTCAGCTCTCTCTATACGGGACGCAACTAAAATGGGCCACGGAAGTTAAATATCTAGGAGTTACACTAGACAAGGAACTAACGTGGAAAACACATGTAGACAACACTGTAAGAAAAGCTCAAAGAGTCTTTGGAATATGTAGATCTACCTATGGCAAAACCTGGGGGCTTAAGCCCAAAATATTACATTGGCTGTATACCACGGTGATCCGACCGATTATCACATATGGTGGCCCAGAACAAAGCAAGTTGGGTGCAGACAGGAGTTGGCTAAATTCCAAAGAACTGTCTGTATAGCCATATCTGGAGCTTTTAGGACCACCCCCACGGCAGCGCTGGAAAATATTCTTGGTTTGACACCGCTGCATATAGTCGTAGAATTGGAGGCAAGAAGTGTGCTCCATAGGCTAAAAACCCAAGGACTGTGGGATGACTCCTTGCCAAAAACACGACACACTAAATTCGACACAGATAGAGAACTTGACACTATTTCATCCATGGGCTGTGATAAAACACAGCATAGGTTCATGTTCAAGAGACTCTATGAGATCCACATACCCTCGAGAGAGGATTGGAATAAAGTATTGAATCCCTCGAGAAAGGACAATCTGACATGGTATACTGACGGATCAAAAATGAAGTCGGGTACAGGGGCGGGTGTTTATACCAAAGGGTATGAACACAGTCAAAGCATGGGTATATATGCAACAGTCTTTCAGGCTGAAACATATGCAATCATTGCCTGTGCAAAGGAGAATCTAGATAGAGGCACTACGGGCCAAACTATATACATTCTCAGTGACAGCCAAGCGGCACTAAAGGCTCTCATATCCTACAAGGTAGACTCCAAAATAGTCCTAGATGCCATCCAAACCCTTAATAGGTTAGGTAGGCACAACACAATACGACTAGTTTGGGTCCCAGGACATGTAGGAGTAGAGGGCAATGAAGCGGCTGACAGACTAGCCAGGGAGGGATCAGAAAAACACTTCTGCGGACCTGAACCTTTTATTGAATTATCAGGGAGTACCATCAGAAGCGCACTCAAGGACTATGCCCAGAGAAGGCACTGCACTGAGTGGGCAAACACTGTTGGACTTACTCATTCGAAGAAATTTCTAGGGACCACAAAGGTAGGTTACTTCAAATATCTACGAAACCTAAGCAGGCACCAGACCCGTAATATTGTAGGTGCTTTCACCGGCCATTTCGGCACTAGAGAGCACCTGCACAAGATGGGTCTGTCGGATACAACTACCTGCAGAGCATGTGGTGAAGAAAGCGAACGCATGGAGCATCTTATATGCTCATGCAACGCTTTGGCTAGCAAGCGTATGACGATTCTGGGTCAGGCTTATCCGACACCAGAAGACTACAGGCTCCTTCCGCTGAAATCTATATCGAAGCTCATAACGAGCATATTTGGAGACAGCGGAAGATCACAGGAGCAATAAGGCAGGGGAAGCACGAAAGATCCCATAGGGTCGAAGTGCTCTGAGGTCCATCAAGGAACTCAGCCCCACGTAATAAGATAAGATAAGAATAAGATATTATGCCCCTATCTGTTATTTGAACGAAATGTGGTTTTAATGGAAAGTTATACATGGGGTCATACAACGCTCTAGGGTTGCCTATAAATTTCTTGCCGCAAGTACCTACCTCAAAAACACATATCAACATTTTCGTTGTATGGGAACAACCCTTTCATTAATTTTGGCAGAGCAATGGATATTGCCGTAAGATACCTTAGATAAAGATTCTCGGTCATGCAAAGTTTCATCAAAATCGTTACAGCTGTTTCCGAGATAATAGCAATTTTATTTTTTCAGCAACCCTAAAAATGAGCCTAGCGGCTAAACGACTGGTCTGAATCGCACCAAATTGAAAATTAAGGAGTTTTAGTCAAATTTATTACAACATTTTGAGTAGTTTCATGCTGGCTTTCATTTTGAGGGTAGCTGTCATACAAAAATAAAATAAAATTGCAATTATCTCGAAAACAGCTATAACGATTTTAATGAAACTTTGCATGACCGAGAATCTCTATTCAAGGTAAACTGCCAAAATTTATGAAAGGGTTGTTCCCGTACAACCAACATGTTGATATGTTTTTTTGAGGTACTTGCGGCAAAAAATTTATAGGCAACCCTAGGGCGTTTTATGACCCCATGTTTAACCTTTCATATAAACCAACAGATAGGTGCATAATCTTGTCGTGGGATCTTAGCCTAATAGTACGATACACAGAAGGACGCTGCAAATCCCTTAGTCACCTCTTACGACACCCACGGGTAGAGATGGGTTGTGGATGGGTTGGTAAGGTAATATTCTTTGCCGGCACCAAACGATAAGGGAGACATCTACAATAATTCATAATTAATTACCTACTTAACAGCAAAGAAACCAATCAAGTCTTATGTTATTCAATAATCTCGATAAGCATTCCATGTGTTGCCATGTGCCGTTGCCATTCTTGGTTCTTGGAACGTACCTTTTGCAGTAGTCGCTAAAAAACCAGCGAGGAAAAAAACCACGCCGGCAACGCACTGTACTTGGAACTGAAAAGATATTGATTCAACGCAACGAACGATACATTTCATTACAAGAATTGCCCGCTTGGCGATCGCACGCGCAAGAGCTCACGCTTACTAGTTTAATAAACGACGTGATCAACTAAATACATACTTAAGAAGAGGCTAATCATAATTACATTTATCGTAATCTTTTCGTACAAAAAAATAACACTTTTTATCGAGAACTAAGCGGGCTAACATGCGTTAAGTAATACTATTTTATTTTTTAATTGTGACGAACTCTGTGATATTTTTGTCGTATTTTTGACTGTTTGAAATAATGTTTTTGTGATATAAACTGTGATTGTTAGTTTTATTGTTCGAAAATGTTCAAAATTGACGAGGAAGGGAAGCCGAAGACTGGTGGATACAAGCCATTGTTAAGACAGGTATGTTTTGTTTTAAGTTTATTTCGAGAGAGTTCTACGGAGAAAGTTAAGTTTGCAATGCAACTTTTGAGTAAATAGTTAATGGGTTTTTTATGGACATAAAAAAAGCAAAAACCTTTGTTAAATGACTTTGAAGTTTGCCGCCAAAATGAATAAAATTTGGCTCTACCTACGAAACGAGTTATTACGCTAACAAACTAGATTTTCGAGTAACTTTAAAAAAATCCTTGCTAAATATCACTCACTTAAAAAATACTGTTATACTCTTAAAAGGTAAATCATAATTTATGCAAATTAAATTAACAATCAAACACTATTTTATATTTATATTTTATTGCACAAAATTTTACAGAAAATACTATAACTAAAGGACATAAACAAAGGCGGGCTTATCTCTAAAAAAGATTTCTTCCAGCCAACCGAAGGCAGTGAGAAAGTTGTATGATAAGAAAATAAATATAATTCTTTTTATTTGAATAAAAATATATATGATTTCATTTTTTAAGTTGATATTTTAGAATAATAAAATTGATCCTCAACAATTATTGTCCTCAATTACCACCTACGTATTAAAAAATTGGTTTGTTGTTTGAATTTAGTTTAGAAAAATATGTTTTGCTATTGAGATATATTTTCAGCATGTCTTTCTTTCATAAAGTATATTTTTAGCCTGTAAACAAAGTATTTGCCAATCTCTACGTAGAGAAGAGCGTGTGTCTAAAATAAGAATTATGTATGTTTCTCGTGCTTCCTCATAGTCGTGTCTTTGTATTTCTGAAACTACACTCTGTCGCAATGAAACCGGGTCGGTTGGGTTTTCCTCATACCTACTCACAAATCCTACAATAAAGATTAAAGTACCTAGGTAAGTTATAAAAATTAAGAAGGTAGTCAAGTCAAGTCACTTAACTTAGCGCTAAGCTTATTTCGGTTCATACCACAGACTTCGGTTCATGCTTAGAAAAAAAAATGTTTCTTAATGTAAGGGACTTAGTTTTTAAACAAATCCATGGATCTGTCTGCCATCCATCAGAAATAAATTTAGTTCGATAGCATGAATAAATATGTTTTGGTAGTCTGAGTCCAATTCAATAAGTATTCTGTAAAGAATCTACATTGAATAAAATTATCTGAAGCTGAATCTGCTTGAAAGAAGAAATAATACACCGGGCATTTAAATATTTAAATACTTAAGTAATGAGCACAATAACATAATGACACCTACTTAAATAAGTGTGACTACCTCTATACATAAATTATTCACAGTAAATTACAACAATATAAACTGATTTGTAACGGAATTTGTTACGATTTAAGATTTCATTCATATCTACTATTATTCATTTTCTTTAAGAAGTATTAAAAAATAATTTAGGCATTCTTCACTCTTCGAACTCAATTGACGCATTCGAAAACACAGCACACCGCCTGTTCAATACACATTATTATATATAATATATTTTTATATTATACCTGAACTTCTTCTAAGATGTGTAAAATATATGGGACGCAATGCAATAAACATTATTCAGTATTAAGACTGATTGATAGAGTCCTGTCTAGTGCACGCCCCCAGCCCTTAACCTAGGTAGTTGAGGGTTTTCACATTATCATGGAACTTGGATCATAAGTGGCGTCATCCGAGAATTATTTTGACAGAAATGTATGACATGAACGTCAAATTACTTGGATGTTATTCTTACCAGTGTATATCTTGTGAATGTATCTTGTACATAGTTTCCCAGAAGGAAGTTGCATTTATATTGTCTTCCGTTGCTTTAAAATGCAAATCATGAGTTAAGTTATGTTTATTATTTAAATTTACGCGAAGACCCAAGTCAATGGCGAATGAAGAAATGAAAAATAAAACTGAAATGTAGGGCTCATAACGTGCGAAATTCCGTTCTACGCAAGATTTAGTTTCTAGTCTAGGCAACGAAGCGGATCGTTGTATGAAGACCCCCGCATTAAATCCTCAGTCGATGAAACTTTGCTGAGATGAGACAAACCTCCTATAAAAAAATCCAAAAAGAAATCGGTACTTTTAATTTTTCCATACAAAAATTACAAAAAATGTATGAAAAATTTTTTTGTAAATTTTTTTTTGGATATTTTGAATTTACATTTAATTCATGATTCTTTATCATCCTGTCAAATAAAATCTGCCTAAGAAATTTATGTTGGGGTCAACTGCTACGTTGCCTACACTATTCGGCTACTGCTATGATAGTAGTCGTGTGTACTATCGAATCGGTTTCTCGAAAACGGCTCTAACTATTTCGATGAAATTTAGTATACAGGGTTTTTTGGGGGCAAAAATTCGATCTAGCTAGGTCTCATGTCTGGGAAAATTCGTTTTCACTATCTTTTTTAATATTTCTTAGCGCGTTTTAGTGCGTTCAAGAAACTTACAGCGCCATCTGTTGTTGAGTAGCATAACTTGCTTACCCGATGATATTTTAATCATACAGGTACTTTGTTCTTATCAAAGACGTTTTATTTCGCGTTCCAAATGGATTTTAGCGTACATTTTAATTAAAACACGTGGAAAATGCAACGTTTCTTGCAATCGTACACACGCCCGCAGATAACTGGAAATTAATCAGTGTAAGCAGAATTGATCAAATGTTTATTTTGGTAAGAACTGCCCACTTCATAGTACCTACCTATACATTAAAATAATTTTATTTATTAATTAATTAAAAATTATGTTTAGCTGGAACTCTTGTAATTCAATGACTGTATGTACAATTGTACACACGGCCGCACGTTGGTAGAAACACTTTGAACTTGAGCGGGTCTCTGGTTTCGGGCGTTTTTGTCGTGGCGCTGGTTCAGCTTATACTGGTTTTGTTCTCACTTGCTTGCTGCCGTGTGTACCAGACAATAACACTGTCAGCGTAATACAGATTCTCATGTTACACGAATATGTCGTTTTCTACCCAATATTATGTGTCGTAGGCAAATTGTATAAATCGTCGTTTCACAGTTTGCCTTGGCATTCTACAAAATGCCGAATTTTTTTCATTTATTTATTTAACATATTTATTGAATCAACAGCATTTTACAAACAATAAAGTACTTATTAATACACAGTTCTTTAGCCAATTACTGATTCACACTATATTACTTAGCAATAATATTAAGATTATATTTACGAGTAGCTTAGATTTTAATTCGTCATTTTACATTACCGCGGCATTTCACAAAATGGCGCGTAATTCGTTTCTGGTACTCGCCGGCATCTGCCGCGCCACGCTCGCTTCGCTCGCTCGGCTCGTGCGTTGTGCACGAAAGATAACCTATAACCTAACCGATCCCGAAATATAACCTAACCCGTTACCGTGGCTAACGACCATAAAATGCACACAATCTGCCGGCGCCGTTTTACAATTTCAACTCAACTTGGGCTATCCTGTAATGACAATGTATTGTTGATAATATTATTAATAAATAAATAAATAAATAAAAATTTGCCGACCGTTTTACAATTTGCCCGCCGAACGGCGAATTATAAGATTTGCCTGCGACTTATGTACCACACAAATGCGTCAGACCTTTCTAGAGCTGTTCGTGTTGCTATGGGCGATCAGTTTCCTCGTATGTAGTGTAGGGTTACCATCTGTTCGGATCAGTCCAGGATTTCGGCCTTCCATACGGACTCTACCCGGTTTAATTGGGCCGGCTAAATTTTTAATTTACCTACGTTCGTAAAACGTGGTTATTGAATGAAAGCCAATATCCGTTTTAAAAAAGTTCCGGCCTATTTTAAATTTCCGGATTTTTGGGAAAAATTAATGAACGCGATTTATTATTCACTAGAAAAATTTGCTATTTTTCCTCCTTTGCTCTGTTATAGATTTAATTACCTATTTCTGTGTGTGAAGCCCGCGTTGATTGTTTCTTTTCAATAATGTGAAGATTGGCTTTACTGGTGACGCGTGCTGGCCAGCACCACCAATATTTTGCAGATAGTTTTGAAAAGCCCTAACTATTCGCAAACAAAACCGTGGAATGAACTAGTACACACGGCCGCACATCAGTAGAAACACTTTTGGACCTTATGGCCTGGTAATAGAGTTGAAAAAGTTTCTACCGACAAGCGGTTGACCGTACAACAATACCGTCAGCTTGATCGATCACATAACGTAGAGTTTTAAGCAAGTAGAGTTTAAAACAGATTCGAGTTACATAAACCGCCCTCATGCCATCAATACGTCAGATCTTTCTAGAGTCAATCATGTTGATGTAGCATGGACAATCGATTACATTACATGCCTCGTATGTGTAATTATAATTGAAGGCGTTTTCGTGTGGGTACACTCAACTGCATGTCAACGGACTCACTTTAATTCTTAAGGGGCTGATAAGAGTTAAATACGATTCACTTGAGTAGTTTTTAGCGAAAAGTGATGAATAAATGGCCGAAAAAAAATCATGTGATAATGAATCATCTTTCCAAGAAGATGGCTGACTCTGAAACACGATTAAATATACTTTATACGCCATAAAAAAAATCCAAAGTTACCTCTGCTTTTCGCTTTTAAACCTTTTTTCTTAAATACCGATTAATTAATCCATGATGCTAAAACTTTTACACTTGATTAAATTATATTGCATTATCATATAGCTGTTTTATAATTATTATTATTGGTACAGATTTTGAAAAAAATAAAAAAATAAACGAAAATCCTAAAACAGCGCGAATCCGCTCCGTTCTAGCACTCGCATTCTGCCCTTTGTTAGAAAGGGATGTAATTTAGCTCTTATCAGCCCCTTAAGAGTCCAAGGCCGACAGAAGTCAGACGTGAATGTCTTTGATGTGAACTGCGTGTCAGAGAGCACCGCGATTAGATAACCTTTAAATCCAGACGCATTGCAGGATATTACCCACATTTGAATGGGATTATCTGCCTGCGTCATAGTGTTCCCGAGTTCATATACCCCAAATCTATTCAAGTCGCATGTGAATAGGCTTCTTCTGGGCAAGCGTTCTATCGTCAATCAAGGGCGGCAAATGGAAGCCGGAATGGAAGACTGTAGAAAAAACTTCGCAGAGTCAATGTACGGTCAACCGCACCTCAATGGAAACATTTGCAACTCTATTACCATGTCATAAAGTCCAAAGTGCTTCCACCTACGTGCTGTTGGGTGTACGCATAGAATACATGAAACTCTGTTTCATGTATTCTATGGGTGTACGTATGCACCATCACGCCACTGCGTGCTTCACGCATTCGCCTAACTCCTTTATGACACTAAAGATAGAGCTGATATTCGTATCGCAATTATTTCCAGTAATAAGCGTATGACTGTACTGTATGTTATGTTATGTATGTACGTCATGTAAACGGTCCTTTGTCCAAGATACGATTCGTTTCAAGAAGCAATTATAAAGTGGTACGAGTATGTATGACTCTCTGTTGCTAAGCTAAGTGTGCCTTTTATTAACAAAGCAATACATCAGATATCTAATTATTGCATTCTTTCTTTGTTGTTATTAAGATCTAGTGTGGTGCCGACATAGAATAGTACCTACCTACAAACCCGTGGGTATCTTAAGAGGCGACTAAGGGATTAGGAAACGGAGGATGGGTAGCAGCGTTCTTCTGAGTATCGTTCCATCGCACACACTGCGGTCACCAACAATCGCGGTCCATGGTGCCGGCTGCAACGGATGGCTACCGCTGCTGTTGTTGGTGACCGCAGTATGTTAGATGGTACGATACACAGAAAGATGTTGTTGCCCATCCTCCGGTTCACAAGCCCTTAGTCGCCTCTTACGACACCCACGGGTGGGTCATTATCAGAAATCCCTATTTTATTGATATTTAAAAAAAAAGCTGAGCTATCGACAAAATAATGACTGATATGGATTTCTGCATGTATTACGAGCTTGCTATAGTAGGTGTAACACAAGAAATTCCGATTCGTTTTGAAGATACTCAACAAACAAAAAGCGTAAGGACAAAAAAACCCCCGGTAAAGACACCGAATTGATGAAAAAAAAAATTGCCTCTTTAATAACACCAGTCATTAGATAACAAGTATTAAAGGGTTGGTACTATTCTTTGCCGGCTTCACATGGACCATCCACTACCCATCCATAGTATAATACTTTTAATTAGTATACTTTATAAAACCGGTCAAGTGCGAGTCGGACTCGCGCGCCGAGGGTTCCGATATACCTATAGTATTTTTGGAAGCAATAAAGTCCATTTTCAGGACCGCAAAACTAAATTTGTTTGTAAAGGTTTTTTGCAGATTTCTGAAAAACTGTGCAACTTAGAAAGATCGTTTTATTTTTGCTGTAAAGTTTACATAAACCTCTGTCAACTGTAATTAATTCAGATTTTCCCTTACTCAAACTTCGGAGATAAGGGGGGGGGAATGGTATTTTTTTTGACATTTTTCATCATAACTTGAAAACTAAGAAACTTAAAAAAATACAAAAATATATTTTAAAATGTACAAGTAAAGCCCTTTCATATGATACCCCACTCGACCTAGTAGCGACAATTTGAAATTTGGCCCCCCCTATTTTGGCCCCCTTTACATTAATAATCATACTTTTTCAAAAAATTTTCATGTGCAATTAAGTTGGGCAACTATATTCTAAAACTCTTCCAAATTTCAGCTCGATAGCGTAAGTGGTTGCTGAGATATAGAGGTGTGACAGACAGACGGACAGACAGACAGACAGAAAGACAGAGCGGCACCATAAGGGTTCCTTTTTTTTACCATTTTGGTATCGGAACCCTAAAAAGTAACTTTTTCTGAACAAACTTCTGCATTTATATTTAGCACCTATAGACTAAAAGAGATCTGTTTCTGCAAACTAAAATACCTGTATTCTTAATTCAATACAAAAGATGTTTTTGCCAAATATTATTTTATTATAATCTTTCGAAATGAGCATAAAAATCCTTTTTTAATCCTATAGGTCAAAGTCGACCAGTGCTCATATGAATTGACCTAAAAACTAAGGATGATTTGCATGAGGACACAGCACAAGTACGACCACATCAAAACAAAATAAACACGATAACCATAAAACTGCGATAAAACGATAAAACTACATAAATACGTGCTTAAGTTGATTTTCAGCTTTAATTTTACTCGTTCTGTCATCTACGTTTGCTTTTTAGGATTCCGTACCCAAAGGGTGAAAAACGGGACCTTATGAATATGCCTCCGATGTATGTCTGTCTGTCAGCAGGCTGTATCTATAGGTAGACAGTTGACATTTTCACAGATTATTTATTTCTGTTGGCGCTATAACAGCAAATAATAATAATAAAAAAATTAAGGGCTTCCCCACTAAAAACGTGTTTATTAGCTGATTTTTGCACGCTTTTTTTAAGCTCTATCGTATTATTGGGAACACTTACAAGCGTCAAAATTTCTATGTTTATAGTGAATAATAGCTTATGCTAGCTTATTTTATATCTAAAATAACGACAAATAATAAAAACTGGCCAAGTGCATGTCGGACTCGCGCGCATTTAATACGCTTGTGCGTGACTGCTAAGACGGTATTTTCCCCTTAGTGGTACATAACCCTAGTTGCGCGAGTCCGATCCCCACTTGACTAGACGGTGTGTCCTAATTTTGGGTAAATGCGTCTCCGTTTGTATATGATTTTTGCTGGGAAATATCGAAGGAATGGAGTTCATCTGTCCAACGTTTTCGAATCCTAGATCGTCGATCATGTCGCCGGCTTTTCGTCGGTTGTTAACTATTCAGTCTTAAGGCACAATCACACATTCCTAAATACAAATACTAATTCGGCATACATTGCTGGGAGGCTTGGTTTTGTTATTTCCAATATCCTTATTACAACCAGCAATGTATGCCGAATTAGTTTCTGAATAGTGAAGGCGTGATCACGGCTTTATGCTATGCTAGCCCACCTCATCTAAAATGTTACATGGACCACAAAATCTAATACTCTGAAACACGATACTCACATAATTTTTCCCTAGACAAATAAAATTCTACAAACGATTGATAAAATCGAATGCATCTAATTTCTAAAGAATGATCCTATAAACACCTCAACTCATATGCTTAAAACGTACTAAGTATGTATGTATAGCTTATTTCATCTGTGACAGAAAGAAACTTAAGCATACCCAGTGGGTCAAAATGATTAAAACCAATACAAACTGATGAGTTGATTTCAGGCCGACTTGAGCTTCAACATGATTCAAGAAGCTTCCATTCGATTTTATTCTTGGCTTGGGCGAGTGTAATTATTTTGACCTCCATCGTTATATCATATTATGACCGGTGCTAATTTTTGAACATCACCGGGTACCGGTTGATAAAACATCAATAAAAAAAAAGATTTTTCTTTTTGAAAGTGAAGAATGATATTCGATATATAGAGTGACTTTTTATTAGTTCTTGATAGCAAAAGATATGAATGTACTCATGATACTGAACAACTTTTCCTAAGGAACATAGGTCGAAATACGAAAAACCAAATTTGACCGCCCATACAAAATGCGCTATCAGCTGATGCAGTTTCTATGGGAGGTCAAAACTTGAATTTCGTATTTCCACCTATGTCACTTGGGGAAAGTTGTTCAGTATCATTAGTACATTCACACCTTTTTCTATCAAGAATTAATTAAAAGTCACCCTATATAAAAGGGTTATTTTTGGACCCCTCGCAAAATTTTTGTATGTTAGCAGTAGTTTTTACGTGAAAGAGTAACCAACATCCATCTATCCATACATACTTACAAACTTTCGCGTTTATAATATTAGTAGGATTACTCTATCAGCCAAGCAAAAACCACATCTCATACATACATACATACATAACATCACGCCTTGTTCCCGGCGGGGTAGGCAGAGACCACAGTTCTCCACCTGCTACGATCTTGACATACTTCCCTTGCTTCCTGAACCTTCATCAATCCTTTCATACATGCTCGTCGGTTTAGGGTACTTTTAACCTGGCCTTTATTCACATCTCATCACTATCTAATATTGTTTTTGTCAATATACAAAATCGGATGTAGGGTTACCAAACATCCGTTTTATACGGACATCTGGACTTTCGGCCTTCAGACCGGAATTTTTCCGGCTTTTGAATTTTTCCGTGTTTTCGCCTTAGTTAGTATGTTTTTTCGATATAACTATAACATTCGCACTGATTTACTTTAATATAATAATAGGTCTTTACCTATGAAATTGCCGTTTTGTATGGCGAATTTTAGGTAAACTCAATTTTCAGTACTAACATTTTTGCATTTTTCATAGGAATTATAAATCCAACTGTTTTTATTTTTGTAAGCATTATTGGGAATACATTAAGCTAACAGAAGCTTAAATTTAATTTTCAAATATAAATATAACAAATCTAATGATGAAATCGGGCGACATTTAAGACGAACATTTTTCGCACCTTTAATTTTATATATCAAACTAAAAATAAAAACTTTATTTTATGCGTAAATTGATAACCTTGAAGTCAACTTTCAAATATAAGACAAATGAAAAAAATAGCATTAGAATTATAGGAATTATGATCTCATTAATCTGTAAGAAAATTTCGGAAATTTCATACGTAAAGACCTATTAAATATCAGTCTTAGACTTAGTTCAGATTACTAAACAAATAAAACGATGAAAAATAGATAAATAAGTAGGTTGTTTCTTAGCATTTTTTGTTTTTTAGCTGTATCGTAACGATAACATTGTACATTCGATAGCATATCAAGCTTGACACATTGGACTATCTACCGTTCTTATTTCGTACGGGATAGAGTCGCAATGCGAGTGGCAAGTTTGACCTGTCATTGACTGTACAAGTGCTAAAGGGGTTGACTGAGTGTGACTGTAGAACAACAAATAATATATTATAGAATACAACAGAAGGGGTTAGGGGTCTTGCAGTAAAATTCGAAGTTGTAGGTAGGTATGTATTTGGGCAGAGTTTCACCTTACAGCACTATTATTTGATGTAGAATAATGAACTGAACAAGAAGTCAACCGCTTATATAGGCTGGCGTGCGCTTGCGGCACTAGCCCCACGTGTGAAGCCACGTGGGAATAACTTTAGGGCGCCAAAATGCTACAGTTGTTAAATTAACCAAAATGAGACAAAAAAATTCCTATCGGAGACTTTCAATTAGCTTTTAACTACTTATTATGTTATTATTAGTAGGTTTTTAGCCGTAAGTCTCCCACAAAATAAATAAAATCTAATTATTTAAGGAATTTACAACGTATAACAGCATGAGTAAATTCAAAAGATAAAATAATGACTCCAGTAATAACTTGGCGGCTCCAAAATGTTACAGTTGTTAAATTAACCAAAATGAGACCAAATAATTCCTATTTAATTATTTAAGGAATTTACAAGTATAACAACATTAGCAAATTCAAAAGATAAAATAATGAAGACACAAAAACGTTAACAATAATTAGAGGAACTAGATGGCGCTGCCCGAAAGACAAACTAGTACGAATGAATCAAATAATAAACGAAAATATGATCTTTAGAAGTTTAAGCTATTCATTACATTATTTAATTGATATTATTATTTATTGTGTATCTATAGGTATATAATTATTATGTTGGGTGGGATTGGCGCTAGTAATTACGGAAGACCTAACAAATATTAACTGGTCAAGTGCGAGTTGGGCTCAAAAAAATTACTTAATTTTGAAACTACCTCTAAAAAGTCCACTAATAGGTTCGTGGTCTTTGCCGTGGTATTGCGTGAAAATACGGAACCATCTCTGCGCAAATCCAAGTCGCACCTACAGCAGTTTATTATTTTATTCTAAGACAAGAAGATTCCATGCAAACAAAGTCACGTACAGCAATTTTTAAATATAGTGTCCTAATTTTAGTTTATTTTACTTAGACCATGAAACTGAACAACTTTTCACAAGAAACATCGGTCAAGATACGAAAAGCAATTTTTTGACCTCTCATACAAAACAAAATGCGCTGTTAGCTGAAGTAATCTCTATGTGACGTTAAAAAAAATCGAATTTCTACCTAAAAGTTGTTCAGATCCTATAACAGCGTGTAACAGAAAGGTGAGATAATTTTTGAAGGGTGTGAATCTGCCCATGAAACTGAACAACTTTTCATAAGGAACTTACGAAACGGAGAGGTGGGATGAAGGGTGTGAACACAGAACTATATATGGTGTGAATCTGCCTTGACTGGCGGCGCTGCGTGGGGCGTGCTCGCGACGCGACGCATGTTTTGCTACGCAGCGTGTCCACGTCGCGCGAAAACGGAGCGTAGACACGCGACGTGAGCACGCCTGACGCAGCGTTCGCCCTGAAACGTCGAAATACGAAAAACCAATACGAAATGACGCAGTTTCTATGGGTGGTCAAAAATTTATTTTGTTCTATGACCTATGTTCCTTGGGAAAAGTTTTATTTTTATTTTATTTTATTTTTATTTTATTTTGACAACAGACGGTTAACTTAAAAAAGTACATGTTTATATTGGTATGAATACAAGCTGCAAACCTTGAGTGTCAACTATTATTTTTATACACTAGTAAGGTGTCTTTAACATATTATAACATTGATCGGTCATTGCAATTAACAGTGCTGAAATCGCTCCAAACGGGCAGAGCGCGTCATAGCCCAGAAAAAGCAGGAGTGTAACAATAACAATGAAAATTTTACGTAGCTACATATAAGAGTAAATAAGTTAGTGTAGTTATTTGTTTCAACGGAAGCAGGATTTAAGATATTATAGCAAAGGTAATATTTAGTACATTATTATTAGATATAAGTATACGGCGACATTTAAATGTTAGTACTTAGGTATTCAATCACATTCTTTTTAAATGTAGGAAGAGAGTTAGAGAATAGATCTATTTGAGATATATTTTTGTTATAACCAGCCAAGCAGCGACGAAAGTATGTGTTAAAAGTATAATTTTTTGAGAAAAAAGGAGCAGCAAACAATTGATTTGTGTTTCGAATACGAGTAGACTTATAAGGGATTTTATATTGTATCTGTTCTAAGAGGTACGGGGAATCCACGAAACCATTGACAATCTTATAAAGATACATATAGTCAAATTGCTGACGCCTTAAGCTCAACGGTAACATTTTATTTTGTTTTAAGGAATTAGGATAGCTAAGATGTTGGGTTCCTACCCTGTAGTCTAGACACCTCAGGAATTTCCGTTGTATTTTTTCTATACGATCTATATCACAAGCATAGTGGGGGTTCCAGACTACAGAGCAGAAATCCAGCAAGGAACGTACTAGACTAAAATATAAAATTTTATAGGTTAATTTCATGGTAAAGGGTTTGCATATTCTAAGTATAAACCCTAGCAGTTTCAATGATTTATTAATTATGTGTTCGTAATGAAATTTAAAAGTCAAGCCTGAATCTAAGATGACGCCAAGGTCTCTGATTTTATCTACGCGTGTCAAGGATGTGTTTAATAAGGTGTAATTATATAATAAAGGTTTACGTTTACGGGTATACGATATTATGTAGCATTTATCAGGGTTAAGAAAAAGTTGATTTAGTGTACAGTAATTAGATAATGATAATATGTCGTTCTGAAGTTTACAACAGTCGGATTCATTTTTGATGATTCGGAATATTTTAGCGTCATCCGCGTAAAGTAGGATTTCACTATTTGTGACACAATCGCTAATATCATTCACATAGAGCGAAAACAGCACAGGCCCGAGGTGGGATCCCTGGGGTACTCCAGACGGGACAGTTTTGAAGTCTGAAATGTATCCGCGCACTGATACTGCTTGCGATCTATTGGATATATATGATTTGACCCAGCGAAGCAGGTCGCCATGTATTCCGGCCCTCCAAAGTTTCTCTAGAAGCAAATCGTGATTAATTTTGTCAAACGCTTTGGAAAAGTCGGAATACATGACGTCTACTTGTAAGTTTTTGTCCATAGCGTGATGTAAAAGGTTTGTGAATGTAAGTAGGTTCGACTCCACGGAACGGCCACGAAAGAATCCATGTTGATTTGGGGAAATATGGTTTTTCACAGCCCAGACTATCTGTGAGGTTACGATTTTCTCTAAAATCTTACCGAGTACGCAAAGAGCAGATATTGGTCTATATTGGGTAACATCATTGATTTTACTATTTTTAGGTATCGGCGTAATCAGAGATTGTTTCCATTTTTGTGGGAAATGACCAGTTTTTAGTGAAGTAGCAAATATATAGGTAATTGGTGTGGTTAACTCTTTATAACATCTTGATATAAATAATGGATGGATACCATCGTAGCCGGTGCCTTTTTTTGTATTTATTGTTTTAAGTTCCTTTTCAACTATTTGATTGTTTATATTAATGTTGTTCAAGTCTAGAGGACTGTTATGTGGTGGACAGTTGAAATCAATGTTACCCGAATAATTTGACTAGAATAGTTTGGATATTTCTACGCCGTCGGAAGAAGTAACGTCACGGTAAGTAAGTTGACAGGGTATACCATTATTATTTTTCATTCTGGATTTAGAATAAGTCCGGTGATTTAGAATAAGTACAGTGCATGGACGGATTCACACACTTTAATATTATCGCATATTGCCGTTATACGTACATGTACAGTGAAGAGCAAATCGAGCTTGACACTCGCGGTTCGACTTCCATCCCTATGCTGTCTATAACGGGTGTTAGTGTAAACACCTCAGAGTAAAAAACTATAGAGTCCGCCATATGCATATTCTGTATGAGCTAGTGAAGCGTGAAGCGTCTCAATGTCGCCCATGCTAATCGGTCAAAAAACTCAGTTATGTTTTACAAAAATCAAGATATCTTTAAAAATCTAATGTTTAAGTGTAAACTTTGTTTGCGAAAGTGAAAATATATAGTTTTTTACTTGTGAATTGATCATAAATACTAAGAACGGAAGCGTAAATAATCCGTAATAGCCATTTTATGCGTGATTTTTAACACAGTTTTTTTCCTGAATGGTAAGTGTTTTCACCAAAAAAACTGTAGTAGTAGCATTTATTAGTCCCATGTCACATATTTCTGAGAGAGAAAGATAAAAATTTTACTTTTTTAGGATTTGAAAATAATTCCATACATTTTAGTATGGAGGTCCCTCGCAAGAAAGTGCTACGCTTATGGCTCCCTCCTTACCAGAAAGAGCTGCTACTAAAACCTCCTTGGTAAACACTGTGGTCCTTGAAACTGTGCATTAAGACCATGTAACTGAACAACTTTCCCTAAGGAACATAGGTCGAAATACGAAAAAAAAATTTTTGACTTCCCATAGAAACTGCACCAGCTGATTGCGCATTTTGTATGGGAGTTGAAATTTTTTTTTTCGTATTTCGACCTATGTTCCTTAGGGAAAGTTGTTCAGTTTCATGGTCTCAATGCACAGTTTCAAGGATCACAGTGTTTACACTAACACCCTGTATAATAAGCGCGTTACAAAGTCCAATGTGTCCAGCTTGACGTGCTCTTGACTTTACTCAAGTCCGTGTGTGTGACTCGGTTAATATGAGAAACGGATGTTTTGTAATTAAGGTAACTTATCATACAATCAAGTCGATTTTGACACTTCAATGTTTGAATACAATATCCTGTGTGTCTAGAAATGGAAGCCAATATAGGGAAAGATTAAAAACAATATGCCATGCCAGTATATCTATGAAAATATAATGTATGCTAGAAAGAACATTCATCAATTACCTAAAATTTGTGACAGGCATAATTTTAATCCATACTAATATTATAAATGCGAAAGTAACTCTGTCTGTCTGTCTGTTTGTTTGTTGCTCTTTCACGCCTAAACGGCTGAACGGATTTTGATGAAATTTGGTATGGTGATAGATGGTAACTTGGAGACGGACATAGGCTACTTTTTACCCCGGGAAAATATCTCATTCCCGTGGGAATCTACACATACAATAATACTCTAGCGGGGTTGTATCTGCTACAGCACACCGAAACTACTTAACCGATTTTGATGGGACTTTTTTTATTCAACTAAGTATCGCTGATTACGAAAACTACTACAATTTTGAAATCCAACGTGGTAGACGTAAACTACCATTATCCCCTGGGGATAAGGTTGAGGTGCGATAGGGTTGAAATGTCTAAAAATCAATATGGGTGTCGTTTGTAAGGTTTATCGAGCCGCTGATTACAAAAACTACAACAATTTTGAAATCCAACATGGTGGACGTGAAATGCTATCATCCGTTGGGGATGAGGTTGGGGTGCGATAGAGTTGATATGTCTAAAAATCAATATGGGTGTCGTTCGTATGGTTTATCGGGTCGCTGATTACGAAAACTACAATGATTTTGAAATCCAACGTGGTGGACGTGAAATACCACCACCCCTGGGATGGGGTTGGGATTCGATAGGTTTGAAATGTCTAAAAATCAATATGAGTGTCAGTTGTATGTTTATATAAGGATAGGGATAGCGGTTAAGATGGCGTTAGGGGTAGAAGCAGGGATAGGGGTAGGGTCAGGGATAGGGAGAGAGTGTAAGGGAGGGGAAAATGAGGGGAGAGAAAGGGGGAGGGAGGGGTAGAGGGCGTGGGAGGGGGTAGAGGGAGGGAGAGGGGGAAGGGGAGGATGAGTGAGGGGAAGGGGGAAAGGGAGGGGAATGGGAGGAGGGCGAGGGGGGAAAGGGAGGGTGATGGGGAGAGGGGACGGGGGGAAATGGAGGGGGAAGGAAGGGTGAGGGGGGGAAGAGGGAGGGGCGAGGGAGAGGAAGAGAGAGTGGGAGAGGGTGAGGGAGGGGGAGTGGGAATGTAGGGGGGGGGATACAAAAGGATAGATAGGGAGGAATAGGGACCTTTTTTACTTTTATGAATACCTCCTCGCTACCCATTCACTTCACTCCCTTTATTGCCTTCTTTTTTAAGTTCGCCCGTAACGGTTGACAATGAAAATTCCGCACTACCTACCAGTTAAATAAAATCAAAAGATAATTAAGTTTGTAGTAAGATGCATTTATTCAACTTGGATAAGTACAAATGCATCTTTTACGTAGGGATCAAGAAGGATAAGCGCTCCGTAAAATATGTTTCAATTAAGTTCGAGTTCTGTTTTTTTATAAAATCTACGCGGACGAAGTCGCGGGTAACAGCTAGTACTAGAAATAAGCATAAAATTGATCAACCATATACTAGATTAACTAAAGTCAATACATCTTTCGTTGGTCTGTGTATACGATACTACAACAAAATACCTGACAATATAGTGCAATTACCTGAGAGAAAGTTTAAAGAATGTGTAAAGCAAACGTTATGTAAAAAAGCTTACTATAGATTGGATGACTATATGAATGACAAAGAGGTATGGTGCTCTGATATTCCAGCGAAACACAAGAAACACATTGTAAAAAGCCGACTCTTAAAGTAGGCCGTGCTGCAGTGGTTTCTTGCCGTTTCTTTTACGCTGCCATAGCACGATCCGAAACGGCGTAGACTCGCTCTATTTGCATTGTATTCTGCATGACATTCAATAAGTATTCTGTAAAGAATCTACATTGAATAAAAATTATCTGAATCTGAATAAGATTTTTTTATGTCAATATGACCCATAGAAAAATAATACACTAATTTGACTCCGATCTTATAGGGTCTTCTCACGTGACAAGTTTGTGCCAATCTGAAGAATTGAGATTGGCTGTGCTCTACTCACGAAGCAATTTCACCATAATTTCATGCCGCGAAATCTCAAAATTTTCTCTTCGTCGAAATTTCAAAAAGCGGGACTTGTGTTTACCATCGCTTCTTCTATTACACACTATAAAAAGTTGCTAAAAATATTTGACATCCACGCATAGAGACGGAAAGATCGCGACCATAGATTGAGCTAAGCGTATGAAAATTGAATGCAACCACGCTCCATACGTTGCAATTTTGCGGCCGTGTGTACACTTTTATTTTACATTCATTAGAAGATTAGATTAGATTTATTTATTTCATATTATCAGATACAAAAGTACATATATGTTGTTCAAATGTCAGTGAATAATATGATCGTCAAAAATGTAACATAAAGATAATAAAAACAAAATACAAACATGTCAAAAACTACAGAAAAGAAACGTAGTAATAATAATAATATTCAATGTCAAAATAAATGTAAATGTCATAGTAAACTAATAAATAATAAACAATACTAAAAACGTATTGAAATAATTAATTGTAAAATCGAAATGTCAAAATATAAATGTCAATAGAATCACAAAATTGCTTTGATTTTAACATTAAATATTTATGTCTTTCTATGTCAAAACTTATTTAATAAACTAATATACTCTTTTACAGAGTAAAGTACTTTATCCAATAAAAAATCCTTCAGTCGGCGCCTAAAAGTTTCGTCAGAGGGTTCATCTTTTATGTCAGCAGGTAGTTTCTCGTAGTATGCTGGCCCCAGAACGCGCGGATTTTTTTCGAGCGGTGCAGTTCGTCGCGGAACAGCTTGAAGACACCCGTTTCTTCGGAGTTCTATTCCTGGTACTTCCACTCGCTCAAAACTCGACAGATTTATGCGGGTGAACATTATGACCTCGAACAGGTAATGAGAATAGTGCGTCATAATTTTATGTTCAGCGAACAGTGCTTTGCAGGAGTGCCTTGGTTTCACACCAACCATTGTTCTCAGCGCTCGCTTCTGCATTCTCATTACCCGTCCGGCGTCCGTCGAGTTCCCCCACAAAATCGTCCCGTAAGTCATGAGCGAGTGGAAATACGCGAAGTATACTTGTCTCAGAGCGTCACTAGATATGAGTGCCTTGAGTTTTCTTAATGCAAAAACTGCACTGCTCAATCGATCACACAGTAATTCAATGTGCTGTTTCCAGTTCAGGTTAGTATCCAGGGTAAATCCTTAAAATTTACAGTGTTCAATTAAAGGCATGGGACTTTGGATACATGAGGGTATCTGAACACGTCTACTGGAGAACAGCACAATATTCGATTTTTTAAAGTTTAATAGTAGCCCATTTGACGAAAACCAGTGGTACAACTGCTGACATACTCTGCTGATTTTATAATTGAGCAGTTCATATGTAGGTGCCGTTACTATCACCGTTGTATCGTCGGCAAAGAGAACGATAAGACCGTCAGTAATTATAGATGGCAGGTCGTTTACGAATGCCAGAAAGAGGGTATTTCCAAGCGCAGAGCCCTGTTGGATACCCGCTGTCACGCTGCCAGTACTAGATTTTATTGTTTTACCACCTATTTTGACTTCCACAGTTTGGAGTCTATCTTGTAAAAACGATTGCAGTAGTTGATGCGCATTGTTCTTTATACCGTAACTAGTAAGTTTATTTAACAATAGGTGATGATTTATGACGTCAAATGCCTTTGATAGGTCACAAAATATTCCTGCGACTTTGTATTTGTCATCGATACCAGTTGTAATACAATCAAATATTTTGTGAGCAGCATTTGTCGTAGACATGTGTTGTCGGTATGCATATTGTCTGTCAGTCAGTAAGTCGTTTGTTTCAAAATGTTGCATTAAATGTCGAGATAAAATCGATTCAATAATTTTTGAAATGTTAGGTACAATTGATATAGGCCGGTAGTTGTCTATTGTGGACCTTTCACCCTTGCCTTTGTATACGGGACACACTCTTGTGCTCTTCAGTACATCAGGGTACACGCCCTCCGAAAACATCATGTTTATCAGGACGACGAGTAGCCCCGACAGTACTGGCCAGATACACAAGAGTATGTTCACTGAGATATCATATACATCAACAGTGGTTCTAGTTTTAAGTAATGATTTTAACACCTGATCTATACTGGCTCGCGAGACAGTTGGTAAGATAAAATCGGGAACATCTGCATCAAAGATATGATTTTCTAAGTACTGAAGTGATTTTACTTCATCGGTTTGTACCATGTGCTTAGAGGCGGTGCTGAGAAAATGAGTGTTTAGATGTTCCGGTACAATATTCGGGGGGATAAGGTTACCGTCTGTATCCTTCAGAGTTATTTCTCTAAGACCCTGTTTGTTGGACACTTCCTCATTTACAACGCGCCAGATTTCTTTAGAGGGATTTTTACTTTCTTTAAGTCTATTTTCGATATGAGCTTGTTTAGCTTTGTGTGTTTCCAATTTAATTATTTTCGAATAATGCTCTATGCAATCCGAAATAATTTTTTCATCTGGATATTGACGTCGGAATAGTGTGAGATCATCAAAATTTTTAATTAATTTAGTTATGTCATCATTCATCCACGGTACAATTGATTTATTTTTAAATTTGAATTTTGTAATAGGAAAATGAATGTCAATATAATATGTCAAAATGTTAACTAATTTATTAAATTTAATATTTATGTCAATAGAAGTTTCATTTACAAAATTCCAATTATAATTTTCAATGTCAATATAAAATGAATTTATTGAATTTTGTTTAAACAACCTCCGTTCAATAAACAAGTTGGATTTATCACAATGAGATTGTTCTGTAGTTAACGTGAAAAGCTGGGCATTATGATCGCTGATTGCGGTATCTACGGGAGCCGCGGTGACGTCGCATGTACCGGGAGCTATCCCACAGTCAAGAACATTGATATGGTTAGTTGGTTTCTCTCGGTATAACAATAAAATGTTTGAACGATTCTTCCACCTATTGTTTTGCACTGAAGTTATTTTATTATTATATCGCCATGTACAGTATGTACAAAAACATGTTTCTTTAAGTTATCTATTTAATAATGTAGCGGTCTTGCGGCCGACCTTAAATATAAATAGATAATTTTTTTCCGCATCATCATAACATCCCATGAAACGTCATTCTAGCTTTTGCTGGATAAATGTGGGAGAGGAAATACCATAGTCACCTCGCTTGTCAGCGTTACGACGGCTGGCACCAAGGCACAACCAAGGGCCGCGGTTGCAAATATAAATAGATTATTTTTTTCCGCATAGGTACGTAGTGCTATTTTTGAAACGATGTTTCTAGGATGACGTGGACATTATTAAAATGTTTCAATCTACTGAATTTGTTTGAATCATGGCCAATAATACCAATGTCGTAGTATGTAGGTGGTAGGGCTTTTGTGCAAAGTCCGTCTGGAGAAGTACAACCCCCTTGCCTTTTTCTGCCGTAAAGCAGCAGTGTTTGCACTGCTGTGTTTCGGTTTGAAGGGTAAGGGAGCCAGTGAAATTACCGGCACACGAGACTTACCATCTTAGTTCTCAGGGTGGGTAACGCGCTTTGCTGTCTTATTAGTGTCAAATTATTTCACTAATAAGACAGTAGGTGTCATGGGCGGTGGTGACCACTTACCACCAGGTGGCCCACCTGCTCGTTCGCCCACTTGTGACGTGAAAAAAAAAAACTTACCTACTGTCGACTGCTATATAATTCTGCATATTCTAAAGTCGAAATAAAATAGCTTTACTAGCTTTTGTCCGCGACTTCGTCCACGTGGATCATAGCAGATTCATAAGAGTCGGTGTAAGCTGAGACGCAGCGTAGCATTGCTATAGAAAATTATTATTCTTATGAACATAAAACAGAAAATTTCTAAAGTAAGGCCCTTAGGGTGGACAAGAGATGTAAATATATTGAACCAAGGAGCTACAATTATTATGGTGAAAGAACACTTCATTACATTGTAGAGTGCGGGGCAAACAACTTGAACAATAATCACGTGGTGGAGGAAGCTTTGCGCACGTCAAGGTCATTGTTCAAGAAGTTTGCCCACATCTATACCTAGACTATTTAAGACCATTGATTTCCTGCAAGAAAATACGTATAAATGTCATATAAATGTATAAATGTCTTTAATTAAGGTGGTAGGGCTTTTGTGCAAAGTCCGTCTGGGGAAGTACCACCCCCTTACCTGTTTCTGCCGTGAAATAGCAGTGTTTGCACTGCTGTGTTTCGATTTGGAGAGGGAGCCAGCAAAATTACTAGCACACGAGACACACAATCTTAGTTCTCGAGGTGGGTAACGTGCTTTGCTGTCTTATTAGTGTCAAGTTATGCCACTAATAAGACAGCGGGCTGCATGGGCGGTGGTGACCACTTTCCATCAGGTGGCCCACGTGCTCGTTTGCTCACTTGTCACATAAAAAAAAATTAAGCTAAGAAGAATATTAACAGTTAGTAGTTTAATTAACCAAAATTAAATAAGTACCTACCTGCCTATCAATCGCATATAATTTGAGTTGTTATTGTTTATTTTATTTTATATGACGTAGGCAGATTGTACAATTCGTTGTTTTACATTATGCCTTTGCATTCTACAAAATACCGATTTTTTTTATTCCTTATTTTACGTAATGCAGGGCCATTTCACGAACGGCGCGTAATTCGTTTCTGGCAAACGCCGGCAATCTCGCTTCGCTTACTCGGCTCGTGCGTTGTGGTAGACAGGCGACCTAAAGCCGCGATTACACCTGCTTGAATTTGACGACTGAATAAGAAATCTACCTAGGAGGCTACGTAGAAAAAGACGTTTGTGAATTCAGAGTTCTAGCTAGGAAGCTAAGTAGAAAAAGTGCCTACTAATACAGTTGCTGAATAGTGATGTTCCGATAGCGATAGTTTCGCTGTCGGTAGTTGATCTTGAAATACAGTAACTCTGTTGAATAGCCTTATCGAAAATAATTATTGTACAATAAAATACTATCGATTGTTAAAAATAAGCTGATACAACCTCAAGACAAATACAACCGATAATTAAAAGAAGAAAAAATTACAAACGAACTTATTTGCGTTCTTAAAGATGGGCTTTATTGCTTTTAAAAATACTACAGGAATATCGAATCCCTCGACGCGAGAGTCGGCCTCGCACTTGAACCGTTTTTTTAATATAAGTATATTTTTTGTTTGATAAGTTGAATTAGTCATTCGCACTTGGACATCACTAAACTTGCTAAGTCCCTTCAAGTAAAGGAGTTAGAAGGTTAAGTGATGTGAAAATTTTGTGAATGATTAATTCGAATCGAACAACTTGTCCATGAAAAATAAAAATAAAGCATAATCTTGGTTAAATAATAAGTACTAATAATAAACTTAAAAAAATCACTTTAAAAAATTTGTATACGACTGTTCGGTTGAGTTAAGGAGTGATCACAGCTAGCTGAATTCAAAGACTAATTCGGCATACATTGCTTGTTTTATTATGTTTAAGCTTTTTTAAGTTTAATAAGCTATTAAATAACAACAAAAAAAAATAAAATTTGGTCAAGCGCAGTCTGACTCAAAAAATCTAGCACATTAACTTACTGAAATTTCAACTAATACAATTATGATTATGTGGTGGTACGGAACCCTCGGTGCGCGAGTCCGACTCGCACTTGGCCGGTTTTTTTTGTAGTAATTCTAGTGTTTTTCTATACAACATAAATTAGCCCTTACTAATATTTTCCGTACGTTAAGTTGTTCTATTCGTATTGGCCCTTCACTAAAGTTCCTTACTGTGTTGCTTACTATGCGGCTTACTCAGTGACTTACTTAGTTCCATCTTTCTACCTTCCTTTCCTACGTAGGAGACTAACTGACTTAGTGTGTGAATTCAGTCTGGTGTGATCGGTCCTTAACCCAATCTAACCGATCCCTGCTCTGGAACTTTTAGGTTGGGTTTACCGTGGCTAACTAACTTAAAATGCACTAGCACCAGTGATTTAAATCCCTTTACAATCTGCCATTGCCGTTTTACAATTTGCCGAACATTCACAGTTTTCCCGCCGTTTGCAAACAGCGCAATTGTACGATTGGCCAGCGACTTAATAACGTTAATAATTTATTAAAATTTTAAAAAGTTCAATTTTAATTAGTATTTTAGTGTATTCAAAATTTCAACACGTTAAAATTTTATTATTATTTTACTAAATGTATGTAGTGTAGGTAATACGAGTATGTACTCGTAAGTACCTAATGAATAACTAAGTGAATGAGTGCAAAGCACGGGTGCAAAGCGCCAACAAACTGAATCTACAGTTTGGCGCATGATAAACTTGTAATTAGTAAATAAGGTTCAATGACTGACTTTTGCTCTTGGATATCTGACTTCCTGAGTGAACGGTCGATCCGAGTAGTTCTTGATGGCTGCTCATCTGACCTCATGGCTATTGACACCGGGGTTCCTCAGGGGTCTGCTCTCTCTGCGACTTTTTTCCTGCTGCACATCAACGACTTACTCGGTCCTGGTATTGTTGGGTATGCAGTGACATTACTTTCGTCGAGGAAACTATGTCTAGCGAAAAAGCCAGCACTGACGAGATACGTTCTTCGAGAGAGGCCATGGTAGAGCGAATAAACTCGACAAAAATCTGGTGAGTTTCAATGCCACCAAAACACAGGCGTGTCTGTTTACCGCCAAAAGGAGTCCGTTCAATCTGGCTCCTTCTTTTCGAGGTACAACTGTACCAGTTAGGTACTGACACCCTTGAGCTACTTGGCATGAAGTTGTGTGCAAACCTGAACTTTGGCGATAACATTGAGTCAAAAGCCCAAACTGCGGCAAAAAAGCTGGGCATCCTCAATTAGGTTAAGCGATACTTCACTCCTGGACAGCTTCTAGTTGTATATAAAGCCCAAGTCCCAGCCAACATGGAGAATCGCTGTCACCTTTGGGATGGCTCAGCTAAATATCAACTAGACGCACTTGACTCGAAGGATCGCAGAGCCAAGAAGCTCGTTGGTACTGAGATGCTGATGAAAACCAAGTTTCACAGTCTGGCTCACCGTCGCAAAGTTGCATGTCTGTCTGTCTTTTACAGATTGTACTTCGGAGTGTGTGCTCAAGAGCTCCACGAGGTTGTTCCACCTCCCTTCTACCATCGGTAGTTCAGACGCACCGCAGGATATCCCATACTTGGTTGATATTCCGCACACTCGCACAAAGCGCTTTTAATAATCTTTTATAATGCGCACGGTTAAGAGTAGAATTCTCTGCCTGCGTCTGTGTTCCTGAGTTCATATTACCCGAATCCATTAAAAGTCGCGATTGAATAGGCTTCTTCTGGGAAAGCTCGTTCCATCCTCGACCTCATCTCTGTCTTCGATACTAGATCGGGGTCAAGAGTAAGCACATTGACAATAAAAAAAAAATATATTTATTTCTATCCTTTCGTTTCCTGTGAATCGTTAAACTAAAGTGGCAATGGGCAGGGCACATCGCAAGAAGAACCGATGGCTAATAGGGCGTAAGGGTTCTAGAGTGGCGACCACGTACTGGAAGACGAAGCGTTGGCAGGCCCCCACTAGGTAGACCGACGGTCTCGTCAAGGTCACAGGATGCCGCTGGATGCGAGCAGCGCAGGACCGGTCGTCATGGAGATCTTTAGGGAGGCCTATGTCCAGCAGTGGACGTCTTTCGGCTGATATGATTATGATGATAATCCTTTAGTTTCTTCGTAGCAAGAGGGAAGACGCGTCCTGTAGGGGCACTGCATCTCAGCTTATGCTCAGCCACGAAAATCTACATGGATGAAGTTGGGGGAAAAAGCTTATTAAGCTTATACCCCAAAGAGGGTGAATTTTGCAAAATTCTTTCTTAGCGTATGCCTTAGTTATAATACCCATCTTTGTGCGAATCATACAAAAAAAAATTTTTTTGTCCAGTCGCTTAACATCTTATATCGCAAAATTCACCAAATTTCACCAAAGTGCACCAAATTGCACCAAATTTTTTCCAAGTACTAGGTACATAGCTCTCAATTTATGATAGGAGCCAATTCTTGAATTTCCTATGGATTTTTTTTGAAATTCAATTATTGGCTCTATGTACCTAACTAGTACCTGGAAAAAATCTGGTAAAATTATAAGGCGTGTATACGTGAAACAGCTTATCGACCGCACTTTACTATCCGTTCAGGGTGTCTACTCTCAAAGTCCGATATATCGAAACGATAACACTCAAAACATGCAACAGCAAAACTTCGTCCCTTGACAATAGAGTAGAATATTGGTTGGATGAATTTTCAAACTGCATCCAACCAATATTCTACTCTATTGTCAAAAGACGAAGTTTTGCATTTGCATGTTTCGAGTAGTATCGTTTCGATATATCGGACTTTTAGAGTAGACACCCTGTATTTTGAGTTATGTGTTGATGGATCAGTCAATCAGTTAGTTACGCTTTTCTTTTATAAGATTAGCTTGACAGCAGTCTGACCCACTGTACCGCTGTCATTTTTATATTATTGTCATCGTGATCAAGATTGCTTTTCGACTATAATTCCGTAATCCATAGCAACAAAGTCCTTATAAACAGCCTAATCGCTTTTACGTTAGATATTTTGATTATCTGTTATCTCATGGTTATCTCGGATAACAGATAATTAAAATACTTACGTGGTTTTTTTATAGCAGCGTCATAGTTTATTAGTTATTATCGTGACATAACATAGGCACCATAATGGTGTCTGTCCAACAGTACTACGCGATATAGCTAAGCTGCGTGTGTGTTGCGAAAATTCCAACCAGTATAATCTTATTGATTGCTAAGCTGTGAGCTTGGACTTAACTCCGTGGCTTAAACAGTTCCAACGAATATGATTGTTGGGATCTAGCAATCCTGATGCATGATGGGACCCATCATACCTTGATGATGTTTTTGATATGTCGGTGTGTGCGTCAGTTTACTATTATCTAATCGCTGGCTGTGCAAGGTAGGTAAGCTGTGAGCTGGGAAAACTCTAACCTATAGAATTGTTCCATTTCCTAGATTAGAGCTGCACGGCGCTTTGCTAGAGAAATGGAGCAATGCTATAGGTTGGAATTTTCCCAGCTCACAAATTAGCTACCTCAGCTAACCTTAGGCCTGTAGAAAACTTGATGAATCATCATAATATGATCTTTGCCGTGCTGTTTTTTAGGGTTCCGTACCTCAAAAGAAAAAACGGAACCCTTATAGGATCACTTTATTGTCCGTCCGTCTGTCTGTCTGTCTGTCTGTCTGTCAAGACCCTTTATCTCACGAACGGGTAAAGGTATCAAGTTGAAATTAATACCATATATTAGGGTCTATGAACCACACAAGATCTGAAAATTTAAATTTTTTACAACGACGCAATCAAAAGATATGGCAGTTTATGTCCTCATCTCCATACATTTATGCAAAAATACAAAACCTACAGGGTACTTCCCGTTGACCTAAAATTATGAAATTTGGCAAGAAGCTAGGTCTTACAGTACAAATAAAGGGAAAAGTCTGAAATCATTAAATATTACAACTTTCCTCACAAGTAATGGTAACCAATTGTGGTGAGCTCCCGTTTCAAGAACATTCATATAAGAGAGGGGTCAAGTTGGATAGTCGCGAAGGCGATTTTTGTTTTAGTTCTATTTTAAAAACGGAAACACTTACAAACTTGAAAATTGGTATGTTTATAGAGCATAAGCTATAAAATAACAACAAATAATAAAATTTGGTCAATCGTGTGTCGGACTCAAAAAAATTTACACATTAACTTACTGAAATTTCAACTAATACAATTATGATTATGTGTTGGTACGGAACCCTCGGTGCGCGAGTCCGACTCGCACTTGGCCGGTTTTTTTTTTGTTTCACGAACTCGACTACCTTACTTAGTGAATACGACGATGGCACTGGTTTTTACATAGAGCTACTGTCAACTATCCTCCTCAACCTTGACTCCCACTTGGACCAATGACTAATATGAGTGACACTTACCTCTTGGTAAACTGCCAAACATGCTTTACAAAATACAAGGCGAATCAATAAAAATCGCGTGTGAATAGGCTATTTCTGGGCAAGTTCGTTCCATCTTCGACCTCATCTCTGTCCTCAAGGCTAGATCGAGGTCAAGAGTAATCCCCAATAAAAAAATTATGAGATGCTTGATTGATGTGTTACAGAATGTACTTACACAAGTATGCTATGGTCAATTAACTGAAATGAGGATTTATTAACAGTCAATTAACAAACAAATGACTAATAAACGATTAATTTATGAAGCACGTGCCGCTCTCTTCATTCTCCTTTGTTTTAATTAGTGGTTGTCAAGTCGTATGTTTTCGTAATTGTTTTGTTTATCCTGAGGTTTCTTTGTTTATAAGCTGAATCAGTTTTGTTGATTTGTGTAGAAAGCAGGAACTATTTATTTGCATTGTACAAGGGTACTAAGGAACATAGGTCGAAATACGAAAAACCAAATTTGACCTCCCATACAAAATGCGCCATCGTCTAATTCAGTTTCTATGGGAGGTCAAATTTTTTTTTTCGTATTTCGAAGTTGTTCAGTTTCATGGGCAGAATCACATCCTTTAGGGATGATATACCCTTTTTGTTACACCTTGTATAATGGTAACAAAGTTGGTGACATCTTAAAATTTGTACAATCTTTTTAGACCCTATTTGGGCACAGCAAAAGAACACAGCAATAATTAAAATCGGCCAAGTGCGTGTCGGGCCACGCGCAATGTAGAGTTCCGTAGTAAAGTTGCTTTAGGTATAAATATATTAGGGACAATTTATACAAAGGGTTCTGATCCCAAACTAGGCAAAGCCTGTACTATGGGTACCAGACACTGATATACATACATAAATAATACCTAGGTCTTTACCTATGAAATTGCCGAAATTTTCTTACAGATTAATGAGATCATAATTCCTATGATTCTAATGCTATTTTTTTCATTTGTCTTATATTTAAAAGTTGACTTCAAGGTTATCAATTTACGCATGATATATTTTTTTTATTAATAGTTAAATATATAAAATTAAAGGTTCGAAAATTGTTCGTCTTAAATGTCGTCCGATTTCATCCTTAGATTTGTTATATTTTTTTACAGATAATATTTTTCGAAAACTAAATTTAAGCTTCTGTTAGCTTAATGTCTTCCCAATAATGCTTAAAAAAAAATAAAAAAAATAGGATTTATAATTCCTAAGAAAAATGCAAAAATGTTAGTACTGAAAATTGAGTCTACCTAAAATTCGCCATACAAAACGGCAATTTCATAGGTAAAGACCTAATAGATAAATAACACCCAAACACTCGAGTTCATCACACAAATGTTTGCCCTGGGCGGGGATCGAACCCGCGGCCTACGCAGTAGAAGGCAAGCTCACTGCCAACCACACCAACGGGACTGTCTATTATTATTGGTTTTCAAAAAATGCGGGTGTCGTAAGAGAAGTGCAGGTGTGTAAGGGATTATGAACCGAAGCCAAAGGATGGGCAGCCGTGTGCTTCTGTGTATCGTGCCATCTTACATACTGCGATCATCAACAACCACGGTCCATGGTGTAATCCGTAGCGCTGAAAAGCGTGGTGACACTAGTGATTATGATAGGTACTTCCACGGGTACTTCCCTTTCAAATTGTACGGTCAACCGCTTGTCGGTAGAAACTTTTTCAACTCTATTACCACGCCATAAGGTCCAAAAGTGTTTCTACTGATGTGCGGCCGTGTGTACCACGCAATTTAGTTTGAATTCTAAAGCGCTGTGTCCTGCGGTGGACGTTTCTAAGATGTTCAGTTTTTTATACCATCCCATCCATCTGACATTGCATTTTCAAGAGCTAACCTTAACCGACTTGAAATAAAACTAGTGTTTCTGCACTTGAGATAAGATTAGCCGAATCGTTGATTAAACGTGTTCGATAGATTACGGCGGCATTAGGTAATTACATACTACACTTCTTATCTGTCTGAGGGTGAGCGTAGATGGCACAGGCACATACATACATAACATCACGCCTCTTTCCCGTCGGGGTAGGCAGAGACCACAGTCCTCCACCTGCTACGATCTTGACATACTTCCCTTGCTTCATGTACTTTCATCAATCCTTTCATACATGCTCGTCGGGTTAGGGTACTTTTAACCTGGCCTTTATTCAGAACGTCCTGAATTTGTCCACAGGCACAGAATAAAGTAATAGTAATAACATAGGGAACAGTCACTCGTCGCCCACGCAGCTGTATTCCGAATTAAGTCTTCGAATTCAGTTATACCAGGCCACTCAGAAAGTATTGCGAAAAATAGTTTTTATATATGGGAGACTGGCCGGTCAGAATCTTTTTCGAAAATATGATTACTTGTAAGTAAAAATATGTGTGTTCCATTTTCAAAATTTCCCTCCACATTTTTTGCGAGCCAATTCAAAGTATCGTGTCTTACTGAAAAATGGATCTGCGCCGGGAACATTTTAGAGCTATGATTTTTTACGATTTCAAGTGTCGCCTGAAACCGGATGAATCGTTCGATAGACTTCAAATGGCATTTATGGATGAAGGCCCCTCCAAGGCAACCGTGTATCGTTGGTATAACGAATTTAGGCGCGGTCGACCAACCTTGGGGGATGAAGAAAGAAGCGGTCGCCCTTTGACGGCTATTACGGAAGAAAACGTGCTAGCAGTGAAAAATTTAATCCAAGATAATAGGCGAATTACATATCAGGAGATTCAGCACATATTAAAGATTGGATCGGGAAGCGTTCACGAGATTCTACACGGGCATCTTCGCGTGAGGAGGATAGTATCGCGCTGGGTGCCGCACTACCTCACCGACGCTCAGAAGCAGGCCCGGGTGGAATGGTGCCGTGATATGCTGAACAAATTTGAAGCAGGCTCGTCTCGGCGTGTTTACGACATCGTAACAGGTGATGAGTCCTGGATTTATCAATACGATCCAGAAACCAAGCGCCAGTCGACAGTTTGGGTGTTTCAAAATGAACCAACGCCTACCAAAGTGAAGCGATCTCGAAGCGGGGGGAAGATTTTGATCGCCAGCTTTTTTAATTTGACTGGCCACTTGGCCTCAATTCCCTTACGAGATCAAAGAAGCATCAACGCCGAATGGTATACTACCAAATGTTTACCAGAAGTTTTTTCTGTTGTGAGCAACAAGCGACCAAACACAGGGCTCCGCGGACTACTGCTCCACCACGACAATGCGCCTGCACACACCGCGCTCAAAACGAGGGACTTCCTGGACAGCACACCAGTCAAACTCCTGGGTCACCCTCCTTACAGCCCTGATCTAGCACCGTGTGACTTCTTTTTATTTCCAAAAATAAAAAATCAGCTCAAGGGGATACAATTTTCGTCGCCGGAAGATGCGCTGGCTGCGTTCGAGCAGGCTGTAAACGAGGTGTCTACGGCGGACTGGAAAAAGTGTTTTGAAAACTGGTTCAGACGCATGAATCTTTGTATAGAGGCTGGTGGAGAGTACTTTGAAAAGATTTAATAAAAATATATGTACCTGTAGAACAATTTTTTTTAGTGTCGCAAATATTTCTGAGTGTCCCACGTATAGGTGTGATCGTGGCTTTACATATCCCGTTTGGGATCAGTTCGGTGGGTTTGCCTTGGTGTGGCCTTGGCGAACATACCTTCAATGCACCAGCGATTTAAACCCCTATTTAATCTGCTGATTTCATTTTATAATTGGTCGTTTTATAATTAAAGTACCTGGGCGACCGAGCTTCGCTCTATAATAGCCGCCTCAACATTAAAATATCATCGCACCTCTTCTGTCTGGCCTGCGCTGTAGGTTTTTGTCTAAAACGCAAATGCTTAAAAACACGAAGAAAACGAATTTTTCCAGACATGAGACCTAGCTAGATGATTTTTTGTCCCAGAAAACCCCCGTATGGTAAACTTCATCGAAATCGTTAGAACCATTTTCGAGAAACCGATTACAAATATACATATTTATATATATACAAATATTGCTCGTTTAATAGTGTAGGATTAATACTACAATAACGCAAGACAAACTAGGCGATTGCTTTGATAAAGACTGAGTTGGATAATTTAATTGCTTGGCTTAGTGTTCTTTCCAAATTGTTTCTGGCTACATTTTCACCTTGAGACATCGTTTATTACGAAATGACAGGGCAATTTAAACTTTATGCAATGACAAATTAAACTCAAGTTGTTTCATAATCCGATATAACCAGAAATAATCACAGAAAAAGAAGGAGGACCTCATAATTCATATTTTTAGATTTATTATTATTATATTACGAATACAGAATATCAAAATTTACAGTGGTATCTTGCCGTTTCTTTTACGCTGCCATAGCAAGCACGTTCCGAAACGGTGTAGACTCGCTATATTTGCATTATATTCTGTAAAGAATCTACATTGAATAAAAATATTTGAATCTGAATCTGAGTCCAAATATAATATTAAATATTGAAAAATATTACAAATAAACTGAGATCCAGTAGCAATACTTATCGGGGCAGTATCCTTTATTTAAACGGATAAACAACATCAAGGCTTGTTTTCGTAATAACTAATAACGTTATCTGGCTGAGCTGTTATTAAGTGGCTTGAATTGCATCGGTTATCGTTTTAAACCAGATAACAGTGGTTTTAATGGATCGTTTTTTTACGGCGGCCTTTGCCTTGAGCAGCCTTGAAAAGAAAGAATAAAAAAGAAACCGACTAAGTGCGAGATGGACTCTTACACCGAGGATTCCGTACCACTAAGGTAAAATACGTCTGAGTTATGGACGCGCCGTCACGCAGATGTGTATTCAAAACGCGCGAGTCCGACACGCACTTGACCAGTTTTTATTATTTGTTGTTATTCTATAGCTTATGCGTTATAAACATACAAATTTTCATGCTTCATGCTTTTTTACGATAGAGCTAAAACAAAAATCGAGCTGAAATCGCCTGAAAAGACATGTTTTTAGTAGGCCCCTTTAATTATTTTTAGGGTTCCGTACCTCAAAAGAAAAAAACGGAACCCTTATAGGATCACTTTGTTGTCCGTCTGTCTGTCTGTCTGTCTGTCTGTCTGTCTGTCAAGACCCTTTATCTCACGAACGGGTAGAGGTATCAGGTTGAAATTCATACCATATATTAAAATTCATGAACCACACAAGATCTGAAAATTTCAATTTTTTACAACGACGCAATCAAAAGATATGGCATTTTATGTCCTCATCTCCATACATTTATTCAAAAATGAAAAACCTACAGGGTACTTCCCATTGACCTAAAATTATGAAATTTGGTAAGAAGCTAGGTCTCACAGTACAAATAATGGGAAAAGTCTGAAATCATTAAATATTACAACTTTTCTCACAACTAATGGTAACCAATTGTGGTGAGCTCCCGTTTCAAGAACATTCATATAAGAGAGGGGTCAAGTTGGATGGTTGCTGAGGCGATTTTTGTTTTAGTTCTATTTAAAAACGGGAACACTTACAAACTTGAAAATTGGTATGTTTATAGGGCATAGGCTATAAAATAACAACAAATAATAAAATTTGGTCAAGTGCGTGTCGGACTCAAAAAATCTAGCACATTAACTTACTGAAATTTCAACTAATACAATTATGTTTATGTGGTGGTACGGAACCCTCAGTGAGCGAGTCCGACTCGCACTTGGCCGGTTTTTTTTATTTTTAGTATTTGCTGTTATATCAACAATAGAAATGCATAATCTGCGAAAATTTCAACCGTCTACTTATTACGGTTCGGACAGACATCGGAGGCATATTAATAGGGTCCCATTTTTCACCCTGGGTACGGAACCCTAAAAGCAGCCGATCAACCTACAAGCGCATGTGGCATAGATGCGTTTGTTCTTCCTTTTCGATTTTTACAGACCTTGCTGAGTTTGAATTTAGATGGCCATGTGAGATATCCCTTATAGTCCAGTAAAAATACGGTTTTGCAAAACATTAAATGCTAATAGCTACTTTTTTGTGTATATCGTATTTAAATATGATGTTAAGACGCAATATTTACGAATCCACCTAAATTTTTTTTGAATAACAGCTAAGGCAAAAATAGTAATAGACAATTATATACTTTATATCATAGATAAACGTATACTTTACGTATAGGCATCAAAATCCACCATAAATATATTTAAAAATATCAATTTATTTCAAAATATAAAATCTCCACTTATTTTAACATATAAGGGCCAATAAAGTCGAGGTAAAATAATAGCAATAAAAAAAATAATCTATTAACATTTTTTTCCGAAATTCCATATTTTTTTTAAGTTTGGACGGCAAAATAAATAAATAAATGAAGTAAATTTAGGTGGATTCCATTAAAAAGCTTTACACAGAAATATAATCTATCGATCTGAAAAAGAATCACGGCTATTATCAATTATTTCCGTAACGCCATACAATCTCTCGTAATTTTACTGGAGTATTAGACGGATATGGTTCGGTTGCGATGTGCGACCTAGAATCTCTATGCGTAAATTACACAGAAAGGATGCGGATAAATCCTTTCTGTGTAATTTACGCCGCATCTCTATCATACATTATGTACGAAATTAACCTACACGATAACCAATTAAATAAATGGTACAGCAGCACTGCACTTACTTTCTCGCAATACTCAAGGAAAAACTATCAACCGCAAACTTAAATTTGTAATGCCATACACATAGTATGGAAATACAAACTTTTATTTACGTTTTTCCAAAAAAATGTTCAAACGAAATATACAGATCAATTCAGAATTCAAATTGTCAAACATAAAACAAACAAACATCAAACGATTTCGAGTAAATCACATGTTTAACTTTTGGTAGAACTGGAACACCCTTTATATGAATTTTCAAAGATCAATGGATACTACCGTAGGATACTTGCATGGAGATTTTTTAAATTTCCCAACACATGTTCCTTATGGATAATTGTTCAGTTTAGTCGACTGAGCAAACTCTTTCAGTTTTTGGTACACCCTGTGTACTAAATTTTATTCAAAAAAATCAAAATTAATATCCAGTCAGGAAGACAACCAATCCAGGATTAATATTATAGAAAATTTTAATAAACTCAATGGAACCATTTTGGGTAAATCACATATTTACGATTTGGTGGTACAGGAACACCATATGAAATTACACAGATCAATTGATACTGGCGCAAGATTACTTACTTGGAGATGCTTGGTCATGCAAAGTTTCATCAAGATTCTATGAGCCGTTTTTGAGAAAATTTATATTTTTTATTTTCGTTGTATGACAGCTACCCTCAAAATGAGAGCCAGCAAGAAACCACTTAGAACCCTTCAATGGATTTGCATAAAACTCCTAAATTCAAAATTTGGTGTCAATCGGACTATTCGTTTAGCCGCTAGGCCAAAGCGTGACGGACAGACCGACCGACCGACGGACCGACCGACCGACCGACCGACCGACCGACGGACGGACATTTTTGGGAGACTTGTTTTTTATGATGTATAAGTGATATAGACTACATTTTTGAGAAAATTAGAAAAACTTTATTTTCACGAATACAATACCTTTCTCGCTCCGCTCGAAAGTAAAAAACCGGCCAAGTGCGAGTCGGACTCGCGCACTGAGGGTTCCGTACCACCACATAAACATAATTGTATTAGTTGAAATTTCAGTAAGTTAATGTGCTAGATTTTTGAGTCCGACACGCACTTGACCAGATTTTATTATTTGTTATTATTTTATAGCTTATGCACTATAAACATACCAATTTTCAAGTTTGTAAGTGTTCCCGTTTTTAAAAAGAACTAAAACAAAAATCGCCTCAGCGACCATCCAACTTGACCCCTCTCTTATATGAATGTTCTTGAAACGGGAGCTCACCACAATTGGTTACCATTAGTTGTGAGAAAAGTTGTAATATTTAATGATTTCAGACTTTTCCCATTATTTGTGCTGTGAGACCTAGCTTCTTGCCAAATTTCATAATTTTAGGTCAACGGGAAGTACTCTGTAGGTTTTGCATTTTTGAATAAATGTATGGAGATGAGGACATAAAATGCCATATCTTTTGATTGCGTCCTTGTAAAAAATTTAAATTTTCAGATCTTGTGTGGTTCATAGATCCTAATATATGGTATTAATTTCAACCTGATCCCTTCACCCGTTCGTGAGATAAAGGGTCTTGACAGACAGACAGACAGACGGACAACAAAGTGATCCTATAAGGGTTCCGTTTTTTTCTTTTGAGATACGGAACCCTAAAAAGGAGTGAAGTAAAATGTTTGGTTACTTGCAGTTTCTTTGACACTGCCATAGCATGAATCACTGTAATTGAATTGAAGGTATTCAAATCTCTGTAGGTAATTGAATTGTATTCTAATATCTTTAATTGAATTGTATTCTAAGCTCTGTAATAGAATTGTATTCCAATCTCTGCTATTAAATTGAATTTTTATTTCTATAATTGAATGGTATTCTTATATATGTAATTGAATTGTATTCTAATCATAGTAATTTAGGCATAGAATTATGGCTCTAAAAATGTGGAAAAACAAAACGTGAAAGTCACCTCACTCTATGGAATCACCCCATGAATTGCTTAAGGCGGTAGGACCAGCAAAGATGCATTATTATCTACAATGTAAACCTAATGGTTGGATTTAGATATGAAGATACATACCTACTAGCACGTTACAAAACGACTTTATCAAGGATTTGATTACGTCACAGTTCTTTAAACTTTGTGGTTGGCAACAATAATACAACGTGTTAATGGAATAAGCCAAACCTTCATACACCGCAACTGATTTTTATTAAAATAAATCCATTCCCGTAAAAAAAATCAGAAAATAAGATTCTTTTTTCTAGATATCGTTATTTTAAAGTTTCATCATAGTTCTAGTTTCATCGTTGTTCTAGTCCGCGCACTCCGCGCACGCCACGCCCACTGTACCGCACGGCGCAGGCCGCTGGCCGCCAGCGCGCGTATCCACAGAAATATTTAGAATAGAAGCGGCATAAATATAAATAATTAAAAAAAATTACCCCTATCAAAAACCCGTGAAATTTATTCTACTCTCGATTCTGAACAAACTATTTTCTCAGTTTCGCTTATTCCGACAACACGTTTTTATAAAAGGGCGTATGGTGCATAAACTAGCATTGCTCATAAATTTTCGGCTCTACTAGGCCATCGTCTTTGGCTCAGGCGCAACTGCAACGATTTTGCTCGATTTTGTTCGATCTTCCTCATCAAAACACCTGCAATTTAGAGTACCTATAACGTATGGGAATAAAATTTATTCCAATTTTGCTGTTATACGATGACATAACTCAAGACGATTTACGTTGAGATCTGTATCTCATTCGCTATCGCTAATTTACTGATAAAAACAAGCTTAACACTAGTTCCATTGATCCTATCTTTCTTTATCTAAGATTGGTTTTTAAAACATTCAGCTGTAATCGTCGCCTAAAAAAATAAAAAATTGAAATTAAATTTCTTGCTACATGGTGTCATCTAAGAATTGAACCGGCCCATTCCCATCCCTTACCGTGGTTATCTTAGCAGAAGGATTCCAAATCGAAGGATAGCCAGCAACTTCTATTTGCGTATGATGCAGTCTACAGTTACCACAGTCACCAACACTCGCATACCAGGTATAAGGAAAACACTTGAAGAAGTGCCACGTTTTTTGTCTGCAATATGTTAGCCAAAACTATGTCAAAGTAACTACAACATTGTTACTCTTCCACCAGATTATTTCAAGTCGTAATTTTTAAGTCGGTGTTAGGTAATATTGATCAAGCATTTATGTTATGACGGTAGGTAGGTCTATCTATCTTAGGAACTGATTGCTTTTTAAATAATACGTTTTTAAAAAAGAAAAACTAGATTTCCTTTTCTTGATAAATAGCGTCGTTGCAGAAAAATTTAACTGTCAGTTTTTTCTTATCTATTTTCTAAGAAGGTGTTGCCTAAGGAGGTTCATTTACTTCACACTTCAGAGGCTACCTCCCGTTCTCTAGCGCCTCCATCAGTTAAAAAAATATTGCTCACTAAATACAAAACTTATCGAAAGTGTGGAAAGACAGATTGAAGTAAAGGTATCCTAGTTTATTCAGAACCTATCAATTCTGAAAGTTACAGATACAAAAAGTGCGAAAAACGGCCACATTTAGCAGTTTTTGTATCTGTAACTTCAGTGAACTTTATTTTTTAAATAGTTTATAAATAAAAAGATGTACCTTTACTTCAATCTGTCTTTCCGGATTTTTGATAAGTTTCGTATTTAGTGAGTAATCTTTTTTTAACTGATGGGGGCGCTAGTGGACCAAAGGTAGCCCCTTCATCTATGACAGATTTATTTTAAGTTCTTCAGCAACTGTCTTCAGCGCAATCTATCGACATCTTTGAAAACTCAGTGGACACTTAACTTGAAAACAGCTCATTGGTGAAATTGGATTGGTGGCAAGGATTTAGGTGGCATATCTGGGTGTCTACTCACAATTTTCGATACAGTCGAATTTATAACTTCGTTCACTAACAATAGATATTGGTTGGATTAATTGTCAAATTGGCAGTGATAAGCATCCAACCAATATCCTACTCTGTTTCGAATAGTATCGTATCGATATCGAAAAGTAGACAGCCTGGGATATTCACAGGAAATACCTCGTATCATGGAGCGACCACGAGTTTTTTGACCTTAAAAATCAAAGACGTTTCATCTGCAAATAGTACTATCTCATTCTTGTCCTTTACTCGTACAAGGTTTTATATACAATAAATAGGAATGGTCCCAGAATTGAGCCTTGTGGAACGCCCATACAAATTTTTGATCCTAGTGACCTTTTCCCATTTACATCAACCTTAATTGTGGATCCTTTCACTTAGATACGACTCCAGAAGGCCTAATTATTATCTTACCTTGCTACCCGCATTAATACTTTTATACTCTAACATGTAAATTTTCCTTCCGTTTCAGTCGTTCGTCACGGGCGGAGTATCTCTCAACATCGTCGGCCATGGCTGCGTCATAGGTCTGTCTGCTGTACTGATCCCAAGCCTGCGTCTTCCAGAGTCTCAAATACACGCCACACCAGCCGAGGAGTCATGGATAGGTAGGTTCTACAGCGTAAGCCACGATCACACCTAACTGAATTCAAAGACTAATCGGAGTACATTGCTGGGAGGCTTGGATATGTTAATTACAATATCCTTATTTCAACGATCAACGTATGCCGAATCAGTTTTTGAATTCAGCTAGGTGTGATCGTGGCTGTAGAATTGAAAGGTGGGAAAATACTAAAGGGTAGTGTGAATCTGTCCCACGGAATAAAATCTAATTTTGACCTCCTATAGAAATTGCATCAGCTGATAGCACATTTTGTTTAGGAGGTCAAATTTGGTTTTTCGTATTTCGACCTATCTTCCTTGGAAAAAGTTGTTCAGTTTCATGGGCAGATTCACACCCTTCAGTATTATCACACCTTTTCGTTACACGTTGTTTAATACGATCTATTTTTTTTCGTAGAAAAGGCAGGATCTGTACTCAGGGCTAGTTATAGATCGGGATCAAGAGTAAGCCCATGTACACACGGCCGCATGTCGGTCAGAAACACTTTGACCTTGAGCGGGTCTCTGGTTTCAGGCGTTTGTAGCGTAACACTGGTTCAGCTTATACTGGTTTTGTTTCTTGCTGCCGTGCGTACAACAGTTTAGTAACTACTGTTCGTGAGTGGAAACACAAAGGTTGCATCTTTTACAATATTTATTATCATCATATCGTGTCCATTGTAAGGCCAATGACCGACCTTCACGCTGACCACATAAACACTGGTTTCAAAAACAATAATTTGTTATTATATTAGTCATCACTACTGAACCCATTAGTTACACGAAAAAATCTGAAAGCGCATAAATGGAAACGGTTCACAAAGAATAAGTAAAATAATATTTTTATGCTTTCATTCTATTGTACAGTAGAACCAACTAATTTGTGACCAATAAGGTTATGTTCTTTGAAATTTTGAATGAATGTTTACGTAAAATTGAACCTACTTGTATTTGAGTGCATGGACGAAAATAAGCAATTCAAAGAAGAATGGTCATCTCTGCCCCAGTCCCGGCGCAAAAGAAACATATCTCAGTTATTTCGTAATTTTATTTGAATGGATAGTGACAATTCTTCTTTAATCTTGTTAAAAAAGAGAAAGAGAAACTTTATCGATATATTTACTCATCCATTCTTTCTTTTTTTCCAGCCTCCATCATCGGCTTCGCCCTCATCGTTGGCAACATCATCATCACCCCGTTGATGGACGTCCTCGGCAGAAAACGATCCCATCTCCTCACCATCGTACCAAATATGATTGGCTGGATCATGCTCCTGTTAGTCAACAATGTTGCCGGCCTCATCAGCGCTAAGTTCTTGCAAGGTGTTGCTATGGGGATGCTTGGGCCTTTAGGATCTATCATTATCGGAGAAACGAGCGACCCGAAAAACCGCGGAGTTTTTCTAACGTGCGTGTCTTTGTCTTTAACTATTGGAGTCTTGGCATCTCATGCTTTAGGAACGTATTTCACTTGGCAACAAACGGCATTAATGTGCTCTTTTATAACGTTTACTAGCTGTATTTTAATTATATTCAGTCCAGAGTCGCCATCTTGGTTAATTGCGAAAGGAAGATATGACAAAGCTCGAAATACGTTCATTTATTTGAGAGGTGACGATGAGGAACAAATGAATGAGTTTGAAACCATGTTGCTAGCTCAAAAAATGATTAGAAAAGAGAGCATTGGAAACCAAAAACAGACTTTAGGAGTGAGAGTTAGACGGTTCTGTACATATTTGAATTCGGCGGGTAGAAAACCTGAATTCTACAAGCCTATAACAATTATGTTCTTAACGTATATGATGTTCCAATTTGCTGGAATCAATGTTATAAGTTCCTATGCGATGGATATAATTCACGATGTTGTAGGACCAGAAGCCAACGCCAAATTTTGGATGGTAGCATTAGACATTGAAAGACTGATCTGCAACGTCTTAGCTGTGTTTTGCATGAAGGCTATGAAGCGAAGATTACTTCTGTTCTGTTGCGTAGGTTTATGTGTCTTCAGTTACTTAGGAAAAGCAGGTTATGTTTACGCAAAACACAACGACATGCTTTTCTACGATGCTCAATGGATACCTATCACTTTGATAGGAGCTTACATGGTTTCCTTAACGGTTGGAATTTCTTCAGTAACTTTTGCTATTTCTGGAGAAATATTCCCATTGGAGTATCGAGGTTTAGGAGGTGGATTAGGAATATTAGGTTTATCTTCAAACTTTTTCATAGCAGTGAAATGCTTCCCTATGTTGATCTATAGTATTGGACTACCTTTAACGTACTGCATGTACGCAGGATTGGTCTTATGTTGTAGTATAGTTATCTGGTTCATGTTGCCAGAAACCAAAGATAGGACTTTACAAGAGATAGAAGATGAATTCAGAGGTGTGACAGCAAAGGATAGAAAATATGCAAGACCATTGAACCCTAATGAAAGTGTAACGGAGCTAAGACGTACTAGTTCGCATATTTTGTATTAGGGTATTTGAGGAGGTTGTGATGTGATTGTTTACATTTAAAATAAGCAGTGAAAAGAGGAGTCATTTGAGTATCGTAAAAAACAAGCATTGGTAGAATATGTCCTGGCATGGAAGAGATTTGCACGCACGTGTCCAGCTTGTGTATGCCTTAAGCGACGATCATACCTAGCTGAATTCAAAGACTAATTCGGCATACATTGCTGGGAGGACTGGTTATATTAATTGCAATATCCTTACTTTGAATTCAGCTAGGTGTGATCGTGGCTTTAGGCTAAATCGAAAATACAAGCTTACGGCTGAACCTGACATGCGCTTCAAAACTTATCTTCTGAAATTACCATTATCATATATTTTGATAGTTACGTTTAGGTTTTTAGTCAAGAAATCATTACATTAGTATCGTAATAAAAAACTAACGTGGCTGTTACAAAACTCAGCAGTATTTTAATCATATTTTCTTACTGTAATAAATTATCTACTTATTAGATAATTATTGTCAATTTTAGCTATAAGATAATATTTTTAAGAAAATAGTTATTTTCAGACAGACAGACATAAATGTCTCAAATATACAGGGTGTAATAAAATTACGATGATCCTTCTAAAGGGTGATTCTTCATCAATAATAGATTGTATAAAAAATATAAAAAAAAAATACTTTTCCCTAGAAAAACTAGTATAGGCTCAAGAAGAAATGAAGTGCCTGGAGGGTTCAATGACCTCTATGATCAGCTGGTGATGCAGACAAAGATGTTTTTTGTTATATTATCCAGTCACTAGAAAGTACCTATTAATTTCAATCAATTACTGTAATGTAGTTCCACAGAAAATTAAAATCATCAAAAAACAAAAGCTTAAAATGGAAAAAAAAATTATATATTTTTTTCAATCTTGTGATGAAGAATCACCCTTTAGTAGGATCATCTTACTTTTTTCAACACCCTGTATTGTGTAGCTTAAAACTTAAGATAAATAAATAAATAAAGTGTGCCGCTTGCCTGCTGCCTGAGCACAATGCCCTAGATAAAAATTATATCTTAGGTTAAATGTCACTTCTTTAAGTTCGCTCCATATATTAAAAGTAAAAAAATGACATTTGGCCTTAGATATAACGTAAGCGTTAGCGCGCTTTTGCTAGGTCTGTGGATATAACCTATATTTTTATCTGGGGCTCGTGCTGGCGCTGCTGCTAATAAATGTATAGGCGATGAGAACATGGACTCAATTCTTGAAAATCACCAGATGATAAAATATCACTTTTGAGACTTTAATAATTCACATTTGCCCTGATGAACAGTTGAAAGGTAAACCAGAAAACATGAAAATTAACAATCAAGGACTGCTTTATATTTAACGATTATCAATCTCTACTTTTGAAAAGAAAAATCTGTGATTTTGAATTTTTTGAGTGATATTTTATCACCCGGTGATATTGAAGATATTGAAGAATTGGTCCCCAGCAGTAGAGATATAAAATTTTTAGATATCGATTGTTTTTACATCGATTTTGATATATTTTTAACCCTTATTTTAGTCAGAGGTTTTGTAAAGTTACTGTCGTAATACTCGTATATCTCTTCTGTCCATTATGGAAAGGAGGAATATATTTCCCACATAAACCAAGGCGATGTGGGAACTCTTATTCCTATTTCCCGTACCATATAGAAATTTGGGGTCATCTTATATTTTCACCGAGACTCGCAAAATGTAACCTTGGGTGGGAAATATATTCCTTTAGGTCAATTAAGGGTTAACTACTTAGGTACCTATCTTCTAAATGCCATCGCATTTGCACAGTTTTACTTAGAGTAAAAATTATAGTAATTTTTAGCTTTCTCATTGTCGCAAATTAAAGTTGTTGAACCTGCATTTTGGAGACCTACAAAAAAATTAGCTTTAAGGTTTTATTTGTAATATAGGTAATTCACAAAAAAAACTGTATATTCATACAAAAATATTGAAAATTTTAATTAAGAAAAATGCCATCTGACGAATTTACTTTGTAAATTATTTATTTTAATTAAAAATATAAATAAAACAAATTTCCTTAAGTACCTATTCTGTGTGTTTTATTCGTACGCATTACGGCAATAATTTATTACGCTTCAAATACAGGATGTCAAAAGACGTCTTCCGAAAATCTGAGGATTGTGACTATGAAAATAACAACTTTTCTTTTCGAACTAGTGATGCGCAATAAAAAACTCCTCGCATGTGCGGGGCTCCAAACAGTCCAACCAAATATTAAGGAGAAAAAAAAAACATCGTTTAAGGGATTGAAAGGGCTAAATTACCTCCCTTTCTTACAAAGGACAGAACGCGCGTGTTAGAACAGAGCGGATTCGCGCTGTTTTACGGTTTCGCTCATAATATTTGCATTCTTCTTAAAATCTGTACCCATAATATTAATTATAAAACAGCTATATTATTATGCATAATATATTGAATAATGTGTAAAAGTTTTGGCATCATAGATTAATGGGTTTACTTCAAAAAAAACAGTTTAAAAACAAAAAGCAGAGGTAACTTTGGATTTTTTTATGGTCTACAAAATATATTTAATCGTGATTCAGAGTCGGCCATATTCTTGAAAAGATTTTATTTTATTTTTTTATTTTATTTTCATGGAGAAAAACAGATATTAGGACATGCATGGTTATAAAAAAAAAGAAAGAAGTAACATATCTATAAGATGCTTAATTATCACATTTTTTTTTTCACGGCCATATATTCATGACTTTTCGTTAAAAACCGGCTCAAGTGAAGCGTATTCAGCTCTTATCAGCCCCTTAAATACAGGTTTTTTGTCTATAATTCATTTTTTCGTTAATTCCAACGCTTACCAATCTATTTTGCATCTATACTCGTAACACTGAAACCAGAGAATAATAATTGACGGAAAGAATAACATTTTTTACAAACATGTTTTTTCGTTGTACGTATAGTACTTATCTAGTCCCTGGTTTTTTCTAATTCTAAAAATCTAATCCGATTACTTTTGACATATCTGGAAAATGAGTTGGTAAGCGTTGAAAAATAAACCGGCCAAGTGCGAGTCGAACTCGCGCGCCGAGGGTTCCGATATACCTATAGTATTTTTGGAAGCAATAGAGTCCATTTTCAGGACCGCAAAACTAATTTGTTTGTAAAGGTTTTTTGCAGATTTCTGAAAAACTGTGCAACTTAGAAAGATCTTTTTTATATTTGCTGTAAAGTTTACATAAACCTCTGTCAACTGTAATTAATTCAGATTTTTCCTTACTCAAACTTCGGAGATAAGGGGGGGGGGGAATGGTATTTTTTTTGACATTTTTCATCATAACTTGAAAACTAAGAAACTTAAAAAAATACAAAAATATATTTTCAAATGTACAAGTAAAGCCCTTTCATATGATTCCCCACTCAACCTAGTAGCGACTATTTGAAATTTGGCCCCCCGCTATTTTGGCCCCCTTTACATTAATAATCATACTTTTTTCAAAATTCTTTCATGTGCAATTAAGTTGGGCAACTATATTCTAAAACTATTCCAAATTTCAGGTCGATAGCATAAGTGGTAGCTGAGATATAGAGGTGTGACAGACAGACAGAGCGGCACCATAAGGGTTCCTTTTTTTTACCATTTTGGTATCGGAACCCTAAAAACAAAGAAAATGGATGAAAGTTGCGTATATTCATTAGTAGAATCACTATACGAAAATTCACGTTGTGTACAGGATGTCAAGGACGTATACTGAAAACTGAACGGGCGTGCTCAGTCAACGAAACTGAACCAATTTCCTAAAAAAAAATTTTGGGAAATGAAAAAAGATTGACCTTTCCATACAAACTGTTCGATCAGAGTGAGCAATTTGTATGGAGAGGTCAAACATTATTTTCATTTCCCAATAATGTTTCTTTGGGAAAGTTGTTCAGTTTTGTTGACTGAGCTCGCCCTTTCAGTTTTTGGACCTACACCGCCCTACACCTTTTATAAGCTTTAATACCGACATTAAGTACGAAAATACTGTGAATATTACTTTTCATGGTCTAAATCCAATTTTCAGTTTCCGAGAGATAACTTTTAACATCCTATACCTATGTAAGACCCTGTGTGATCTAGGAGCTTCACACAATACTTATTGTTTAATTAGATCCTGAGTTTTGACGCAAGTAGTCGAGTATAAAAGTATATGAGTATACCTATAGTTTTTTTTTGTATACAGTAAGATCCGGTTATAATGACATTCAAGGGACCGGTGATATTACGTCGTACTAAAAAAACCGGCCAAGTGCGAGTCGGACTCGCGCACCGAGGGTTGCGCACCACCACATAATCATAATTGTATTTGTTGAAATTTCAGTAAGTTAATGTGCTAGATTTTTTGAGTCCGACATGCGCTTGACCAAATTTTATTATTTGTTGTTATTTTATAGCTTATGCACTATAAACATACTAATTTTCAAGTTTGTAAGTGTTCCCGTTTTTTTTAAAATAGAACTAAAACATAAATCGCCTCAGCGACCATCCAACTTGACCCCTCTCTTATATGAATGTTCTTGAAACGGGAGTTCACCACAATTGTTTACCATTAGTGGTGAGAAAAGTTGTAATATTTAATGATTTCACACTTTTCCCATTATTTGTACTGTGAGACCTAGCTTCTTGCCAAATTTCATAATTTTAGGTCAGCGGGAAGTACCCTGTAGGTTTTGCATTTTTGAATAAATGTATGGAGATGAGGACATAAAATGCCATATCTTTTGATTGCGTCGTTGTAAAAAATTGAAATTTTCAGATCTTGTGTGGTTCATGGATCCTAAGATATGGTATTAATTTCAACCTGATACCTTTACCCGTTCGTGAGATAAAGGGTCTTGACAGACAGACAGACAGACGGACAACAAAGTGATCCTATAAGGGTTCCGTTTTTTTCTTTTGAGGTACGGGACCCTAAAAAGAAATTTTTTTGCGTTACTTCCTAACAAATCAAGGAAACATAATACCTATGCGTCGCTAAAAGCGGTCGGTCGTTATAAGCGACGTCGTAATAAACGGATTCTACTTTAGTGTTATACTATACACCGAGAGAGCTAATGCCGGGCCCATACTCATCCCCGAGAGAGAAATATGAATGTGCATCTGTCCCTTTCTAATAATATAGTATAATATATTTCGTTGAGTAGATTCAAATCTCAAATCTGCGAGTGCCTAGGCTTGTAACACGACTTGTCTCAGTTAGGTGCTATGTATAGCATTTCTCTGTCTTTATTTTAGTTAATTGTTATTTTTGTTTCTCATATTTATTTTTATTGTTAGCTGTACTACCGTTACCTTATATTTGAGCTCTTCTTCGCATGTTTAAGTTTTTTTTTTAAGTGGAGCTCTAGGTCTTTGTAATTAGATATGTATTGTAATACTTGTGTATGACTGTTTGCTTCCCAAATAAAAAAAAAAAAATGTAGTGACCAAATATTTATGAAGACAAATTTTATGGCTGGGCTCTTTGATAACACTATAAAAATCGACACAAAAATCTTCCCACTTAGCTCACAGGCTGGGAAGCTAAAAACCTCATAATAAGCAGATATAACATAAACTGTAATTGCCAAGGAAAACATTTTAAAACACTAATTAGGGGAACTCTACTACTTACAAATAAGTTGTACAGCAAAGCAGGTCCACAACCGCCATAATATTATTTTTGCATGATGCCATAACTCGTATCGAGAGTTCTTATTAAAGAAATGACAAAAAAATAAATAACAATAAAACTATCATCATCATCATCATATCAGCCGAAAGACGTGCACTGCTGGTCATAGGCCTCCCCTAAAGATCTCCTGCGCTGCTCACATCCAGCGGCTTCCCGCGACCTTGACCAGATCGTCGGTCCACCACAATAAAACTATAAAACAACAAAATTACAGTTGCACTGATAATGCGCACCAAGCATATTGTTTTTATAAATGGACGCATAACTTGTATAAGGTCATTAAAGTTGTCTGATAGTCATACAAAATTGTATATTTTCATTTAAAATTTACTGTAATACGCTTTAAATAATTAAATATGACATATAAAAAAGCCATTCTCCATTGAAATAAAAATAAAGCATGAATTATAATCCTCAAAAAACCAAAGATAAAATGCTTTAATGCATTAAATCATCTTGTATAAACCTATTGTCACTGGCAGGTCAATGCCTTTCTTTTTTAATCCGATAGGGACAGAGGCCCAGTTACGTCTCTCTTTCAGGTACAGAATACATTTACAGAAAAAGCAATGGAAAAAAATTGAAATTGAGTATGTCAGAAACACAGGCTAAAAAAATAGACTTAGTACAAACCAGTACAAACCATAGGTACAAACAATATCAATATCACAGTAAAAGTTAATTATCTATATTTGTCTTTATACAAGGTGCTAGAAACGACAAACCGAAACTGAAAAGTTATATTTTGGCATACATACAAATTACAGTACATTATCGCAGCGGTCTGCAAAGTAGGCCCAGAAGAAGTATACAGAGACTTTGTTATACAGCGTGAACTTTAATAAGTTTTGATCCCGAAGCCTAATGATTCTAAACATGATAACAAGCAATTTTTCCAGAAGAAAATATTTTTTAGAGTTACCCAAAATAAAAAAACCGGTCAAGTGCGAGTCGGACTCGCGCGCCGAGGGTTCCGATATACCTATAGTATTTTTGGAAGCAATAAAGTCCATTTTCAGGACCGCAAAACTAAATTTGTTTGTAAAGGTTTTTTGCAGATTTCTGAAAAACTGTGCAACTTAGAAAGATCGTTTTATTTTTGCTGTAAAGTTTACATAAACCTCTGTCAACTGTAATTAATTCAGATTTTCCCTTACTCAAACTTCGGAGATAAGGGGGGGGGGGGGGGGAATGGTATTTTTTTTGACATTTTTCATCATAACTTGAAAACTAAGAAACTTAAAAAAATACAAAAATATATTTTAAAATGTACAAGTAAAGCCCTTTCATATGATACCCCACTCGACCTAGTAGCGACAATTTTAAATTTGGCCCCCCCTATTTTGGCCCCCTTTACATTAATAATCATACTTTTTTCAAAAAATTTTCATGTGCAATTAAGTTGGGCAACTATATTCTAAAACTATTCCAAATTTCAGCTCGATAGCGTAAGTGGTTGCTGAGATATAGAGGTGTGACAGACAGACGGACAGACAGACAGACAGACAGACAGAGCGGCACCATAAGGGTTCCTTTTTCTTACCATTTTGGTATCGGAACCCTAAAAACGGAACCCTTATAGGATCACTTTGTTGTCCGTCTGTCTGTCTGTCAAGACCCTTTTTCTCACGAACGAGAAGATGTATCAGGTTGAAATTGATAACGAATATTAAAGTCCATAAACCACACAAGATCTGAAAATTTAAATTTTTTACATCTTCGCAATCAAAAGATATGGCTTTTTATGTCCTCATCTCCATACATTTATGCAAAAAAGCAAACCCTACAGGGTACTTCCCGTTGATCTAAAATTATGAAATTTGGCAAGAAGCTAGGTCTTACAGTACAAATATAGGGAAAGTCTAAAATCATTGAATATTTCAATTTTTCTCACAACTAAGATTAACCAATTAAGGTGAGCTCCCGTTTCAAAAACTTTTCTATATAAGAGGGGTCAAGTTGGATGGTCGCGGAGTTTTTAAAATCAAACAGCAAAAGCTTTTAGTATATCATATGGTAGATAGGCACGGAACCCTCATGGCGCGAGTCCGACTCGCACTTGGCCGGTTTTTCATTTTCTGTTATATTATTATGTAATGTATTTTCTCTAATGGTGTTATGTAATAGAAGAGGTATCTACCAGTGCACAAACATTGCTCTACCCATTGAATAGAAAAAAGAAACTTTTGTTCTACAACTTTATGAAATTGGCTCAATCCGTTTGTCACGCTGTATGGAGAAGCAATAAATTGGCGAATTTAAAAAATTTACTATTGGACTAAAGTTGTTTTTTTTCGTGAGTAGGTAGAGCAACAAGTTATAATAGAACCTAAAGGAATTAATAACTTGAAGGATGTAAATCTGCCCATAAAACTGAGCAACTTTTCCTAAAAATACCCAAGTCAAAAACCTTTTACCTTAACTTTCCTTTCACCAGGTTGCATCCTTCAGGATACAAACAAATTTTATTAAAAAATCGCAAACCATATCCAAGCAAAGGTCTGATAAGTATCTATCTAGGACATTGCACTACTGCAACTTAACATAGGAGGCCAAATGAGCGTGTTTTTGCGCAAAATAGCTAATTTCGGCGTCCTTAATCTGAGAAACGGAAAGGCTTTGACAACTTTAACTTATAAAATGTTGAAGAATAGTTATTTTTAGGGTTCCGTACCTCAAAAGAAAAACCGGAACCCTTATAGGATCACTTTGTTGTCCGTCTGTCTGTCTGTCTGTCTGTCAAGACCCTTTATCTCACGAACGGGTAAAGGTATCAGGTTGAAACTAATACCATATATTAGGATCCATGAACCACACAAGATCTGAAAATTTCAATTTTTTACAACGACGCAATCAAAAGATATGGCATTTTATGTCCTCATCTCCATACATTTATTCAAGAATGCAAAACCTACAGGGTACTTCCCGTTGACCTAAAATTATGAAATTTGGCAAGAAGCTAGTTCTCACAGTACAAATAATTGGAAAAGTCTGAAATCATTAAATATTTCAACTTTTCTCACAACTAATGGTAACCAATTGTGGTGAGCTCCCGTTTCAAGAACATTCATATAAGAGAGGGGTCAAGTTGGATGGTCGCTGAGGCGATTTTTGTTTTAGTTCTATTTTAAAAACGGGAACACTTACAAACTTGAAAATTGGTATGTTTATAGTGCATAAGCTATAAAATAACAACAAATAATAAAATTTGGTCAAGCGCGTGTCAGACTCAAAAAATCTAGCACATTAACTTACTGAAATTTCAACTAATACAATTATGTTTATGTGGTGGTACGGAACCCTCAGTGCGCGAGTCCGACTCGCACTTGGTCGGTTTTTTTTAAGTTCGTAGCGGCCTCGCTTTTTAATTTTTTTTCTTATATTGGTAGATATATCCAATATTCCGAAGCAAGTATTCATAAAATGCGCGAAGGCGCTTTTTGAGCTCGTGGATTGAACTATTGGGCTAAGCAAACAAAATTAAAATAATACAATAAAATCTCTTATATAATAGTGTAGTTTGTAGCGGCCTCGGAATTTTGGAAAATATATTGGAAAATCTAGAAAAAAAGTCAATTACGAACGAAAAAAACTACAAAAAACGCTCAGGTTTAACTGCAAATTGCTCTTTACTATATTAATATTATTTCGTTTAACTTATACCATACTAAACTTTGGTATAAAGAAAACGAAAATCGCCTATGTTTTTTTAAAAATAATTCGTTTTAATACCTTAATTGAACGTACTTAAAAAAAACTGACAAATTTCTCCATAATACGATGCGCTGGCCTTTCAAACGCAATAATAGCATCAAATAACTTGAAAATACAAAAAGTATTTATATCGTTTCGAAAAATCTGGACGCCGAGTGAGATTTTCCACTTTTCATTTTTTTGAACGAAATTTTGTAATAGGCTTCTTAATCCTTATTTGGGCAGAGGCTTTGCAAAGTACTGTTGTAATAGACAGAAGGAACATATTTCCCACATAAACTAAGGCGATGTGGGAACTCTTTTCCTATTTCCCATACCGTATAAAAAATTTGGGTCATGTTATATTTTTCGCTGAGGCCTGCAAAATGTAAAAATCCTGGGTGGGAAATAGAATAGAATAGAAAAAGTTTTATTTAGAAAACAACTGAACTTAAAAAAAGTATACATATATTCCTTTAGTCCAATTAAGGGTTAAGAGATTATTTCTTACCGCCATCTAGTTTCTTACATTTGCAAATTAGTTTTTGGTTTTCTTTTATTTTTTTCTTTAACATTTCAGTTTCGGTAGTCCGTCTTTTACACCGTATACTGATTCAAAACTTTCTACTTAAACGTAGCCAGCTCAAAAAAGCTGCAAAAATATTACTCATCTCACTTTTACCCCAATCTAACCCCCTTCAACACTTTCAAGCTCTATCATTCTATCTCTTTCATTCTTATCCTTTACACCTTCGTCTTTTATTCCTTTGAAATGGCATTCAATTTCATATAGAGTCTTTCCTTTTGTTTCTGGAAGTAAAAAGTACAGAAAGCCTCCGCAAATTGTGATACAAATGGCATAAACTAAGAATGTTCCATCTACACCTATTTCTCTAAAAGATGTAGCCGCAGTTTTCACAACAAGAAAAAACATTATTGACAAAATCATACCAGAAATACCTCCCCCTATGCTTCTATAAGCTAAAGGAAATATTTCACCAGCTATCGCCCACGGCACGGGCAAAATACCCAAAGTTTTTCCAAATATATACGTTAAAGTTGGTATCACTGGCAGCCATTTGTAATTCTCTGATAAATAACCTAAGTTTCTTAAAAATAACAAAAACGATGTTAATAATAACGATATAACTGTGATAATTACTCCAGAAAATAAAACTTGGCGTCTAGTTAGCTTATTAGCTACAAAACAAGCTAAAATAGCTGTGACGAATCGAACTAGATCGACTATTAGCATACTGATATGACTGTCTATAGCTCCATCAGTGACTTCGTCCATTATAAGGACAGTATAAGAAGGAATGACTGTCATTCCTGATATTTGAAACAATATAAACATGAACATCATTATCAATGTAGGCTTATAAAACTCAGGCTTCCTCACCATCTCTTTGTAAAACTCCCATCTACTCTTATCCACAGAATCAACCACTTTATTCTTCTGACTATTTAACAAAATCTCCAATTCACGTTCAGAAATTTCAGTCACTCCTCGCAACCATCGAAAGGACTTCCTACATTCTATAAACTTTCCTCTCGAAGCCAAATATGGCGGGGTTTCTGGTACAATTGATATTAAAAATAACGATATTACATAACTGCTACCGCAAGCTAAAGCTGCCGTTCGCCAGTATAGGATAGTTCCGAAGACATGGGCTACTAGCATGCCAGTTGCGAAGGAGAAGGCGATGCCAGCTAAGAACAGGCCCCGATGTTTTGGTGAGGAGTATTCTGCTATTGAAATTGATGCAGCTGCCGCTTGGACTCCCATCCCGAAACCCTGGAATAACGATACGGTGTAATTAAGCTTTAAAGTTGAAAAAAACCCGGTCAAGTTCAAGTCGGACTTTTCCACTAGGTTTACATAAAATGTAACCTTATGAGGTCAGCACGAACTGCTTTGCTTTGTAAATTCAAGTGCATGCAACTATATAGTTAGGGTGCTGGCTGCCATTTGGGTATATGATTTGCTCATGATTCATATTAATAGGGATGATAGATCAGCTCAATACGAATCGATTTGGTCCTTACAAGTTTTTCAGTGCGTCGCTGCGTTTTTGAGTAAAAAAAAATTAATAAAAATAATATGCTAAATAATATTTTTTTTCTGCCTTTGTGGCTGCTGTATAAAATACTTCTGAAGATGTAGAAAATCGAAGAGGCAGACATGCAGGGCTCTGCATTATCACGGGACGAAGTAGTGGTTTTTTGCATTTTGAAGCGCTGTAACTTTACAACGCAGGGCTATTATGATGACAGACCATTTTTCTGGGGTCCTATGCATTGTGTTTAATCGGACTGTCATAGTCTGCCAGGTGTTTGTTATATTTTCAAATACTTAAAACTTTACTCCTCAAAAACGCAGGGGTATGGATGTCTGCCAATATTTTTTGTATCTTATAGAGGATGCTTCTTATCATCAGTCAAAGAGGCAGACATGAGCAAATCATATAGATTTTTTTCCGTCAGCACCCTTACTAATACTACACATGTGCAAGAGCCAAACGCGAAGTGCCACAGCACAGTTGAATGAAATTCATGTGCATACAGGCAGTCCAGACCTAACACCAAGCAAGCTACGTTTTACTTGATCTACAAATATTAATGATAAGAAGCCACGCTCACACCTAGCTGAATTCAAAGACTAATTCGGCATACATTGCTCGTTGAAGTAAGGATAATGCAATTAACATAACCAAGCCATAACGTTGGAAGGGGAAGGCCTAGGCAAACGTACCAGGACCAAATTCAGGACGTTCTGAATAAAGGCCAGGTTAAAAGAACCCTAAACCGACGAGCATGTATGAAAGGATTGATGAAAGTAAAGGAGGCAAGGGAAGTATGTCAAGATCGTAGCAGGTGGAGGACTGTGGTCTCTGCCTAACCCGACGGGAAAGATAATAAAATAAAAAAAATAATAAAGATCATTTATTCACTTACACAGTACAAAACAAATTAATTACTAGTTACAAAATAATACTATTACTAGTCTTAGTCTAAAATATAATTATATTTTTATGGTGTACTGTGGGAGCGAAAAGGTTGCCTGGCTCAGCATGGACCGCAGCAGCACTGCGATGCTGTTATTCTGCCAGGTCCTTGTGCTCCTGCACCCACTTCACTCTCACATTATCCATAGTACGTTTATAATGAGTCTTATAACATTATTTTATGAAGTACATTCCCTAAACTAAGTACAAAAGTAACCTGTGATATAGGGAACCGATCTCCAAAAAATGTTGTGATGTTATGTATTATTTATTTATTATATTTATTTATTTATTTATTTATTTATTTATTTATTTATTTACATACATTACAATTATCATTACAGTAAAAATAAAACCAATGCGATAAAAGTAGCTACAGTCAAAAATAATAGTCAAGTAAAGCTAAAAAAAAAAAAATTGTACATCATCATAATACATTATGTAAGTCTCCCAGCAATGTATGCCGAATTAGTCTTTGAATTCAGCTAGGTATGATCGTGGCTTTAGCAGGAGGAGCCAATATGCGATGGTGTTCGAATTGTTCGATCTGTTGCTTTGTCTGGGTTGACCATAAGGAGTGGGATAAGCCGAGCGTTTCAAAAGGTAGGTCGCTAATTTGAACCGGACATATGACCGGACCTATGACCTGATCTTCGTGTAATACAAAACCAATACAAACCAATTGGTTCAAAGCAATTGATCGAGTGCAAATCAATTGATTCTACTGAGTATTGATGCATCACTCTTAGATCAATTGATTCTACAGAGTACTGCTACTGATGAATCACGTGTCCCTTTTGGATCAAGTGATATTGTAAAATGTTATAAAATAAATGACTGTGTTTTACGATTAGTTGCCACAAATTCATAGCTACTATTGAAGCATCCGTTCAATGAAGCCGGTACGCCGGTACGCCCTCATTCGTATGATATAATATTGTACCTTTGATAAGTCCAGAAAAAAATAATACCGGGGGACAAGAAGCTCCCTCCAAAATTCACGGAGGAGGGATATTTTTGAGGGGAAATACCAGTTACCACGCTTTTTATTGTTATACGGCTGGCAAAATAGATCGCGTGTGGTGACCGCTGTATGGAAAGTAAAGCCACGATCACATCTAGCTGAATTCAAAGACTAATTCGGCATACATTGCTGGGAGGCTTGGTTGTGTTAATTGCAATATCCTTACTTCAACGAGCAGTGTATGCCGTATTAGTCTTTGAATTCAGCTAGGTGTGATCGTGACTTAAGATGATGCGATACGCCCGTGCTATGGGCAGTGGTGACATTCCACTAATACGACAGCAAAGCGAGTTGGCCACCCTGAGAATTAAGATTATATCTCATGTGCCGGTAATTTATCTAGCTCCCTTACCCTCCAAACCGAAACACAGCAGTGCAAACAGTGCTGCTTTACGGCAGAAATAGGCAATGGGGTGGTACTTCCCCAGACGGACTTAGCACAAAAGCCCTACCACCTTCACCACCTTAGCCATCACCACTTTCTTCACTCGTACCTTGAGAGCCCGACTAAGCAGCAGTATTTCTGGAGTGGTAGCCACTGCACATATAGTCCACCCAAGAAGAGTGGGCAAAGTGCTCAGTTGGTTGGTGAGACGTCTTCCCAACCGCTGCAGGCTGAATGGGGCAACTACTATCCCGGAGATCAGAGCCAGGCCCAGAATTGAGGCTGGAATTAGAGAGACTGAAAGTCAGAGACCGGGAGCAAGAAAACATCATCCAAAACCTGCAATTGTGGATTCTGACCATAAAACTATATAACATTACTGCTATGGCCGACAAATGGCCGACAATAAAGGTATTGAAGATTTGAAGGACGAACGTGTTGCGTAAAGTCAGGATCACACCTAGCTGAATTCAAAGACTAGTTCGGCATTCATTGCTAGGAGGCTTGAATAAGTTAATTGCAATATCCTAACTTCAACGAGCAATGTATGCCGAATTAGTCTTTGAATTCAGCTAGGTGTGATCGTGGCTTAAGCCCTTCAATAAAGATCTGATTTTGGCTAAGGCTTGTATCATACTTGTATAGTAGGTACTTTTATGAATAAGTGCTCGGAAATTCAAACTAACTTTCATCAAAAAATCCAAACAAACATTAAAACCTTTTTTCTTCAACTTTTTAAAACAACGCAGTTTTTCATTTTCATATTCTGTTTAATCTGTCCTTGTTTATTTTTTTTATAATTTATAGCTTTCTTTTTGCAAGCCAGTTCAAAATTTCTACAAAACCTTTGATAACTCCTTGGTTGTTATGCTTGTTGGTACATACTAGACCTAAACTAGATCTTTTTGAACTAAACCGATATGAGTTTTCATAGTAATTTACCTACTCGGTCGCTAAATTTTATAGAAATGGACCTGCATACTAACATAACCGGCAGCTTCTCGCAAGTATTTAACCAGTAGAGCTATTTTGATTTATCTCGAAGAAGGTTGTCAAAATAATGATCGAATTTCCAAGCTTGTTTGATAAAAACCACTTTTTCTTTAAAATTGTAAAATATCGAGAAAATTTTACTTCCCATAGAAACTGCATCAGCTGACAGCACTTTTATATGGGAGGTCAAAGAAAATGTTTAGTGTTTCGATAACTTTCTTATTTATTGATGCAATATCGCTCTGAAACTTTAATAGCGCGATTCAGGACATCAAGCTAGCTAACTAAACGCTTTTGCGCGAAATCTTTTGGATAACTACGCACTACGATGCAATATCGCTCTGAAACTTTAATAGCGCGATTCAGGACATCAAGCTAGCTAACTCGACGCTTTTGCGCGCCATCTTTTGGATAACTACGCACTACGAAAGCGACATCTTACGGATCTTACCTATCCAAGACTCATGTTCTTCGGTAAGTTTGACAGCAGAGTTGGGCATGCGCAGTTGCTCTATGAGCACGCCAGGGTAGGCGATGTTGGCTCCTGTACCGATCATGTACATTACTATACCACTGATGGCTAGCAACTGAAAATTAAAAGTACATAATGTGTTATTAAAAGTACATAATCTGTTATTGAGGCAAATATCGAAATTAAGTGTTTTAGTGGATTTCCTACTCGATAATCTTGAAAATGTGTACTTGTAATCGTGTAAATCGCCCCCGTGTGGTGCCGGCAAAGATTAGTAACAACCCATCTCTACCTGTGGGTGTCGTAAGAGGCGACTAAGGTTTAATGAACCAGAGGATGGGCAACAGCATCCTTCTGTGTATCGTATCATCTTACATTCTGCGATCACCCACAACCGTGGTCCATGGAGCCAGCCGCAACGCTAACAATCGTGGTGACTATGGTATACTTCCCCCCGCAAAAGCTGGAATTTTGGAGGGAGTTCCCTGTCCTGTAGTGGACGTTTCATGGCATGTCATGATAAATCGTGAAAATCAAATCATTTTCATTATTTTTTCCTCTCTTTTTTAATTTTGTACGTTTCAGTTTGGTGAGGTATGATAGGTAAGGTAATGTATGAAATAGCTGCTTTTTTTTTGGACTGGAATGTTCTTCCTGAAACCTAAGCAGGTTCAGGGAGCGGGGATGGAGGTTACCCTCGCGCCCGGGCGTTATTTTTTTTTGGGACTGGAATGTTTGGTTTGAATGTTTGGCTATGATTTTGATCTGTCCTAGGTCGGTCATGTAACTACCCCTACCCCCCACTATCACTTAGCCATTAGGACGGAGTAACCCTTCCTTACTCCGTGGCCATTAGCTATCCAACTTGTAAAAGTAGATTACTTACAATACAATACAATACTCTTTATTGCACACAGAAATACAAAATTTACAAAAGAAAAAAATACAAAATGAAATACGGAGCACAATAGGCGGCCTTATTGCTAAAAAGCAATTTCTTCCAGGCAACCTTTGGGTGCAGGAAACAAAATAATTGTAATACGGGGACGGTGCACAAAGAAACCATAAACTGAATAAATATTGGTTACATACATAGTATTATAATAGACATACATACATATACCTAATATTAATATACAACATACATATATACTACATACAATATACATACATAAAAAATAAAACACATAAACAAGCAAGTGGAAACAAAGAACAACAACCAATATCAGATCACGGGACGTGAAAGAGAGAAAAAAATAAGAAAATAAAATAAGGTTAGCCAGAGAGTGAGAGGAAGTGAGCTTTAACATTGTTTTTGAATGTGTCGAGTGAGGGAGCTTGCCTCAACGTGGTGGGAAGTGCGTTCCAGAGTCTTATAGCTCTTACTGTGAAAGAGTCGTGATAGAAGTTTGTGGAATGGGAAGGTAAAGAGAGGGATACTTATTTTGATTTTGGTAAAAACTTTTTGCGGTAGGTAGTATAAATATTTTAATATATTTCAATTAATTAACACCAAATCCAATCGGTTTTAGAAACTGCCATGAAACATTCCCCGAACTCTTAAGTCGTGTCTCCTGCAGGTTTTTTGAGAAGCATTACACAAAATCACGAAACATAGGGGCGTAGCCGTACACATTTGTGTATACTTACACAATGTTGAAAAATTTGCCGAGTCGGGAGGGAAACATGAAAACAAATGTTTTTTTTCATGTTTTTTAGGGTTCCGAACCAAAATGGTAAAAACGGAACCCTTATGGTCTGTCTGTCTGTCTGTCTGTCACACCTGTATATCTCAGCAACCACTCGTGCTATCGACTTGAAATTTGGAATAGTTTTAGAATATTATTGCCCGACTTTACTGCAAACGAAAGAATTATAAAAATATTATTATCGTAAAGGGGGCCCAAATGGGGGGATCAAAACTTTAAGGTGGTCGTTACTAGTTTTAGTGGGGGCATAATATGAAAGGGCTTCTATTGTACATTCCAAAATCGATTTTAAATTTTTTTACGACTCTCAGTTTACAAGTTATACTGAAAAAATTTTCTCCAAAGTTTGCAAAACGAAAAATCTGAATTTATTTTAGTCTACAGAAGTTTATGTAAACATTACAACAAAAATAAAAAGATCTCTCTATGTAGCATAGTTTTTAAGAAATCTGTAAAAAATCTTTACAATCAAACTTAGTTTTGCGGTCCTAAAAATGGAAGTTATTGCTTCTAAAAATACTATAGATAAATCGGAACCCTCGGCGCGCGAGTTCGACTCGCACTTGACCGGTTTTTGTGTACCTAATGTTTCGGTGCAGGAGACACGCTTTTCTTAAGGCACGATCACACCCACCTGAATTCAAAGACTAATTCGGCATACATTGCTTGTTGAAGTAAGGATATTGCAATTAACATAACCAAGCCTCCTAGCAATGTATGCCGAATTAGTCTTTGAATTCAGCTAGGTGTGATCGTGGCTTTACCTACCTGTCTGAAAAAGGGCGACACTCTCTGTTTCGACGTCTGTGGTAAAACGTCCGTCATGGCTGCTACTTTTTATTTATTTTACCTCCTTGATTTTTCAGTGTCCTGGAACAGGAATATTTTTAATTTTAATTATTAACCGACACAAAAAAACGGAGGAGGTTCTCAAGTCGACGCGTATATATATATATTTTTTTTTATGTATATTTTTTTACAGAGTAGTCCGATTTTGATAATTCTTTTTTTATTGGAAAGGGTATACCCCGACGTTGGTCCCATATAAATTTGGAAAAAAAATCCAACCCTAAGGGTAGGAAAACAGGGGATGATTGATTGTTCACTGACTGATTGTAATGTATGACCACGCATAACTTTTTACAGAGTATTCCGATTTACTCTAAGGGTAGGAAAATAAAATTTATAGTCACAAAAAATTGTAAAATAAAAACTTTTTAATAAAAAAATTAAACCGCCGAAAAAACTGAAAAGCAAGAAATAATAAAACTTTTTTATTTAACCTTAATAACAAAGTTTTTAAACTAATGTCAGTATGTCACACACACACACACACACACACACAAACACATACACACACATACACGCCTTTCTCACAATACGCACGCACGCACTTTGATTGTTAATTTTAGCTTACCTATAATAGATTGTTTGTTTTATTATTCATATTACTTAGTCCATCGGTTAAGGAGAAGCAAACTGGTCACCGTAACACAAGTTTTTACTTAGCTCGGGACCAGTGTTTAATTTAATTTGTTCAATTTTTGTGAATAATAAACTATTTTATTTTTATACCCGAGTAATTTTGACTTTACGTAATTAATTAATTTGCTTGTTTGGCGCCGACTCAAAATTACTCGGGTATACTTACATTAGTTTAAGAACTTTGTTATTAAGGTTAAATAAAAAAGTTTTATTATTTCTTGCTTTTCAGTTTTTTCGGCGGTTTAATTTTTTTGTTAAAAAGTTTTTTACGCTAGAGCTAAAACAAAAAATCGAGCAAAAATCGCTTAAAAACCCGTTTGTAGTAGGGAAGCCTCCCTTAATTTTTAATTTTTAGTATTTGTTGTTATAGCAGCAACAGAAATACATAATCTGTGAAAATTTAAACGTTCTAACTATTACTGTTCATGAGATACAGCCTAAACAAAATATTGTAAAAAAAAAAAACCCGGCCAAGTGCGAGTCGGACTCGCGCACTGAGGGTTCCGTACTACCACATAAACATAATTGTATTCGTTGAAATTTCAGTAAGTTAATGCGCTAGATTTTTTGAGTCCGACACGCGCTTGACAAAATTTTATTATTTGTTGTTATTTTATAGCTTATGCACTATAAACATACCAATTTTCAAGTTTGTAAGTGTTCCCGTTTTTAAATAGAACTAAAACAAAAATCGCCTCAGCGACCATCCAACTTGACCCCTCTCTTATATGAATGTTCTTGAAACGGGAGCTCACCACAATTGGTTACCACTAGTTGTGAGAAAAGTTGTAATATTTAATGATTTCAGACTTTTCCCATTATTTGTACTGTGAGACCTAGCTTCTTACCAAATTTCATAATTTTAGGTCAACGGGAAGTACCCTGTAGGTTTTGCATTTTTGAATTAATGTATGGAGATGAGGACTTAAAATGCAATATCTTTTGATTGCGTCGTTGTAAAAAATTTAAATTTTCAGATCTTGTGTGGTTCATGGATCCTAATATGTGGTAATAATTTCAACCTGATACCTTCACCCGTTCATGAGATAAAGGGTCTTGACAGACAGACAGACAGACAGACAGACGGACAACAAAGTGATCCTATAAGGGTTCCGTTTTTTCCTTTTGAGGTACGGAACCCTAAAAATGCTGACTTTGGTGGCATTTTATTCCTGTAAGCCCTTAATAAAAATTATTAAAAAAAAATCTTTAAAAAAGTAGTCTTTGCTCAAGAAGTATTTGTTACAATGGTTATTGTACAATTCTTTTTAGGGTTCCGTACCTCAAAAGAAAAAAACGGAACCCTTATAGGATCACTTTGTTGTCCGTCTGTCTGTCTGTCTGTCTGTCTGTCTGTCTGTCTGTCTGTCAAGACCCTTTATCTCACGAACGGGTAAAGGTATCAGGTTGAAATTATTACAATATATTAGGATCCATGAACCACACAAGATCTGAAAATTTCAATTTTTTTCAATGACGCAATCAAAAGATATGGCATTTTATGTCCTCATCTCCATACATTTATTCAAAAATGAAAAACCTACAGGGTACTTCCCGTTGACCTAAAATTATGAAATTTGGCAAGAAGCTAGGTCTCACAGTACAAATAATGGGAAAAGTCTGAAATCATTAAATATTACAACTTTTCTCACAACTAATGGTAACCAATTGTGGTGAGCTCCCGTTTCAAGAACATTCATCTAAGAGAGGGGTCAAGTTGGATGGTTGCAGAGTCGATTTTTGTTTTAGTTCTATTTAAAAACGGGAACACTTACAAACTTGAAAATTTTTATGTTTATAGGGCATAGGCTATAAAATAACAACAAATAATAAAATTTGGTCAAGCTCGTGTCGGACTCAAAAAATCTAGCACATTAACTTACTGAAAATTCAACTACCTACTACAATTATGTTTATGTGGTGGTACGGAACCCTCAGTGCGCGAGTCCGACTCGCACTTGGCCGGTTTTTTTTCATTTGAGTAACATCCCGCTACGAATTTCTCTAGAGAAAATAACTGACGATAGATGGCGCCACAAGGTTTCTGAAACGCGATAACGTTGTGACTTTTGGAAATCATAAGATCATTGAATGTTTAAAGGAAGATGATTTTCTCTCCGATCCCCGGCAACAACCTTCTGGTATAAAGCTGTACTCTTTGGCCGAGGCAGTGTTGCCGTTACCATACATTTTACACATTTGACGTACCTTTTTAGCCTCCAATGTGTTATGTGTAATGGGGTCCAGTTTACGTACCTTTTGTTCCTAACCAAAATAATGAGTAATATTTTATAAAACGCTGCCAAAAAAAAAAGATAATAATGAAAGCTGCATGTATCAGAACGTACAACAATCATTAACCATGCAGCATGCATTCTACATAGAATTGATCAAACAAATTAAGGACAGATTTACTTTAGTGATCCTGTACTTGAAACATCTATACTGGACCCAATAGTGGCACAATCTTTCGAACGAAAATATTTAAATGAAGTATTAAAGAGATATCCAGCTTTGAAAACTGTTATGGACGAGCCAGCTCTAAACAAAGAATGGCGAGAGCATGATCTGCTGGATCATGAAACATTGAAACTAGACCCAACATTAACGGCCACCAACTACTGGAATATAGTTTTCAAGTTACGAAACATGAACCAAGAGCTTCTGTTTCCCAACTTAAAAAAAATATTTGCCTACTCCTAGTCCTTCGTCTTTAAAAGCTTATAAATATTATAAATATGCAGCCAGCTGAAACTTATCCCGACAGAGGTGACCTTCGTTGGTTCTGACCGTGTAGTTCGTGGTTTACAACCAAATTTTTAGTGACCTTCCAACGCCCTTGGTCTTGAAAGCAGCTTCCCAAACTAAGGTCAAATAGAGGAGGTTGGTGAACTGACGTTTCTTACCTTTTCCATTGATTAAAAAACAAACGAAGACAACGAAATTGATAATTTAGTGACAAAAAAGATATGAACAGTCATCTAAGCATTGATTGCGTATATTCATGTTTTGAACCGAACTACAATAAAACACGAGAACTGTCAGTATCAACTGTCATTTTAATCACCACATCGTATTTTTAATCTATTTCAATGCTTGTTGTCAACAAGTCGGCGACTGTGTAGTTGAAACAGACCAAAATGGTTGCAAACCGAGGTGACCTCTGTCGGGAGCTTGTTGCCGACCGTGTATCAGGCATTTTACATCCATCCATTGTAATCATGCATGACTTGGTTGTAGAATTAGTAACATAATCAATTTATTATTTAAGTTTCAATTGACAATTATGAGCACATATACGTTATTTTAAATTGTTTTTATGTCACAAGTGGCTAAACGAGCAGATAGGCCATCTGATGGTAAGTGGTCACCACCGCCCATGACACCTACTGTCTTATTATTAGTGAAATAATTTGACACCTCCCTTGCCCTTCAAACCGAAACACAGCAGTGCAAACACGGCTGCTTTACGGCAGAAAAAAGTAAGGGGGTAGTTACCTCCCCCGAACTTTGCACAAAAGACTTATTTCAACCACAATTACGATTCAAGTATTACAAGCGAGCAGGAATTCTCTCGCGAACGTTCATTGCGAGAGAGAGCCATCAAAGCTGTATGAGTCAAAGAGGATATAAACACTACCGGTATGAGTAAGTTAAGTAAAAAAAATGCTTATGTACCTTTTTACTCCAAAATGTACCTTTTCAGCGCTGGATATGTACTTTTTGGGAACTCAGGTGTGGCAACACTGGGCCGAGGTCCGAGCCCCGCAAGGCGCCAAAAAAGGAAGATGAACTACGTGACTTTTGAAAACCTCTTCTATTAATTCTATTTATTAGGTAATGAGGTTTATTTTATTAATAAATTAAATATTTAATGAATGAGTAATGCATGCAAATGAATGTAAAAAAAAAAAACAGTTAAATAAAAAAGTTTTATTATTTCTTGCTTTTCAGTTTTTTCGGCGGTTTAATTTTTTTATTAAAAAGTTTTTGGTTGATACAGTTTGAGTTTGCTAGCTGCCAAGACGCCAAATCGTCAAATCGTCTTGTTCTCAAGTTGGTCCTGTTGGTCATATCTAGGAAAAGCCAAAGCCTTAAGCCACGATCACACCTAGCTGAATTCAAAGACTAATTCGTCATACTTTTGCCTCCCAGCAATGTATGCCGAATTAGTCTTTGAATTCAGATAGGTGTGATCGTGGCTAAATCTAAAGATTGTGTTCGTTTTCCATCTGGACTACAGAAGTTAGATTGCAGTCACTCTGTGTAAAAACCGTTGCCTCTCAAAACTGAACAACTTTTCCAAAGAAACACGGTTTGAAATGGAAAATTTCTCTTATTTGGCTTCTCCATACAAACCTTCAGCAGTCAACAGTACATTTTGTATAGAGATGCCTAAAAAAATTCTCCCATTTCCGAAAGTTGTTCAGTTACGTAGTCTCAGCACACCCTTAATCTGACGTACGCTTTTGCATTTAGGGTGTAAATACGTAACAAAAAGAGTGTAACAACCCAGAATGATGTGAATCTGCCGATGAAACTGAACAACTTTTTTCGACTTCCCAGTTCCGAAAATAACCAATTTGGTATAGAAAGTCAAATTTATTTTTACCGTTCGACCTATGTTACCATGCAGCTATGTTATTTGGGAAAGTTGTTCAGTTTTATGGGCAGATCGACATCTTTCGGGTTTAAAATTTATATGAACTATCTTATGATGGGGAAGCAAAGCAGTACGGAAAATCAGTTTGTTTGTAGGATAGTAGATAACTAAGATTAAGAGCAATTAGGTACAGTCAACGACAGGTCAAACTTGACACTCGCAGTGCAACTCTAGACCGTACGTCTATTGAAATAAGAACGGTACGAAGTCCAATGTGTCAAGCTTGATATGCTCTTGACTGTACGAGGAGCAAAAACTAACAAGGACAAAGCACATCCTAAGTTTTTGCCATTAATCATTTAAAGCATGGACTGTAGAGTTAACAAAAACTAGGATATCTTTTTACAATAAAGAAAAAACAACGACCCGCCTTTTAAACCAGTTTTACGAGTAGGTCATCATCATCATATCGTGTGGGTTGCAAGGTCGATGAGCGACCTCACAAACCCTGGTGTCAGAGTTGTTGAGCTGCCAAAGGCCTCTGACATGGCTCATTAACGACTACATCCTTAGATAGTAGTCGGGACCAACGGCTTACGGCAACGGCTCGGCGGCTACGAGTAGGTAAGTTAAGGATATCATTTAAGTATTCTTTGGTTAAGGATTGTTGCGATTGTTAGCTTTTCTTTCATCGTGATTAAACCCCACTTAAGTAGGTAACAAGTCAAGTAGAGCCAACTAAGTGCCAGTTGCACTAAGCATCCTAAAGTAAATACTCTTTAAATCGATGCGATTTTAACCTATGCGATTACTTTCATTGTTATCAAAACAGAATTTTCAACGCCCAGAACAGAGAGGAGAAAGATAACCACTACGCGCGAAGTACATTATCGCAAAATTTCAAAACCACAGGTAGGATTCGAACCTGCGTCTTTTCAGTACCGGAGACGCTTTACCAACGCAGAAAACACAGGTTCGAATCCTGCCCGGGGTTGTGATATTTTTCGATTTTCTCTCTTGTAGATTTATCCGAACAAAGGAAGTGTTAAAATACTTAAAATCATTTTCGATAATAACTACGGCCCAGAGATTCTACTAAATGAAAACCATCAACATTCAAGAGAAAAATATTTTTTTTTACTCAAAAAAAGAGATGTAAAATTTTACTATGGGGGTTGGATTTTTATTTCGAGGGAAAATTAACAGGGTTCAAACCAAGTTCATATGATAGATAGAATAGTAGATAATATTGTGGTGAAGAAAGAATATTTTTAAAGGTTACCATTTTTTTACAATCGATTTTTAAAGTTATTGAAATACGGCATCACTGATTGGAATATGGCAACACAGATTGGACTATGACAACCCTACTTACAAATAGTGTTGCGATCTATCGATTATTTTATTTCGAGATATTAGTGTGAGTCAGGTCACCTGCGTCAGTTTATACCTCGTAACGTCAAAAAATTACATTTGCCCTTTGCCTAGAGGCTCGTTCTAAGTCGGCAAATCATTTGACTGAGAGTTGTCAGTTTCTATGAGTCATATTAATGAGTTAACTCAATTAAATAATTTGAACCATTTGGTCAGTTTCTATGAGTCATATTAATGAGTCAACTCATTTAAATAATTTGGACCATATGAGTCCGAGAAGTAATACAAGATCTTATGACACGCACGACAAGCAGTCATCCAAGTACTATTGGGCCAGATATAAAGCAGGTTGTAGCAGACAGACCTCTGTGAAATATTCCAGCGCAACGTTGGAATTGTTCTCTAATTGCGTCACTGTCAGTGTTCAATTGTCAAGAAACTACCTAGTAAGAGCAGGCAAAATGTCAATCTCGTCGGCCGACAATTATTGAGGGATCGAGGGGAGTCATGGCTCCCCCTGCCTCTACCACGAAGGTCATGAGGCGACCAAAGGCCACTCACAACGTCGCCCAGGCCACTTACCTTCGCGAAGAAATCGCCGCCAAGCTTTGCAAAAGTGCAGTCGCCCGTCTTACCGCCGCTTCACCGCACCCCGTCGAAGCCCCCCGCAACCGCAACCGCGGGCCCTCGACAGCCGCTTGCCTGGGCTGTACTGCCTTTGCCACAGAGCCTATTAACACGGTCTTCTCCCCACAAGCCGTGGGAGTGAAGACGAAGCACCCGGAGGTGTCAACAACTTCAGTCACACACGAAGCCATCGACCTTGCCATCGAGTTCCTGCTCTCCATTCTCAAGGCCTTGAGAGCAGGCACAGACCCGGTGACAATTGTCACGGAGGGTGTCTCCATCCTGGCTCGCATCCCCTCCCCTCCACACCAGGTAGCCTACGTTCACTACGCCTCGTCGAGTAGTTAGGACTGTGGGCCCCTCACAAAACTGATACAGTGGATTTATTTTTTATACAAGAGAAAAAAAGAAAAAAAATGGGTTATCACTTTAAGGTACTAAAACGATAAAAACTAAACTGCGTTAGTTTTAATCGTTTTTGTACCTTGTATTCCTTGAATTTTCATCGTGTTCAGGTCTAAATCGACAATTTCAGTTTCATTTCAGGTTACTCTTTATTATTTCATTTACCTATTTTAAAATAGCTCCGCTACATATTACAAGAATTAAGACAACACATCAAACAAATACACTTAACTAATTCGAGTGAGTGAACTGACTCACTCATTTGAACTATTGATACCGTTATCTCTACGGCTTTCAAAATGAAACGCTTGCTTGACAGATATAACCTAAGACACCTAACCTTTTTCCTCACTTCTTTGATATTGGCTAATTAAATTAATAAATCAAAGCAGTATTGATAAATATGTGTATTTTGTAGAATCGGGTTGTCAAGCTCACGAGATGTCTGTGAAAGTACATTCTCGGAATAAACGATAAAAATGAAATACTGGAGTTGAAATCAGTGCTTACATAGCCAGATAATTTACCACACAAAATAATAGATAGGCTCTAAGTCACCAGCCACTTTTGGCCGCACCGTGTAACAAGCTACCCAAAGAATACATCTATACATAAATAAATACAACACAGACTTACAAGAGGAGACACAATACTACTCAGAAATTAATTAACTTAAGGGATCAAAAACTAAAACAAGGAATGAGTGCAGACTCACAAGATCTTAATATTGTAATATCAAGTGCCTTCGGACAATACTACACTAATATGTTATAATGTGAGAATACAATCATCCAGGCTCTACAAGCAATAAAATCAAGAAACATTACAAAAATAAATATTAGTATAGTATAGGACAGCACATCAGTTCTACTAAAGCTGAATGGCCGCTATACAACCTCAGGATTGATACTACAATGAGATGAAGAACTATAAAAGTCATCAGTCATCACAAAATAGCATTATTAAAGGACATTTCCCTGGGAAATGATGCAACGGACTAACTGGCCATTACTTTTAAACCAGTTCCGGACTGAAATACAGATACAAATGTCCTTCACTCGTGCACAAGCCCCTACCAGGATTCAAACCTAGGACTCTCGGCTTGGCAGGCAACCGTACCACTGGGTGTCAACACCATTCTAGTCATCTGGCTGATGACATTGGTATTCCTATGTATTTCTCATCTGATTTATTTCTAATTAAACCATGAGTAAAATAATCACAAATACCTGTGTTTAGATATTATCTTCCTTAATCAACCAGTCTACAAAGAATATAATTTTAAAAAATTATATATTGGGAGACATTTCACACAAGGTTATCTGATCCCAAACTAGGCAAAGCCTGTACTATATGGGTACCAGAGACTGATATACATACATAAATAGATAAATAACACCCAGACACAGAACAAACACTTGTGTTCATCACACAAATGTTTGCCATGGGCGGGGATCGAACCCGCGGCCCATGGTGTGAGAGGCAGGCTCACTACCAACGACACCAACGGGCTTGTCAACCCAATGTAAAAGATCACACATTTTTACCCGCAGCAATTATTATAATTAATATTTATGTTCATCTGTTGCCTCATAACTTCTATACAACTTATTGTAGTTAAACAAATGAGTAGCGTTAGATTAGAAGCGTCTTGATCTTCCTCTGGTTATAGGATATAAGATGTTACATTACATTGAATGTGGCGCCATCAGGACATTAACTCATGAATGACCAAAATAATATTTTATTATGATACCATGTTGGGTGTCAAATAAAAGGACATTATCTGAACATCACTATGAATATTTAGTGGCAAATAAGCATGCTGCTTCACCCAAGGGCAACTGAACATAGTGGGTCTTACTCCGTGGTCTTACTACAAAAAAGTTAGACATCTGATGAACACTTGATTAAAAAAATGCGCACAAAATAACTGGCTATGTCAGTTGATGCGCAGAAGTCAAGTCATAATAAAATAAGTCATTTTTTACTTCTGCGCATCAATGACATAGACAGAGTTATTTGGTACGATATTTTTAATCAAGTGTTCAACAGATGTCTAACTTTTTTGGTGTAAGACGGAGTGTGTTTGCTTAAGATGAGGCAACGAGGCATGTCCAAGCAGCTTCATGCGGCCAATAACAACTTTACACTAAGTGTAATATTATTCATCTTATATTAATATCTGTTCATCTAAAAAAATCTTGCTAATTGTGTAACAGATAGTTAACACTTTGAATTGACATAATAAGCCTATTATTATTATTTCTGGTGGAGAATCTGTGCAGACGGGTGATCAGATCACTTAAATAGCTATTTCATTCACTATCCCAGCTAGAAACGGACGGTGTGGCCTGCTTCACTGTAAGCCCCATCCAGGAAGATGGCCAGTTTATGCGGCAAGCTGCTCTTTTGGCTTCATTGGGGTATCCCCATTTTCCATTCCCCCTATCTACTGATTGAGATGTACTAAATAAGGACCCTGAGAGGACCTCCGAAGCTTTTCACACACAATTCTGTGTCCCCTGGTGTGAGGCTCTCTGCACCACAAGCCAATCTGCCGAGGGCACTGGTTTACTGGTGCTGTTAAGTCTTTTTTCTATCTATATCCCTTGATGAAGAGTTTGGATTGACGATACCCCTCCACATTTTCCAACTGTGTGATAGTTCGTCTCCATGTCCTGTATCGTTGCATTCTGTCGGGTTTTCTTGTGCTTACGGTTAATGAACAAAAACGCGTAACACCCGCAGTAAGCTAAATCACTCGAATTCTTCATTTTTGTGCACTTTTAAGATATTTTCCATCAAAATACACTATTTTGATCACTTTAACCTCTTTCGTTTCACAAATGCAAAATCTCTGACACAGCCAGTTGCACAAAGCTACTTTAAAATTAAAGCTCCTTTAAATCTACTGCTGTCACTTTCTTTGTCAGCAGAATAGAAAGAGTCCGCAATAGACTTAAAGGAGCTTTAACTTTAAAGATGCTTTGTGCAACTGGCGGTGAGAGTAGGATAGCTTTATGTTACGTCCATGTGTGTGGTTGAAACACACTGCTGTCAAAAAAATTTGACAGCAGTGTGATTAGCAGTGTGACAAAAAAATTATTCATAAGTAGAATCACTGAGCTTTGGGAGCAAAACCAATGAAAATTCACGCTGTATAATCTGCGGCTATAGATTTAACAGACCTTTTCAACTTTAAAAAAGCTTTTTGCAACGTAAGACCATAATTAAAAAAGCTTTTTGCAACGTAAGACCATAATTAAAAAAGCTTTTTGCAACGTAAGACCATAATTAAAAAAGCTTTTGCAACGTAAGACCATAATTAAAAAAGCTTTTTGCAACGTAAGACCATAATTAAAAAAGCTTTTTGCAACGTAAGACCATAATTAAAAAAGCTTTTTGCAACGTAAGACCATAATTAAAAAAGCTTTTGCAACGTAAGACCATAATTAAAAAAGCTTTTTGCAACGTAAGACCATAATTAAAAAAGATTTTTGCAACGTAAGACCATAATTAAAAAAGCTTTTTGCAACTCTGTTAAATCTATAGCCGCAGATTATACAGCGTGAATTTTCAATGGTATAAGTACTTAATAAATTGTGGTATAAGTACGTAATAAATCTTTAAGTCTAAGAAATAGAGGGTGAACACCGATTACACCGATATCTTTCAAGGGAGTAACTTGGTACCTATTGGTTATTTAACAACTTTCCCCATGGGGTCGATGTCAAAAACAAAAAAAAACCGGTCATAAGCGTGTAGGCTTCCTTAGTTTTTTTTTTATCGCAAAGCATGTTTTTATTTAGTAGTTTATAAAGTAAACTTTTTACCTCCTAATTTCTATTGCTAGTGCCTCATAATAGCGCGATTGCTATTTTTATTATTTCCAGTTTTTCGGCTATAACTCATGTAGCTGTGAAGCCATCTTAGCTGTGATAGTTTTCCTTTTAATTTCATCATATCTTAGTAAAACTACTTCTGTGATTTTTTCACATTTCTATTAATAACTGTTTAGCTGGCATGCTTTTATGAAGAGTCAGAAGGTGTCTCACAAGGCTCGTCTGGCTGTTCATAGAGGCGTTTTGGTACCAACACTGATGTACGGCAGTGAAAGCTGGGTATGGCAGAAAAAGCATTAAAGTAGAATTAATGCAGTAGAAATGAGAGCGTTGAGGAGTATGATTGGTGTGAAATTGAGTGACAGGATTTGAAATAGTGTGATAAGAGAACGTTGTGGCGTAAAAGAAGACGTAGTGACTAAAATTGAGAAAGGGATGCTGAGATGGTTTGGTCATGTAGAGAGGATGAATGAAGGAAGATTGACGAAAGAGATCCACAAGGCGAGAGTGAATGGAAACGTTGGAAGGGGAAGGCCTCGGCGAACGTACCAGGACCAAATTCAGGACGTTCTGAATAAAGGCCAGGTTAAAAGTGCTCTAAACCGACGAGCATGTATGAAAGGATTGATGAAGGTTCAGGAAGGAAGGGAAGTATGTCAAGATCGTAGCAGGTGGAGAACTGTGGTCTCTGCCTACCCCGACGGGAACAAGGCGTGATGTTATGTATGTATGTATGTAGCTGGCAGTGTTACTCCAAGGCGGACGGTAACGCACAGTGGCCGTGTGCTATCGTGGCACCCAGACGGTGCTAGGGGGAAGCCAAAACTTCCCTGAGGTGGGTCTCTGCTTTAGCAGCGACAAGGCACGAAGAGTACCGGCCGTATGCCTGTGGCGATTCCCGGGACCTCTTCAAATGTGCCAGAGTTGGCCACCACGGGGTTTTAGTCAGTAAGACTCTGACATAACACTGTCGTTCCCCCGGACGGCAGTGTATCCATGACGGATTTCCCCGTGTAAAAAAAAAAAAAAAAAAAGGGGTGGGAACACTCGACTCCAACATAAGATTGTGCTTAATATTAATTCGCAAACGGATCTCTAAATCGCAAAATGATGTACGAAGACTCACATTATTTTTAACCAAACTGGGGAGGTCGCAAAAAGGATTTTTGTTTGATAGTGCCCCCACCGGGAATCGAGAGGAGAGAACCTCTACAGCGAGACCCAAGCGCTCTAATCTATCACTAGAATGAATGAATGAATAAATTCTTTATTGCACACATAAACATAAGAACACACAAAGAATAACACTTAAGGTTATAGTGGGCAAAGGCGGTCTTATCGCTGAGAGCGATCTCTACCAGACAACCTACCTACCTACCTAATAGACCACTGAGGCTCTTAAATAAATGATTATGTATGAACCGGAGTGACATTGACAGAGACCAGTACAAAGCAGTCTATGGAGCCATAGGATATCCGTAGGCAGCCTTCCGTGATCGTAACACAAGAGGAAGTGATTTATCTCTCTTAGCTATGACCTTTTAAGGGCCTAACTTCACCAAACGCTGTTAGTTAGGTAATCGTCAATTAGTTTACAAACAGAGTAAAAACAAAAAGAAAATAGCAATAAGTCACTTTGCATTTGGAGTTGATTAAAGTCTATATCCATTTCCTAACCGGACCATTAGTTAACAATCTGAGTGCAATTAGGGCTTCTTCTAGATTCAGATATTCATTTAATGGCATCACATCTCATTACAAGTAATATTTCACCAGACTGGTGTCAAAGTAAAGAAATTGTTACAATATTTTGGCAAGGTCGCCTAATTTCCCCTATCATTTATCGGAGTCATCGTGGTGCACAGGCTGTCCTCGTCGACGACCTTCGAGATGTGGATTCCTGTGTAAATCAAGCTTTAACTTGGCTTATTCTATAAACTAATCATTTAGAGGCACAGCAGACGGCAGACTTTTTATTCTGACAGCCCGCCGAGGGTGTGGCCGGTACTGCAATTATTTTCGTATTATTATACAATGTCTCCCAGGGATAAGTGTCCGCCCGGTGATTTTTGAATATTTGTACAAAATTATTAATAATTACTTTTATATTTGGGACTTAGCGGCTTTGGTTTTTTTTTAATGATTCTTTTTCTTTTTTTTGTAAAGACGCGTGACGTGCTGCAGCTTTTTTACGATATTTCCTAAGTTTGTTCATCTTTTTCCATTATTTTCTTTTATTGACAAGCGGACATTATAGTTCATCAATTAAAATTATTAAACATAACTAAAATGTAGTTAAACATTTAATAAATAAAAAACAAAATTAAAATTCGAAGAAAAAAAAGACTTTTTTTCAGTATTTTCAAAATAAGTCTAAAAAATGACGCTTAATATCACATTTTTTTAATTTATTAATTAACAACATGATATTTCCTACAATAGCTCAGAACAATGTTTGGTACTATTTCAAACATGCACCAAACTACAAACTCTTGAATCAGACCTTTACTCGTTACAAAACACAAAAACCGGCCAAGTGCGAGTCGGACTCGCGCACTGAGGGTTCCGTACCACCACATAAACATAATTGTATTAGTTGAAATTTCAGTAAGTTAATGTGCTAGATTTTTTGAGTCCGACACGCGCTTGACCGAATTTTATTATTTGTTGTTATTTTATAGCTTATGCACTATAAACATACCAATTTTCAAGTTTGTAAGTGTTCCCGTTTTTAAATAGAACTAAAACAAAAATCGCCTCCGCGACCATCCAACTTGACCCCTCTCTTATATGAATGTTCTTGAAACGGGAGCTCACCACAATTGGTTACCATTAGTTGTGAGAAAAGTTGTAATATTTAATGATTTCAGACTTTTCCCATTATTTGTACTGTGAGACCTAGCTTCTTGCCAAATTTCATAATTTTAGGTCAACGGGAAATACCCTGTAGGTTTTGAATTTTTGAATAAATGTATGGAGATGAGAACATAAAATGCCATATCTTTTGATTGCGTCGTTGTAAAAAATTAAAATTTTCAGATCTTGTGTGGTTCATAAATCCTAATGTATGGTATTAATTTCAACCTGATACCTTTACCCGTTCGTGAGATAAAGGGTCTTGACAGACAGACAGACAGACAGACAGACAGACAGACAGACAGACAGACGGACAACAAAGTGATCCTATAAGGGTTCCGTTTTTTTCTTTTGAGGTACGGAACCCTAAAAATGACGCATAAATAATAATTTGATTTTAACTTTGTTTTTTTCTTTTTACTAAAATAATTACATGTAACAAAAAACCGGTCAAGTGCGAGTCGGACTCGCGCGCCGAGGGTTCCGATATACCTATAGTATTTTTGGAAGCAATAAAGTCCATTTTCAGGACCACAAAACTAAATTTGTTTGTAAAGGTTTTTTGCAGATTTCTGAAAAACTGTGCAACTTAGAAAGATCGTTTTATTTTTGCTGTAAAGTTTACATAAACCTCTGTCAACTGTAATTAATTCAGATTTTTCCTTACTCAAACTTCGGAGATAAGGGGGGAAATGGGGGAATGGTATTTTTATTGTCATTTTTCATCATAACTTGAAAACTAAGAAACTTAAAAAAATACAAAAATATATTTTAAAATTTACAAGTAAAGCCCTTTCATATGATACCCCACTCGACCTAGTAGCGACAATTTGAAATCTGGCCCCCCCTATTTGGCCCCCTTTACATTAATAATCATTATTTTTTCAAACTTTTTTCATGTGCAATTAAGTTGGGCAACTATATCCTAAAACTATTCCAAATTTCAGGTCGATAGCATAAGTGGTTGCTGAGATATAGAGGTGTGACAGACAGACGGACAGACAGACAGACAGAGCGGCACCATAAGGGATCCTTTTTTTACCATTTTGGTATCGGAACCCTAAAAAGTATCTAATGGATATTAAGACGCCTAAGAGTGTCAATAGTGGTTTTAGTTAGCTTTGAAGACTTTGCTCTTTTTTACTGAGTCAAATTTCAACTGACTGTTCTTTTGCTTTTGTTTGAAATTAGTAGCAAACATTGTTCTGAGCTATTTTAGGAAATATCATGTCGTTAATTAATAAATTAATCAAATGTGATATTAAGGCGGAATTTTTTAGACTTATTTTGATAAAACTGAAAAAAAAAAGGTTTTTTTCTTCGAATTTTAATTTTGTTTTTTATTTAATAAATGTTTTACTACATTATAGTTACGTTTAATAATTTTTATTGATAAATTATGATGTCGGCTAGTCAATAAAAAAAAATGATGGAAAAAGATAAACAAACTTAGGAAATATCGTAAAAAAACTGCAGCATGTCACGCGTCTTTACACAAAAAAAGAAAAATCATTAAAAAAAACCAAAGCCAAAGTCCCAAATATAAAAGTATTTATTAATTATTTTGAACAAATATTCAAAAAACGCCGGTCTTTCACTTATCCCTGGGACACATTGTATAGTCATTGACATGAGATAAACCGTTCCTATGTGTTCCGCTCCGATGCGCACCTTTTCTATGCGCGTATTTTCCAAAATCTTTGATTTGGAAGGAAAACGCCTTGAATAGTTGTTCAATTCAAAGAGTTATTCAGTCAAAGAGGTTGTTCAGATTGATTGTTATTTAGTTTAAAACGTAGAGCAATTTTGAAAAATGATTAGTTCTGATAAAAGTGACTGCCCGTGTCTGCCCGCTTCTGCCCGCCCCTTCATCTGCTGTTGTTGTGCCTTTTGGTTGACGTAGTAGAAAAAACTTATTGTACAAAATTACAAACTTGTACAACATTTTTATCGTATGTTATTCAAAAAGTCAGTCAGAATAGCTCTATTTTAAAGTAAAATCCGGTCGTTTGTCAACATTTGAAGATGAACGACGTGTATTTATTTCAATATTTGTTTTACATGTTTATTGAAGAGTTTAATGAATAATTTTGATTGGGTGTTATGCGGTAAACGACTTTGAAAGTGAACAACTATTAGAAGATTGGAATACATGCTTTTACCGAAATCTTTGGATGGAGAGAAGCGGCTGACATCGAGACTTCAATAATTTTCCTTATCAACTTATCGGAGTCATCATAGTACACAGGCCCTTGTCTTCGTGATGTGGATTCTTGTGTAAATCTTCCACTGGACATTGGCGAACTCGCCATAATTTTATAATAATTTCTTTACTTTGACATTGGCAAAATACGACTTGTAATGAGATGTGAGGCCATTAAATAAATATTAATTAATTAAAGTTAAATCCTATTTTTCAAACGACACATTTAAGTACAAAATAAAAGACATCAATAAAATAAAATTTAACCGCTCTTATTGTTTTTAACCCTCATCCGTTTTTAGTCGTAGACAAAAATCAGGCCACTTCTTCATCTACATAGGTACGCCTCTTTAGTGTAGGCAACGAAGCAGTTGACCCCCGCATTAAATCCTCAGTCGATGAAACTTTGCTGGGGTATTACACTATACGAGACAAACTTTCTATAAAAAAAAAATTTAAAAAAATCGGTACGTTTAATTTTTCCATACAAAAATTACAAAAAATGTATGATCCGATTTTTTTTGGATTTTTTTTATAGAAGGTTTGTCTCATATAGTGTCATACCCCAGCAAAGTTTCATCGACTGAGGATTTAATGCGGGGGTCTTCATACAACGATCCGCTTCGTTGCCTAGACTATCTTAGTCGGGGTAGGCAGAGACCACTGTCCATTAATCGCTGTGTATTTTAAAGTAAAATCTTATTTTTCAAACTACACATTTTTTTTTGAGACAATAATGTTCTTAAACATTTAACACGAAACAAACGAAAATACATCAATAAAATTAAAGTTGAGTAAAATAAGTATTTTGTATGGGAACCGCCCTCATTGTTTTTAACGCTCATCGGTTTTTAGTCTCATGACGTCATGAGTCATGACACGACAATTTTGGATCGAAACAAAAATCTTGCTACTTCTTAATAGGCCATTTGCGTAAAACTTGAAAAAATAACCCGAATCTATTCAAGTCGCGAGTGAATAGGCTTCTTCTGGGGAAGCTGTTTCCATAGTCAACCTCATCTCTGTCCTCAAGAATAGATCGAGGTCAACAGTAAGCCGTAAGCAATGCTATTGTGGAGCTTCATCTCAAACATCGCGCATTCGCTTCTATGCCCACATTGCCCTGTCACTCTACAGGAGTGATCACACCGAGCTGAATTCAAAGACTAATTCGGCATACATTGCTGTGAGGCTTGGTTATGTTAATTGCAATATCCTTACTTCAACGAGCAATGTATGTCGAATTAGTCTTTGAATTCAGCTAGGTGTGATCACTCCTTTAAGCTCAAGTCACACAGAGGCGGTATGATTGCGAAAGCGGTCCGGGGCGGTTTGGCGGGAACAAAATACCGCGCCGCGACCGCTTTTCAATGTGACAGGGTGCATAAGAACTCATACTTTACAAAAAATACCGGCCCCGGAACGCTTCCGCTACCGCCTCTGTGTGACGCGGGCTTAAGGCTGGTATCAGAGCGTCGCGTGTCGCCGTAGAAGATGTTTATGGGATTCATCTGATGAAAACTATAAAAATAAGGACGCGAAGAATTAAGCCCAAGTCACACTGAGGCGGTAGCGGAAGCGTTCCGGGGCCGGTATTTTTTGTAAAGTATGAGTTCTTATGCACCCTGTCACATTGAAAGCGGTCGCGGCGCGGCGCGGTGCGGCGCGGCGCGGTGCGGCGCGGGGGCGGCCGGGCCGCTAATACAACCCCGCGGACCGGCCGCGGCGCGGGGCCGAACTTTCGGCGGGAGCGGGCGCTGTATTCCATTGCGTTCAATGCAACCCGTCACACAGAGCGGCAGCGGCGCGGCGCGGCACGGTGCGGTGCGGTGCGGTGCGGTGCGGTGCGGTCCGGGCGCGGACTTTGACGTTGTATTTTTTTTTACAAGAATTTTGCGGCTTTGCGCAGACTTTATTTTAGGTTATCAGTTTGGTTTTTTGTTTAGAGCAAAGGATTTACGTCTTTTGAATAATCACAGATAAATAATGTCACACCGACCACTACCGCCCCGCTGTCCCGCCGCGGTTTCCGCGCGGTACTTCTGTGTGACCGGTCCCGGAACGCTTTCGCTTCCCGCAGGTCCGCCCCCGAACCGCTTTACCGCTTGTACCGCTCTGTGTGACGTGGGCTTTAGGCGGTACCTACATACTTAAAATATTTTTTATTCAACCTACTACCTAAAAATACTTACTCAATCAGTTCTCATTCACACCTAGCTGAATTCAAAGATTAATTCGACAAACATTGCTCGTTGAAGTAAGGATATTCAATTAACATAACCAAGCCTCCCAGCAATGGATGCTGAATTAGTCTTTGAATTCAGCTAGGTGTGATCGTGGCAGATGGCTTTGGATTGCATCTGATGAAAAAAACAAGGAAAATAACACCAAAAACCTTGAACCAAGAAGTAGGACCGGAATTATTCGAAAAATTAATTGTAGGTACCCAAAAGAATAGGTAGAAAAACATTTATTAATAAAATTATGATAAAATCGAGCCTGTAGGTGTCTTTTGAATCTTCTACCACGTCGCTGATGCACTGCTTTTCATTAAAAAAGAAAAAGCTAAAACGGTATACGTTTGCCCTGATGATGATTGTTTTTAGGGTTCCGTACCTAAAAAGAAAAAAACGGAACCCTTATAGGATCACTTTGTTGTCCGTCTGTCTGTCTGTCTGTCTGTCTGTCTGTCTGTCTGTCTGTCTGTCAAGACCCTTTATTTCACGAACGGGTGAAGGGATCAGGTTGAAATTAATACCATATATTAGGATCCATGAACCACACAAGATCTGAAAATTTCAATTTTTTACAATGACGCAATCAAAAGATATGGCATTTTATGTCCTCATCTCCATACATTTATTCAAAAATGCAAAACCTACAGGGTACTTCCCGTTGACCTAAAATTATGAAATTTGGCAAGAAGCTAGGTCTCACAGTACAAATAATGGGAAAAGTCTGAAATCATTAAATATTACAACTTTTCTCACAACTAATGGTAACCAATTGTGGTGAGCTCCAGTTTCAAGAACATTCATATAAGAGAGGGGTCAAGTTGGATGGTCGCTGAGGCGATTTTTGTTTTAGTTCTATTTAAAAACGGGAACACTTACAAACTTGAAAATTGGTATGTTTATAGGGCATAGGCTATAAAATAACAACAAATAATAAAATTTGTTCAAGCGCGTGACGGACTCAAAAAATCTAGCACATTAACTTACTGAAATTTCAACTAATACAATTATGTTTATGTGGTGGTACGGAACCCTCAGTGCGCGAGCCCGACTCGCACTTGGCCGGTTTTTTTTTTTTATTATAAATGGGCTTACTCTTGACCTCGATCTAGTCGTTAAGACAGAGATGAGGTCGACGATGGAACGAGCTTGCCCAGAAGAAACCTATTCACTCGCGACTTGAATAGATTCGGGTTATATGAACTCGGGAACACAGACGCAGTACACTGCGATGACACGCGCAATACAAATCTCGTTTCACAGCGGTCAGCGACCCGTGCGTGCGTTTTTATTTTATTTTATTTATTGAGGACTGCCAGCGAATGACACATTGAAACATACATAATGTTTTAAAATATTGAATTAAGACGTAAATGAATATTCTGATTTTAAGGTAATCACAGCATGCATATTTGAAGAAATGTTTTCCAAAATGTTTCGTTTAAAAAAAACGTACAATACTCGTAATACAGGGTATAAGGAAAAGTATCGATTTCCTTTTAACCACATTGTATAAGTAGAGTAAAATACGAAAAAACATATCGATAATATAATAATAATATTAAAATAAAATAGGTACAATTCTATCCTATAAAATAAAGTTCAAGTTGCCAACCCTATTCTTAGTATCTCAACGCGCATACTAGCCGGCGCGGCGCACCTATTGTAAACAAGTAAAATAGGTACGCCGCCATTCACTAATGGAGGAGATAGAAAACTACGTAAGGACGACACTTGAGAGATAAGAACAACTAGATTATCAAATTGTCTGTGCCTTTTCTTAGTAGTCTGTTCGTAATGTGTTTCACTAAATTCAAAGACTAATTCAGCATATATTCCTCCTTGAAGTAAGGATAATGCAATTACCATAACCAATCCTCCCAGCAATGTATGCCGAATTAGTCTTTGAATTCAGTTAGGTGTGATCGTGGCTTTATCGGTTGAGTCTGGTGAGGGTTGACACAATTAAATTTTAATATTATTTTTTTATTTTTGATATTTTTTTATTCTTTAAACATGCTTATTGTTCTTTATTCTACTTATAGTAGAACATGTGGTTAAAAGGAAATCGGTACTGTATAATGAACTAAAATTTCTAAATTTAAATCTTAAACAATAATAGGTAAAACCTGTTCTGATCGCCTCCTCTATAGTTGTAGGTAGGTACTCGTATTGTAATATTTCACCACGTGTCCACGTGTAAGCAAATACCTGTTGATAGAATACCTACTTTGAAAACATGTCACTGTAAGCGAAACTGAGAAAATAGTTTGTTCAGAATCGAGAGTAGAATCAATTTCACGGGTTTTTGATTGAGATATATATTTTTTATATATTTGAATTTTTGCCGCTTCCATTCTAAATATTTCTGTGGATACGCGCGCTGACGGCGGAGGGAAGTGGGCGTGGCGTGTGTGGAGTGCGCGGACTAGAACACCGATGAAATAAGCAGCACCTATGGCAGCACCTGTTGTGTCTGTTCTCTAAATGTTTGTTTTGTTGGTATTTTTATGTGTAAAATAAACAGTTAAATAAATAAATGAAACTAGAACTATGATGAAACTTTAAAATATCAATATCTAGAAAAAAAATCGTTTATTAAGATTTTTTTTACGGAAATGGATTTATTTTAATAAAAATCAGTTGGGTTGTATGAGGGTTTCGCTTACTCCATTAACACGTTGTATAGGGAGGCGAACTGGAGGCAAACAGTGAGCGGCTCACTGTGAGCCTAATGTGGACGTGGCCTTAGTAAAACATATGAAATATTTTAGAAAACAAATGAAAAATGTTACAGGCATTTAACAGAAGCAATCAAACTGACCTTATCATTTTGATACTGATTAAATGCTGGCACTAATGACGTTTTTCCCTTATTATACTGATCTGCAGCGCCATCTACATAGGCTGCTATTTATGTATCCGGAACTGGCCACTTACATAAACATTATATGAAAAGTAATAATTAGGTACATTCGAAAATAAAATTCATTGGCTGTACAATAAAGTTTATTTCATAAATATTAATTGTATTTTTAAATTTTGGCGCCATTTTTAAAATTGCGTGTCTATCATCACCATGGATTTAACTCGTGAAAATTTTCGTGCGATGATTTATTACGCTTTTTGGCGTGGGTTTACTCAAAAACAGTGCATCGATCAACTCACTTCGACTTTTGGGGATGAAGCACCATCGAAAACCACTGTGTATCAGTGGTTCAGTGAGTTTAATCGTGGGCGTCGTATGCTCATGGACGAATTTAAAGAAGGTCGCCCTAAGTCAGTTGTTGTATTAAAAAATATCGACGCTGTGCGCGAACTAATAATGTGTGATCGTCATGTCACATATCGCGAGATAGAGGCGTCCTTGGGCATAAGTATGAGGAACATACATAAGATATTGCATGAACATTTGGCTGTAAAAAAAAATTGTTCGCGTTGGATCCCACAACTTGAGATTATTAAAAAACAGGCTCGTGTCGATTGGTGCAAAAAAATGTTAAAAAAAATACAACCGTGGTTCGTCAAAAGCTGTTTATAATATCTTCACAGGGACTCAATTCTTAAAAATCACCGGGTGATAAAATAGCACTTTTAATTTTTTATTTTTATTTATATAGGATAACAACAGCTTTACTTTACCTTATGATATAGATTTATATAATTACAAATGTGAGCCAATAATAGTTATCCACTTAAGTTTACAATTCATTGTTGAGAGCAGTATAAGTGAGAGTGTGAGAATTGGAGGTTAAAAAAAGACACCTACCTAATTGTTAATTTGTATAATACATATACATCCTACTTACATATATACCTACAGTAAATAAACATAGTATATATTGAGAATTAATAAATATAAAAAGCAGTACTTTACATACATACATACATTAATGATATAAATGCTAGCTAATATTAAATAAAAAAAAAAAAAGCACTGTTGTGGTGTGAAGAAGCGGAGACGAAAGCGCAGCCATAGATAAGTGGATACCATGCACACTTAGCCGTGTGAGAGGTTATACTGTATACAGTATAAAAACGTAAAAGGCATACAGCAACACTGCAGGACGCGACCCCATCCAACAGCCAACAAGTTCCCACCACGAACATAGGCCGAAACACGACTTTAAAAATTCACATTTGCCGTGATTAACTTGTGAAAGGTAAATCAGAATATGTACATGAAAATTACCAATCAAGGACTGCTTCATATTTTACGAATATCAATCTTCAATTTTGAAAAGAAAAATCCGTGATTTTGAATTTTTTGAGTGATATTCAAGAATTGAATCCCAGGTGATGAATAAAGGTGTTTGAAAACTCCCTATTAATTTAATATCTTTTTTAAGATTTAATAAAAATCTTTTTAAAATGCAGCCTCCGAAAAAATTGGCCCAAAAACTTTTAACAATTTTAAAATAAAGGGACCCAATTCTTGAATATCACCGGTTGAGGTACTAGGTACCTACGTAACTTAACATCCGAACACTATTTTATAATTAAATGTCATTCTTTACTGGATTCATTTAAAAATTAAAATAAAATGAAATAGTTGATCAGGACTTATTAAAAAAAAAATTAAGGTCTTGAAAATCACTTTGATATTCAAGAATTAGGCTCCGGGTAGTATTAGATTTAAAAAAAATTCAAAGTAGGTACCTACCTAGAATACCTAAGTTCCTACATAGTATACCTACTACTTTTCTGTGAACTCTTCCTTCTCCATTTTCCCGTTACAATTTTAAAAAAAGCAAATATCTAAGTGGACGACAATATTTTCTTTATCGGCACATTATACGTACCCTTTCAATGGCCTATTGTATTCCAAATATGGTTCAAACAAATTCACTCCACGTAGTGAACATTTAGGAAATAATCTCAAACTTTAATCACTTGACGTTGATTTATTTCTTTTCCCATTTCATATTTCCTTACACAAAGCATAATAAAATACAATTTATTTATCACAGGTTTACACATCACTTTGAGTTTATTTAATAAAAATAAAAACAATCTTATTTTTCCTTAAAAAAGGAATCACTTGGTTCGAAATTTAAACTATAAAGTAGGGTGACCACGTCTGTCGGTCGCGACGAGCGGACTTCTACTGATTTGTTGGACGGAACTTGTCTTGGAGAAATTGTAATTACGACCACGACCTCAAGTTTTTGCATAAAGTATCATGTGATGTATGTGTGAACTGTCTGTCAAAACAAAAGATGAACTCGTAGTGCCGGAACTGATTACAAACGACAGCTCTCATATTTTTTATTTAATTTATCCTGAATAGTCTTTCAAAATTCATGTTATTAATAAAATCAATAGTTTATTGAATCTGAGGTATTGATTTGTTAAAATTATATTTTATTTCACTTGGAACATTAAAATGCATGTTTTAACTGCTATACATCTATAGGCGTAGGAGCCTACGCCTATAGATGGAACATTAAAATGCATGTTTTAACTGCTATACATCTATAGGCGTAGGTGCCAAGTGAAATAAAATATAATTATAACAAATTTGTGATAATTCAAACTTGTGATAATGTTACTTGGTTGGCCGTCATCATCAGAATCATCCAGGATATAATGGGTTCAAGTATAATTTTATAGGAACCAAGTAACATTATCACAAGTTTGAGTTACAATGGATTGGTTAACTTAACTAGTTCTACACTGTGATGATTATAATCAATGATTGCTCTGAAAATAAATAGGCTACTACTAGATTGGACAATTTGCCGTATTTATTCAGGTACCTCACAATTTTACAATTTTAGATCTTATTCCAAGATTGCTAGTTTTTTTTTTGGCTTTCACATCTCATAGGGGTGGAGATGTATTTCGCCAATGTCAGAGTGACTCTACTTTACGCACATTATGAGAATGTTCGGCGGAGAAAATTTTCTCCGCATCAAGATTGCTAGTTGTGACGTGTTCCTTCACATAGGCACTTTGTCAGAGCGACAGCTATCTACCATACTTAGCTGAGCGAAGCAAGGAGGTTTTTGTTCTGAGTAGCTGATACTCTATTCCAGTAGCAACGACCAAGGAGTCTTCACTCGGACTAATGAGGCGCTAGTAGTAATTCACCGACACAGTATGTTTACTGGTGTACTAATGAAATCAGCAATTTTTTATTGTGTCAAAAACTTTTATTTCACGATTTGTAAAACTCGCGAAATAATAGTTTTAGAATTACCTACCACAAACATTGGATCAAATTCTGATCTTTGGAGTCTTGAGATCTTCGGAGTCTCTCGCGTAGGCTGGCAGGAGGTTATACTGAATGATTTTCTTGGGACAAGCTCTTAAAACAATATCCGTATTACTACAAAAAAGTTAAACATGTTATATTTTGTGCTCGTCCCAATGTAATTAATCTCAAACGATCTGCCATATTTAACTATGTAAATGTGTGTTCTTTATTTGTGATAAATAAATGGACCACATTCCATGACAAAAGGGATTTTATTTTCATCGGCTTCGTGCATTTTGAGCTACGCCACGCCACTGCGTATCGTCTCGCTATCAGGTTCTGGCCCAGTCCAGTTCAAGAACAAGAAGAGAATACATAAAGAGAGTACGTATTTTACCAGATTCTCAAAATGTCGAGACCGGAAAATGGTGGCGGCACAAGTTCATACAACATAACCTCTATTGAGAAATTGGATGGAATTTCTAATTGGATCAACTGGAAATTTTCACTTAAAATGCTACTTACCCTGGATGGTCTGTGGGATTGTGTCGAGAAGGTCGGCGACACCGTTTCTGCCGAAGATGCTCCTCGTGACGACCGCGCACTTGCCCGCATTTGTCTTGCGCTTCAACCTAACCTTTATCAGCTTGTTCGTGATAGCACTACTGCTAAGCAGGCTTGGACAAAACTCTCTGAGACTTTTGAAAACAAAGGTTTATATCGCAAAGTTCTTCTTCTGCGTCAGCTTCATAGAATTGAATACAAACAATTTGCTAACATGTCTGATTACATAGAAAATGTTATGAGATTGGTCGCACAATTAGTATTTCAGTATGTGTTGTATTTGTATGTGTTTGTATTTTATGGGTTTTTTACGCCCGAAATAAATAATTAATAATAATTAATAAAAATAATTAGCTGATATTGGCAAGAAAATAGAAGACGATGAGGTAGCTGAAATAATGTTATCTGGCTTACCGGAACAATATGATATACTAGTCTCGAGTTTAGAAACTGCAAGTTTAGCTAGCGGACTTACAACTGAGGTTGTGCGCACAAGATTATTACAAGAAGACCACAGAAGAAGCACTAGTTATGGTACAAATGTGAATGGTGACAGCTCGGCGTATTTCACCAAGCGGAAGGTGAATAACCAAACTTGCACTTATTGCCAACGGAAGGGACATTTGGCCAAGCGTTGTTTCAAGAAGAAGAGAGACGAGAGTAAGAAGAAAGAAGAGCACACATTGTATGCATCTGCCTTCAGTGCCTCGGATACAGAATTCATCTTGGATAGCGGTGCCACATCCCATATGTGTTCGGCTGGATCGCTCCTTGAGAACAAGCAATGCAAGAAGTGCACTATATCTGTTGCCAATGGTGAGCAACTGGAGAGCAACTGCCATGGTAGGATTTCACTGTTACCTAATATACACTTAGATAAAGTTTTGTTTGTACCTAAATTAAGTAAAAATTTAGTTTCAGTTGGTCAAATATGTGACAAAGGTTATGTTGTTTGTTTTGACAAGGATTTTTGTAAGATTTATTCTAAATGTAAAGTCACAGGCAACCAGATTCTTACAGCTAAGAAAAGTAGTGGGTTGTATAAGGTGCAAGGTCGGCCTGCCTCCGAATTAGATAACTCCAATTCCTTTCATAATAGGCAAGGAACAGAGAGTGTCAACGCTGCATCCAGTCTGCCTGCGTCTGTCTGGCATAAGCGTCTTGGCCACTTGAATCAGCAGAGCATGACAACGTTGGGTAAGATCAATGTTGGTGTAGTTTTTCAGGACAAAAAAACTAACAGTTGTGTCTCATGCCTCACCGGTAAGATGCACCAGGCTTCATTCCCGGTGGCAGGGAGTCGTGCTGTTCAAACCTTAGAACTTGTCCATGCTGATGTCTGCGGCCCGATGCAAGTGAGCAGCTGGGGCGGAGCCCGTTACTTGCTGACTTTTACTGATGACCACACTCGCAAGACCTTCGGCTATCTTATGAAGAATAAATCCGATGTAAGTGCGAATTTCTTTTCTTTTAAAAGCTTAGTAGAAAATCAAACTGGTTTGAAGATAAAAATCTTACGCACTGATAACGGGTCAGAATTTTGTAACCAAACCTTAGATAATTTCTTGAAAAAGGAAGGCATTATTCACCAAACAAGCGTGCCTTACTGCCAGCAGCAGAACGGATTAGCTGAACGTGTTAACCGGACAGTATTTGAAAAAGCTAGAGCTATGCTGCAAGAGTCAGGTCTGTGTAGTCGTTTTTGGGGTGAGGCTGTTATGACGGCCATTTACTTAAAAAACCGTTCCCCAACTAAAGCTCTGTCAGACCGTATTCCTGAATGCGAATGGACTGGATCTTCGATCGATCTCAGTCATCTGCGAGTTTTTGGCTGTGTAGCTTACTGTCTCGTACCTGATCAGAAAAGGCGAAAGCTTGATGCCAAAGCTAAAAGATACATTTTTGTTGGTTATGGTGAAACGTGCAAAGGGTACCGACTCGTTGATCCTGAAAATCCTTGTAAAGTCATTTATTCTCGTGATGTTACTTTCTTAGAGGATAATTTTGTTAACATTGACATGGAGACTGGACATGATACCAAAGATTTAATTTTTTATGATCAGTTAAATAATTTATTTAAAAATGATGAATTTATTAATAATGATCAAAATTATATCTGTAATAATAATATTTTAAATAATGACAATATTTTAAATAATAATGAAAATGTTTTTATTAATAACAATGATTTGAGTAAGTCTAATCAGGATTCCTCGTCATTTTCAGATGCGGATGCAACGCCTCCAGCGTGGTCGCCGCTGTCTGACCTGTACCGTACTAGCGAAGACATCGCTGATGTTGATGGTGATGAAGATGATGTCCCTGAGGGCGCTGTATCTTCTCTGCCAGAGCCATCATCTCGAGGAGGAGACCAGACTTCGTCGTCGGTTACTTCCGACGCGTCCGTTCCTACTGTCTCGCGTCCAGTACGTACTACCCGAGGTATTGTGCCTGTAAAGTATAAAGACTATGATCTCTCATCATCACTGGCAACAGCCACTTCACCGGATGAACCTGCTACGTACCGAGATGCCATGAATTCGTCTGAGAAGAATGAGTGGTACGAAGCAATGAAAGGTGAGTTTAACTCCATGAGGAAAAATAACGTTTGGGAGTTGGTCGACCGTCCTACCAATGAAAATGTAGTTAAAAATAAGTGGGTTTTTAAGAAGAAGTTTGATGAAACTGGTGAGCTTATCAGGTATAAGGCTAGACTAGTTGCCTGTGGTTACAGTCAGAAAGAGGGTGTGGACTACACCGAGACTTTTTCGCCTGTTGTCAGACATTCAACTCTTAGAATTTTATTTAGCATTTCAAATCGATTAGATTTATGTATGGACCATATCGATGTTACTACTGCGTTTCTAAATAGTGAACTTAATGAACGAATTTATATGGAGCAGCCTTCTGGCTTTAATGCTGATAATTATAAAGTTTGTTTATTGAAGAAAAGCCTGTATGGCTTGAAACAGTCAAGCCGTATGTGGAATATTAAAATTAATAATGTTTTATCTCAGAACGGATTTATACAGAGTAAATGCGAGCCCTGTGTATATGTTAAAAAGACTAAGGATGAATATGTAATTCTTGCCCTTTATGTGGACGACTTTTATGTATTTCACAACGGTTGTATTGATAAAGTTTTGTCATTTTTGCAACAACATTTTGAAGTTCGTCACTTGGGTAAATTAACTAATTGTTTAGGTATGAGAGTTACAAAGAAAAAGGGCGTAACTGTCCTAGATCAATCTGAGTACATAAAACGATTATTGGCGAAATTTAAAATGAGTGAATGCAAACCTGTCACTACTCCATTGCCAGTAAACTGTAAGCTTGATAAATCGGATAAAGATTGTCTGAAAGATGATGTTTATCAGTACAGGCAGCTTTTAGGGTCACTGATGTTTTTTATCTGTCTGTACTCGCCCTGACATTTCGTATGCATGTAGTCAATTAAGTCAATTTAGTACATGTTTTAATATCAGTCATTGGCAATCTGCAAAGCGAGTACTAAGGTACCTGGCGGGAACTATGAATTATGGACTTTATTTTGCTAAAGCTAGTAATTTTAATATAAACGCCTATGCTGATGCAGATTGGGCCAACGACTTGTCGGATCGCAAATCATATACAGGATTCGTCATACAATTGGGCGAAAATGTCATCAATTGGGAGGCTAGGAAGCAGCGATGTATAGCTTTGTCTAGCACCGAAGCAGAGTACCTTGCTATTGCTGATGTATGCAAGGATATCAGTTTTGTTAGAAACTTCTTGTCAGAAGTCATCGACAAAAATTTTGATGTCACTGTATACAATGACAATCAAAGTGCGCAAAAATTACTGCTTGTAAAAGAATACTCACATAAGAGAACCAAGCATATAGATTTGCGATACCACTTCGTTAAGGACTTAATCCAAAACGGTAATATAAATGTAAAGTACTTACAAACAGAACAAATGCTTGCAGATGTTTTTACAAAACCTTTATGTACTCAAAAACATGCTAATTTTGTCCTAGGTCTAAATCTTAAGGATAAGTAATTAAGTATATGGCTTCGCATTCCCAGCTTATACAATTGTATTGTTTGTTTTGGCAATTGTATAGAGACTTGTTTGCTGATTTAAATAGAGTCACTTTTTGTGTAAAGTAGCTTCAATTTTAATCATGTAGAGTCACTTAGCAATTGTATGAAAAAGAAAATGTAGAGTAATTTTTTTTTGTAAGCTGGGTTATTCTGTACATGTATGACTCATCCGATATAGAGCATAAGGAGGAGTGTTAGAAAGAGAAATAAATATTAATCTATGCTCTACACCGGATGTTAAAATCTTTTTCTGGACGAATGACACCTGTCAATATATTCTACGTTTTCCGCTTTGTGTCTATTGTGTCTGTCCTTTTGTCCCTTGTCTAGTGTTATATTTTGTGCTCGTCCCAATGTAATTAATCTCAAACGATCTGCCATATTTAACTATGTAAATGTGTGTTCTTTATTTGTGATAAATAAATGGACCACATTCCATGACAAAAGGGATTTTATTTTCATCGGCTTCGTGCATTTTGAGCTACGCCACGCCACTGCGTATCGTCTCGCTATCAAAACATCTGTTGAACACTTGATCAAAAAAATCGTACAAAATAACTCTGGCTATGTCATTGATGCGCAAAAGTCAAAAATGACTTATTTTCATATGATTTGACTTCTGCGCATCAACTGACATAGCCAGTTATTTTGTGCGATTTTTTTGATCAAGTGTTCAACAGATGTTTAACTTTTTTGTAGTAAGACGGTTTATGTTTAGCAGTAATAGCCTTAAAAGACAGCTTTTGAAAGTTACCGGGTGATTTTTGAGATTTTTAATATAAAATAAGCCCTGTTAAACTCCTCAAAAGTAAGAATCAATATTTGTTGATTATAAAATAATGTTCAGTTTTAAAATTACCGTCATAACAATTTGAGTTTTATGAGTTTATCGTGGCTTTTTTAAATTTTAATAATCTCGAAAATCACCCGGTGACTCTCAAGAATTGGCCCCCAGGGCTTGTCTTCATTAATGACTTTTACCTATTGATCGAGGCGAGCAGTCTACTGACAAAAAAATAAAGATGTAAGTATAACATTTTACATGCACAAAATATAAAAAATAAGTAGATAAAGTAAACTCATTAATAAATAGATCAAGAAATAGTTTAAAATTACCATGAAAGATTTATAATTTTATCATACTCGCCTTTGTAAACAATTTTCATTTAAAAACTGTATGTTATTTGTGTGCAATAAAGAATATAATACTTATTACAGAATTCATTATTGAGAGTACATGGATGACCGAGCTTCGCTCTGTAATAGTCGCTTCCACAGATTAAATAATAGTAAACTGACGTTTACCTCTTCAACATTAAAATATCATCGATTGAGAAAGCTTTGCTAGCCGCCAACAGATGGCGCTGCAGGTTTCTGTCTAAAACGCGGTATTAAAAAATGCTTTAAAACCCTTGGAAAACGAATTTTCCCAGACATGAGACCTAGCTAGATCGATTTATCGTTCCCGAAAACCCCTGTGTAGTAACTTTCATCGAAATCGTTAGAGTCGTTTTCGAGAAACTGATTACAAATATTGCTCGTTTAATAGTATAGGATATCCGAAGTGTGTCGTCCCTTGCTAACCTGTTTAGGGTAAGGATGGCATCAAGGACCAGTTTTGGATTCGCCTTGTTGGAGTTGGATGTGTGTGCTCAAGAGCCACTTGGCGGTCACTGAGAGTGAGCATATTTTACACGGCATTGCCTAGCACTGGCTGCTTTGTCTGTTATCGTTTCCTTTGGTGTAGTACAGCTCTTTATTTATTTTTTTGGCTTCACAAAATACGTGACTACTTACAAGTAAGCACAACATGCAATAAAACACACATTTAAAACTAACCCAATAATCAGAGCACAGCTGATCTTTGAAACTAAATATGTATTAATCAATGTAAAAAAAAACTTACATTTAAATTTATGGTTAACAATTTTTACCGGAAAACTACCGTAAGAATCAAAGAAATAGTATTATATAAAAAACCGGTCAAGTGCGAGTCGGACTCGCGCGCCTAGGGTTCCGATATAACTATAGTATTTTAGGAAGCAATAAAATCAATTTTTAGCACCGCAAAACTAAATTTGTTTTTAAAGGTTTTTTTTGCAGATTTCTAAAAAACTGTGCAACTTAGAAAGATCGTTTTATTTTTGCTGTAATATTTACATAGACCTCTATCGACTGTAATTAATTCAGATTTTTCCTTTCACAAACTTCGGAGATAAGGGGGGGGGGGGGGGAATGGTATTTTTTTGACATTTTTCATCACAACTTGAAAACTAAGAGTTGTAAAAAATACAAAAACATATTTTAGAATGTACAAGTAAAGCCCTTTCATATAATACTCCACTCGACCTAGTAACAACAATTTGAAATTTTGCACTCCATTTACAGTAATAATCATATTTTTTTTTATTCTTCCATGTGCATTTAAGTTGGGCAACCAAATTCTACAACTATTCCAAATTTCAAGTCGATAGCATGAGTGGTTGCTGACATATAGAGGTGTGACAGACAGACAAAGTCGCACCATAAGGGTTCCTTTTTTGACCATTTTGGTATCGGAACCTTAAAAAAGACGACAAAATAAAAATGTTCGTGTCATTACTCTACTTGAATAAATAAAATGTTCTCAAATACTGGTATGTACCTACGTAAAGATTTTTCAATAATTTATTGCTTCGATTATGCAATACCTAACCTACTGTAGTTTCTGCGATAAAACACGTATTACTTATACGACTCAAGAGAGACTGTTCTGTTCATCTCCGAATACATTAATTTATCTCTGACTAAATCAATTTATTATGATATTATTTAATTGTAATTTTACTTGTTTACTTAATTTCAAACATAATTTTAATTGCGGAACGTTTTTTTGTAATTTTTGGTGCCACACCTACTTGTAACCATTTCTTTATTTTAACATCTAAATGACTGACATGCAATAAACGAATATGAATATGAATAGGCAAATAAGTAACTTTATACTCATGGTTCTGTAAAATTATAAGTTTTTATTAATTTTACTACATTTTTACAACATACATAATGCATACATGACGCATGCTACCTAATAATATATAGGGTGACTTTTAATTAGATCTTGATAGAAAACGGTATGCATGTACTCATGATACTAAGTGAACAACTTTCCCCAAGGAACATAGGTCGAAATACGAAAATCAAGTTTTGACCTCCCTCCCATAGAAACTGCATCAGCTGATAGCGCATTTTTTTTGGGAGGTCAAATTTGGTTTTTCGTATTTCGAATTATGTTCCTTGGGAAAATTTGTTCAGTATCATGAGTACATGTATATCTTTTGCTTTCAAGAACTAATTAAAAGTCAACCCTATAATATAGGGTGACTTTTAATTAGATCTTGATAGAAAACGGTATGCATGTACTCATGATACTAAGTGAACAACTTTCCCCAAGGAACATAGGTCTAAATACGAAAATCAAGTTTTGACCTCCCATAGAAACTGCATCAGCTGATAGCGCATTTTTTTTGAGAGGTCAAATTTGGTTTTTCGTATTTCGAATTATGTTCCTTGGGAAAATTTGTTCAGTATCATGAGTACATGTATATCTTTTGCTTTCAAGAACTAATTAAAAGTCAACCCTATAATATATGAACTCCCCAGCAACTTAAAATAAATTTAAAGTTTTTGAAGCTGTGGTGGAACATGAACCTATATAGGTTTTGTAACGTGTCTTAGCTGTCAAATTAATGTAACGTGTTTAGCGATGTAGTTTAGCTGACGTCATTAAGATATTTTAATATCCAACAATGAATAAACGACGTTGAGTTTTATTTTTTGAGTTTTGAATTATTATTATTATTTATTTATTACAAAATTATATAACTTATAAACTAACAAAAAGTCCCGCAAAACTGCTTAGCAGTTTGTCTGCGGAATCGGAGTCTCTACATATTATAATAGTATTTTTATATTAGATGCCTAGGAACACTATTATTATGACTAGATGTTGTTCAATTTAAAAAAATATCTTATGCAGACAGTATTGTCCTGAAATAAAGGTAATCAAAAGGCAACGTTTGCGACGCCAGCTAATCATATAGAGGTTATTAAATCCTCCTTACGCTTCACTTCTTCAGGTAAAACATTTTAAAAGTATTTTATTGAAAAAATAACATGATTGTATGTATTTTTTTACATTTTAATTTTTAACCTTTTAATGAAGCAGAATCAAGTAGATAGATAGATAGATAAATTGTTTATTTAGGAATACAGCACAAATCCACAACAAAATATTTAACAATATAAGTGTCATCCTGTTATTCAAACATCCTATATAAAGAAGAAGAAAGGAAAATAAAATTCTAAAATTAAAAGAAGAACACTAAGGTATCCTTTACCTATTTTTAAAACTTTAATTTACAATAGAATTATAAAATTTAAAAAGAGTTTTAACTTAAGTACCAAATTTTTTAATTTAAAAATTTTATTATTCCATTGAATTTCCACACAAGACAACATTTTCCATCTAAATGTTAGTAGGTATTAACTTAAAACTTATACAGGGTGTAGCAAAAAGGGTCGAAACAATAAAACAAACAAAAACAAACAAAGGTCAAACATAGGTCGAAATACGAAAAAATGGTTTTGACCTCCCATAGAAACTGAATCAGTGCATTTTGTATGGCAGATCAAAAACTTTTTTTCGGCAAGTTCAACCTATGTTCCTTAGGGAAAGTTGTTCAGTTTCATGTTCAGAATCACATCCTTCAGGGTTGATATACCCTTTCAGTTACACCTTATATATAATTTATATTTCTTTTTTAATTATTTGAATTGCATTTTTTTTATTTATTTTTATTTTCTTTATTTAGGATACCAACAGCGTTTTTATAGTATATCTTATAATTAATTTCTTAAATAACAATCAATAGCCAATTACAGGTATCCACTATTTTAAATTCATGTTATGAGAGAGCAGAGGTAAGACTTTTTAATAAAAATAAAATAAGATGGAACATTCACACTTGAATTACCAGGCATATTATGTATACATATTGAAAAGTAAATATAATGTTAAAATTGCATAAAATACAATGTTAACTACTTTTACTACATAAATATGTCGGTCTTGTATAAATAATAATAATAAAATAATATAATAATAGTAAAACAAAAATAAAATACAAAACAAAACGAAAATTCTAAAAATGATAAAATATTTAAGTTGATGTCAAAAATCGATCTAACTAAATGTCATGTCTATAATTATCTATCGCTGCATAGGCAAAAAAGTTTAGAAGTCATTATGCCATCTTTCGTAACTCACGAAATAGTCTTGCGTGTGTTATTACACCATCCGATTTCAAGGCAGCACGTGAACGGAGGATTTATTAGCCACTAGCTGTTGCCCGCAACCTCGCATGGGTTAAAAAAAAGTAATTAAAATGTCCTTTCCCTCGCTTCGTTTCAGCGTAGACAGATGTACAAAATTACGTTTGAATTAATAGTGAGACTAGACATGTAGTATGACTATACTCAGATTATGACGGTTTCCCAAAAACGCATGCGCTTCATAATTTCCTACTACGAGTATATTAGGTCCTAATGAAGTAGTGAACATAATTTTAGTATGTTATTCAGACCATGAAACTGAACAACTTTCCCCAAGGAACATTGATCGAAATAAGAAAAACCAAATTTGACCTCCCATGCAAAATGCGCTATCAGCTGATGCAGTTTCTATGGGAGGTCAAAAATAGATTTTCGTATTTCGACCTATGTTCCTTGGGGAAAGTTGTTCAGTTTCATGGTCTGAGTAACATACTAAAATTATGTTCACTATTTCATTAGGACCTTATATGTATAATCCATTTCACGCCAAAGCCAAAGCTTACCAATTAGAGATGGGCCGACTATACACCGACTAGTCGGTAAAACCTTCTATTCGGCATATTTTATAGTCGGTTACTAGTCGGCGACTAATCGGTAAAAACTGCGCCGATTATTCGGCAGTAAAAGTATGAAATAAAAATACAGGATCTGAATATTTATTTTGTTCTGTCCTTAGCCATGACATAAGCTGTGCATCATACTATCATCGTTGCTCAAGGAATCTTTAAAACTTCTAGTAAAAATTGTAACCTCATTGTTAATATATTTTGCGGCTCAAAAAAACTGCAGATTATATCTGGGATCAAGTACGAAATAAGGATGAACGCCATTGCCGACTAGTCGGCTAGTCGGCTGATCGGCAAACCCCATAGTCGGCCCATCACTATTACCAATACATTTTGCAGCTACAGAACCAGACAAACTACCACGAACCAGACGAACCAGAAAATATTTGATGGAAAAATAACATTGTTTTACAAACTTGTTATTTCTGACAGCTTTAGCTGATTACTATTGATCATGGAGCACAATTAGCCTTCATATATCTGCAAAATGTGTTGGTAAGCTTTGGCATTGACTCGTGACACGGATTATACAAATTATATAATCAGTAGGTACCTGGGCAACCGAGCTATGCTCTGTATGATTATAATATCATCGGGTGAGCAAGCTATGCTACCTACTCAACAACAGATGGCGCTGTAAGTTTCTTGAACGCACTAAAACGCGTTAAAAAATATTAAAAAAGACGGTGAAAACGAATTTTTCAAGAAGACCTAGCTAGATCGATTTTTTGCACCCAAAAACCCCTGTATTCGAGAAACAGATTACAAATATATACATATGTCGTAGTGCGACTCTCATTTTGAATTTCCCGCGGTATTCTCAAAGACAAACGTTCGTGCCAGCAGCACCCATGCAGTGGCCCAAGCACGGCGAAGCTACGCCAAACGTCAAATTAGTACTGAATTTCCGTACCGGTGTAGATTGTCGATGTTGGACGATGATGTTGGCAATGATGGCTTTATTTAGATCGTGAGCTTGGTGGCGCGTAAAGGGGCGTGGTTTGTGTCAGTTTAGCCAACACGTAGCAAAGTGAAGACGAGGCCGCCACTTTCAACAGCTCATTCTTGTTCGAGATTTTACCACGTTAAGTTCTAAAGTGATAGTTGGCCGCGAGATGAAGCCTGCAGCCGCTGGCGGGTGAGCCGTGGCAATTCTGCGATGACAGGAGCGACCCTTAAATGACAGCTAAGTGTTTATAGTCTTGTCTGCTTCTAAACTGTGATATTTTAGGTTATGATACGCGAATACCTTTTGTGATAGTAAAACACGGTGCACTGTGAGTTTCCTGTAGTTGAACATGTGAATAGAATCTTAGAATAAGCTTCCAACGTTTGGGGTTGACAGGATTGTGCCACTTAGTTAATTTTACATTAAAACAACAGGTGGCACAAGCAGTCCTGCACACCGCTGTGTTTACCGACGACGTGATTGAGGAGAATACCGTATAAGAGGTCAATGGCAAGTCAGGATGAATGATCGTTATGCAAGTAAGTTACACTCGATTGAATTAGGCGATTGTCAAAGATGTTATCGATGTCTGCTACAAATAGTTCGGCCAATATCGTGTTCTCTGCTAGTCCTGATGTCTATCCCTTGCCCACATAGTGCCATCCCTCTCCGCCCCGAGTCGTGTCCTCGACATATATATATATATATATACAGGGTGTTAATTTGATTGCGTGCCATAGCTTAAGGGGTGGTTCAGTAACGATAAAGAAACTCGAAAAAAATATTTAAAAAAATCCAACTCAAAAAAAAATATAAACTCCATTGAAAACTAACGCGGAGGGCAATGACCGCGCGAATGGGCGCGCTATCAAATGCGCGCGAAAGAGTTTCAGTTATGTAGTCGTCATGATGGAGATCTTTAGGGGAGGCCTATGTCCAGCAGTGGACGTCTTTCGGCTGATATGATGATGATGTGCCTACCTTATTCACTTATACTCGAGCGCTAGCGACGTTGCTCCGCGTTAGTTAAGTTTCAATGCAGTTATAGTTTTTTTTTCAGTAGGATTTTTTTAAATATTTTTTTTGTGTTCCTTTATCGTAACTGAAACACCCCTTAAGCTATGGCACGCAATTAAATTAACACCCTGTATATCTATACAAATATTGCTCGTTTAATAGTATAGGATGATAGGATGATTATAACATCCCATGAATCATCCACTAGGTACAGGACAGGGAGCTCTCCCTCCTCCAGAATGACCAAAAAACGCGTGTTAGATTTGGGAGGTTAAACATGTACCACAGTCACCACGCTTGTTAGCGTTAAGGCTGGCACCATGGACCGCAGTTGTTGTTGACCGCAGTAAGTAAGATAGGTATGATGCACAGGAGGATCGTACGACTCCCACGGGTATGTATGGAATGGTACCATTCTTTGCCGGCACCACACGAAACAAGCAACTTTATATTATTATTATTATTAGGAGCCTGTTGTGTCCCACTGCAGGGCAAAGGCCTCTTTCCCACCTTTCCACTTTTCCCTTTCCTGGGCCAACTCCTTCCAGTTATTCGCGCAAGTGTCGAGCTCGTCCCTCCATCTTTTCTAGGCCGACCACGACGACGCCTAGCGTTAGATGGAATCCATTCTGTCGTTCTTTATATTGATATTATAACTTTATATTGATATAATATATTTATTATTTGTATATTTTCACGTGAAAAAGAACAATTCACCAAATAAGCATAATAGCCTAAGAACCAAACGATTTCACTGTATGAAGATTCAATAAAAATTCATATCAGCATTTTTTTCGACAAAAATTAGATTAGCTGGTCTATAAAATACTTCATTAGTAATCCACCCAAATTTACGACCGCATGATTTAAAAAAATAATAATTCCACAAAAGAAGGGCAAAAATGCAATAAATATTATTTACGTTACATTTAATTACCTTTATTTTTATCTTTTTTTAAAGTTTATAATCCTCCTATATTTGTAAAAGAAACACAATTAAATCTAAAAAACAAATTTATGTAAATCTCAAAGTTGCATTAGACCTTTGATAAAAATGCTATCAGATCAGTTCTTCAATGCTTTTGTTTCATTAACGTCCCTAACATATAGTGTACTAAATCCAACAAAAAAATAATAATGTGGAAATTGAAACCTCCAGAAATTGAAATTGTACCTTCCAGTTTAAAATTTGGGTGGATTAAAAAATATAGTCTCTTAAAATTGCATTTAAAAGCCGTTTACAAAAATTTGGCCTGGTATTAATTTTTTCTCCAAAATATAGGATAGCTCTTAGTGTATAAACAAAACGGTGCAAATTACAAGGAATATGCTAAATAACCATATAAATAACTAGATACTTACTCGCGTAGTCAGCTCGTTACTCAGCAATTCAGCATACACAGCAGTGCGAAAATTACTGCCATTACTTCCCAGGCATGTAATTTTGTATTATTATTATTGTAAACCGTGTTTGTTATGAGACGTATCCAGTTTCATGTTGAGCCTAGTGACGACGGTTTTTTCTTTATCTTTCCTATCACTAAAATCAAGCAGCGTCGGTTCAGGGAGTATTTTTTTTACGTCACAAGTGTGTAAACGAGCAGGTGGGCCACGTGGTGGTAAGTGGTCACCACCGCCCATGACAGCCACTGTCTTATTAGTGAAACAATTAGACACTAATATGACAGCAAAGCGCGTTACCCACCCTGAGAATAAAGATGGTATGTCACATGTCATGCCTGGGGGGTGATCGTGGTAATTTCAACGACATTTCCAAAACAAAAACGTTTGCCTCAAAAGTTATGTTAAGTCTTTTAACTAAGTGTTTTAGGCAAACGTTTTTGTTTTGGTAATATCGTTGAAATTACCACGATCACCCCCCTGTAATTTCACTGGCTCCCTTACCCTTCAAACCGAAACACAGCAGTGCAAACACTGCTGCTTCACGGCAGAAAAAGGCAAGGGGTGGTACTTCCCCAGACGGACTTTGCACAAAAGCCCTACCACCTACAAATTCTTGAAAAGGTATCATTGGGTGATGAAATATCACTTTTGAGACTCAAAAAAAATTCAAATTCTGCCTAATACTTAACATAAATTTAAAAATATGAAACTTAACAATTATATAGGGTCACTTTTAATTAGTTCTTGATAGAAAAAGGTATGAATGTACTCGTGATACTGAACAACTTTCCCCAAGGAACATAGGTCGAAATGCGAAAATCAAGTTTTGACCTCCCAGCATCAGCTGATAGCGCATTTTGTATGGAAGGTCAAATTTGGTTTTTCGTATTTCGACCTATGTTCCTTGGGAAAAGTTGTTCAGTACGAGTATCATGAGTAAATGCATATATTTTGCTATCAAGAACTAATAAAAAGTTACCCTATATACGTCGTACAAAATGAATTTGGCTATGACCAACTTGGTCGAAGATGACCGTTAATGCGCAGAACTCGCGCGGCAGGTACGGGAGGCAAGCAAATCGTTCATTGGCTCTCCGCCTGTCACCCATGCGCAGAAAATAATAGTCAGAGCCAAAATTATCCTGTGCACGCTATACACTACTTTACATTGTTACGAGCTAGCGGTTCGGGATTGGAGTGAAACGCCAAAGTAGGTTTTTCCGTTTATTAAGAGGACTTTTAAATAACCCGAGCTTCTTATTTACACTTCGCGTTCGCCCACCTCTTCGTGCGGTCTTCCCTCCTTGCACTCTCTAGCACAGAGTTTTCCCTCCGAGCACTCGTCGCTCTTGGACCTCTTCAACGGAGTCTTCCCTCCTGGCACTCCTCCTCTGGGACCTCTTCTATGCGAAACTTCCCTACGAGCACACTCTTCCTTCCGGGACCTCTTCTATGCGAGATTTCATTCCGAGCACTCTTCCCTCCGGGACCTCTTCTATGCGAGACTTCCCTCCGAGACCTTTTCCTCTGGCACCTTTTGCACAGAGTCTTTCCTCTGTTCCCTCTTGAGTTACCTCCGAGGTTTCCTCTTCCTTAGGACTTTTCTTCTTTTCCTTGTTCCTCACTTTAGATCGCTTTCCACTGAACTACGGCGTAGCCGCTCGGTGGCCGGCTTAAATACCCGTGCTACTCGTGCCCGAACATTCTAACTCATTTTTGAATTTAGGTTTTTGTTAGATTTTTCTAGTAATTAGCTCTCTTTCTTCGCTATCCCTTTCTTTTCTTTCTAGAATGTTCTAAACTATATAAATGATAAAATATTCATTCATCATCATATCGTGTGGGTTGCAAGGTCGATGACCGACCTCACAAACCCTGGTGTCAGAGTTGTTGAGCCGCCAAAGGCCTTTGACATGGCTCATTAACGACTACATCCGTAGATAGTAGTCGGGACCAACGGCTTTAAGTGCCTTCCGAAGCACGGAATCATCTAACTTTTCGGGCAATCAGGTGATTCATCCTGCAATGCCCTAACCAAACTGGGGAGGTCGCATAAAGAGATTTTTGTTTGACAGTGTCCCCACTGGGAATCGAACCCAGAACCTCCGGATCGAGAGCCGAACCCTCTAACCACTAGACCACGGAGGCTGTTATATTATTAAATATTCATTGGGTAGGTGGGATTCGAACCGGCGACCATCGGCTTGTTAGTCCAACGCTCTATCCCCTGGACCACGCGGCTCTTAGCTGACTTGTCGAAATTCTGATACAGTTCTTTCGCATGATAGCTGCTGGCAGCACGACGTCACGTTCTTGATAGTATGGCAGCTGAAAACACGACGGCACGTTCGTAACGTTGCATGTATTCTATGTTCGTAACAATATAATTATATCGAATATCATTCTTCACTTTTGAAAAGAAAAATCTGTTAGTTTGAATTTTTGTTAGTGATATTTTATCACCAGGTGATATTCAAGAATTGGCTCCCAGGGATTGAATTTTTTCATATCTTGATAGTAAATTAAAAATAAAGTTAAAAAAAAATATTCCTTAATTTACATGTATGTATAGAAGATCTCTTTATTCTTTAAGTAATTATCATTTCTCATATAATTATCGTAAATCACTTGACTATAATATTACCAAATAACGAATTCATAATTGATTGACTGACCTTGGGGTCAGGGACAGGACAGGATGGATAACTGCAAGTCCTCTTTCCGTCCCAAACAGTGGTTATTTAACCGTATTATAGGCTATTTGGCATATTAAAAACCAAGGAGGTTTAAGTAGCAGCACTTTCTGCTAAGGGCTACAAGCAGCGTATCCATTTCTTGCGAGACATCTCCCATACTAAAATGTATAAATTTTTATCAAATCCCAAAAACATCAAATTTTTATCTTTCCCTTTACGCAATATACAATTTAGGACTACTAAATGTTGTAACTACAGTTTTTCTGGTAAAAATGATTACCGTTTAGAAAAAAAACGCTGTTAAAAATCACACATAAAATGGCTACTACGGATCATTTACGCTTCCATTCTTAGTTAAGGGGCTGATAAGAGCTGGATTACCTCCCTTTCTAACAAAGGGCTGAATGCGCGTGCTAGAACGGAGCGGATTCGCGCTGTTTTACGTTTTTCGCTCATTTTTGCATTTTTCTCAAAATCTGTACCCATAATATTAATTATCAAATAGCTATATTATTATGCATAATGTATTGTATAATGTATAAGAGTTTTGGCATCATAGATTAATGGGTACTTAAGAGAAACGGTTTAAAATTTAAAAAAGCAGAGGTAACTTTGGATTTTTTTTATGGCGTACAAAATATATTTAATCGTGTTTCAGAGTCGGTCATATTCTTGGAAAGATGCTTAATTATCACATACATTTTTTTCACGGCCATATATTCATCACTTTTCGTTAAAAACCTGCTCAAGTGAAGCGTATTTAGCTCTTATCAGCCCCTTAATGATTAATTCACAAGTAAAAGAGATATATATTTTCACTTTCGCATATAAAGTTTAGGCGATCGATAGGGAGGAGTGGAAACGTAGGGGGGAGGCCTTTGCCCAGCAGTGGGACAGCACAGGCTAAATAATAAAAAAAAATATATATAAAGTTTGGATCAAACATCAGATTTCTTAAATATTTTTTTTACTTTTGTAAAAAGTTACCGAGTTTTTTATATACGCGTCTTACTCTCTATAGGGTGGAGAGAGCAAGAGGGGTATATTCGGTTACGGTTAAGTTAGATGGTGCAACCCACCCTTAGAAGAGTATTAGTCAAATGACCATGACAACATAAAAAAGAAAATACTTAGTATAAAAAAAATAGTATATTACACAACAAAGACCTTATACAAGCGTGATTTTTTATTCACTAAAAAAATTAAGAGAAGATTCTGCCCATGAAACTGAACAACTTTTCCCAAGGAACATAGGTCGAAATACGAAAATCAATTTTTGACCTCTCATAGAAACTGCGTCAGCTGATAGCGCATTTTGTATGGGAAGTCAAATTTGGTTTTTCGTATTTCGACCTATGTTCGTTGGGAAAAGTTGTTCAGTTTCATGGACAGAACCACCTCATAAAATATCCGGATGACAAAAAAATTACGCTGTAGAATATTACGAGTATTATACTTATACTATTTAAATTTGATAGTAGTATAGTATAAGTTGATAGTATTATTAATAAAGCGTATAGAATGTATGGATTCGTTATGCGAACATGCTCTAAATTTGCCCGACCATCGACTTATATTTATATATATAAAAGCCTCATTCGTTCCCAATTAGAATATGCAGTATCTATATGGAATCCTTTTTATAATAAGTACACTGATGCTCTCGAAACAGTACAGAAAAAGTTCTTACGTTGCATGAATTACAAATGTGCTAAACGACGTTTATCGTATGTACACCTTTTACATAAATATGAAATTATGGACCTCAAGTCAAGACGTCTTCTGTTGCAAACTATGTTCCTTTTCGATATCTGTAACAATAAGTACGATTGTATCGCTCTCAATAATAAGTTAAGTTATATAGTACCTTTTAGATCTCATAGCCGTAAGGGCCATTGTCTGTTTGCCACCCGTTTCTGTCGTAGTAATGCCGGTAAGCGTTCACCCATGCACAGAATAGTTCTATCATATAACAACCTTTTCAATGACATAGATATATTTGCTTCTCGTGTGGGTGATTTTAAGACAAAGTTGTTGGCTACGCTACGTAATGATTAAGTTTATTTAGATTTTTAAGAAACATTTCAATTGTTTTTCTTTTTTCCTTTTATATTTTTTAACTCTTACACCTCTGCTCACACTCACAACATACATTCACTCTCGTTAACACATATTAGCACAAAATACTGTAATAAAATAAAACATGAACACTAACTCACTTAGATATGTGTCTAAACCTTCTTTATGCGAACTTAATTATTTTATTAATTTAGAAAAACTGTACTTACGTAGCAAAACTGTTCTTACCTATCTACCATCTGGACAATAATATTGTAATTTAGTTAGTAAATAGTGGTTATCGGTGCTGGTTGCACAATTAGGTACCTTATATTATAATAATATTCTTTTTGTAATATTATATTGTGCTACTGTTTGGTGACCTAAATAAAAAAAAAAAAAAAGTGAGTGAAAATCAAATGCGTTAATAAAAAAAGTCAACTATTTATTTCATAAAAAGAATAATACATAATAAGAGACAATATTTTACACTAAGATTGTGAAAGCACAAATAAAAAAAAAATAAGTAGGTACGTAATTTTTTTTATAAATTTTAAATATTTGGACTGTGGTCTGGGATGGGTTACTTACCTTTAATAAATACCTTTTGCCTCTGTTTGTTTATATTTTTTGCCCTATACTATAATTATTTTTTAGGACCTGATTTCCTTTTGCCCACTTATTAGTGAGGTCAAAAGCAACAACTTTTGTTCTACGACTTTGCTAACAACGCACAAAAAATTTTCGACTCTCCATACTAAAGTGGTCACGTGACCGACCGTTGTATGGGAAGTTGAAAATTTTTCGTGCGTTGTTAGCAAAGTCGTAGAACAAAAGTTGTTGCTTTTTATATGTGGGCAAAAGGAATAAAAAAAAAAAAAAAATAATAATCTGCTTAAAATTTTCTTTTCCCAACCATTCTGAATTCGGAAAGGAATCTAATAAATAATAAGTAAATAAATTTTGGGGGACATTTCGCACAAGGTTATCTGATTTCTTACTAGGCAATGGCTGTACTCTGGTTATCGGAGACTAATATGTACACATACATAAATAGATAAATAACATCCAGTGTACCTACTCAAACACTTGTGTTCTTCACACAAATGTTTGCGCTGGGCGGGGATCGAACTCACGGCATAGGCGGGAGGCTCACTAACAACCACACCACCTCGCCAAATCTAGAGTTAATACAATTGTATGAAGCAGCAGATATTATATTTTTAAGAATTCAGAGTCGGGCTAATAGTCAAAAAAATATTTATTCTCATAAGTAGATAACAGGGTATCAAATTATCAATACTCGCAGTTCAATTAAAATACTTGTTGTATATTAAAAGTAGTTGTTACCCGCGACTTTGTCTGCGTGAATTTCGGTGAATGCGTAAGGGGAATGAATTTTGCAAAATTCTTTCTTTGTGCTCGTCTGCTGCGTGCCTCTGTGCAAAATTTCAAGTTTCTAGACAAAGGAATGGGAAAGGGAAAAGGATATGTCAGTCAGTTTATGATTTTATTTTTATAATTACAATAATAATAAAATATGTAAAGTTAGTTAATTTTTAATTGATTTTACTGCGTTTTTTCTTTTAAACTCACACTAAAATAAATAACTAATATATAACTGGACTAGTAAAAGACTAAAATGTTATTTTATAAATTAAAATTAATTATAGGTACCCAGTTTCATTTCAATAATTAGTAGGTAAGTACAATAAGAAAGTAGGGAAAGGAAATTAAATTATTATTTAATACAAATGTTATAGCAAAATGCCTTCACTTTGTAGGATTTTTTTCATTAACTTAGTTTTACAGGCGCCAGGTGGCGTTGCCAAGGCGAAAAATAACACTAGGAGTGGGTATATCCACCAAATAACTAAATGTGTGGTTACTCTACCTTTTTAATATTTAATGAGTAGCAAAAAAGGATGACAACACTAATTGTTTACTATTATATATTCCGTGACTGTACAACTAACTCTTCACAAGATGCGGCTTTTTCACTGTCCATTTTAAAATTGCGCGTTTAACAGATACTTGCTACCAACTATTGTTGAACTTTCAACAGATATATACACGGCTACTGGAAAACTGTCCCGATCCCATTAAGGGTTTATTGTGGAGACATAATACAACGACTTTTGTTCTACAAATTTTTGAAATTTCCAAAATTAATTTGTGCTCCATGCAATTGATTTTTTTGCGAATTTTCTTAAGTGGTAGAATAAAAGTTGTTACGTTTAGCCTCGGATCGGGTTGCTTTACCAGAAACCCTGTATAGGGTGACCACAAAATGTAATTTAAAAATTAATACCAAATCAATAACCTTACAATCTTACTTTAACTTAAAGTACAAAATGACTCTTTCAGCTTTTGAGACCTAGAAAACTATAAAATAAAACACAAAGATGAAAGAATCATCATTTTATAAATATATTAATGTATAGGTACACATATAAAATTATTTATACTCTTAAAAATCAGTATACGGTACGGCAGCAGGCACTGCAACTTTACCAACGCCATCTAGTGAGACAGGTCTGTAAAAGTCTGACATTTCCCCCCACCCTCGCGGCGCGACATTGAAGTTTGGACCTTGAACTAGTGGGAGTCTTGGACTTACTGGCGCAGCAAAAACGTCATTCAACTTAGTCGGTGCTAGAGGCACAGGAATCTCTGAGTTACGCACTAAAATAGTCGGTGGGGAAACAGGGAAAGGCTCCATCTTGGGTATATAGTTCGGGCTGTTCTTCAAAGCTGATTTGGGATAAGTTTTCTGGTTGCGAAGGCTAGATGGCGGGCGGTACGCTGTGTCGTGACTGGCTACTGGAGTGGGAGTGGAACTCAAGTTGGACGTGTTGCGGCCTGAAATGATAAAAATAAAATTATTTGACGAGGCCACTGTTACACAGAGCGATTTAACTGGATTTGACTCAAATTTTTACAAGGTGCTTATTTTGGAATTAATATGATTACTATCACCACCAGCGGCGCTAGCACCGAACTCAATCGTTATCGATAACGATTGAGTTCGGTGCGCCTCTGGTTGTACACTATTGTACAGTGCGGATAAGCAGCAGCAATAAGCAGTTTTATAATAAATTTTTAATAAGCCTTGTATTTTTACAAGTTATGGAAATGAACAAAATAAACCAAAGTGACTTATTCAACCCTTTGTCAGCCCAAAAATAAATATAACAAGTTGCATCTCCTATGATTTAAAGCACTGCAGACAGTCAACCATGCACCAGCATGTGTTTAATACATATTGCTATTCTTAACTTGACGGCGCTTTGGCGTGAGACCAAACTGTCGTCTTCGATGTTGTGACATTAATTTATTGCAGAATTTTAATTATATAGGACTTTTGAGTACTGGGCGGGCAACAACATAATGAAATAGTTTGTACGAGGACTAAAATTTATATCATAGGTAGGTAGGTACTCAAATTCTATTTCATCCATATCCAAATCAATGTGAGTGAGCTGAAAAATTGCGTGTTCTACTAAACAGCATAGGGAAGTCGTTTTAAAGCAAAAACCTTTAGAAATGCTGACTTAGTTATGAAACTTCCCTCAGTTGTTCGTGAGGTTAAATCGTATTAAAACCATCGCCACGTTTAGAATTCAAAATTCTAGAATCTTTCGCTCGCTCGAGTTTCAATAAGTACAAGATGATACAAGGCCAAATAACAATTTTGCTGCCTTGCATAGCAAAAAACTATTAAGGGGTTGATAAGAGCTAAATACGCTTTACTTGAGCAGTTTTCAACGAAAAGTGATGAATATAGTGAGAATATGAAAACCTATGTGATAATTAAGCATCTTTCCAAGAAGAGGGCAGCCTCTGAAACACGATTAAATATATTTTATAAGCCATAAAAAAAACAAAGGCCTCTGCTTTTTGCTTTTAAACCTTTTTTTCTTAAGTACCCATTAATCTATGATGCTAAAGCTTTTACAAATTATTCAATATATTATGCATTATGAATGACCGTCCTCGTTCTATTGTTGTGAAACTTAACAGTACTCGGGTTCGAGATGAAATTATAGCATCGGTCTATAAATTTAACAAGGCGAACCCTAATGAAAAACTTGGTACACATCACCTTGGATTAGGCGGAAATAAGCGTCCTGTGTTCGTTTCAGAGCATTTATCTCCATACAATAAAGCAATACATGCAGAAACCCGAAAAATCGCTGCTTCTAAAGGCTACAAATATGTATGGATTCGTGATGGTCGGGTCCTGGTCCGCAAAGACGACACGTCGCAGGCAAAACATATAAAAAGCCTAGAAGCTGTTAATCTACTTTAACAGACTCTGTTTAATATTAAATGTAAAATGCCGTAAGTTTTGAAATAAAATTCAGTATTTATTACCAAAATTTTAGAGGTATAAGAACTAAACTATCAAACATCTACCTGACATCACTTACATGTAACTACGATGTCAAAGTTGGCACTGAGTCATGGCTCAACAGCAACATCCACGACGCTGAATTATTTAACTCGAATTATAATGTTTATAGAAGAGACAGAGCTTCAACGGTTTTATCACACAAGGACGGAGGAGGAGTTGTGATCGCAGTTGTCAAGAAAATTGAATGCATTAGAATTACCCAATGGGAAAGTGAGATTGAAGATCTATGGTTGAAGCTGCGGGTACCCGTAGGAACCAGCTTTAGGCATATAAACCTTTGTGCGGTATATTTACCTCCACCGGTGATGCTACGAACTCTTGACTCTTTCTTAGATAATGTGACCTCAGTTATAGACAGCACCGCGAATGAGACCATCTTAATTGGTGACTTTAACCTAGGTTTTATACATTGGAAACATGATGGCGACACCAAAACCGCATTGGAACCATCTGGTTACGACTCTTGTGACCTTGGTTACTCACTTGTAGACTTTATGTCCGCAAATTGCTTGCAACAACTTAATTGTATTAAAAATACTAATGATAAGATCCTAGATTTGGTGCTTTCTGACATTGTTGGTGGGTCGGTCAATGAGTGCTCGAATCCAATTTCTAAGGTTGACTGCCATCATCCACCTTTAGTTATAGAATTTACCATTTACAGTGAACCAATATTAAAAAGCAAGCAATTCGCGACACATGATTTTAGGCGTGCAGACTACGATGTAGTAAATAATGCTCTCTCTAATATAAATTGGTATACTATATTTAATGGGTGCCCTGATGTCGATGCTATGGTTGAAGAATTCTATAAGATAATTTATTTTGTCATTGAGGAAACAATACCAAAAGCTCGACAACGTAACTACAACTTTCCTTTTTGGTTCTCTAGATCCTTAATTAAACTTTTGAACGAAAAAGAAAAAATCAGGAAAAGATTTAAAACTTTTAAAAATCCGAGGGACGAAATAGAGTACAGTCTTTTGAGTACCAGGGCACAGATGCTCTTAGAAAATTGTTATGCGAGTTTCACAAGGTCAATCCAAAGTCAGATACCTAAATGTCCTAAAAAATTCTGGACCTATGTGAATTCTAAACATAAGTCTGGCCGTGGATTGCCTTGTGAAATGAAGATGAATGGAACAACGGCCTCCTCTGGATTTGACATCTGTGAGCTTCTCGCAAAGCAATTCTCAGCTACTTTTTCACCCCCCAACGTGACGCAACCAGAAACTTCTGACATTTGTAACTTTCCTCAAGTTATGTTCAACTATATAAAAATCGAGGAAAGGCAGGTTCGTAAAGCTCTTAAAAGTATCGACCCAAGCAAAGGAGCAGGCCCTGATAATATCCCTCCGGTTTTCATAAAACGCTGTTCTTCTAGTCTATCGTATCCACTTGTACTGATTTTTAACAAATCACTCTCGTCAGGTAAATTTCCCATCAAATGGAAACTTGCTAATGTTGTACCTATATTCAAAAAAGGTGATCCCTCTGAAACAAAAAACTACCGTCCTATTTCAATTTTGTCCACATTTGCTAAAATATTCGAAAAAATAATCTGTCCTATACTAACGTCTCAGATCAACACTATATTAACACCTGCCCAGCACGGCTTTTGCCCAAAAAAATCTACTACCAGCAATTTGCTTAGCTATGTTACTGATATAAATCACACAGTTGATGAAGGGAAGCAGGTTGATGTCATATATACGGATTTTAGTAGCGCATTCGATAAGGTAGATCATTTTATCTTGTTACAAAAGTTATCACAGTATGGTGTGCATGGGTTAATGCTACAATGGTTTAAATCCTATTTGTCCGATAGAGAACAAAGGGTTGTTGCTAACGGTTTTGTTTCTTCCACCTATGGAGCGTCGTCAGGTGTACCACAGGGGTCACATTTAGGACCTGTACTTTTCCTTGTCTTTGTAAACGATATAGTAGATCGAATAAGAAATAGTAAATGCTCACTGTATGCGGATGACCTTAAAATATATCGTCTTGTATCATGTCCTGAGGATGCAATCTTACTCCAAAAAGACTTTGAAGAAATACATAAATGGTGTATCGAAAATAAGATGGCCTTAAACGTCAGTAAATGTTGCCATATTAAATTTTCAAAAAAGAGAAAGGAGATACTCTCTCACTATAACCTAGATGGAACCCTTTTACAAGAAGTAGATACAATTAGAGATCTGGGAGTGGTATTAGACAAAAAACTATCTTTTATACCACATATAGACAGCATAGTTTCTAGAGCTTTTAAAATGGCTGGTTTTGTGAAGCGGGTTTGTAAAGATTTTACCGACATTTTTCCGTTGTTGGTACTCTATAACTCTTTCGTTAGAAGTGTGATTGAATATTGTTCACCTATCTGGTGTCCATCCTACAGGATACACATCAACCGTGTAGAACGTGTACAACGCGCATTTTCTAGACACCTGGCATTTCGGGATGCGAACGCATGTTACCGATGGAGTTATAGTCAGAGACTTAACCATTTTAACATGATGTCTCTAGAAGATCGGCGAAAGATGATTAGCCTGCTCACTTTGTACAAAATTATGAACAACGCACTCTTAGCACCAGATGTTCTGAGCAGAGTCAATATTTCGGTCCCTCGGTCTGCTAACGTTAGAACTTGCACTAATCGTGGGCTTTTCTCCACACGCGGAAGTCGTACAAACGTTGGAGTTTACTCCCCTTTGAACACTATGTTAGCAAACTATAATGAGTTTCAGAATCTCAATAATAGCATCGATATTTTTGGCGACACTTTCATCAACTTTAAAAACAGTATTCTGTTCACTGTTCAGAATCACAGCATGTAAACGTCATTTTTATATTTAAATTTATAAAAAAATTATTTAATTTAATTTAAGTTCTTAGTTTCATTTTGTTTTTGTGTAATTGTTAGCGTCATATTCCCATAGAATGTTGTGTATGCCTATAAGTGACGCATTCATAGAGATTTAGATTTATGTGTATATTATTATATTAACCAAATTATGTATGACTGTGTTGTTGGCGTACCTATTGCATAAATAAATAAATAAATTATCATATAGCTGTTTTATAATTAATATTATGGGTACATACGAGTATTTTGAGAAAAAGCAAAAATGAGCGAAAAACGGAAAACAACGCGAATTCACTCTGTTCTAACACGCGCATTCTGTTCTTTGTTATAGAGGGAGGTAATTTCGACTCTTATCAGCCCCATAATAAAATATGTATCTACCTCTTCCCTCATGCACCCATTTGACAGATCTCTTCTTCCTATTGATATACATGCTCTGTCCCCGGCTGGTGTGGTTGGAGCTGTCACTCAGGGACTTGGATATGGCCCGGGCGAGGTCCATTTGTTCCTTGACCGTCGGGTGGATGCCGGGGACGTAGAAGGCTGACGAGGCGAATGTCTTCTCTAGAATGTAAAAGATACACAGATATAAATATACGCTTCTTTTGTCATATTATGAATTCGCATATGAGCAGTAAATGCAATGCTGAATTTGACAATATAAAATAAAGTAATCTTTCTATTGCAAAATGAACGTTAATTGTTTTTTTTTTATATTTTGAAGATAAATGTCTTTTTATTTACTCAGTATCTTCCCGTGATTTTCAGGTATGTGTTGTTTGACCATTCAAGTGATAATATCATCAAGACCAAAGCATGATTAGTGAAAATCGACTCGACAAAATAAAAATCTATTTCCTTCTTTTTTGTGGAATCTCAGGAGTTTTAAGTAGTGAAATTAATGAAAATTAAGTATACAGAAAGGTATTCGTAGTTGCTATCATATGCCCAACCTAAAATTTTGTTTTATTACATAGTTTTTACAAAATGTCGATATTTTACATCGGGCGCTTACGTCATTTAGTATTACTATTATATATTCTGTGGTATTGGTAACACGCACAGTATATTTGTCGCAATGTAATGCGTTGCGGATTGCGTACTGTATCCCTTTTTTTCAAGTGAAAAGACTGCGCCCACTGTCAAATAACTGTCTAAGACATGTAGCTGACCAAAAGATTATCAAAGGAGTTTACCTTGCCCTTTGCCAAAGTATAATCAGTTACTGTATCACATCATGGGGTGGTGCTGCAAAATCTAATATAATTGAAGTTGAAAGAGCACAAAGAGCTATCCTTAAAGTAAGTCTGTTTTTGCCTTTTTATTTTCCCACCTCTGAACTGTACGTCGTGTGGAATGTCTTAACGGTTAGACAGCAATTTGTGTTGAGTACCGTACTCAAAAAGCATTCTCAGCTTGAATACAATCCAAGTTTGCTAGATGGTAAACGTAGAAAAGGTGCAGTCTGCCAATCTGTCAGTCTCAGGACTAGCTTCTCTCATCGTTCTTATTGTTTCCTTGGTGGATTTCTTTACAACAGACTGAATCATGTTTTAGCTTTCTACCCGTTGCCTAAGGCTAAATGCAAAAAGGCCCTTGTGCAACATCTTAAGTCTATGACATACGATGATACTGAGGTTCTTCTTGCAGTTGTTTCGTAGGTTCTGTTGGTTAGGTAGGTTTTCTGTTGTTCTCATGAAGTGGTGCTTGCAGCTTCATGTTCGATCAACCACACACACATACATACACACACACACACGCACATAGAGACATACACACATACAGATGCACGCACACATACAGACGCACACACATATACAGACATACACATACACATGCACACACAAACATACACATACGCACTCAGTGTCTACAATACGTTAAGGTTTTATCCTCTTTTTTTTTTTTCTCTTTTATTATTCTATCTTTTATATATTGTCTTTTTGATGTAGGAATGTCATGCTGATCTTTTTTTTGTTACCTTTAATAGTACGAGTCCCATGCAATATGTACCAATCCGAGGAGTGGGAACCTGGTGACCTGTACTACAGGTCTTTGACTTATTTCAGGCGCCAGTCTCCCACATTCAAGTGTTTAAGACTCCAAAAATGTGATTTAACTAGTTTTAAGTTCAACAATGACACTTCTGTGGTGAGAAAATAAATACTTTTTATTATTTATTATTTATTTATTATTATTATTTTCACATATCCTTTTAACGTGCTCAAGGCTGTTCTATGTACTGTGTATAATAAAATACATTTTTCTGTAGCACCGTTCACTTAGAAATTTTTGGGCGACATTTTTATCTATCGCCCTATGGCATTCAGCCTCGTCACACAAACAGGCTTTGACGTTTGACTGTAATGTTATATACTTTACAAAATACCATTCCATTTTATTGTAAGAATGTTGAGAATTAGGTAAACCCAAAGCTTAGTACCTATTTTTACTGCTGATTCAGCGTAAATTAGGTGTTAAAAGACGAGTATTGTTATCCATCTAACAAATAAATGCAGAATAAACTAATTTGAAAAAATCTAAAAATATTTACCAAACTTCCTGTCCTTCTTGATGAGATGATCTTCAGCGTCAGGCGCGGGTGTGAAGATTTTGTTGAGATCCACCTCCTTATCGCCGACCAGGATCGGCTTGTTTTCCAGGTCCTCCTGGAAATACAACCCATACCATAATTATTTAAAAATATATTACAAATATTATAATATTATATTATATTGATGAATTAAAATATTTACAGAATAAATAATCTGTAGTATACAATAAGACTATAAACAGATTATTTACATAATTTTTTATCAGAATTTGAAGAGTTAGTCTTTTTGGCACATTAAAGTATAGTCACCCTAGTCTAAGGAATTCAGGCCCAAAGACTTCAGGGACTAAAAAATATACTACCTTCAGTGATTCAAAAACTGCTAAGTGTCTGCCTAGACTGTAAATTCTATTTGTTTTTATTTTCAAAATATTTAGACATGGGTATACTGTCTCAAGCAAAATATAAAGGACAGGACATAACATAAGTATCGGTTTCCATTTTTAGGGTTCCGATACCAAAATGGTAAAAAAAAGGAACCCTTATGGTGCCGCTCTGTCTGTCTGTCTGTCTGTCTGTCCGTCTGTCTGTCACACCTCTATATCTCAGCAACCACTTATGCTATCAACCTGAAATTTGGAATAGTTTTAGAATATAGTTGCCCAACTTAATTGCACAAGAAAAAATTTTGAAAAAAGTATGATTATTAATATAAAGGGGGCCAAAATAGGGGGGGCCAAATTTCAAATTGTCGCTAATAGGTCGAGTGGGGTATCATATGAAAGGGCTTTACTTGTACATTTTAAAATATATTTTTGTATTTTTTTAAATTTCTTAGTTTTAAAGTTATGATGAAAAATGTCAAGAAAAATACCATTCCCCCCCCCTTATCTCCGAAGTTTGAGTAAGGAAAAATCTGAATTAATTACAGTTGACAGAAGTTTATATAAACTTTACAGCAAAAATAAAACGATCTTTCTAAGTTGCACAGTTTTTCAGAAATCTGCAAAAAACCTTTACAAACAAATTTAGTTTTGCGGTCCTGAAAATGGACTTTATTGCTTCCAAAAATACTATAGGTATATCGGAACCCTCGGCGCGCGAGTCCGACTCGCACTTGGCCGGTTTTTTTGTTAGTGTAAGGATTTTGCAACAAAAATTCACATTGTAGGTCCGGTTAATATTCGAAACGTTAGAAACAACAAGAGTAGCTTCTTAAGGTACTTCTTAACAAATAAACATTTACTTGAAATATATTTTTTAAATAGCCAGAAAATGTAATAAAAAGCATGTTAGTCACATTTGGTTAAAGAAAACAAACTTATATTAAAAAAGATATTAAAAGCGAAGCATTTCCAAAAGTTTATATGAATTTTATAGAATTATTATAAACTTAGCATTACGAAAATCATATAAAAAATGTATAGAGCAGAAATATAAACCACGATTATATTTGATGTTAAAAAGAACGCAAATGTAAATTATATGTACCTAATGATTTATTTTAAAATAATAATAGTAACAATCAATGAAAATATTTACAATTTATATGTTTGGATCGTGAAACTAGTGACTTCATGATTTTTATCATTAATGGGACATTCCCATATCGTACCAGTTGTTGCAATGTCGTTGCGTTTGCCGGCAACTCCACATCGTTCTGTGTGACATCAATATATAATTTTAGTATTTTTCTTTGTTTATTATTTTAAGACTGAATATAAACCATATGTCATGTTTTACAAATCATCTAACATTGGCTGGAAAAACCACCAGAAAAAAATTGCGCTATTATTAAATGAAAAAGAAAACTACACATTTCTTTTGTTTTACCTATTACTGAATGATCAAATAAATGAACATAAATAAAGTGATTCTAAATGTTTCTGGTGGAAATGGTTTTGGGTTTGACATACTTCTATCATAAATTATTTATAAAACATTTGATTTTTACGTGAATAATGTTGTGAATCACAATTTATCCAGTGGGATGAATCACTGTCTAAACTTTCTTGTAATAAAAATATGTGTTTTTGTTTTCCACTGGGCATCTTGATCTAACCTTTTTATCCAAGAATTCTTCAGCTTCAGTCCATCTAAAATAAACTAGGAGGTTGTGTATTCAGATTGACAATGCTAATCTGTATTTAATAAGATACTAGTTCGAATATACAAACTAATACTAAAGATGCCTGTCTAGTGAACTAAACAAATATATTTTGACGTTTACACTATGATTGAACAGAACTTTTGGCCCAAATCCAAACGTAAGTGCGTACATGAAGCGAGGGCATGCTAGAAATCAACGTTCATTTCAACTTTAGTGTGCATTGGTCCATTTTGCTGGTTCTATACTGAGCAATGAATGATTCTATCCTTGATTCTTCGATTTGTTCCAGGCTGTTATTGTGTTGTGTGTGTTTATGGAAAGCTTTTAGTATTTATGAGTGTTTTCCGTGAAACGAGGCCAATTCGTCAGACTAACCGCTGTGATTCGTAGTTTAAAATTTGTTGGTTGATAGTTAGAATACTGATTTTTTTTCTCAAGCGAAACATTATAATTCTGTTTCCAAACACTGTTGTTTTTTTTGAGATATTGGTTTGAGTCTTCATTTCAGTGCATTCCATTGTGAATCTTTAGAAGAGGCTTTGTCTTTTTAGTTGTAATTTTAAGGCTAAATGTAAAGCTGGTAAGCTGGAAGATTGCTTCTACGAACAACAGCCCATTCGCAACAAAGTTAATAAACAAATTTAAAAAAAATCTAATCTAATAGAATCTAGACCACACTGTCGACAAATCCCATCACACGTTAACTGACATTGTCAACTGTCACCTCGCAAATAGATCGGCCAAGAACGCACCACTTGTGGACGTGGGTTCGATGCCCGAACAGCAGTTTCAGCTGCTAGGTCAACCATCGTACTGAAAATCGGCCTTTGAGAATCTCTGAGATTTTGAACAGCTGCAATATTTTATGTGCTTTTCAATGCATTAAGCTTGTTTCAATTCGAATTCAATGTTATTACCGATTCGGAAAGACTTATGCAGATACTTAATATTTGCTTCTCATAGTGATAATTTTAAAGTCAGCGATAGATCCAACAAGGTCAAGATTTCTTCTGGGGCCGTCATTACATATACGAGAATTTTTTTATGCTCTGCATTATATGACTAAGAATATATGTAGAAATATCTCTTGTGCACCCATAAAAAAATCCAGTACCAAACGCTTCGTAACGAAAATCTTTCTCTTTTGTTTTTTGCATTGTGCTAAATCGTGAAACAACCTCTAAAAGTGTACTCTTTAATTATATTCCTTGGGATTAGCAACAAAGAACTAAAGATTGAGAACCCAAGGCTTCATCCACTAGATCACGGTTGCATGTACCATTAAGTGCAATCAATAATAATAGGATTGAAAAATATAATGACTAAGAAACACTTTGAATCGGTCCAGATGTTTCCAATGCTAGACTGCGCAGTTTCTGGAGCACGCAGTTTGTTTATAGCATGTTTACGTGTTCTAATAAAAGTTACAATTTCAGGTTTGCTGCAACACACGTTTGATTGGGTACTTAACTTACCTATTAGCGGTGAAAACTATATTGTTGCATCGTAAATAGATATTGAATTATAAAAAATATTTAAGACTAAATTAAAATAATTAAATTATTTGAATTACGAGTTAAATACAGGTAACTTGCATAGTGTTGACTTGATGAAATTTTTGTATGTATATGCTTTAATTTATTTTATCTTGGCTTAGACTCTTTTAATATGAAACCCTTTATTTGGAATGATATTAAGTAGATGCTGAAACTTACTTTACAACTAGTAGCTCTTTTCAAACAATGAAATATCGCAGAATTTATAAATAAATTTGATCTATTATCCTTGTTTTAAGGCATTTTTTATCATAGCAAAGATTGTGAAATGTTGCGATTTTCGACGTAGTAGAATTATCCGAACACAGGAAGTTTTAAAGTAAAATATTATTTATTATGGTATGTAATGATAAAAGTTAAGAGGTATTATAAAATATAGATGATGGTGACAAGATCATGATTCCAAACAATTTCGAGATCAGTTTTGAAATTATAATACAGCTGTTCTTTTCGTGATTTCAGTACCGGCTACGTAGTAACAAAAATTAAAATATTTTTAAAACACCATTTATGTGTCTGCAGAATTTTATAAGATCAAGCTTCCTCTCTACTCTTAGATTTCTTATTAGTCATAGTTCAATGACTGGCATACATTTTTAAAACTTTTATATCCCGTCTGATCGATCACCCACCATATTTATCGCCCACAACTATTGTGAGCTTCAAACATGATTGTATTGAGATCCAATTTTTGCCACATATTTAGTTATCTATCACTTTATGCGATTGATTCCAGTTTACACGGAAAAATTCAAGATGAAAATTACCTTTTGTTTTGGAAAAAAATCGTTTTTGAGCTACAGAAGACAGGTATATCCCTAGTGTCACTGTAAGTGGCTCGTCTACATAATATTCTGTGTAGTTTTTAGGTCCCAGAAAGTGAAGAAGAGTTGTATTTTTACATGTTTCGCATACGTAAGTAGAAAGCAAAGAGATTTTAACCTCGCTGCCGTAGCGAGGTTCAAATCTCTTTGGTAGAAAGTAAGTTGAATATAAACCTCAAATTTATACATTGCGTGGGATTTATTTATATACTTACCTACCATGTTTATTTATATTTTCGTTAACTTTGTTAGATGGTTGCAGTGAAAGATCATATTACTTTGAAATGCTATTAGGCCGAGTCCTGAAGCTGTAACTTTTAATTGGCTGGACATTAATCGAAACCGTCAATTTACTATAAAGTTGCTATGTATTGTAATAGGTGGTGGAACACCTATGTGAAAAATAAATTTTAATGAATTGGCTGGCTTTTAGATTCTCCAGAAAATCATTTTTTTTGTTTGTTTATGCATGTGAAGTCAAGCCAAAAATCGTAACTAATATCTGAAGGGGTAAACTTTTGATGTGGTTTCCAAGGTACCTACTTCAATCAAAACTAAGCAAAAAATATTTGCGCATATTTTTTTATTAGCAAATTTGTATGCAAGTTACATAAAAGTCTAGGCAAAAATGGCAACCAAATTATTTTAAATTTGATAGAATTTCCAGGACAGTTTTTGAGCAAATTACCTAAAATTAAGCATATTAATCTTAAGTTAAATATTTTCGTATTTTATGTTGAAGCAAAAATACCAACTGAAAAACTTTTGTTTAATTACAGTTTTCATCGTGTATTCTTTCATTTATTTATAAAATTAAGCATAATTATCAAAAGTTAAAAAAGTTGATTTTTAATTCAATAGATCGCGTCAAGCGAGCGAGAACCGGCGTAATATTATATATTCTTTGGAACCGGTATGGCGTGCCGTGCGCCCCGAGACTTTTTTTCGTGTCAAGCCTGACATAATATTAGACTTTTTAGTGTTCTTAATTCAACAGTCCAAGTAGCTAGAGTGGGCTGCAAGTGTCTGGCTGCCTGCTTGTACAAACAACAACACTTCAAACAGTCCATGGAAGAAGTGTTGAAGTTTGAAGTGTTGTTGTTTGTACAAGCAGGCAGCCAGACACTTGCAGCCCATTCTAGCTACAAAAAACCGGGCAAGTGCGAGTCGGACTAGCGTGCTAAGCTTTTGCTCTTGACCCTCCAATCTTGACCCCTCTTTGATAAGAATGTACTTGAAATGGAAGCTAGCATTAATTGGTTGTGAGAAAGGTTGTAAACTTATTGTTAGACGCAACTACATTCCAGCGCTGGCAACACCAACCAACTTCGCCTATATAAGCAGGCTGCACACCTGCTTGGCCTCTCACTTGCTGCTCGACGGTTGAAACGATCGGACGTCTTAGGAGCGTTATAGTTGGCCGTTGTGCCTAGGTCGTATCTTGTCCTTTTAGTTTTCCTGAATATTGTCCTTGTTGTACTAATTTATTAGAAGTTCGGTTTAATTATCAAATGTGGTGTTATTTCAATAAAATGTTGGTTAGGTCTATCTGTGCCTCATTTCCTGAAAACCCATTTGCCTTCTGGTTTGTAACATTATATTATTTCAGACTTTATGGTTCCGTACCCATAGGGTGAAAACGGGATCATACTAATATGCCTCCGATGTCTGTCTGACTGTCTGTCAGTGGGCTGTATGCTGAATAAGCTATAAAATATAAAAACTGATCAAGTGCGAGTCGGACTCAAAAAAGGACGGGTTGCACTCTGAGAGTGCCGGCAGAAGTAAAAACATGAATTTTTGAATATTATGCTTTTTATAAGGGTCAATCGCGCCATTGCTCGCGTACTTCTTCATCGAGACGTATAATTTGTCTCAGCACATGAGTAGTCTAGGGTCAGTAGTTTCAGGTTATAGCGATTTTAACTTTGACAGCTGTCATCCGAAATGTAGATCTCTTCGAGATCTATCATTTGACTCAGCACACGACTACTCTAGAGTCAGTAGTTTCCGAGTTATGGGGTTTTTAGTTTGACAACTGTCATCCAAAATGTAGATCTCATCGAGACCTATCATTTGTCTCAGTACACGAGTAGTCTAGGGCCAGTAGTTTTCGAAATATAGCAATTTTTTGTTTGACAGCTGTCATTCGAAATGTAGATCTCATCGAGACCTATCATTTGTCTCAGCACACGAGTAGTCTAGGGTCAGTAGTTTTCGAGTTATAGCGATTTTTAGTTTGACAGCTGTCATCCGAAATGTAGATCTCATACATTTAGGATTCGCTATTAAATAACGATCAAAACCAGTATCAAGTCTTTCATGCACATATCACGTTGTGCACAACAAAAAAAGCCGAGACTGACCACAGAATATATAATAGTAAACAAGTTTACAGGAGTCGCACTCATTTGATCTTGGAAAAAGCTGCCTATTTCATAGACAGGCCTGCTATGACAAAGACAAAAAAGATGTTTTGGTCTTTATCACACTTTAGAAGTTTTGTATATATTGAGCCTGCTCTAACTTGGTATGATTATTTGCAAATCAATTTCTATACTTCATCCGAGTCTCATGTCAAACCTGTAGAATATTCATACAAACTTCCACCCCATTTTTCAACCCCTCAGGGGATGAATTTCGGAAAATCCTTTCTTAATGTGTAGTCTTGACGTACAAAAAAACTACTTACAAAATTTCACATCTGTATCTTTATCGGTTACGGCTCGGCGTTGATGAATCAGTCAGTCAGTCGGTCAGGGCATGCTGTTTTATATATTTAGATTTAGATCAGAAGATCAAAAGTATTTTCAGCTTACTACAACCGATGTAAATTTTCATCTTTCATGTTTAACTTTAAATTCCGAAGCGCGTACCGAAAAAAACAGCGAAGCAATGCGACGTTGCCGTACCGTGCAATCACGAGCCGTGTACTATGTTAATGTCAATTATGAACTTTATTTCAACTTTTTTAGGGTCGATATAAAGCGCTACATAATGTAATTTTTATATAAAAAGATACGCTATTGCCTGAAATGTTTAATTTTTAAAGTAATCAACGTAAGTACAGTTTTAGAGTATAATCAAACACTTTTCATTCAGTTAACAATTTTGGCCAAAGAGAAATCCCTCAATGATTATACCACTGTAAAGCTTTAACATATTGTGTTCACTTTTATTACTGTTTGATCAAGTACAACAAAATTTTGAAGTACAAAAAGTCACGAGATAGTAATGTATTTTGCCCGAGCAGACAAAAAGAAATAAAACTTTTAGTGGGATTTTTTTAATTTTAGGCTTTACCGAAGAACTTAGGTGCTTAATTAGTTTGTAAAATACTATAAGTTTATCATTGAACGAGCCCAGAAAACATTTCGTTTAGTTGGCATTTTTGCCACAGTAACTATTTATATAATAGGGTTTTTTTAATCTGCCGCCTTGTCCCATTTGGTGATATGCTTAATTTTAAGTAATTATGTAATTACTTCCAAGACTTCATAAACCACAAAAAGAAAATCTTGGTTCCGATTTTTGTCTAGGCCAAAATCTAATTATCTTGGGGTATATATTTTAACTGAAACATAAGAAACGAAACAGGCAATTTGGAAAAGCTGTTCTGTTGCCAAATCCCTTAGAAATCTGAAGCGCTATGGTGTTTAAACGTAGTTTAAATAAATAGGTTAATCGGTCTGTCCTATAGATGGCTGAACTAGGAGCCAATTCTTGAATATGACCGGCTGATAAAATATCAGTTTTGAAACTTTATAAATTCAAATTAATCCTGAAAAAATGTTAAAAATTAAATAAAAAAATATGAAAACTAACAATTTATGTTTAACGAACATCAATCTTCACTTTTGAAAACAAAAATAAGGATTTTGAATTTTGGAGTGATATTTTATCAGACGGTGATATTCAAGAATTGGCTCTCTGATCTCCATACTCTTTAAGGACAAGAAGTCATTGAACCACAGTTTATTCAAAAGATCTATTATTTTTAGGTTTTTTGGGTTGTCTCTTATCACTGTTTCTTTGCGGTGATTTGTTTATTTCAAATTGATGATGTACCTACACAATATATCAAATAATTGTATGGCACTATAATTTAGAGAGAGATATAAAGTTAGGCCTCTTACTTTGTTTGTACAGTATATGTAGTAGTACCCAATTCTGATTTATCTTCGGTTTCTTGAATAATAGTTGGTAAATAATGTTTTGTGTTCGTTTTTTCAATTTCAATTTCAATTCATATGTAGTAAATAGGTTCTGAATCTTATACCTACTGCCTTTTGCTGCAAATTATGCGATTTTCTAATTCAAATATGTGGTTAAATTTTGCAGCCACGTCTTTGAAGTAAACACTTCCACACAGCCAACGTACTCATTATCAACAGTTTTATTACTTCTAGCGTTAAGATCCGTTGTTATATCTGTTTCATAGACGTCATTTACCTAAATTTTAAAATTCTTCGGTTCATTTAAACGTTCTAGAAACTAACTCTGCCTGGATTAGAGCCAGAAATCGTTCATTGCAGGCGTAACAATTATTTTGAACAGTAGGTAACTATTATCCTCCTAGTTTTTTTTGTACTTATGGTCCAAAACTTTTAAAACTAAAATACATTATTCCTAAGTTTCATATATTATATAGCCAATAAACAGAGCATCAATAAAATTTAAACACACTAGCACTACCTACCTAAACTTTTTAAAATAAATATCGAAAGTTAATACTACAAAAAATATGAAACTGGAGTAAATAGATACATAATAGAAATAATCAAGAAAATAAGTAGGTTCTAAGCATACTTATAATCCGTGACCAAGTGCACCGCCTTGTAGCACACCGACGTGGTTAAGTAGAAGCCTCTCTTACTGAAAAATGGACTTGCTGTGACTTACCCAACTTACAGGGAATAACTTATAACTGAGGTTGGTAAGAAACTCCTTCTTTTTTGGATCATACATGTCCGAGGGCTTGAAACCCCTCTTTGTCAATAACTCGCTGTTGTGATTTGACGAGCTGTGGACGTCCCCGTAGCTATCCTGGTGGATTATCCGGTCGTTTATCTTGTAAAGACTCGACATGTTTTTCGAAGAGTAGAAATTTTCGCTCATTGTTATCATTTTGATTGTTCTTATATGACACTTTTATATAAAGGCACTTTTGAAGTCTGTGTTTAAATTTCTCTTTAATGTCTCTTAATTGCTTTTCGGTGTTGACACTGTAAATAAATGTTAATTTGAAGACATACAAATCAGAAAATGTCTTGAATATTTCTAAAACAATAAAATTTATCAGGTGTTTAACATCAAAGTTACGGCCACAAACGTACAATGATTCACTGAAACGTGGGATGCGTGTACGTAAACACTGACGTTGGTTTCCAGTACTAAGAAAAATGGCAGAAACTGCATAAATAATTTATGTTTTACGTACTAAGACATAAGAAACAATATACACTGACAAAACAAAGGTTTTAGCTGTACAGAAATAATTTTAAATTTTCAGTTGTTGACTCGAAAGCTGTTTACAAAATGTCATCATCAGTAATTGGAGCTTTATTTTGAATGCTAATTATGTCGTAAAAATACGAAAGTAATACAAAAATAATCGTAATATCGACACTGATGAACTTTACAACTTAGATTATTTAAATAGCCACGAAATGTAAAACTGTAAGACACATTCTAAAATTGTGGAAGTAAATAAATGAATATTCAAAGAAAGTGGTTAGTATTTTTAGAAGAAGAAACAAGAAAGAGTCTGTACCTAACAGAAATAGTCACCCGGAAGAGAAAATAAATGTCAGAAACGATTCATTAAAAGAAAAACAAAACAAGGCAAAAAACAATATGGCGGCGTCGTCACCCACGCATTGACCTGACTTCGTCTTTAAGAAATTATAAAATCACTTTAAAAATAAAAATAAATCTGTCACAATGATTTTTCAACCTTCAGTCAGTTAATAATTTTTGTGTAAATATTTGCAAAAAATAAAGACCATTTATATATTTTGGGCGGCGATAGGTACGCGCGTGCGACGCGAGCGGATTCGTATCGTACTAACTAAAATAAGTTCTGAAATACCGTTGCATAATACGTAGAAAAGCTCTCTTGGGTATTGTGCCCATGAGTTTGGAATTTCCTAGCACAATCAAACCACTACAATATTTTTTTTTTCATTGGTACCTAGTATGTATCAACAAGTTATTTGACTGCGCCTCGTGTCACAAACTAACATTCGTGTTATAATGACTATCTTTACTTGACAGTTGCATAAACTACTATTTCAAATGTATCCAATAATATGAAGAAAGTACCTTCCGAAAAAGTTATGCTTGCATAAAAAAATGTTTTTTTTGTAGTAAAGCAATTCGTCATTATTTAATCTCTTCATTAACATTACCATTACTTTCACAAGCAAACAGAAAAATGAATCCGACTTGAAAATAATGCCGCAGCGCACTTTCGACCCTTTTTATTTTTCTAAGCGCCACAAAAAAACTGCAAAATTAATTCAGAAAGCTTATGAAATGAGGAACTGATCAAGACCTGATCTTTGGATGACTCCGCAGCCATTGATTTTTGACCACCGCTTCCATGGGCAAATTTGCTCCATATGAGTTGCAGATCAACCTCCTTTCAGGAATACGTCCACAATCATCCTGTATAATAAGCTGAAAAAGAGAAGACTCTTTTAAACTTGCAAATTTTAAAAATGACTATAATAAAAGGACAATTAGAATTTGCCCATGAAACTGAACAACTTATTCTAAAAGGTATTGGACGAAATAAAAAAAATAAGTAAATAATGATTTTTAGGGTTCCGTACCTCAAAAGAAAAAAACGGAACCCTTATAGGATCACTTTGTTGTCCGTCTGTCTGTCTGTCTGTCTGTCAAGACCCTTTATCTCACGAACGGGTAAAGGTATCAGGTTGAAATTAATACCATATATTAGGATCCATGAACCACACAAGATCTGAAAATTTCAATTTTTTACAACGACGCAATCAAAAGATATGGCATTTTATATCCTCATCTCCATACATTTATTCAAAAATGAAAAACCTACAGGGTACTTCCCGTTGACCTAAAATTATGAAATTTGGCATGAAGCTAGGTCTCACAGTACAAATAATGGGAAAAGTCTGAAATCATTAAATATTACAACTTTTCTCACAACTAATGGTAACCAATTGTGGTGAGCTCCCGTTTCAAGAACATTCATATAAGAGAGGGGTCAAGTTGGATGGTTGCTGAGGCGATTTTTGTTTTAGTTCTATTTAAAAACGGGAACACTTACAAACTTGAAAATTGGTATGTTTATAGGGCATAGGCTATAAAATAACAACTAATAATAAAATTTGGTCAAGCGCGTGTCGGACTCAAAAAATCTAGCACATTAACTTACTGAAATTTCAACTAATACAATTATGTTTATGTGGTGGTACGGAACCCTCAGTGCGCGAGTCCGACTCGCACTTGGCCGGTTTTTTTGTTCTTATTTTGATATGTGATTTACAGGCAGATTCAAACCCTTCAGTGTAGTTTTTCAAGTCAGATTTAGATTAATTTATTAAATGTATGTTTGTGTGTATGTGTGTTTTATGTATTAACTTACTGAATGTCATCATACAAATAGAGCGAATCTACTACCGTTGTTGTGTTGCTATGGCAGCTTAAAAGAAACTTGAGAAATTTTGAGAGTCGGCTTTGTACAATGTGTTTCTTGTGTTTCGCTGAAATATCAGAGCACCATACGGCATACCTCGTTGTTATTAAAATAGTCATCTAATCTTTACTATAATAAAGTTTTTTACTTAACGTTTGCTTTAAACATTCTTTAAATTTTCTCTCAGATAAATGCACTACATTTTCAAGTATTTTGTTGTGTCAAGTTGTGTACATAAAATGTTACGTACCTATCTATTTATTTTATTTTAATGTTATAAGTGAGCAAACGAGCAGGTGGGCCACCTGATGGTAAGTGGTCACCACCGCCCATAGCACCCACTGTCCACCCACCCATTGGCACCCATTGTCTTCGGACTGCCCTATTTTCCACACAAGCCTCATGGCCACCCTACATGGGCGGCTGGTGCCAGGCTAATTCGGTCCGTGCGGAGTTTCGCCATCGCTCTCGATGATTATTATTTACAATTTCTGATCTGAACCTTGAAATAATAATGCTGGTAAACCATCTTTAGTTAGTTAGTTATAAGTTACCATTTCTACCCGTGGGTGTCGAAAGAAGCGACTAAGGGTTTATAAACCTGAGGACGGGCAGCAGCATCTTTTTTGTGTATCGTACCATCTTACATTCTGCGGTCACCGACAACAGCGGTCACCAGCCTCAACGCGTACAAACGTGGTGACTATGGTAAATCCCCACTTGAGAAAGTATCACGCATTTTTGCTGAAGTTCTGGGACTGAATTCTTGAAAATCACCGGGTGATAAAATATCACTTTTGTGACTTTAATAATTCACATTTGCCCTGATTTAACAGTTGAAAGTTAAATCAGAATACATGAAAATTAACAATCAAGGACTGCTTTATATTTAACGAATATCAATCTCTACTTTTGAAAAGAAAAATCTGTGATTTTGAATTTTTTGAGTGATATTTTATCACCCGGTGATATTCAAGAATTACTTAGTCCCCTGGAGACATTTCCCTGTCCTGCAGTGGACGTCTTATGATGAGATGTTATGAGGATGATGAATCCAGTTTTAGGGTTCCATACCTCAAAATAAAAAAACTGAACCCTTATAGGATCACTTTGTTGTCCGTCTGTCTGTCTGTCAAGACCCTTTATCTCACGAACGAGAAGAGGTATCAGGTTAAAATTGATAACGAATATTAAGGTCTATAAACCACACAAGATCTGAAAATTTCAATTTTTACAACGACGCAATCAAAAGATATGGCTTTTATGTCCTCATCTCCATACATTTATGCAAAAAAGCAAAACCTACAGCGTACTTCCCGTTGACCTAAAATTATGAAATTTGGCAAGAAGCTAGGTGTCACAGTACAAATAAAGGGAAAAGTCTAAAATAATAAATATTTCAATTTTTCTCACAACTAGTAGTAACCAATTAAGGTGAGCTCCCGTTTCAAAAAATAGGGGGGGCAAACATCCAAATTGTTGTTAATTAACATAATTTTTTTACCTCCTAATGGTCAGCGACGTCCTAGCGCCTGATTGCTAATTGCTGTTTTTATTCTTTTTAGTTTTTCGGCTATAGCTCATTAAATTGCTAAGCCTACTTAACTGTGATAGTTTTCCTTTTAATTTCATCATATATGCTACTACTGTGAATTTTTTCACGTTTCTAATAACAACTGTTTAGCTGGCAGAGGGGGACATCGACTACAACAAAAAATTGCGCTTTCAAGCTAAATATTTCGCAAACGGATTCCTAAATCGAAAAATGGTACGGGCAAACTCACATAATTTTTAAAAGACCTATCTAAAAATACCCTAAAAGATGGGGAAGACAAAAACCAGCCCACTTTCACGAGGTACCCTAAAAAGAATTTTTTTTTCATGGTTTTATTTTATCACTTGCTCGTCATGGATGAAATGTATATCCGTACTAAATTACAGTTTTCTAGTACTAAGCATCTTTGAGCTAAGCCGCCGACAGACAGACAGACGGCTATGACGAAACTATAAGGCCGATATTTCACTGGGACACCATGGCGGTCGCCGCTACCAACAAAATGTATACAGCTCTATAGAGACTATAGAGAGTTACTCACCTGGTGTCCGTTTGGTTGCGCAACCAATTTGGCGGCGCGACCAGCTCGGATGCTGGTCGCGCTACCACTCCCAGTGAAATATAGCTCTCAATACTTGTCTACATTACATGTATCCGAATATGAAGTCAAGGCAACTCTAAGACGTCTTGAACCCAAAAAAGGAGCAGGCCCGGATGGTATACCGGCAAAATTTCTGAAAGCGTGTGCCTCAGAACTATGTACACCTTTAACGATAATTTATAATATGTCGCTTACGACCGGAACCTTCCCCATACTCTGGAAAACTGCTCATGTAGTCCCTATACATAAATCTGGTGACAAATCAAACTGTTGCAACTATAGGCCCATTAGCATTCTTTCTTGTATCGCAAAAGTCTTTGAGAGTGTAGTGTATAAGTATATTTATCAACAGTTACAACCTCTTCTTTCTGATAAACAACACGGCTTCGTTAGAAATAGATCTACTGTTTCCAATCTTCTCGAATATAAAAACTTTCTTTGCTCTTCTTTCGCCACAGGTGGTCAAATAGACGTGATTTATACAGACTTTCAGAAGGCATTCGATAAAGTCAATCATTCTCTCTTATGCTTAAAACTACAAGGATATGGTATCCATGGCTCCTTACTTCGATGGGTGCGCTCATACCTTGACAAAAGAAACCAGCTTGTTTCTCTCAAAGGTTATACTTCTGACGCTGTTGAAATTAAGTCCGGTGTTCCTCAAGGGTCTCATCTGGGACCACTCTTCTTTATCGTTTTTATAAATGACTTGATTGAAAAATTAAATTGCCCAAGTCTCTTATATGCTGACGATTTAAAGGTTTTCTGCCAAGTAACAAACACTTCTGACTGTGATTATTTACAACAAGACCTAAATACTATTTATGATTGGAGCCAGCGTAATGGTATGATTCTTAATGTAGACAAATGTGCAATAATATCATTCACCAAAAAACGGCAAAAGATCTTATATAATTACTTGATAAACGGAGAAAAGCTCACACGTCAAACAGTAGTTAAGGATCTAGGAGTCATGTTTGATGATCAGCTCTCCTTTCGTGACTTCTACAATTATATCACCAACAGGGCTTTTCAACTTTTAGGTTTTGTTTTGCGAACTACAAAAAAATTCAAGCGTTCAAGCTCAGTCCTGTTGGTGTATAACAGTATGGTCAGAAGTATTTTGGAGTATGCTGCAGTAATCTGGTATCCTTGTTACGTGGTTCACGAAAATAGTATCGAAAGGGTGCAGAAAAAAATTCTTAAATCTCTCTGTTTCAGGTTTAATTTCGGTCGATCACTTCCCCATTATTCTGACAAGCTCCAAACATTTAATGTAATTTCGCTCACTACTAGACGCAAACAAACAGACTTGATTTACTTACACAAAATTCTTCACTCACACGTAGATTCTCCGCTCTTGCTGTCACAATTAAATCTGAACACTAATTATAACCTAAGAAAACCAAAGACGTTTCTACTTCAAACCTACACCAATAACACATCTTACTATAATCCCATTGTCAGAATGTGTCGCCTGTATAATGGAGAATGTAGTAATAACACCAACATTTATATTTTTGATGCTCGACTCTCAACATTCAACAACGCTGTCACAAGTGTGCTCAGATGAGCTATCCTCTCAATTCAATACGTTTATAATTTTATTATAAATAATTTTTTACAAACATGTCTAATGTAAAATTTATCATGCTGTGTGAACATGTTTAGGGTATCAGTCTAGATAATGTAATATTAGATTTATTATTCTTGCTATGTACCGATTGTTACCTGTTATGTTCTCCTTTATTACAAAATAAAAATAAAATACTGTGGCCGCAGGGTGTGGCGACTCTGGTGTCTGTACTGGTGTCTAGTTACGGACACCGCGGTGGCGCGACTATGGTTGCGCCGCCATGGTGTCCCAGTGAAACATCGGCCTAAGGGTTCCTGGTTGACTGCGGAACCCTAAAAACGGAACCGTTATGGTGCGACTTGGTCTATCTGTCTGTCATTCTGTCACACCTATTTATCTCAGCAACTACTTACGCTATTGGCTTGAAATTTGGAATAGTTAGAGAATATGTTTGCTCAGCTATACAGGATGTAAAAAACCGGCTAAGTGCGAGTCGGACTCGCGCACTGAGGGTTCCGTACCACCACATAAACATAATTGTATTAATTGAAATTTCAGTAAGTTAATGTGCTAGATTTTTTGAGTCCGACACGCGCTAGACCAAATTTTATTATTTGTTGTTATTTTATAGCTTATGCACTATAAACACACCAATTTTCAAGTTTGTAAGTGTTCCCGTTTTTAATAGAACTAAAACAAAAATCGCCTCAGCGACCAACTAACTTGACCCCTCTCTTATATGAATGTTCTTGAAACGGGAGATCACCACAATTGGATACTATTAGTTGTGAGTAAAGTTGTAATATTTAATGATTTCCGACTTTTCCCATTATTTGTACTGTGAGACCTAGCTTCTTGCCAAATTTCATAATGTTAGGTCAACGGGAAGTACCCTGTAGGTTTTGCATTTTTGAATAAATGTATGGAGATGAGGACATAAAATGCCATATCTTTTGATTGCGTTGTTGTAAAAAATTGAAATTTTCAGATCTTGTGTGGTTCATGGATCCTAATATAAAGTATTAATTTCAACCTGATACCTTTACCCGTTCGTGAGATAAAGGGTCTTGACAGACAGACAGACAGACGGACAACAAAGTGATCCTATAAGGGTTCCGTTTTTTTCTTTTGAGTAATGGAACCCTAAAAACCGGTCAAGTGCGAATCAGACTCGCGCGCCGAGGGTTCCGATGTATCTATAGTATTTCTGGAAGCAATGAAGTCAATTTTAAGGAGCGCAAAACTAAATTTGTTTGTAAAGGTATTTTGCAGATTTCTAAAAAACTGTGCAACTTAGAAAGATCGTTTTATTTTTAATATAATATTTACATAACCTTCTATCGACTGTTATTAATTCAAATTTTTCCTTTTAAAAACTTCGGAGATAAGGGGGGGAACGGTATTTTTTTTGAAACTTTTCATCACAACTTGAAAATTAAGAGTTATAAAAAAATATAAAAATATATTTTAGAATGTACAAGTTAAGCCCTTTTATATGATACCCCACTCGACCTAGTAACGACAATTTGAAATTTTGCCCCCCCTATTTTGCCCCCTTTACAGTAATAATCATATTTTTTTTATAATTCTTTTATGTTCAATTAAATTGGGCGACCAAATTCTACAACTATTCCAAATTTCAAGTCGATAGCATAAGTAGTTGCTGAGATATAGAGGTGTGACAGACAGACAGACAGACAGACAAAGTCCCACCATAAGGGTTCCTTTTTTTACCATTTTGGTATCGGAACCCTAAAAAAGAAGGGTTCTTCCTTCCTTAATTAACTTCAGGCTTTGTGACTCCAAATGTAGTTCAAATGTAGTTTTATCAGTGGCGGATTAACCCTAAGGCAAAGTAGGTATGTGCCTAGGGGCGCCAGGTTGCAAGGGGTGCCGCGCGCTTCCGCTCGAACGAATCAGTTAAATTCGGCTATCAAAAAATTATCAACAAAGAAGTCTTATTTCGTTCGCGGAACACCAATACGAATCGTTTGAAAATAGGGCTAGGCGGTATGCTGAGGCGCGGGAGGCGCAACGCAGCACACAGAGTTCAGTTTTTCATCCTTCTTCTGATTTTTTCCTCGTAAAAATGCGAGAGGTAAGACGTGCTCTGCATATGCGGCTGAGCATACGCCTAGCCTTAGTAAGAGAATACAGCTCGTATTTTATTCGTGGCGTGCGAGTTGCATCTGCCATGATGTGGCATATGCGAAATCCGCTGGGAAAATGTTGCGTTTTCGTAGCGTCGATTGCGTGGACGAGGCAAAAGTTGTGACCGTCACCCCAGATGCCTCACCAAGAAAAACCACCGAACTTCTTGATTCGAACTATGCCATAATTTGAGATCGTACGAAAATTTGTTACGTCTGCATTTCCAAAGAAATTCATAGGCATTGCTGAGGCTTCTGGCGTGAAGTTCATCCCAGCAGCCTCACCTTCGTACGCGTAATCAACATGATTCTGATACCAAAACTTAGTAGTGAAATTGTTAAGAATGCGTACTTACCTACTATAAAAAAAGTTTGTGAAGTTATTTCTTTATGTTCATTATAACTAGATTTTTTATTTCTTTTGCTACTTTTCGCTACAATTTCACTACTAAAGTTTGGTATAGGAAGCATGTTGATCACTGCACTCATTTCCATGTACGAGAGGTGAGGCTTCTAGGGTGAACGTCACCTTAGAAGGTTCACCAATGCCTGTTTTTCTGCGAAAATACAGAACTGAAGTTTTTTACGTAACAATTTCATTATGTTGATCACTGCAGCCGCTTACGCGTACGAAGGTGAGGCTTCTGGAGTGAGCGTCACGCCGGAAGCCTCACCAATGCCTATGTATTTCTTTAGAAGTACAGACATAACAAATTTTTCCGTTATGTACGATCTCGCTACAATTCCATAGCAAAATTATGGCATAGTTGGAATCAAGAAGTTCGGTGGTTTTTCTTGGTGAGGCTTCTGGGGTGACAGTCACGCCGAGTGTGCGGCGCGGGGACGGGATCGAGTGAATGACACGACAGCGACGCGGATTGAGTGAGTGATTTGACTTTCATTTGTTGACGTCCGTTAGGCGCACTTTTACGTTCTCGTTTTTTTCAAATACTTCTTTTTTATGTTACAAGTGGGTAAACGAGCAGGTGGGCCACCTGGTGGTAAGTGGTCACCACCGCCCATAACACCCACTGTCTTATTAGTGAAATACTTGCTTCAACAGCAGCTGTAGTTGACGTTGGAGTACCCTCTACCCACAGATTTATATACTATGTGTAAGCCTCTACCACACCGGTAGTAAAAAATGCCAAACGCAGTCATCCGTGTTTACTACAGGTTTACTAGTAGTAGTACCGCAAGCTAATATATTACTGTTTTTAGGGTTCCGTACCTCAAAAGAAAAAAACGGAACCCTTATAGGATCACTTTGTTGTCCGTCTGTCTGTCTGTCTGTCAAGACCCTTTATCTCACGAACGGGTAAAGGTATCAGGTTGAAATTAATACCATATATTAGGATCCATGAACCACACAAGATCTGAAAATTTCAATTTTTTACAACGACGCAATCAAAAGATATGGCATTTTATGTCCTCATCTCCATACATTTATTTAAAAATGAAAAACCTACAGGGTACTTCCCGTTGACCTAAAATTATGAAATTTGGCAAGAAGCTAGGTCTCACAGTACAAATAATGGGAAAAGTCTGAAATCATTAAATATTACAACTTTTCTCACAACTAATGGTAACCAATTGTGGTGAGCTCCCGTTACAAGAACATTCATATAAGAGAGGGGTCAAGTTGGATGGTTGCTGAGGCGATTTTTGTTTTAGTTCTATTTAAAAACGGGAACACTTACAAACTTGAAAATTGGTATGTTTATAGGGCATACGCTATAAAATAACAACAAATAATAAAATTTGGTCAAGCGCGTGTCGGACTCAAAAAATCTAGCACATTAACTTACTGAAATTTCAACTAATACAATTATGTTTATTTGGTGGTACGGAACCCTCAGTGCGCGAGTCCGACTCGCACTTGGCCGGTTTTGAAAATAAATAGTCGCTTTAGGGGCGCCAAAGAGGTGCTTGCCTAGAGCGCTCTCGCCACTTAATCCGCCACTGAGTTTTATCATGCATGGTTATGTTAGTGGGCTCCTGTTTCCGCAATTAAACTCTTAGTTGGTCCTTTTTGCGTGCTGGTAAGACTGGTTATTTAAGCCAGCCCAGCTCCCTCCAGAAGCTCAGAAGTCTCCTGGGACATTCACAGGCTTCGGGGAGCGACCTCGCGTTGTCGAGGATTTTGGCCCGTTGGTCGGCCACTTGGGTCGGCCAGCACGTCGCAATCCAGGATGACGTGATCAACTGTTTCTTCTGCGTGTAGACAGCTAGCATCATGCATGGTATAGTTGACACTTTGGAAACTAGGTGGCGCTGGCAGTTTATCAGAACATGGTAGCGTTAAGTTTTTGTGTAATGTATAAGTTATTTAAATAGGTTGCAGCGCGTTCCTATCTCACGGAGGTCTTCTGGAAGGTCTTAAATAAAGATTATTACTTTGGTTGAATTTTTGGAAGTGCGTCACTTTGTGCATATTTATGTACGACGCGCTAAAATCTACATAGGTCGAAAATGGCCTGAACCTGAACTGCTAGTAGTCCGGTCCCTTATAGTCTTATATCGCAAAATTCACCAAATTGCACCAAAATTTTTCTAGGTACTAGTTAGGTACATAGCTCTCAATTTTTGATAGGAGCCAATTCTTGAATTTTCTATGGAATTTTTTTGAAATTCAAGAATTGGCTCCTATCAAAAATTGAGAGCTATGTACCTAACTAGTACCTGGAAAAAAATTGGTGAAATTGTAAGGCGTGTCTACGTGAAACAGCTTAACTGACCGTACCATAGACGTCGTCGCACAAAATAACTTTGGCCATGTCAGTTGATGCGCAGAAGTTGGTTGGTATCATGCGAAGCAAGGAGGTTTTTCTTCTGAGGTATCATGCATGGTATAGTTCACACTTTGGAAACTAGGTAGCGCTGGCAGTTTATCAGAACATGGTAGCGTTAAGTTTTTGTGTAATGTATAAGTTATTTAAATAGGTTGCAGCGCGTTCCTATCTTGCGGAGGTCTTCTGGAAGGTCTTAAATAAAGATTATTACTTTGATTGAATTTTTGGAAGTGCCTCACTTTGTGCATATTTATGTACGACGCGCTAAAATCTACATAGGTCGAAAATGGCCTGAACTGCTTCGAAAAAAGGATGGTAGTAGTCCGGTCCCTTATAGTCTTACGAGTATATCGCCAAATTCACCAAATTGCACCAAATTTTTTCTAGTAGGTAGTTTTACTAGTTAGGTACATAGCTCTAAATTTTTGATAGGAGCCAATTCTTGAATTTTCTATGGAAATTTTTTGAAATTCAAGAATTGGCTCCTATCAAAAATTTAGAGCTATGTACCTAACTATATAGTACCTGGAAAAAAATTGGTGAAATTGTAAGGCCTGTCTACGTGAAACAGCTAACTGACCGTACCATAGACGTCGTCGCACAAAATAACTTTGGCCATGTCAGTTGATGCGCAGAAGTTAAGTCATAAGAAAATAAGTGATTTTTGACTTCTGCGCATCAATGACATGGCCAAAGTTATTTTGTGCGATTTTTAAGGTCACTTTTTTTTTGCATGACTTGCGGGGGCGCTGCCGTGCCCCCAGAAGGGCAATACACACCAAAGCCGCCGACCCGCCGACACAACCCGGCGGCCTATATAAAAAGAACCATGTCGGCAACAGTTGCCCGCTCGTGTCGCCCGCCGACATGTCGGCGACTTGCGTACGCAAGCAAGCGCTCAGTTGAAATGGAAGGTACCTATATAAGTAAAAAAACCGGCCAAGTGCGAGTCGGACTTGCGCACCGAGGGTTCCGTACCACCACATAATCATAATTGTATTAGTTGAAATTTCAGTAAGTTAATGTGCTAGATTTTTTGAGTCCGATACGCGCTTGACCAAATTTTATTATTTGTTGTTATTTTATAGCTTATGCGATATAAACATACCAATTTTCAAGTTTGTAAGTGTTCCCGTTTTTAAATAGAACTAAAACAAAAATCGCCTCAGCGACCATCCAACTTGACCCCTCTCTTATATGAATGTTCTTGAAACGGGAGCTCACCACAATTGGTTACCATTAGTTGTGAGAAAAGTTGTAATATTTAATGATTTCAGACTTTTCCCATTATTTGTACTGTGAGACCTAGCTTCTTGCCAAATTTCATAGTTTTAGGTCAACGGGAAGTACCCTGTAGGTTTTGCATTTTTGAATAAATGTATGAAGATGAGGACATAAAATGCCATATCTTTTGATTGCGTCATTGTAAAAAAATTAAATTTTCAGATCTTGTGTGGTTCATGTATCCTAATATATGGTATTAATTTCAACCTGATACTTTTACCCGTTCGTGAGATAAAGGGTCTTGACAGACAGACAGACAGACAGACAGACAGACAGACGGACAACAAAGTGATCCTATAAGGGTTCCGTTTTTTTCTTTTGAAGTACGGAACCCTAAAAACAACAGGTCTGATTTGCATCCTCTTTGCAGTTTCTCTAGTCGGACCACAAATGTGGTCGGATGTGATCGGACCACAAAATTGGTCGGACTGACGAAACTGCCAAGAGGATGCAAGGCAGACCTGTTGTGTTTTACTTATATAGGTACGAGTAGTGATGTTCATCGTCAATAAAAAAAGATAATTACATAAACCGGCTAAATGCAAGTCAGACTCGTGCCCTAAGGGTTCCGTACCCATACACCATATTATCATATTCTTCAAGTTTTTGCTTTTGCCCTTTAATTTTAAAAACTCCGCGTCCACTCTAACATGTACTTAAAACTGGAGCTCACCTTAATTAGTCATGATTACTTGTGAGAAAAGTTGTTGTCGTAAGTTGTTTGGCTGGCTGTCATAGCTTTTCCGGGCGGGTGGGGAGCGGTAGGCTCTACCCAGAATAAATATGTTACGCCACAACCTCCGGACCTCGGCTTAGGTTAGGTTAGGTTAGGTTAATAATAATATTTATTTATTCACCACAATTTACAAAATTCTGATCATGTAGTTACACAGTGCAAGATTATATTATTACGATAAGGTCATTCTTATTTGTAAATTGTGGAGGAGTGATGTCTGATATGGGACGAAGCCTGTATTTCAGGTCATCAGGTCCTCCATCTCGAATCGTTGTCGTAAATCTAGTACGCACGGCAGAGGTCAAGTGGTAATATATCAGTATGAGATTAAACGATTGCTGCGGTACAGATACCTCAAACCAGAGACTGGAATATGCCGATAGTTCCCAAAGTAAGGGACTGAACGGAAATGGGGCCACCATACGACCCCGCCAGCGGGGACGGGTGTTCGAGCTCTGGGTTGTGGAGTGTAGCCTACTGTTGTTGGCTGATTTGACGTATTGAGTGATGGCGTCATCAGGGTCGGTAAGGACGTCCCTAGTTATCATCATTATCATAACATCCCATGAGACGTCCACTGCACGACAGGGACCTCGAGCGTTACGGCTGGCACCATGGACCGCGGTTGTAGGTGACCGCAGTAAGTAAGATGTAAGATACAAAGGAGGATGCTGCTGCCCATCCTCCAGTTAACCCTTAGTCGCCTCTGACGACACCCACGGGTATGCATGGGTTGGTACTATTCTTTGCCGGCACCACACGGCACCACACGTTCCTAGTACGTCTTTTGAATTTGCAAGTAGTCCGCTGCCTTCACCACCAGAGAATTCGGGTGGTGGGAGCTGAATAAACGCCTAGCTGCGTCTTGATTGAACTTTTTGATGGACGGAAGGCCCAAGTCCGCATGGAGATCGCGATTGCGAACGTACACACGACCGCACATCAGTATAAACACTTTTGGACCTTATGGCGTGGTAATATTGACCGTACCACGGGCGACCGGTGGTGGCATGTCGCAAGAAGAGTCGCTGGTCTAAGAAAAAAATCGGGAAACCTTTTAGTCTAGGCAACGAAGCGGATCGTTGTATGAAGACCCCCGCATTAAATCCTCAGTCGATGAAACTTTGCTGGGGTATTACACAACATGAGACAAACCTTCTATAAAAAAATACAAAATAAATCGGTACTTTTAATTTATCCATACAAAAATTAGAAAAATGTATGAAATTTTTTTTTTTGTAAAGTTTTTTTTGGATATTTTGAATTTACATTTAATTCATGATTCTTTATCATCCTGTCAAATAAAATCTGCCTGAGAAATTAATGTTGGGGTCAACTGCTCCGTTGCCTACACTATTTAGAGTAGCTGACTAAGTAATGAAACTTCTCTCAGTTGTTCATGAGGCTTTTCTGCCGTGAAGCAGTGTGTTTCGGTTTGAAGGGCAAGGGAGCCAGTGAAATTACCGGCGCATGAGACATACCATCTTAGTTCTCCAAGTGAGCAACGCGCTTTGCTGTCTTATTAGTGTCAAAATATGCCATTAATAAGACAGTGGGTGGTGTGGGTGGTGGTGACCACTTACCATCAGGTGGCCCACCTGCTCGTTTGCTCACTTGTAACATAAAAAAACCGGTCAAGTGCGAGTTGGACTCGCGCACCGAGGGTTCCAATATACTTTTTGTATTTTTGGAAGCAGTTAACTCCATTTTTAGGACCGCAAAACTAAATTTGTTTGTAAAGATTATTTGCAGATTTCTAAAAAACTGTGCAATTTAGAAAGATCGTTTCTAAATTGCACTGTAATATATATACATTACAGTGCAATATATACATTTTTCTGTAATATACACATAAACTTCTATCAAATGTAATTAATTCAGAGTTTTCCTTTCACAAACTTCGGAGATAAGGGGGGGCAAATGGTAATTTTTCATCATAACTTGAAAACTAAGAAACGTAAAAACATACAAAAATATATTTTAGAATGTACAAGTAAAGTCCTTTCATAATATGACACCCCACTCGACCTAGTAGCGACAATTTGAAATTTGCCCCCCTCTATTTTGGCCCCCTTTACATTAATAATCATAATTTTTTCAAAATTATTTTATGTGCAATTAAGTTGGGCAACTATATTCTAAAACTATTCCAAACAAGTCGACAGCATGAGTGGTTGCAGAGATATAGAGGTGTGACAGACAGACTGACAGACAGACGGACAGACAGACAGACAAAGTCGCACCATAAGGTTTCCTTTTTTACCATTTTGGTATCGGAACCCTAAAAAGGGTCAAAAAAGCCGGATTAAGATCCGTATCCCAGGTAACGCCCGGACCTGGGACGGGAGGGGGTACAAAGGGATGTTCTGACTGGAGTATCTTAAAAAAATGTGCACGCTAGAATAAAAAAAAATAAAGAAATAAAAAAAAAAATTACCATTTAGGCCGGTATTTCACTGGGACGCCATGGTGGCGCGACTGGTTGCGCTACTGGTGTCCGTAACTAGACACCAGTAAAGACACACCCTGCGACCACAGTATTAAGGGCTATATTTCACTGGGAGTGGTAGCGCGACCAACAGCCGGAGTGGTTGCGCCGCCAACCAATTTGGCCCTCAAGGCCGGTATTTCACTGGGACACTGGTAGAGCGACTGCACGACTGTGAGGTTGCGCCAATGCGCGAAATATAGCCCTTAATACTGTGGCCGCAGGGTGTAGCGACTCTGGTGTCTAGTAACGGACACCAGTAGTGCAACCTGTCGCGCCACCAGTCGCGCCACCATGGCGTCCCAGTGAAATACCGGCCTAAGGACGAGAAATTCTTTTTTGTTAAGAGAATTTCATTTAGACTTAGATTTTTTTAAACAAAAATGTAAAAAAAAACATCCTCGAAAAATCAATTTAAATTGCTATTGCTTTTAAATGTATGCGGGAATCAAAAATGAAAAAATACTTTAAGAGGCTACTTCCCGACCTACCGTCACAGCTCCCGTCCGCTAGCGCCCCCATAAATTTAAAAAATATTACTTACTAAATACAAAACTTATCGAAAATCCGGAGACAGATTGAAGTAACAAAAGTATCTAACAAAAGTTTATTCTGAACCTATCAAGTCTGAAATAGTAGTTTATGCCACTGTCAAGTAAAGATAGTCATTGTAACATGAGAGTTTGTTTGTGACATGAGGCGAAGCCGAATGTCACAATAGACAGCACGAATAAAATATCAGAATTTTCAATGTAGGTGGAGGGCAGGAGAGTTATATTTTTTCAAATTCTTTCTAATAATTTACCATTCGGAAGAATTGTATTTTATAATTTTTCGTAATACGAAAAAAAAAACTAAAAAATACGAAAAATTTCAAATACAAATATGAATTTAGGAAAAAATTGTCGTTCGGTCTTAACAATTTACAAACTGTAAAAAATGCTAGTTAGCCCAACGGTTAAGCGGGCAACACTGCGGCCTATTTTGCAATGTTTTGAAAAACTGCTCTGCTCTCAGTTTGTTGTGCGCGGGCCCTATTGTTATCGAAATAAAGTTCATAATAGTATCATATCAGATATTGATCGAGTATCGGTGTGCGCTTATTAACTAATTTTCAAAATAATTTTATTTATTAAGTAATGAGGTTTATTTATAATTAATGATTAGGTAATTCATAATGAAAGTAACATCCCCATTCAATAGCGAGGAGGAAATGTAAATTTTTGTAACAATTTGAAATAAATAGATAGGTATACTTTTTTTTAATAATGTTTTCTATATATTCGTCTACGGCGAGAAGAAGGTCAACAAAGTACAAAAACGCGATAGATTTTATACAGTATGCAAAAAAAAACTAGCCAAAAGACTCGCGCCCGGAGGGTTCCGTACCACCTCATAATATTAATTGTATTAGTTGAAAGAAATTTATAAGTGAAAAGTAACTTATTGTGCTAGATTTTTTGAGTCCGACTCGCACTTGATCAGTTTTTATTATTTGGATAGATAGATAGATAGATAGGGCACAACACCAGCCAGGCAGACCTGTCCCCGGCAAGCCGGATAACACCAGTGTGTGCGTTTTTGGGGATTTTAGGAAGACATGCCCGAGGGAGGGGGGGGACAGCAAAACGCCGCAGCGTATTTGCTGAGAACCGACCGGCTGTACAACCTTTAGCCAGTAGTGGGATGAGGGAGAGACGGGTTTATCATATTAGGAATGGGCGTTGACGACAGTGGGAGTTGGGCTTTCAGTGCCTTAGATGGGTGCAGTGCTGAAGGTGCTGGTAGAAAGTGCGAGGTTGTTGGTTGTCTCGTTGTCTCCATCCGTTTCACTATCAGTTTCCTCCCGCTTAGATATGTCCTGAGCTGCTGTTCTCATCTTACTCTTGTCCAGGGCGAGTAGTTGCCATTCGTCGAAGTTCCTGTCGTAATATTGCATGTCTTGCTTGATAGAGTTTATATTTTATCACTTTTTGTTTTGGCAACACTAAGCACTGAACTAAAAAGAATTCACTGTTACCGACCGACTCGCTTCGACACAAAGGGTGCCATAAAGATATTGTTTATAAACTAGACAACGGGCTCAGGAGCGCATGTTTTTTTTGTTCTCAGGCCTTGTTTCCGTTTATACTTTAGTTTTTGCTTAGCAGATGTTAAATCTTTTTCTGTACCTGGGGTGTGGTAAAATCCCGGTCCTGTGATCTGGGCGTCCCATGTCAGCGTTGAACAAAAAAGCAAAACTCTACGTAACTATAAAATTTGATTACGTTGGAGTGGACTATATATATTTCCTAGTCTCCTTCCAAAGTTTTTTGTTCCTGGTTCCTGGTGTTCTTTTGGGGCTACTTTCATTCATGTGAATGTAGTTTGAATGAACAAGACGTTCTCTGACTTTCATGTCACCCCAGACTTGCGGCTAAGCTGGTACTGTTGCACAGTATGTAGGTACCTAATTTTAATATGAACCGTATAAAGTTGTCAAAACGATGTTAACGTACACTGATAGAATCTTAATCTGCTGCTACTTGCATGCATAAAATGTAATCAGAAAGACCTCACCAAATGTCAGCTCCTCGTTATTTTCATCCTTGATGAAAATTTCTGCATTCTTCAGGAGGCGTACCTATTTATTCGATATAACTTATGGACAAACGTTACGCCGCTTTCATGTCCAATTATTTAGTAAATTCCCGGTGACCATGCGGTGACATGGCGTTGAAAACACAATCTGATATTAACACAAAAAAAAACACACAACGCATCGCACACGAGCACTTGAGGGAATTCTAAAACACCTTATAATGCACTGAACAAAACTTTCACAAAACACTTAAATATCACACTCTTTGTGAATAGAGTTAAAATAAATCACGATATTGAGGCACTGTAGTATGCCGCAAGGGATAGACAGATTTGCGACCGCGCACGTGTCTGGCGAAGCGTCCACCCTGGAAGGCGGTTCGCTTGCCTCCTTGATCAGTTTTTATTATTTGGTGTTATTTAATAGCTTATGCACTACAAATATACAAATTTTCATGCTAGTAAATGTTCCCGTTTTTTAACCGACGAAATGCATAAAAGACCTTGGCGTTATACTAGATTCCAAAATGACATTTACCCATCATTATGAACACATAGTACAAAAAGCTTACAAAATGATGGGATTTCTAATCAGGGCTACAAAGCCGTTTAAGCAAGAGGAGTCAATTAAAATCTTATATTACGCTTATGTTAGGAGTGTCCTAGAATTTGCATCGCAAATATGGTCCCCTTGTTACACAACACACATAAAGAGAATTGAAGCAATTCAGCGTAAATTTGAATACCTTCTTCAGAGACGTAACCTTGAAGCCGCTGATGGCGGCTCTAATACTGACACCCCTGTGACCCTTGAAAAACGTAGAATTATTGCGGACATTATATTTATGTACAACGTGTTGAATAACGTCATAGATAGTCCACAGCTGATCGCTCGGGTAGGACTGTGCACACCTGCAGTTCGCACTCGTCATACCCGTTTATTCTATGAACCGTCTGTGCAAACCAACTACGCACAGAATTCTATTGTAATCAGATGCGTACATGAGCTCAACCTTTACTGCAAAGATCTTGACATATTCAATACCAAAAAGGATGCATTTCGTAGGAAATTGATGGACGTAGTTTATGGTTCAAAAAAAAAATAAAATAAAATATTAAGTTACCATATATCTCTTGATTTGACAAAATGGCTTATTTATCAATGTTCTATTAAAAGACATACACACACACATTTACACCAACACACTATTCCACACACTGACACAAGTATGTTTATATATATATATTTGCAACCTATTTAGTTTGTTCTTTTTTAAATTTTGGTTTCATTGTGTAGAAATTTTATAACTTTCTTACCATTTTGTACCAATTGTAATTTTAATAAGTGAAGATCTGTGAGATTTTTTCCTGAAATAAATAAATTAAATTAAAAAAAAATAACGGAGGAGGTTCTCAAGTCGACGTATTTTTTTTTTATGTATGACCACTCATAACTTTATACAGAATAGTCCAATTTTGATAATTCTTTTTTTATTGGAAAGGGTATACCCCGACGTTGGTCTCATATAAATTTGGAAAAAAAATTCCAACCCTAAGGGTAGGAAAACAGTGGATGATTGATTGTTCACTAACTGATTTTAATGTATGACCACGCATAACTTTTTACAGAGTATTCCGATTAACTTTAAGGGTAGGAAAATAAAATTTATAGTCACAAAAAATTGTAAAATAAAAACTTTTTAACAAAAAAATTAAACCGCCGAAAAAACTGAAAAGCAAGAAATAATAAAACTTTTTTATTTAACCTTAATAACAAAGTTCTTAAACTTAATGTATGTATACCCGAGTAATTTTGAGTCAGCGCCGCCGCCGTGCATCATGCTTTACGTAATTAATTAATTTGCTTGTTTGGCGCCGACTCAAAATAAAGTTTTATTATTTCTTGCTTTTCAGTTTTTTCGGCGGTTTAATTTTTTTGTTAAAAAGTTTTTTACGCTAGAGCTAAAACAAAAAATCGAGCAAAAATCGCCTAAAAACCCATTTGTAGTAGGGAAGCCTCCCTTAATTTTTTATTTTTAGTATTTGTTGTTATAGCAGCAACAGAAATACATAATCTGTGAAAATTTAAACGTTCTAACTATTACTGTTCATGAGATACAGCCCAAACAAAATATTGTAAAAAAATGCTGACTTTGGTGGCATTTTATTCCTGTAAGCCCTTAATAAAAATTATAAAAAAAAAATCTTTAAAAAAGTAGTCTGCTCAAGAAGTATTTGTTACAATGGTTACAATTCTTTTTCATTTGAGTAACATCCCGCTATGAATTTCTCTAGAGAAAATAACTGACGATAGATGGCGCCACAAGGTTTCTGAAACGCGATAACGTTGTGACTTTTGGAAATCATAAGATCAGTGAATGTTTAATCATGGACGTTTAAAACGAATATGAACTAAGTAATTTTTGAAAACCTCTCCTAATAATTCTATTTATTAGGTAATGAGGTTTATTAGTATTAATAAATATTTAATGAATAAGTAATGCATGCAAAATGAATGTAACATTCCCATTTTCTCAATTATTCCCCTTACAATAAAATACAATAATGTTTACTACTCATCTCATCTACCTTAGGCGAGAAGATTGTCGACAGAGTAAAAAAAAAGTACGATGATCCTTCTAAGGGATGATTCTACATCACTAATAGATTGTATAACGGTAGTTTTTACAACAAGTGCATAAAACATGAGTTTTTATATAAGGCTTACCCGTGGCTGGCTAGGCATAGGCTACCTCCGTTCCACTTGCGCCCCCATCAGTAAAAAAAAAAAAATTACTCGCTAAATACTAAACTTATCAAAATCCGGAGAAGTAAAGGTACAGTCAAGAGCACATCAAGCTTGACACATTGGACTTTGTACCGTTCTTATTTCAATAGGCGTAGGAACTAAAATGAAACTACTAGTGTCAAGCTTGACCCGCTCTTTACTGGACATTTGTTTATTTAGGAACTATTTACTCTATAAAATAAAGTTCACTGTAGTTACAGATATAAAAACTGCTAAAAGTGGCCATTTTTCACACTTTTTGTATCTGTAGCTACAGTGTATTATATTTTTCAGAATTAATAGGTTCTTAATAAACTAGGATACCTTTACTTCAATCTGTCTTTCTGGATTTTTGATAAGTTTTGTATTTAGTGAGCAATATTTTTTTAACTGATGGGGGCGCTAGTGTACGGGAGGCAGCCTCTTAAGCCGCGGATAGTGTTTTATGGTCGAATGAAAAATTATTTGTAACAAAATACTTCTTGAGCTAAAACTACTTTTTTAAAGAAATAATATTTTTCTCACTTGCTAGAAAAGTTGTAGTTGTAATTTCTTCTTCAGTCATACATTAAAACTCTTAAGAAATAACCTCTCATTTCGATATACAGCGTGAACAGAAAGGAGTGAAAATACTGAAGGGTGTGAATCTGCCCATGAAACTGAACAACTTTTCCCAAGGAACAGATCGAAATAAGAAAAACTAAATTTGACCTTCCAAACAAAATGCGCTATCAGCTGATGCAGTTTCTATGAGAGGTCACAAATTTATTTTGGTCTATGACCTATGTTTCTTAGGAAAAATTTATCAGTGTCATGGGTAACTTCACATCCTTAAGTGTTATCACACCTTTCCGTTTATACACGCTGTATACTTACAATATATTTATATTCGGAGTTTTTAATCCTAAAAAAAATTAAAAGATATTGGGTCAACATTAGTAACAAAAATATTACAAACAAAAATATACTTTACGTTTTATTTCCTCGCAATCAAAGTTAAAAGCAGAGTTTATAACTCGACCATTAAACACTTTTTATCCGCGGCTTAATTATTCGCACTTCCTAGGCCTACGGGCTGTGCGAATACGTAAGCCTTATATAAAAAGTCATGTTTTATGCACTTGTTGTAAAAGCAACTATTATAGTGATGTAGAATCATCCCTTAGAAGGATCATCGTACTTTTTACACCCTATATAAAAATTAAAAAATCTATCGCGTTTTAGTCGACAATCTTCTCGCCGTAGGAAGATGAGTAGTATAGTAAACATTATTGTAAGGGGAATAATTGGGATTGTTATGTTACAGTTACATTAATTTTGCATGCATTACTCATTCATTAATTAATTAACCTCATTGCCTAATTATTAGAAGAGGTTTTCGAAAATTTACTTAGTTACATCTCCCTCTAAACATCTAAGATTTAACATTCACTGATCTTATGATTTCCAAAAGTCACAACGTTATCGCGTTTCAGAAACCTGGTGGCTCCATCTGTCGTCAGTTATTTTCTCTCGAGAAATTCGAAGCGGGATGTTAACAAATACTTCTTGAGCTAAGACTACTTTTTTAAAGATTTTTTTTTTTATAATTTTTATTAAGGGCTTTTAGGAATAACGTGCCACCAGTCAGCATTTTTTACAAAATTTTGTTTGGGCTGTATCGTGGGCACAATAGAGAGTTGACATTTTATGGGGAATCATCAGTCCAGCGTACTTGTATATATAGAGGTCAGTGGCTGTATCTCATGAACAGTAATAGTTAGAACGTTGAAATTTTCACAGATTATGTATTTCTGTTGATGCTATAACAACAAATACTAACATACATACATACATAACATCACGCCTCTTTCCCATCGGGGTAGGCAGAGACCACAGTCCTCCACCTGCTACGATCTTGACATACTTCCCTTGCTTCCTGTACTTTCATCAATCCTTTCATACATGCTCGTCGGTTTAGGGTACTTTTAACCTGGCCTTCAGAACGTACTTAATTTGGTCCTGGTACGTTCGCCCAGGCCTTCCCCTTCCAACGTTTCCATTCAAATACTAAAAATAAAAAATTAGGGGAGGCTTCCCTAAAACGGGTTTTCAGGCGATTTTTGCTCGATTTTTTGTTTTTACTAGCATGAAAATTTGAATATTTGTAGTGCGTAAGCTATTTAATAAAAATAAAAACCGATCAAGTGCGAGTCGGACACAAAAAATCTATCACAATAAGTTAGGTACTGAAATTTCAACTAATTTCAATTATTTTTTTATTATGAGGTGGTACGGAACCCTCCGGGTGCGAGTCCGACTCTTTTGGCCCGTTTTTTTTATAGCCTGTATAAAATCTATCGCGTTTTTGTACTTTGTCGACATTCTTCTCGCCGTAGTAGATGAGTATATAGTAAACATTATTGCACGGCACGGGGATGATGTTACATCCATTATGAATCCTACTATAATCTTTTTCTTATATATAAACACAAAAGTTTGTTAACATGTATGCATGGATGTATGTTTGTTACTCTTTCACGTAAAAACTACTGAATGGATTTTAATGAAACTTTATTCGTCTTAAGGCAGGCCTGAATAACACATAGGCAATAAACAGTGACGGATTAACCCTTAATCAAATTAAGCAATTGCCTAGGGCATCACGTGTGGGGGGGCACCAGAAGAAGCACAAAGAAATCCGGCCTTAGGGCATCACGTCTCACTCTCACGTCACCAAAAACCACACCAAAAAATGTTTCTAGGATAGGACTTATTTGAAAACTCGCCCGTTTAAGTTGACATAGAGTCCCACCTAGAGTCAAAACCCCGCTCCCGCTTGCCCACTCACTCGCTACCCGTTAGTATAGTGTCATGTAAGTATTACAAGACCCAGAAGTTACTCTAAGAGACTTACGCTAATCTCTACAAATCACTCGTGGATTTTTTTGAAAAATTGCTTTGCGACTAAGATTCTTTAGAAGCCCGCGCAAAAAAAAAAGCTACCAGATATGGAATACAAAGACACCCGTCAAAGACGGTGAAAGAAAATGCCCAATGATGGTTCAGCTCCTGAAGTAAGTTTCAGCCCAAGAGAACAATTCAAAATAACATGTTATTTTTTTTTATGTTACAAGTGAGCAAACGAGCAGATGGCCACCTGATGGTAAGTGGTCACCAACGCCCATAGCACCCACTGTCTTATTAATGGCATATTTTGACACTAATAAGACAGCAAAGCGCGTTGTTCACTTTGAGAAGATGATAATGTCTCATGTGCCGGTAATTTCGCTGGCTCCCTTGCCCTTCAAACCAAAACACAGCAGTGCAAACACTGCTGCTTCACTGAGAAAAAAGCAAGGGGTGGTACTTCCCCAGACGGACTTTCCACAAAAGCCCTACCACTTTCAAATATAGCATCATTGATAAATTAAATGCAGAGATGCGAAAAAGAGGAGAGATATACAAAGAAACAGGACAAATTCTCATTCTTGAATAAAATACCCGATGCCGATAAAATTATGTGTCCCGATCAAACTGCAGAATACTGTCAGCACCAAAGAAGCAAGGAGGTTTTTGTTCTGAGGTCAGCACAGTACAAATCTAGTAAACACACAATAATATCCAGAAGACCTTAACACCGAATTAATAACAGAAATTCAACAGTTTCATTCATATGTCATAACTGGGTCTGGAACTTATTTTACTTATGAGTTATAAGTAAAATAAGTTCCAGACCCAGTTATGACAAATGAGTTATGACTTATGAGTAATAAGTAAAATAAGTTCCAGACCCAATGATTCGGCTCGCACAAGTTTACATCAAATTCACGTACTATTGTATAAAATAATACTTGATGATAAAATCGAATCAGCTTTCCCTAATGTGGAGACCATAGAATGTGGAGACCGCCCTGCGTATATTTTTATCGCTTATGATTACAAATTGTTCAGCGGAACGATGGCGGAACGTTATTTTTCAAAATTAAAAATAAAAAAAATATAAAAAAGGCAAAGATAATACAAGAAATGCTCGATAATTTATCGATATTATACGAGAGTCCGATATGTTAAAAACGTTAGACGTTAAAACTATCTTGCGTGAATTCAATGCCCCGAAAAGCCGCAAGTCACATTTCAATAAATAAATAAATAATGCTTTGGTTTTTATTGTTGTCGCACCTACTCCACTTCTAAGGTATGTTACATGTCATCATCTTATTTTACACAAATCTATTTTTTTTCGGCGGTAAAGGTTAAAAGACCGATTCTAGTTAACATACGGATAGGGGGGCCCACAGGCGTGGATTGCTTAGGGCATCAAGTAATCTTAATCCGTCACTGGCAACAAATTATAAACCTGCGCAGACGAAGTCGCGGGCACCAGCTAGTTAATTAGAAATAAACTATTAGTAGTAGAAGAGGTTTTCGAAGCGGATCGTTGTATGAAGACCCCTCTGCATTAAATCCTCAGTCGATGAAACTTTGCTGGGGTATTACACTACATGCTTAGAGCAACGCGTCAAACCGCGCTAGCCCGTTTTTGCGCGCGAAAATCGTGTTACTCTATGACTAAATGAGACAAACCTATAAAAAAAAATCGGTACATTTAATTTTTCCATACAAAAAATGTATAAAAAGAATTTTTTTTTGATATTTTGAATTTACATTTAATTCATCATCCTGTCAAATAAAATCAACTGCTTCGTTGCCTACACTAATAAGCGCACACCGAATACTCGTCAGGCTCCCCATCACCTAGCTGTTTAGCTACATTTACACGATGCAAACTGAACACTAGCTGCGCTCTTGTTCAGCTAGTGCTCTGCAGATTGGACAATGTAATGCGCGCTTAGTTAGATGATCCAATACCTAGATTATAAAATTAAACAACTAAATAACTTTGTTAATAAATACCTATTTATTTACTGTTTTAATAAATGGTACGGTAAATTGGAATTTGTTGAACTAAATCAGTCTTTAGCTGTACACCAAACAAAAGTTTTGCATACAATAAACGAAAATCCTAGGCGGTACTTATAAGCTTAGTCTACTTCTTCCATTCTTGATGCATCATCGGTGTCTCCTTCCAATGGTGGGACGTCTCCAGCACTGGCCTCTTCCATCTGGATTGGTTCATCTTCATCAATGCCAAGACCTAGCTTGATCATTCGGTAGATACGAGAAGCATGGACTTGAGGCTCGTCCAGAGTGAAACCAGAAGATAGAAGAGCGGTTTCATAGAGAAGGATCACCAGGTCTTTGACAGCTTTGTCATTCTTGTCAGCATCAGCCTTCTGTCTCAAGGTATCGATGATGGAATGGTCAGGGTTGATCTCAAGGTGTTTCTTAGCAGACATGTAGCCCATGGTTGATGTGTCTCGTAGAGCCTGGGCTTTCATTATTCGCTCCATGTTTGCTGACCAACCGTATTGAGCTGTGACGATGCAGCAGGGAGATTCGACTAATCGGTTGGATACTACAACTTTTTCTACTTTGTTGTCTAAGATGTTCTTCATGACTTTGCAAAGGCCTTCGAACTTGGCTTTGTCTTCTTCACGTTTCTTCTTTTCCTCTTCATCTTCAGGAAGTTCCAGACCTTCCTTGGTGACAGAGACCAGGGACTTGCCATCATATTCTCTCATTTGTTGGACTACATATTCATCAATTGGTTCAGTCATGTAGATTACTTCGTAGCCTCGTTTCTTGACTCGTTCAACGAAGGACGAGTTTGCTACTTGATCTTTGTTTTCACCGGTGATATAGTAAATGTGTTTCTGGTTCTCCTTCATTCGCGAGACATATTCCTTTAACGAGCAAGCCTCATCACCAGATGCAGAGGTATGGAAGCGGAGTAAGTCAGCCAGTTTTGATCGGTTTTGCGTGTCTTCGTGGATACCAAGTTTCAAGTTCTTGCTGAATTGTTCATAGAATTTCTTGTAATTTTCTTTGTCTTCAGCTAATTCTTCAAAGAGCTCTAAGCATTTCTTAACTAGATTCTTTCTGATGACTTTGAGTATTTTGTTCTGTTGGAGCATTTCTCGGGAAATATTCAGTGGCAAGTCCTCGGAGTCTACTACTCCCTTGATGAAGTTCAAGTACTCTGGGATAAGATCCTCACAGTTGTCCATGATGAAGACCCTTCGTACATACAGTTTGATGTTATTCTTGCGTTTTTTGTTCTCAAATAGATCGAAGGGTGCTCTGCGAGGGACAAACAAGAGGGCACGAAATTCAAGCTGGCCTTCAACGGAGAAGTGTTTTACAGCGAGATGGTCTTCCCAATCATTTGTCAAGCTCTTGTAGAAGTCTCCATACTCTTCCTGAGTAATGTCATCAGCGTTACGAGTCCAGATCGGCTTGGTCTTGTTCAATTCTTCATCTTCTTGGTATTTTTCTTTTATTGTCTTCTTTTTCTTCTTCTTTTCCTTGCTATCTTCATCCTCATCCTCTCCTACATCTTCTATTTTAGGCTTCTCTTCATCCTTAGGTTCATCTTCCTTCTTTTCCTCCTCGGCTTCATCATCAGACAATTCCTTCTCGCGTTCTTTCTCAACAACCAATTTAATGGGATATCCGATGAATTGGGAATGTTTCTTAACAATTTCCTTGATTTTGTGTTCTTCAAGGTATTCAGCTAGGTCTTCCTTGATGTGTAGTACAATCTTAGTACCACGTCCCAAAGGTTCTCCATGGTCTGCTCTGATGGTGAAAGAACCACCAGCTGAAGACTCCCACATATACTGTTCGTCATCGTTGTGCTTAGATGTTACCGTGACGCGGTCAGCAACCAGGTAGCAAGAGTAGAATCCCACACCGAACTGACCAATCATACTAATGTCTGCACCTGCCTGAAGAGCCTCCATGAAAGCTTTAGTCCCAGACTTCGCGATAGTACCCAAGTTGTTAACTAAATCGGCCTTAGTCATACCAATACCGGTGTCAATGATGGTTAGGGTACCTTCGCTCTTATTGGGAATAATCTTGATGTACAGCTCCTTACCGCTATCCAGTTTTGACGGATCGGTGAGAGATTCATAGCGGATCTTGTCCAAAGCATCTGAAGAGTTGGAGATTAATTCACGAAGGAAGATTTCTTTGTTTGAGTAGAATGTGTTGATGATCAATGACATAAGCTGAGCGATCTCAGCCTGGAACGCGAAGGTTTCCACCTCGCCAGATGTCTGCATTTCCTCTGGCATTCTGATAGTTTTTGTCTAGTCTTTCTTCACAAATTCACACAATATCACAGGTAAAAATCTCGCTTGGAACACTTGTAGTAATACCGCAGTTATTCGCTTTGTTTTTTCTGATTATCTGACGCTGGCGCGATGTTTCAAACCGTTTATATAGACTGCGAGTACAAGCGACATCTATCTACCAGTAGAAATTTCTAGAAATTGGCTCATAGTTTGCCAGTTATCCTAAACCTTTGGCTCGGATTTTAGGCCATCATTCATTGCATGTTTCTAGAGATTTCCTTTCTTGTAAACTCTTGGAAAGTAAGCAAAATTAACGTAATATTTCACAACAATTAAATGTATTACAATACAAGTACGTAGGAAATTGTGTAATATTAAGTACAGTTGATGAAATATCATTATTGAGACAAAAAATTCAAATTCACCCTGATAAATAATTAAAAAGTAAAAGTAAAAATAATATACAAAATTTTCATTGAAAATTATTAAAAATACAATACTTTATATTAAACCAATATCAGTTTTCACTTAATTGAAAAGAAAAATTAGTGATTTTGAATTTTTTGAGTGATATTTTATCACCTGGGCTCCAATTCTTGAATATCGCCGGGTGATAAAATTATTATTATTCTGATAATTCAAAATTAGGTATACAAGTTTTCCTTTCAAATGTGAACAATGATATTCGTTACGTATGTGTTATTTTCTTGTACTATTTTAACTTTTGAGAGCTTTTCTGACTTTTAATTTTTTTGATGTCCAAATATCTCTTGAAAATAACTCGGTGATATTCAAGAATTGAGCTCCAGTGTGTGCATTGCACTAATACATGTGAATAGAGGATTGAAGTTAAAATCCGCTGTGGATAATTTGGCGTACCTATACAAAATTTCAGATTGTTTTTCTTTGATTTGCGTATACCTACGCATTCCAAAACTTGAAAGAATCCTTTAAAAAGCTATTGTTTGATAGAGAATCCTTAGTGTTGAAAATCACTTTTAGGAGTATTACTTTGATATATTTACGACTTTAACTTGTGTTGTGAACTTTTGAGCCTAATGAACTATAGAAATAAATTTTACCTGGATAAACTATCAATAGGTTAGGTAATCATAAATTTTTGAAAACTAACAATCATACATTACCTATCTCACATTGAAAGAATATCATTCTTACTTTAAAAAGAAAGAAAAATCAGACGTTTTATTTATTCAGTGATATCCAGGAATTGGACTCCGGACACAACTCAATTAGGTACTTTTTCAATTTATCCTTCACCTATCAATATTTTACATACCAAAAAACAATATTAAAATTGACGTACAATACTTTGAATAGGGACCTCAAGAATATTGTTATAATTTTATACCCCAAATTTGTTTTATTAAATGAACATCCTAAAACAGGTTGAGGATCACTAAACTTTCTTAAAAGTTCTCCTGCTCGATAAAAGATGTCGCTAGCATCGAAACTAACAAAAATTCTTGATTGTTCTCGAACTTTCGAAAAAGTTCTAAAAAAGAGGCTGAAAATATAAATTATTGTATGAAAATATAAATTATTGTATGAAAATTTAAACAGAAAGTAAAGGAGTTGATCCATAGTTTTAACTTAAAACGACTTACTGCTTTTTATGACAAAGTTTATGTCAGAAAAACACTTTTGCAGCAATAAACAAGGTTGTTTCTGGAAAATTCACTCTATTTCCGCCTATTAGTTTGGCTTTCGACCGCTTATAGCGCTGGGGGCATCCGTCAAGGTGGAAAAGCGTTTCCGGTAGGCGGTCTATTGATTTTGTGTTGGAACGAATTTACTAGAAATTACGCGAATGGAACTGGTATGGGATGATATGCAGTTTTTAAGAAAAGCAGAATATGTTTAATTATTATTGGCCTATTATTATTTTTACTCATCATTTCTATTTAAAGTTCATTTTGGAAGCATTTTGTTTTTATTTCGTTAGGAAATTTCACGAAATGAAAATTAATTTTCCTAGTACAAAATAAACTTTGACTAAACCTAACTAACTTTAAAGTTGGTAGATGGTATCTACTGTAATTGAAGAAAATGAATTTAATTAATTAGGCACCTGTAACAGGCCTTTGCACAAATACCTATTGTTTAAAAACTATAGCTCTGTTGAATACTTAGAGACATCTTATAGATCACTTTCTTTTTTGAATGGAAGAAAAGTGAAAAAATAGATCAAGGAAAATCAGCTTCTTAACTCTTATTGGTAAATCTATAGCTGTTACGTTCTTTGTCAACAACGCAGAAGTACGCCAGCAGTAGATGTAAAGAACCTTTAACTTTAAATATATTTTGTGCATTCTGCTCTTAATAAAACTGTTAAAAGGTAAATCTTGTTGCATAAAAATTGACAATCAAACACTACCTACTTTATATTTAACGAATATCATTCTTCATGCCGACAAACTTTAAAAAAGTTTGGCATAATGTAATTATGTATATGTAATTGCTAAAATATCAAATAAAACTATTTTTCATTTTCATTTCATTTCACTTTTGGGACTCAATTCTTGAAAATCACCGGGTGATAAAATATCACTTTTGAAACTTTAAAAATTCACATTTGTCCTGATAAACTGTTGAAAGGTAAATCAGAATACATAAATATTACCAAACAAGGACTACTTTATATTTTACGAATATCAATCTTCACTTTTGAAATGAAAAATCTGACATTTTGAATTTTTTGAGTGATATTTTATCACCCGGTGATTTTCAAGAATTGAGTCCCTGGAAAGATAATCATCACTGATTTTGAATTGTTTGTGTAATATTTTGCCATCCGGTGATGTTCAAAAATTGGCTCCGATTAGATTTTTTAAATTGTTTTCCGGAACCACAGATTAAATAATAGTAAACTAACGTTTCCGGAACATCATTTTCACACTGAGCTTCTATATTCTCATATACAATGTGAACTAATTTTGTATGGGAAGTCGAAAAATTTTAGAAGTAAAAATTTCTTTCTTCGGGAATGTTGCTCGTTTTCATGAGTAGAATCACTGGGCTTAGGGAGCGAAACTAATGAAAATTCACGATGTATAGCCATGACACACCCATGACACACCCATGACACACCCATGACACACCCATGATGAGCCCATGATCTACCTACCTATTTGAAGAATCTTTTTTCTCAACTTTATTTCATACTACAGTCAAATGCACGTAGTACATTATAGCGTTTTTAAAGCTATAGCTCCTTTAAAATTATTCCGTACATATTCTTCGTCAATAAAACAGAGTTGGCATTATATTTACAGGGGCTTTAACTTTAAAGAAGCTCTGTGTAACTGGCTTCTTACGTCGTAATTTCTGAGGCAGTTGTGGACAAAACTTATCAAATTAAATTACGCCAAGTAACGCCATCTATTGTTGAAGGCAGTTACTATGAAACTAGGTCCGTTGACCTATGTTTTTTAGGATTTCGTTTGTAAGAATAGGAAAGCCATGTGCTCATGCTACCATCCTAGCTCCCAAGGTGGGCAACGGCGGTTGTGGCTTTCTTAATTTCAACGGATAAACTGAATAAATATTTTCTCCCTTTCTTCACGTATTTTGTTAAATAATACAAAGTTAATTTTAGTTAATGTAAAATAAATGAAAATGTTTCGAACACGAATAACGCAGTTCATCATACATAACATCCCATGAAATGTCCACTACAGGACAGGGAGCTCCCTCCAGAATACTAGCTTTTGCTGTAAAAATGTGGAGAGGAAGTAACATAGTCACCTTGCTTGTCAGTCAGAGTTACGGCTGGCACCATGGACCGTGGTTGTAGGAGACCGCAGTAAGTAAGATGGTATGATACGCAGGAGGATGCTGCTGCCCATCCAGCCTATCCTGCAGTTTATAACCCTGCGGGCACCACACGGGATAAACGCAGTTAACATTTCTTTTTTACTTTCATAAAATATCGATTCTCTTATGGCAGAATGGAACATAGTCAAAAAAACCGGTCAAGTGCGAGTCGGACTCGCGCGCCGAGGGTTCCGATATACCTATAGTATTTTTGGAAGCAATAAAGTCCATTTTCAGGACCGCAAAACTAAATTTGTTTGTAAAGGTTTTTTGCAGATTTCTGAAAAACTGTGCAACTTAGAAAGATCGTTTTATTTTTGCTGTAAAGTTTATACAAACTTCTGTCAACTGTAATTAATTCAGATTTTTCCTTACTCAAACTTCGGAGATAAGGGGGGGGAATGGTATTTTTCTTGACATTTTTCATCATAACTTTAAAACTAAGAAATTTAAAAAAATACAAAAATATATTTTAAAATGTACAAGTAAAGCCCTTTCATATGATACCCCACTCGACCTAGTAGCGACAATTTGAAATTTGGCCCCCCCCTATTTTGGCCCCCTTTATATTAATAATCATAGTTTTTTCAAAATTTTTTCTTGTGCAATTAAGTTGGGCAACTATATTCTAAAACTATTCCAAATTTCAGGTTGATAGCATAAGTGGTTGCTGAGATATAGAGGTGTGACAGACAGACGGACAGACAGACAGACAGACAGACAGAGCGGCACCATAAGGGTTCCTTTTTTTACCATTTTGGTATCGGAACCCTAAAAATATCAGCAATCCGCTAGGTGTTTGATAAGGGTATGAAGTTTAACTGGCTTGTGAAGTTATAATAAATTTTTGTTTACCGTTTTTGCAGCAAATTGAAACAAGACCCGATGTGTTAGATTAGAAAATAATGAATAATCAATATGTACAGGTTAGAATTATAGAAAATAATTTTAGTACTTTTTTGGAATAGAACATCAAGTAAGTATTTTATTTTACTTACATTTCGACATAAAAAACATTTGGCTGGATTTTCATATTTCCAAAATACAAATATAAAAATATACGGAACCTCAACGTCACACAATAATAATCATGCTTTCTTAATAGTTCACGGCTCTTAGTACAGATGGCGTTTTACCAAATTACAGGCATTGGTTCTTGTCCAAGTCGCTTAAAGTGCCGCTACTCGCTGCAAGATGTCGCTGCAAAAAAAGTTCTCGACATTTCCGCTTCTTTCGAGATTCCGTTTGTTGATATAAAAGCGAGTGCTGCCGCGAATGTTCACAAGTTTTGTAATACAAGCGAACGTGTGCGTTTGATCGAACTTCGACGCGTCTTTGCGACTTTTCCAAGCGATTTTCCCGCGCATTTTCTTCACTCAGAAGTTTCCATTTTTGTAGAAGAATGGCACTGCTACCCTATTTGGTCGGCGACGAGCTTCGCCCTAGAAGAATTCGCGATCAACTTTTTGGCCTAGATTTATCGCCCGACGACTTCTTGACAGATATCTTCGACCGGCCAAGACTGGAAATCCGCCACTACATGCGCCCTTGGAAAAACCTTTCCGCCATTGCAAAAGACGTCGGTTCTACCATTAAAAGTGACAAGGATAAATTCCAAGTGAATTTGGACGTGCAACATTTCTCTCCGGAAGAAATATCAGTGAAAACAGCCGACGGTTACGTTATAATTGAAGGTAAACATGAGGAAAAGAAAGACGAACATGGATACATTTCAAGACAGTTCAAAAGGCGGTACGCTTTGCCGGAAGAATGCAATGCAGAGTCCGTCGAGTCAAAATTATCGTCTGACGGTGTACTAACAGTAACAGCTCCAAAAATATCATCGGGTCAGGATGAGCGAGTAATTCCTATAACCCACACTGGGCCAGTGAGGAGGAAGGCTGTTGAAGATTCACGGGAAGTGAACGGCGAAGCGGAACCGGAAGAGAAGTCACCGCAAAAGAAACGTAGACGATGAAGCATCTTATTAAAAAACTAAGTATTATTTTAGCATTTAAGCGCGCTAAGTTCTGATTGGTCAAAGGAGTGTGAGATCGACCAATGGAGAACGTTTCCTATTTTAATTTTTAGTAAGTACCTAATTAATTCTGTGAATTACCTGATTCCATTTGTTAAGACTGATTTTGTATGTGAACTTATCAATAAAAGTACAAGTTTAATAAGGATTTTGTCGTTTTATTGAAATTCTTTAGTAAAAAATCAGCCTATACCGGCAGTTTCACAAAGCTGCCTTCAATAGAGAGAACTGTAATTTCCACCTTTTTGTGGATACAACCATACCAGTTGTCAGTCGGCCTAGATCCAAAAGACAGTCCTAGGCTTTGTGCAGCTGGCGGTAGGGGTTTTCTGTAGCAGTTTTAAAAAACCGGCCAAGTGCGATTCGGACTCGCACACCGAGGGTTCGCAACCACTAAGATATTATTAATAACGTCTTAGTTATACGCAGAATTGTGTTAATGCGCGAGTCCGCCACGCACTTGACTAGTTTTTATTATTTGTTGTTGTTCTGTAAGCTTATGCACTAATAAACATACCAATTTTCACCAAAATTGTAAGTGTTCCCGTTTTTACGATAGAGATATAACAAAAATCGCATAAAAACACGTTTTTATTTTTAACCTCCTTATTTTTAACCGACTTCAAAAAAGGAGGAGGTTCTCTATTCGATCGTATTTTTTTTTTTTTTTGCATTTGTTGTAGCGGCAACAGAAATAATAATCTGAGAAAATTTCAACTGTCATGGAACTGGTAGAAAAACGAAAATTTAAAATGTTTACCTCCCATACAAAATGCACTATTAGGCAATCAGATGATGCACAAGCAATTTCTATGGGACGTTGAATTTTCTATTTCGACCTAGGTACGTACGGCAGCAAGCGCTTAGAAACAAAACCAGTATAAGCTGAACCAGCGCTACGCTACAAACCCCCGAAACCAGAGACCCGCTCACGGTCAAAGAGTTTCCACCGGCGAGCGGCCGTGTGTACTTGCTAGTCACTGGATTTTATAAGAAAAACATCTTTGTTGCATCATCATGATCATAGAGGTCATTGAACCCTACACGCGAACACGAACTTCTTGAGCTAATAAAAAAAAACCGGCCAAGTGCGAATCGGACTCGCGCACAGAGGGTTCCGTACCACCACATAATCATAATTGTATTAGTTGAAATTTCAGTAAGTTAATGTGCTAGATTTTTTGAGTCCGACACGCGCTTGACAAAATTTTATTATTTGTTAGCTATAGCTTATGCACTATAAACATATCAATTTTCAAGTTTGTAAGTGTTCCCGTTTATAAAATAGAACTAAAACAAAAATCGCCTCAACGACCATTCAACTTGACCCCTCTCTTATATGAATGTTCTTGAAGCGGGAGCTCACCACAATTGGTTAATATTAGTTGTGAGAAAAGTTGTAATATTTAATGATTTCAGACTTTTCCCATTATTTGTACTGTGAGACCTAGCTTCTTGCCATTTGCCAATTTTCATAATATTAGGTCAACGGGAAGTACCCTGTAGGTTTTGGTTTTTTGCATAAATGTATGGAGATGAGGACATAAAATGCCATATCTTTTGATTGCGTCGTTGTAAAAAATTTAAATTTTCAGATCTTGTGTGGTTCATGGATCCTAATATGTGGTATTAATTTCAACCTGATACCTTCACGTGAGATAAAGGGTCTTGACAGACAGACAGACAGACGGACAACAAAGTGATCCTATAAGGGTTCCGTTTTTTCTTTTGAGGTACGGAACCCAAAAAAACCGGCTAAGTGCTAGTCGGACTCGCGCCCTAAGGGTTCCGTACCTATCTACCATATGATATACTAAAGGCTTTTGCTCTTTGATTTTAAAAACTCTGCGACCATTCAACTTGACCCCTCTTTTATTTATAGAAAAGTTCTTGAAACGGGAGCTCACCTTAATTGGTTACTATTAGTTGTGAGAAAAATTGAAATATTTAATGATTTTAGACTTTTCCCTTTATTTGTACTGTGAGACCTAGCTTCTTGCCAAATTTCATAATTTTAGGTCTACGGGAAGTACCCTGTAGGTTTTGCTTTTTTGCATAAATGTATAGAGATGAGGACATAAAAAGCCATATCTTTTGATTGCGTCGTTGTAAAAAATTGAAATTTTCAGATCTTATGTGGTTTATGGACTTTAATATTCGTTATCAATTTCAACCTGATACCTATTCTCGTTCGTGAGAAAAAGGGTCTTGACAGTCAGACAGACAGACGGACAACAAAGTGATCCTATAAGGGTTCCGTTTTTTTATTTTGAGGTACGGAACCCTAAAAATACAAAATATTTTATTGCTTATAAAACAAACTTTTTACAATAAGTCGCTGGAACCTCCTTTTAAGTAAAGCATTGCCTGTGACCGGAGGCTCCAGATACAATAATCTTTATCTTTACCTATGAAATTGCCGATATTTTCTTACAGATTAATGAGATCATCATTCCTATAATTCTAATGCTATTTTTTTCATTTGTCTTATATGAAAATTGACTTCAAGGTTATCAATTTACGCATAAAATAAAGTTTTTATTTTTCGTTTGATATATAAAATTAAAGGTTCGAAAATTGTTCGTCTTAAATGTCGTCCGATTTCATCATTAGATTTGTTATATTTTTTAACAGATAATTTTTTTCGAAAATTAAATTTAAGGTTCTGTTAGCTTAATGTCTTCCCAATAATGCAAAAAAAATTAAAAAATTTGGATTTATAATTCCTAAGAAAAATGCGAAAATGTTAGTACTGAAAATTGAGTTTACGTAAAATTCGTCATACAAAACGGCAATTTCACAGGTAAAGACCTATTATATTTTTATTAAAAATAAAACTATATTTTTTATACAATCTATCCATCATGATTCATGACATCCCTTGAAACGTCCACATAAGACAGGGGACTCCCTCCAAAATTCCAGCTTTTGCTGAAACAATGTGGAGGGGAAGTACCATAGTCACCACGCTTTTTAGTGTTACGGCTGGCACCATGGACCGCGGTTGTTAGTGAACGCAGAATATAAGATGATACGATACACAGAAGGATTCTGCTGCCCATCCTCTGGTTCATCAACCCTTAGTTAGTCGCCTATTATGACACCCACGGGTACAGATGGGTCGGTACCATTGTTTACCGGCACCGCACGGGGCACACAATACAATCTATTAGTGATTTAAAATCAGGCCTGTAAGGTCCTAATGATGAAATAGTGAACATACTAATTTTAGAATTTTTTTTATGTTACAAGTGAGCAAACGAACAGGTGAAACACCTGATGGTAAGTGGTCACCACCGCCCATAGCACCCACTATCTTATTAGTGACACACTTTGACGCTAATAAGATAGCAAATCGCGTTGGTCACTTTGAGAAATAAGATGGTATGTCTCATGTGCCGGTAATTTCACTGGATCCCTTGCCCTTCAAACCGAAACCCAGCATTGCAAAAAACTGCTGCTTTACGGAAGAAAAAAGTATCTATACCTAACTTGGACCATGAAATTGAACAACTTTCCCCAAGGAACATAGAAACTCCCATAGAAACTGGTTTTCCGTATTTCGACCTAGGGGCCAATTCTTGAAAGTCACCGGGTGATTGTCGAGATTTTTAAAATAAAAAAAAAAAACCGGCCAAGTGCGAGTCAGACTCGCGCACTGAGGGTTCCGTACAACCACATAATCATAATTGTATTAGTTGAAATTTCAGTAGGTAAATGTGCTAGATTTTTTGAGTCCGACACGCGCTTGACTTAATTTTATTATTTGTTGTTATTTTATAGCCTATAAACATACCAATTTTCAAGTTTGTAAGTGTTCCCGTTTTTAAAATAGAACTAAAACAAAAATCGCCTCCGCGACCATCCAACTTGACCCCTCTCTTATACTCGTATCAATGTTCTTGAAACGGTGGCTCACCACAATTGGTTACCATTAGTTGTGAGTAAAGTTGTAATATTTAATGATTTCAGACTTTTCCCATTATTTGTACTGTGAGACCTAGCTTCTTGCCAAATTTCATAATTTTAGGTCAACGGGAAGTACCCTGTAGGTTTTGCTTTTTTGCATAAATGTATGGAGATGAGGACATACATAGCCATATCTTTTGATTGCGTCGTTGTAAAAAAAAAAATTTTCAGATCTTGTGTGGTTCATGGACTTTAACATATGGTATTAATTTCAACCTGATACCTTTACCCGTTCGTGAGATAAAGGGTCTTGACAGACAGACAGACAGACAGACGGACAACAAAGTGATCCTATAAGGGTTCCGTTTTTTTCTTTTGAGGTACGGAACCCTAAAAAGCAACGATAAACTCATAAAACTAAAATTGTTATAATGGTAATTTTAAAACTGAACCTTATTTTATAATTAAGTAACAAAAATTGATCCTTACTTTTGAGGAGTTTAACAGGGCTTATTTTAATTTTGAAAATCTCGAAAATCACCCAGTGACTTTCAAGAATTGGCCCCCTGTTCGTTTGGGAAAGTTGTTCAGTTTTATGGTTTGAGTAACATGTCTAAATTATGTTCACTATTTAAATATGACCCTATACCAATTTATGAAATATCAATCTTCAGTTTTGAAATCAAATTCAGTGATTTCGATATTTTATCACCCGGTGATATTCAAGAATTGAGTCCCAGTAACTTAACGGAACTGTTAAAATTTAATTTTATTCAACGTTATTCTCTTTCTAACGCCCCTTTGTTACGTAATTTCTAGACCTTTCTACACCTTTCCCCATACAAACGTTCCATTAGGGTGGAAATTTCTAGCACAACCATGATTCCATACCTGCTTGTAAATAAAGATTCCCTGTCTCTTTCTTTCCAATCGCAAAACACCACCATCTTTCTCTTTCCTGTGTTTCGTGACGTTTCCATTTCTAGATAGCGTGTACTGTTCTTTAGGGTGGCCATGTGTGGGAATAAATTTACCCCACGGGGAAAAATATTTAGTCACCAAGTTATAGATATTTGTAAAACAATGTTTTGTATTTAAGTAATGAGAATCTGGACGACCAAGCTTTGCTCTGTTTTATCTTAACCATAGCCCAATAACAGATGGTCACTGTAGGGTTCTGAAACACGCTATTTTCAAGTAATGCAAAAAAAATACGGTTAAAACGTATTTTCCCAGACATGAAACCTACCTAGATCGATTTTTTCGTCTCCGGCTTTTTTCAAAAAACCGATTATTCGTCATATGTATGTCGGAGGGTATATAAGGTGTAATTTAATTAGACCCAAATATTGTTAGGGTTATCTCAAGCATCTAAATGAATACCATTGGTGTTATTTTTATTGATTTCTATTCGCTAGTTTTCGAGAAAAATCCCAAAAACAATACCACTAAAATTCGTAAAATGAACACTCTGTAGTGTCACGTGGCACCATCGATACATTCACACTAATAAAAAATATGAATGAAATGCAGTGAGCGGTGCGTAAACCCCGCCCTCTTTTTGTCCAACCGCCAACACACGCATGCGCACGCGCGACCGGCCCGGTGCATCGTGCCGCCGCCGCCGCGTGCGCCCGCCCGCCCGCCAGCTTCAGTTGCTCTACTTACCTTGTGCATTACGCATACGTCTTATGGCCGCGATTGATATTTGGCAAAATGCCTTACGGTTTTACGAACCAAGAATACCAAAACATGGCAATATGTTACCATGAAGTCGGAGAAATAGTGACAAGTGCTGTAAATTTGTACCGATGAATGCACGTTCACTCGTGTAGGGATGTTCAACATCCATAACGCCCATTACTGATGTGACCACAACCCGCGAGTGATTCGTCCGGACCACTTCCAATACCGGATAAGTGTCAATGTGTGGGCTGGTGTGCTGAACGGGGTGTTATTCGGACCCTGGTTCCTCCCAAGACTAAACGGGGCGACGTACCTGGACTTCCTGCAGCGTGTCCTCCCTGAGCTGCTGCTGAAAGTTCCGGTGTGGAACCGCCGCTGGTTGTATTTCCAGCACGACGGCGCGCCGGCGCACTACGACCGGACGGTGCGGAATTACCTGACGCAGGAGTTCCAGGGGCGTTGGATCGGGCGCGGTGGTCCAATCGCCTGGCCAGCACGTTCGCCGGATCTCACGCCGCTAGATTTCCACGTCTGGGGTAGGGCCAAGGACCTTGTGTATGGCAATGACGGCCATACTATTCGCACCGAGGAGGAACTGCGCGCCCGCATTACCAGGGCTTTTAACTTCATGGCCAGTGAAACTGATGTTTTAAGTGAAGTGCGCAGACACAGCATTGACCGTGCAAGACAATGTATCCGACAAATAGGTGGTCACGTTCAACATTTTGATGTGGTGAAAACTAAAGTGACTCGTGTAAATAATTTTGTAAATAATCTTGTAAAACTGATTTAGTAGGTTACACTACAGTAAATAACACGTAGGTAGGTATAGGATTTCAAATTAACTACAATTACCTACTTTCGTTACTTACGAAAATCAAGTTGTATTAATTTGACAGTCCAAAGCCTGAAAGTGTGATGGGAAGTTAAAGTTATGTCGATTTCATAGCTTCACCTTTGACAAATGCCGCCCGCACGTGTGCTACCGCGGTCAAAGCATGCCGACAGAGCCGCCGAGCCGCGGTCCCCTATTTGACTTTACTTGTTTCGAATAAATATTAATCAATCAACCGACGCTAAAAACTGTAATACCTACCTACCAGAGCTTGTCAATAAATAAATAGGTACCTACCTACTACAAAATTGTTTTACTACGGTACAGTCAAGAGCACTTCAAGCTTGACACATTGGACTTTGTACCGTTCTTATTTCAATCGCCGGAGGAGCTAGAGTCGCGCTGCAAGTGTCAAGCTTGACACTGCTCTTGACAATACCTGCCTTCCACAAAAATCTAGATAATTAAATTACCTACTGACACGTTAGGTACAGTCCGCGCGACGAGTAAAAGCTGGACGGAGTCTGGACGGGAGTGGAGGGGGTATGTGCAGTAGTAACTATTTTGCTTGCAAATATTGCAACTGCGCATACCCCCTCCACTCCTCCCAGAGGCCTTAAGTAACTCGTCGCGCGGCCTGTAAGTAGGTACTTACACCTACTATTGATTGTCTAATTAAAAATGGAAATGCAATGTAAAATGAATGATACAAAACAACTGGGAGTCGTAAAAAGCGACTAAGGGATATCCAACTACGGGGGCTTATCGTACCTACCACACCATACTACGGTCACCAACCTCTGCCGACCATTGTGCCAGTCGCAACGCTAACGGCGCGGCGGCGGCGGCGTGGTGAATGTTGTAGGTAGTTATTTCCAAATGTATTTAGATAGATACCAGCTAAGCATTCTTTTATGTGAATATCTGCGTGGATTTTTTCGTCAACTTGTTCGATCCGATCTTGGTCCAGCTAGAACGAGTTGATAAAAGACAATGTTTCTGTTCCCGTGTCGTCCCACAATTTGTTTTTCTACTCTTCAGGTAAAGTTGATAAAAAGCTTAGGTAACCAAAGACAATCCATACCTCCTCATGCTTGTTCCGCTGATTCGATTTAGATAAAATTTGCTTTTACCCTGGGAAGGACATCTTTAGGTAGGTACCAGCTAAGCATTCATTTATGTGAAATTCTGCGTGGATTTTTTCGTCAACTTGTTCGATCCGATCTTGGTCCAGCTAGGACGACTTGATACCAGACAATGTTTCTGTTCCCGTGTCGTCCTACAATTTGTTTTTCTACTCTTCAGGTAAAGTTTAAAAGAAAGCTTAGGTAACCAAAGACAATCAATACCTCCTCATGCTTGTTCCGCTGAACCGATTTAGATAAAATTTGCCTTTACCCTGGGAAGGACATATCTAGGTACATAGTACCTATCTATCCCGGAAATCTTCTATGGGAGTAAAAAGGGGTGTGGATGTTTGTATGGGAAATTATTTCTCAAGTAAGTGATATAAAACTCATCATAATTGTACTTTTGATAAGAAGTGAGGCAAGATTACCCTGGCCTCCGTACTGTAGCTAGCCGCCGTCTTGACCTGGAACGGTACGAGACGGTACCTGTCCAAGAGCTGATGTTGTTTATCCTTTGTTCTGTTCGTCCATGCGTGTGCCGGCGCAAGAATAGCACCAACCCTTTCTCCCCATGCATGTCGTAAAAGGCGACTTAGTCGCCGGCGGTATCAACCAGAGGGCGGGCAGTAGCGTGCTACCACCTTGCTGCTGCGGTCACTAATAAATAACAGCTGTCCGTTGTGCCAGCTGCAACGCTAATAAGCGTGGTAACATAAAACTCATCATAACTGTACTTTTGATAAGAAGTGAGGCAAGCTGCCCCTGGTCGATTCTGGTGCAAAGGTGCCCATGGCACCAGGAACGACCCAGAACGGGCGTCACCACCTTGCGCCCTAAGTCGACGCCCGATCTCCCTGGCCTCCGTACTCCAGCTAGCTGCCGTCTCGAACGCGAACGGTACGAGAAGGTACCTGTCCAGGAAGTGTGCCAGCTGCAACGCTAATAAGCGTGGTGACTTTTGTTGTCGATGTAAAATTAATTGTAGAGCAACTAAGGGGGGTGTATTTTGAATTTTATCAACTCGTCCCAGATGGTCCTAGTTCGGATCGGACGAGTTGACCAATAACTTTTTATGGGATCTTATGATAATGATATCCTAGTTCCTTCTCATAAGTATGGTAGGTTAAGTAAACTGATGGACGTAGCAAAAACGGTGGTAAGTAGGTAGGTAAAGATTACCTACTCTGATACCGTCGTAAGAGCTTAATTGAGAGAAGTAGGAACCTACGAACTTTTCTAGTTTTAATTGGATTGAATTGAAAAATAGGTTCTTGAATATCTAGGTACAGCCAGGAGCAAGTCAAGCTTGACACGTTGGACTTTGTACGGGCTAATCATGATGAAACTATGAAGCTTGACTTGTTCTTGACTGTACCTTAGGTCCTTAACTATGGTCCTTAATCATGTACAGTCAACGACAGGTCAACCTTGACACTCGCAGTGTGACTCTAGCCCGAATGTCTATTGAAATAAGAACGGTACGAAGTCCAATGTGTCAAGCTTGATGTGCTCTTGACTGTACGTGCGCACGTAAGAAGAGGTATAGGACGCAACAGCTCGGGATTGCGGGCGAAAAGTAGGTAGGTATGACGTGCCATACATTTCGCCCGCAAGTAGGTACAGTCAACGACAGGTCAAGCTTGACGCTTGCAGTGCGACTCTAGCTCGTACGTCTATTGAAATAAAAACGGTACAAAGTCCAATGTGTCAGGCGTGATGTGCTCTTGACTGTACTTTACGTACGTATTATAGCAATAGGTACTTGTAAATTTGTTATGTACCTACAGCCTCCGTGGTCTAGTGTTAGAGCGCTTGGCTCTCGATCAGGAGGTTCTGGGTTCGTTTCCCGATGGGGACACTGTCAAACAAAAATATTTTTGTGCGACCAGCCCAGTTTGGTTAGGATATTGCAGGATGAATCACCCGATTGTCCGAAATGTTACATGATTGCTTCGGAGGGCACGTCAACCCGATGTTCCCGACTATTACCTATCTACGGATGTAGTCGTTAATGAGCCATGTCAGAGGCCTTTGGCATCTGGCGGTACCAGGGTTTGTGAGTACGGTCATCAACCTTGCAACCCACAACGATATGAATAAATGAATGAATTTGTTATGTAGGTACCTAACTACCTACTCCTCAGGCAAGTAGCTGCCTAGGTAGGTATGGCGGCTTAAGGAGTGATCACACCTAGCTGAATTCAAAGACTAATTCGGCATACATTGCTGGGAGGCTTGGTTATGTTAATTGAAATATCCTTACTTCAACGAGCAATGTATGCCGAATTATTCTTTGAATTCAGCTAGGTGTGATCACTCCTTTAGGCTCCTTCCTCCCTCTGCCCACGGCACAACCCATGGTCCGTTTATAGGACAGTTAGGTACCTATGTAGGCGATGGTAGGTAAAGGTCCGGCCTGTCGTCGCTCATCCGATCCTGCAAGGCGTAGCACGAGGCGCGAATGCTAGGTTTCTAGTTTATTTCGTAGGGACTCGGTCGGTGCGTGCGTGGCATGCGCGATCCACACAGAGCGTCCCGCGGCCGCAGACGTCGTGGTGCTTGCCCCCCCCGCGCTGCCGCCCTTTGAATTAATTGAATGAATAGTCGTAAGCCAATCGCGCGCAAGGCGGCCGATCTTGTGTGTGTGAGTGTGCAGGTGCCATACTTGTAGTACGGTGGAAATCAATACTACAGGATGATTGCAAAGATTTATTATTTTTTTGTTTGAAAATTACAAAAAAAAAACCAGCGAGTCGATTTCGCTAAAACTTTGAAAAACCTGTTTCTTTATCAAAGTTACACCACCCCTAGAAATATTTGGGTCTAATTAAATTACACCTTATATTAAATAATATTTATTAATATATTTATATATACAAATATTGCTTGTATAGGATTTGATTCGTTTCAGCCTTTTTTCTTTCAAACTTTACATGTGTATAAGTTACAGGTTTATTTTTGGACCTTTGATCAAATTTTGCTATTCACACAGAACACAAAACTGAACAACTTTCCTAAATAAACATGGGTGAAAAACAAGAAAATTTTCAGTCGTCTCATACAAATCCCATTATTGCTTGTACAAAATTTGTATGGGGAAACCTAAAAATTGTGTCTTGAGTCTTTGTGAAAGTTTATTGCACATTTTGAGAAACATACTAAAATTTGGCTTGGAGACTTTAGAAACTTAAAAATTAAAAAAAAGCTCTGATTAACTGAAAGTGTACATTAATATTTCTTTTAATTCAGTCAGTTTTTTTAGTGTTAATGTCAATAAACACACTATATGATTTACTTTGTATAAGAGAAATCTGTGATGTTTATTTTAGTAATATTTTATCACCCAATGATATTCAACAGTTGTTCCTTGTACACCTTAGTATTTTCCAATAATACAAAATAAGTATGGAAAAACAGTTATTTTAAAATGAAATGATTACCTACTCATTTTACTAAAATACTAAACAATTTGTTGGGATGAAGACGGGTTTGTTTGAAGGTAAATATTTAAGAAGTTAAATGTTAGTATTCCTTTACGATAATAATGATCATGTTTTCACTGTCATAATTCAAACGAAGAATCATGATATTAAATTATCAATCATAGTTTCATGCAGTGCAATCCTTAACGGGACTTCCCAACATTATGGGTAATCTGCCACCGTATGCCACCCTACACATCATTGACGCATCACCTTTCTTTCTAGGTCACGCGCTCTGATTGGCTGGCGAGCACGTGTTTTCTAGAACGTACGTCGACCGGTGCGCTCTCATTGGTCGAGCCTCCAATGTACTAGAACATTCTAGAGCCCTATTGGTGGAGTATAAAAGACGGAATCAGCGCGCGGGAAACCATTACAATTTGAAACACGAGAGAACGAAGAAGTGAGTTCGGAGATATCCGAAGCAATTTTAACGCGATATTTTTAACGAGTGGAAGAAAGTTATAGTTACAAATCAACAAAATGCCAGCTGTAGGAATTGATCTTGGTACCACCTACTCCTGCGTCGGTGTTTGGCAACATGGGAACGTGGAGATCATAGCCAACGACCAAGGAAACAGGACTACGCCATCGTACGTCGCATTCACTGACACGGAACGGCTGATCGGCGATGCAGCGAAGAACCAAGTCGCTCTAAACCCTAACAACACGGTCTTCGACGCGAAACGACTCATCGGAAGGAAATTCGACGACCCGAAAATCCAGGCAGACATGAAACACTGGCCATTCAAAGTCATCAGCGACTGTGGCAAGCCGAAGATCCAAGTCGAATTCAAGGGAGAGATGAAGAGGTTCGCGCCAGAAGAGATCAGCAGCATGGTTCTGACGAAGATGAAAGAGACAGCTGAAGCGTATTTGGGAACGACTGTAAGAGATGCAGTTATTACAGTACCAGCTTACTTCAATGACTCGCAGCGACAGGCCACGAAGGACGCTGGAGCGATCGCGGGATTGAACGTCCTCCGCATCATCAACGAACCCACCGCCGCTGCTTTAGCTTACGGTTTGGACAAGAACTTGAAAGGTGAGCGCAATGTTTTAATCTTCGACTTGGGCGGTGGAACTTTCGACGTCTCTGTCCTGTCTATAGACGAAGGCTCTCTATTCGAAGTGAAGTCAACGGCTGGAGATACGCACTTGGGAGGTGAAGACTTCGATAATAGATTGGTGAATCATCTCGCGGAGGAGTTCAAGAGGAAGTACAACAAAGATTTGAGGACGAACCCACGCGCGTTGAGGCGCCTACGCACGTCGGCTGAGCGCGCCAAGCGAACTTTGTCATCGAGTACGGAAGCTACCATCGAAATCGACGCTTTATATGAAGGGATTGACTACTACACCCGCGTCTCTCGCGCCCGATTTGAAGAACTATGCTCAGACCTCTTCAGAAGCACATTGGAACCAGTTGAAAAGGCTCTTAAAGATGCGAAGTTGGACAAAGGACAGATTCACGATGTAGTCTTGGTTGGTGGATCGACACGCATCCCTAAAGTTCAGAATTTACTACAAAACTTCTTCTGTGGTAAGAAGCTGAACCTCTCTATCAACCCTGACGAAGCTGTCGCTTATGGAGCTGCAGTCCAGGCCGCTATTTTATCCGGAGAACAGGACTCTAAGATCCAGGATGTTTTACTGGTCGATGTAGCTCCTCTGTCACTTGGAATTGAGACTGCTGGTGGAGTAATGACGAAGATCATCGAACGCAACTCGAAGATCCCTTGCAAGCAGTCGCAGACCTTCACCACATATTCCGACAACCAGCCAGCAGTAACCATCCAAGTCTACGAAGGTGAACGTGCTATGACTAAAGACAACAACTTACTTGGCACGTTTGACCTCACTGGCATTCCACCAGCGCCAAGAGGAGTACCTAAAATTGACGTGACCTTCGATTTAGACGCCAACGGTATCTTAAACGTGTCAGCGAAAGAAAACAGCACTGGTAGAAGCAAGAACATCGTCATTAAGAACGACAAGGGTCGGCTGTCGCAAGCGGAGATCGATCGCATGCTTTCTGAAGCTGAAAGATACAAAGAAGAAGATGAGAAGCAACGACAGAGGGTCGCTGCTAGAAACCAGCTTGAAGGTTACGTCTTCAGCGTAAAACAGGCACTAGACGACGCTGGAGATAAACTAAGCGAGTCTGACAAGGATGCAGCTAGACGCGAATGCGACGAAGCGGTGAGATGGCTAGATAACAACACGTTGGCCGAACAGGAAGAGTATGAACACAAGCTGAAGGATCTGCAACGGGTATGCTCACCAATCATGACCAAGATGCACGGAGGGGCAGGTGGCAACCCTGGAGGCCAAGGAGGCTACAACCAGCCAAGAAGCAACGGACCGACAGTCGAAGAAGTAGATTAAATAGTTAAACTGACTGACCTTTAAACATTTTTAGTTTTAACTTTAATTTTCAATGTGATATTAGTTAAACTATCAACAGCAGATGATCATAAGTTGGTTTTGATTTAAGTTATTTATTAATAAAATAACAGTATTATTTTACCATAATTTCTGTGTTTTATTTTGCTTACATCTTTTCAAAACAAGTCGAAGCGCATGATCTCCAAAACGGAACAACTTTTCCCACAGAACGGGTTGAAATACGAAATTATTTTTTAACATCCTAAATTCTGCATTTGTTCTATGTTCCTTGGGAAAAGTTGTTGAGTTTTTCATCGGCAGATCACATTCTTCAGTACATGTTGTACAGTGTTTAGATTTTACTTGAATCAAAATCTAATATGCCCAATGTGTATTCTACAGGGTGACTGAAAACATTCGACACATTTTTAGGGTTATCGATATAACTAGATCAACTTTGTAGAGGTCTAAATTTGGAGTTGATAAATATAATACACTCACCGGCAGAAATAACCGGCCGGTCTATTTCTTGTCGTACATTTTCATACAAGTAAGGGATCAAATGAAGCGTCAATATATTTCCTAATCGAAATAAATATCCGTGAATAAACAGTGAGGTCATTAAATAAGGTGTCTGACTACCGATTCTTGAAGACTAGACCTGTGCACGGTATCCAGGAAATTCCGTGCATCGTTCAGAAAAAAATATACGTCATTTTGTCAGAAATCTCTTACATTTAGCGAATTAAAATGTTTTAAGAGTCGCACGGGTTTTCTTCAACATTTTAGATATACCTTATCTTTGACAATATTGTTAATAAGGTTCTTATCTGAAGACCCCATTAATCAGATTTGTATTTTTATTCAATTTAGGTAAGATATTGACGCTTCGTTTGCCCCCATATTTGTATGAAAATATATGAAAGAAAACAGACCGGCCGGTTATTTCTGCCGGTGAGAGTATAATAGGCATAAAATGTAATGAATTTTAATATTTTTAGCTAAATTATGCTCATTTTATTATTATTTTTGTACAAGTACTTATTTATCGATTTCAAGTAAGTTAAACTTTATAAAATAAAAAAAATTAACAACTCCAAATATCCTTAGACCTATAGAAAATTTATCTATATCGATGACAGTAACCTCAAAATTTGTCGAATGTCTTCACAGTCACCCTGTAATTTTCTCCCTTTCTATAGGCACAGACAGATCACATAATACTAGGCTATAGGCCTTATAGTGGAGGGTCCTAAGTTTAGCATGTTACTTAGACCAAGAAACTGAACAACTTTATCCAAGAAACATAGGTAGAAATATGAAAAAAAAATAACCAACCATACAAAATGCGCTATATTCTATCTGGGACTCAATTCTTGAATATCGCCGGATGATAGAACATCACTCAAAAAAATTCAAAATCACAGATTTTTCTTTTCAAAAGTGAAGATTAAGTAATATTCTTAAAATATAAAGCAGTCCTTGATTGGTAATTTTTTTGTATTCTGATTTAAATTTCAACAGTTTATCAGGGCAAATGTAGTAATGTAACTTTTGAAGTCTCAAAAGTGATATTTTGTCACCCGGTGATTTTCAAGAATTGTGTCCCAGATGACGCAGTCTCTGTGGGAAGTTGTTTTGTTTTCGTACGTTGTTCCTTAGTTCAATGGTCTAAACTTATTCTGGGCTAGTATCAAATTTATCAAATGATTCATAGTAAACATATTATTCACAAGCATGGTTCACAAGATCGCATCTACGCCACGTCTGACTATTTTTATAAAGTTGAATTTACACGTTCGCGCGAATGTAGAGGCGAATGACAAACAGTGCGCTCGCAGTTCGCCTCGCGACTTGGATTTGGATTTAGTCGACAGTGTAGTATATGCAGTGTTGCCTTAAGTTGATGTAACTAGGTTAAGGTAGCGTAGGCAAAATTGATAATATAATGTTATAATTAATGTACTCGTAACATTGACTTGACACCGAAAGCTCTCAAAGAATAGACGTCTTGACAATATACACCATTCAAGTCAAGTGCGAATCGGACTCGCGCGCCGAGGGTTCCGATATACTTGTTGTATTTTTGGAAGCAATAAAGTCCATTTTTAGGACCGCAAAACTAAATTTGTCTGTAAAGGTTTTTTGCATAATTCTAAAAAACTGTTTAACTTAGAAAGCTCGTTTTACTTTTGCTGTAATATTTATATAAACTTCTATCGAGTGTAATTAATTCAGATTTTTCCATTCACAAACTTCGAAGATAAGTAGAGGGTGGGGGGGACGGTATTTTTTTTGTAATTTTTTATCATACCTTAAAAACTAAGAGTTGTAAAAAAATACAAAAATATATTTTAGAATGTACGGTCAACCGCTTGTCGGTAGAAACTTTTTCAACTCCATTACCACGCCATAAGGTCCAAAAGTGTTTCTTCTGATGTGCGGCCGTGTGTACAAGTAAAGCCCTTTCATATGATACCCCACTCAACCTAGAACCGACAATTTGAAATTTTGCCCCCCCCTATTTGGGCCCCCTATACATCAATAATCATATTTTTTTCTTTCTTCTTTTACATGTAGGTAATTAAGTTGGACAACCATATTCTAAAACTATTCCAAATTTCAAGTCGAAAGCATTAGTGGTTGCTGAGATATACCGGTGTGACAGACAGACAGACGGACAGATAGACAAAGCGGCACCATAAATGTTCCTTTTTTTACCATTTTGGTATCGGAACCCTAAAAACCGGCCAAGTGCGAGTCGACTATACCGAACTGTCTTGCTCCGACTGTACCGAACGTGCTATAGGTTGCGCTGTTAGACCAACAAAAACGTAGGACCAAGACGTAAACTTGCAGTGCCAACCTTCTGAAAACCCACTGCAATACAAATACTTTCGAATTTCTACCTCTTTTCCAACATCTGTCTATAAGACAGCAAAGCCCAATGTCAGCCACAGATATGTCCCAGATTTGTCAGCGTGTGGTGTTTATACGCACAGTTTTCAAGACTAATTTCATGAAATATAATTATACAAGTATAATGTAGCAAACATGAAATTTCCTACCCCTCTAGGTTCGTTGTTGTACACATTAAACCACATTTACATGGAACGGCAACGAACGAAAAGCAAAAATATGAAGCGAAAGTACTGATAGGAGTCGAGTGAATGCAAAAATCAGACTCCAAGAACTCAATAAGAAAATCAGAAAGCGAAAAATGGATGTCCTGCCCAGACATTGTATGCACATATCCAGGCTTAGCGTATATTTATCCATTAGACCAAATTATCATAGTCCAAAAACGAGACTCCTTGCATCAAGTAATAGGGAAAAAGAAAGCAGTCGGCTACACATTGTATAACAATCAAAGCGAAAAGGTATTTTTAGCCACAAAAGAAATGGATACCAATCGTAAACTTATTGTTAAAGTCTATAATTACTACGGAAATGAAGTGATTGAAATTGTGCAGACGAAAAAAGATAAAAAAGTCTTCGTGGAAGCTCCTCCTGGCAACCCTGTGGGAACAATCGAAGGGATCAAGCGCGATTTCAATATTTTAAAGCAAGATGGATATCTCTACTTAAAAATCGTGCTTGTGAAAAAATCCCCGAAGAATTATAATATATTAATGGATGATATTAAATTAGGTAATATTAAAGAGAATTGGGAGATTGCTAAAATTGGAGAGGAGAGTATCGGAGTTACATTTCCTCCGAACCTTCACGAGTGCGAGAAGGCGGTGTTGATTGCGGCTTGTTTCGTCATTAAATTCATAAAACATGTGAAATTTTCAAGTAAATTATGGTGTTTTTGAAAACTCAAATAATTTTTCAGTTCTGTTGTATTCAATGTAGATTATTTAATGAAAACAACTGGGTGTCTTCAAGTTGCGATACTTCTTGCTTGAGCAGCTTCCAAAGGCAAGGTCCTGCGCAAAGCAAATTCACAATGAATTGCTGTCACCTTTGATATAGTTCAGAAAAGCACCACGAGGTACAATGCAGAGTCAAGAAGCTCGTTGCTGACGATCGCATTAGATGCTGGTTATACCTGGCTATCCCGTGTGGTGCCGGCAAAGAATAGTACCAACCCATACATACCCGTGGGTGTCGTAAGAGGCGACTAAGGGTCATAAACTGGAGGATGGGCAGCAGCATCCTCCTTTGTATCTTACATCTTACTGCGTTCACCTACAACCGCGGTCCATGGTGCCAGCCGTAACGCTAACAAGCGAGGTGACTGACTATGGTACTTCCCCTCTAAATTTTTCCAGCAAAACCTAGAATTCTGGAGGGAGCTCCCTGTCCTGTGGTGCACGTTTCATGGGATGTTATGTTGATACCTGGCTATACCTACCTGGTTATACCTGGCTGGCTTTACCTGGTTACGTAGCATTGGTTTCGAATTTCGAAAAGGCGATTGCTTGGGTTGATTTAAGCGTCAATCGCTAGTTCCTAAATTCAAAGACTAATTCGGCATACATTGCTGGGAGGCCTGGTTCTGTTAAAAATCCTTACTTGAACGAGCAATGTAGGCCGAATAAGTTTCTGAATTAAGGAACGTGTGATAGCGGCTTTAGGTTCTCTTGCGACCAGTGAGCCAATTCTTGAATATCACTGAAAAAAACGGTCAAGTGCGAGTCGGACTCGCGCGCCGAGAGTTCCGATATACCTATAGTATTTTTAGAAGCAATAAAGTCCATTTTTAAGTAAATTTGTTTGTAAAGTTACGCAGATAAAAAAAAAAACTGTGCAATCATAACTTTTTTTTAAATTTGTATGTGCAATTAAGTTGGGCAACCATATTCAAAACTATTCCAAATTTCTAGTCGATAGCATGAGTGGTTGCTGAGATAGACAGACAGACAGACAGACAGACAAAGTGGCACCATAAGGGTTCCTTTTTTTACCATTTTGGTATTGGAACCCTAAAAACACAAAACACACTTCACTTAAAATATTACTCAAAAATTCATAATCACAGGTTTTTTTTCCAAAAGTGAAAATTTATATTCGTTACACGTAATGTATGATTGTAATTTTTCGTATAATTTTTTTATTTCTTTTGAATCAACACTTTATCAGGGTGACTATAATTTTTTAAAGTCCTTAAAGTGGTAAGAATTGGCTCCCTGGGCAGCTTTTAGTCCTGTACCAACAGAGTACTAAGTACAGTTTAGCACAGCTTTGCTATAGGAACTGACCAGCAAATACGTACGGAGGAGTCCATGCTCTCACCTTACCGCTCAGCTCACGGTGCGCTGGTCAGTTCCTATTATATTTTGATTTTGTCATGAACCTAAAGTACGATTTCTAAAAGGTGGTTTAATATAATAAATGGTTTGTGAATAAATTCATCATTTTGTTTTCTTCCAGTTTTCGACGTGTAGCGCCATCTCGTAGATTACGCTAAAACTATTTCAACGCTTTGCAGGGCAGATAACATTGACGAACGAACGGTTGTAGACAATGTAGACCTGCTACGCTGCTACGAAGCTTTACCATAAAGTGGGTAGGGACTGAGCTTCGTCGTGCTACAAATAATTGTCACTAGATGGCTCTGGATCATTTTTGCTATAGATATAAGGAAAAACGATTTTATTGAGTACGGACGTACATACTACAGTATATACTTTACAAGTTTAACCAGTTTGTATATCGGAATCTTAATTACTGTTATTTGTTGTTATTATAGACTGTTTTGCAATCTTCGTTGGTACAGGTATTATAGATGATTATAGTAACTAAAATACACTCTGTCGCAATGAAAACGGGTCGGTTGCTTTTCCATGCACTTCATACAACGAAGAGGTCAAAATATAAATGCACCGCACCAGGTCTATCCACAAAAACTAGCAACTTTTACCCGAAAACAATATATTTTTTTACAAAACTACAAAAAATTCGAAACATTTTTGTATGGGAATCAATGAATGAATATTCTTAGGATGTGAAGTTAGTTTTTTTGAAAATTCGACCTATATTCCTTGTGTAGAGTTGTTTAGTTTCATAGCCGGGAAGGAAACTCAAACTCAAAATAGTTTATTCATTGTTGGATATTAAAATCTCTCAATGACGTCAGCTAAACTACATCGCTTCACAAACAATGTGGCGCCATAGTGGGAAAAAAAGAAGCGACAATAAAAACCCACGCGCTCTTTTAAATATGTTTGAATGTACAGGGTTGATACGATACAATAAGCATCAGTCAATTTGAATTTTGAATAAGACAGACAGGGAGGGAACGGACAGGGAGGTTCATATCCTTAGCCTTCGAAGTACACCTAACACTCTGTATATTTTAGTTTGTGTCATCTTGTCTGAGTGTTTCCTTCAAAATAACGGGTGTTTTAGATTAGGTCGTTGAAAAATTATGAGCGCTGTGTGATTTGCAAGGCATTAACTTCGTTAGTGATATTTCACTCATTTTTTTTTGGTCGTGTCAAGCGCGTGATTCTAATTTCAGATAAATTTAATCAATGTAGATAAATTTAATCTTTACAGAATACTTATTGAATGTCATGCAGAATACAATGCTAATAGAGCGAGTCTACGCCGTTTCGGATCGTGCGTAAAAGAAACGGCAAGAAACCACTGCAGCACGGCCTACTTTAAGAGTCGGCTTTTTTACAATGTGTTTCTTGTGTTTCGCTGGAATATCAGAGCACCATACCTCTTTGTCATTCATATAGTCATCTAATCTATAGTAAGCTTTTTTACATAACGTTTGCTTTACACTTAAATTAATTTTACAATTAAATTAATTTCTTTAATTTAAGTATTTACAGAATTGGACGTCCATGTCACAATATTCAGAATGAAAAATAGAGCGACTCTACTACCGTTTCGTATTGCAGCGTAAAAGAAAGATAAGCAACCCACAGAAGAGACCACAGCATCACTTATTTAAGACATTACACGGCCTCATCATAACATCCCATGAAAAACGTCCACTACAGGACAGGGAGCTCCCTCCAGAATTCTATCTTTTGCTGGAACAATGTGGAGGGGAAATATCATAGTCACCTCGATTGTCAGCGTTACGGCTGGCACCATGGACCGCGGCTGTAGGTGACCGCAGTAAGTACACAGACATCCTCCAGTTTATAACCCTTAGCCTCTTACGACACCCGTGGGTATGTATGGGATGGTACTATTCTTTGCCGGCACCACACGGGACATGGCCTAGTACCTCTGGAACTCATTTAACCCTAAACATTTTTACATTTGACCCCTTTGTCAATTTCCCATAGAGTTCTCAAATATTGGAAAATTCATGAAAAATGTATAACAATTTATGCAAAATTATGCCTTATTGCGTAAATAACTACGTTTTCTTTTTCTGGGAATTTTGCTTGCGAGGCTCGGTTTTGTACAGTCAAGAGGACATCAATCTTGAACGTGGACGTGCATTGGACTTTGCACCGTATTTATATAGCCTTAGGAGCTAAAGTAGTTTCTATTCCTGGGAATTTTGCTTGCGAGACTCGGTTTTGTACAGTCAAGAGGACATCAATCTTGGACGTGGACATGCATTGGACTTTGCACCGTATTTATATAGCCTTAGGAGCTAAAGTCGTGATGCAAGTGTCAAACTTTACCTGCTCTTGAACAGTCAAGAGCAGGTAAAGTTTGAAAAGGAAGAAAAAAAAAGAAAGGAAAAAAAAATGGATCACAGTGAAACACAAATACAGATTTGTGTTTCACTGTGATCCATTTTTTTTCCTTTATTCCAACGCTTACCAACATATTTTGCAGTTATGTCAAAAGCAATCGGCTAAAGCTGTCAGAAAAACAAGTTTGTAAAACAATGTTATTCTTTCCGTCAATTAAACTCAGGTTTTAGTGTCATGACTGCAAAATAGATTGGTAAGAGTTGGAATAAATGAAAATGATACATCATATTAATGTACAGTCAGAGCACATCAAGCTTGTCACAATGGACTTTGTATCGTTCCTATTTCAATAGACGTAAGGCTTAGAGTCGCACTGCGAGTGTCAAGCTTGACCTGTCGTTGACTGTACGTCTTTTCGTTTATGTCGTCATCCTTGTCTAAGGTATAATAATAATTTTTTACATACACGTTTTCTATAAACATTCTTTAAATTTCTCTCAGGGATTGAATTCTTGAAAATCACCGGGTGATAAAATATCACCCAAAAAAATTTAAATCATTGATTTTTCTTTTCAAAAGTGAAGATTGATATCCGTAAATATAAAGTGCTGTGTAATTGGTAAGTTTCATATCTTTTTATAAATTTTTAGACAGTTTATCAGGCTGAATTTGAATTTTTAATGTCTCAAAAGTGTTATTTTATTTATTTAATTAGCTCCCAGGTAGCTTCTCTACATTTTCAAGCATTTTGTTGTAACAATGATAATATATTATACGCCAGTATTATAATATCGTACCAACCCATTTTTACCCGTGGGTGTCGTAAGAGGCGACTAAGGGCTTATAAATCGGACGATGGGCAGCTCGTACCATTTTACATACTGCGGTCACCAACAACAGCGGTCGCCAGCCGCAACGCTTACAAGCGTGGTGACTATGGTAAATCCCCTCCAAAGTACCACGCGTTTTTACTGGGGTTCTGGAGGGAGCTCCCTGTCCAGCAGTGGACGTGTCATGGGATGTTATGTTGGTGATTATAATACTGTGTATTTCTAAGTTGTTACAACTTTCAGGTCAGTAATTGGGGGCCGTTCCATAACGGGTTCTAAGGCCTGTCTCGATAAAAATTAAAGTATCCTACTGTCTGCCTGATTATTAAAGGTATTCTTCCTAGCATACACCATCCGTGGACAAACAAACTCATCTTTATTTCGTTGTTTAATGATAATATTGATAATCTATCAAAGGCACAATAATATCTTTGCAAAAGCCGCTCTTAATACGGAAAATCTTTAATTGAGTCTTCCCCAAATATTATATGTACACAATAATACAATAAATATATGTATAAAATATTCGCACACAGAGGAAATGGAGACAAACAATCTTATATATAAATAGTTGTAAGGATATATAGTAATAAAGTATAAATGATGGAGCTACATATAGGAAAATATAATATATTTGTTCGCAAGCTACGACGAACGCTATATATATTGCTTGGTGATGGATTGTGAAGGCTGTGGAGTCGGCAAGATATAAAACTTTTGTTTCCTTATTCCTGTGATTTTTATACCTCAAGTTATCATGTAGTATGTTTTTATACCTCAAGTTATCATGTAGTATGTTTTTATACCTCAAGTTATCATGTAGTATGTTTTTATACCTCAAGTTATCATGTAGTATGTTTTTTAACGGTGCAATACGGGGATCATCTTAAAAGCTGTTTATATATATATTTTTTTCTTAGCCTACTAGATCCCACTGCTGGGAAAGGCCTCCCCCGCGGCTTTCCATTGGTTACGATGTTTATATTGGCTAAGTTCAAAAAGTGTTTTTCTTAGCCTACTATAGATCCCACTGCTGGGCAAGGCCTCCCCCGCGGCTTTCCATTGGTTACGATGTTTATATTGGCTAAGTTAAAAAAGTGTTTTTCTTAGCCTACTAGATCCCACTGCTGGGCAAGGCCTCCCCCGCGGCTTATCATTGGTTACGATGTTTATATTGAGTAAGTTAAAAAAGTGGCGATTTTAAACGAGGGTGAATATAAACGTGAACATTGAACATATGACGGCTATTATAGACGTGGCTAGTATAGATATGGTGATCAAGGGCTTGGCGACTACAAATATGATAGCATGGCAACTTTAGGCGCGGTGGCTAAAAAGTGGTGACTACAAACGAGGCGACTATTTTAACATCAATAATTTCTCAAAAAGTGATCACAAAGGAGGTCGTCTCGGCTCAGAAACAAAACAGTGCAATAATGGAATTTCATACATGAAATGTTGTAATGTTCTGTTATTTTTACGTAGAGCGTGCAAGCGAATGGCAAAAGGGCCTACGACTATAATTGAAAACTTTATAAGAAAAGATGCGACTTCGCATATCAACGTGCCATCACCCTAAGAACAATTTTATTGACTTATAATGAGAGCGTCTTATTTTTCGTAGTACTGTACCAGTAGGTGCACCTGTTTTGTAGTTGATAGGGCTTTTGTGCAAAGTCCGTCTGAGGAAGTACCACCTCCTTGCCTTTTTCTGCCGTAAAGCAGCAGTGTTTGCACTACTGTGTTTCAGTTTGAAGGGTAAGGGAGCCAGTGAAATTACCGGCACACGAGACATACCATCTTAGTTCTCATGGTGGGTAACGCGCTTTTCTGTCTTATTAGTGTCAAATTATTTCATTAATAAGACAGTGTGTGTCATGGGCGGTGGTGACCACTTACCACCAGGTGGCCAACCTGCTCGTTTGCCCACTTGAGACAAACAAAAGAAAAGGAAAAAAAAACAACTTATCATCATCATGACATCCTATGAAACGTCCACTACGGGACAGGGAACTCCCTCCAAAATTACAGCCTTTGCTGACTATGTGGAGGGGACATACTATAGACACCACGCTTGTTAGCGTTACGGCTGACACTGACTGCAGAATGAAAGATGATACGATACACAGAAGGATGCTGCTGCCCATCTTCTTGTTCATTAAACCATTAGTCGCCTCTCACGACACCCACGGGTAGAGATGGGTTGGTGCTTGGTACTATTCTTGGCCGGCATCACACGGGGCCATCCAACCAAAAACCAACTAAGGTAAAGGAATACTTGGACTTTTCCGTCTTATTAGTGAGTACCTACTAGGTGATTGGTAACATTTGAATAATAATTATAATTGACTTTAAATTTGATAATAATTAAACTTAATTAAGTTCGTGGCTCCATCTGCGTGGTTCTATGGCTTCTATAATTATAATTAAATATAATTTAAAACAAATATACGTCTACTCCACGCCACTTATGTTCGGAACACACATACGAAGCGCTACGCTACGTCTTAAGGACGACATATGAAGTAATTTTTTTTCCAACTTCATCCCAAAGGAATATCAACCTTAATTCTTTCCGTATACGACTTAAAATTGGTTTTGATGCGAAATATTTTTTCCATTTCATATTTACGAATATGGCCCAAATTCCCCAAAAATTAGAACCGTGAAAGCAAGGGGGAGGGGAGGTAAGGGGGGTGAATTTTTCTACACACACATAAGTAAGTGGGGGAAAAGGGGCCAAAAATGAGATAGTAGATAGTTTTAGACCGAGGAGGGATATTATTTTTGTGCTGGATTTGATTTGTTTTTAATTATTTATCAACGTATTTCTAAATCGGTATTTTTAAGGATCCCTTCAATGGTTCAGTTGACCTTTTTTATGGCTATCGTAGAAATACCGGGTGTTACTGTGAATACACTACTTCTATACCAACCCATCTCTACCAGTGGGTGTCGTAAGAGGCGACTAAGGGCTAATGAACCGGGGGATGGGCAGCAGCATCTTTCTTTGTATTATACGATCTTACATACGGCGGTCACCAATTCTTACAAGCGTGGTGACTATGCTAAATCCCCTCCAAACTACCACGAGTTTTTCTAGAGTAATGGAGGGAGCTCCTTGTCTTGTAATGGACGTTTCATGGGATATTATGACTGTGTATAAAAATCCCTATTATAGTATTGAGTACTGTAATGGTAAAAGCTTTCAGCTCTCAAACTGGAAGTTCTGGGTTTGATTCCTGCTGGGGATGCTGTCAAACAAAGATCAGTTTTAACAGCCTTGTGGTCTAGTGATCAGTACGGTCGGCTCTCGATCCGGAGGTTCTGGGTTCGATTCCCGGTGGGGACACTGTCAAACAAAAATCCCCTTGTGCGACTTCTCCAGGTTGGTTAGGATATTGCAGGATAAATCGAAAAGTTAGATAATTCCGGGTTTCGAGAGGCACGTTAAGCCGTTGGTCCCGACTATTATGTAAGGATGCAGTTGTTAATGAGCCATCAGAGGCTTTTGGCGGCTCAACAACTCTGATACCAGGGTTTGTGAGGTCGGTCATCGACCCTACCCACACGATATGATGATGATGAGTTTGGTTAGGATACTAGGAAAGTAAGTAGGCTCCATGCTTCGGAAGGCACGTTAAACCATAAGGCCCGACTATTATTTAAGGAAGTGGTCATCAATTGAGAACTCTCAGGTTTGTGAGGTCGGCCATCGACCTTTCGACGTACGCGATATGATGATGGTTACTTAAAGAGGAATAACGTTGAAAAAATTTTCATAGTTCGAATATACAACGTTGGTTTTACGAAAGGGCGCAGTACAACGGATGCCGGAACTGCACTTTTAAAATACATTTTTAAACTTTAAAATTTTAAAAATCGTTAAACAACTTTAGCTATAAAACATATGAGTCGCAATAGGATTTTTTTACCTCCTATAATAAGAAGTACCTGGGCGACCGAGCTTCGCGCTATAATAGTTACCTCAACATTAAAATATCATCGGCTGTAGGTTTCTGTCTAAAACACCGTATTTCAAAAAAATGCTTAAAAACACGAGGAAAATGATTTTTTTCCAGACATGAGACCTATTTAACTAGATCGATTTTTCGCCCCCGAAAACCCGCGTATGGTAAATTTAATCGAAATCGTCGTTTACGAGAAACCGATAACAAATATACAAATAAAAGTTGTTCAGTTTCATGGTCTGAATGCACAGTATGAAGTTTATTTATCCAAACATCTATTTATGTAAATCAATAATGCTATCAGCTGACCGCTATACCCGGCTGGGGTCAACGGCCTCTTGCCTACGTTACCGGTAAAGTATATAGATAACGTAGTTTGTGAAGTGAACTATTGAGGTAAAATTTATAGATTTTGGTAATAATATATATAAAATTGTTAAACTCTAAACTGTCTGACTACAAAAGAAAAATCTGAAAACAATTATAGTTCACTTGAAAATTATCAGAACGGACACGAGGAAACACCCGGATTTTTGGTGTTTTAGCGTCCGTTAAGGATATTATTTTGGAATATTTTTAATTCAGTGTAGAGATTCGATTCGACTTTGCCACAGAAAAATAAAGACTTTGCACAAAAGCCCTACCACCTTCAAAACAACACATCAACATTTTGAACACTTCTCCATTAAGAATGAGATGTTTCTCACACTCAAAGAAAAAATATCATTTACTCACAGCAGGTCGCCAGTAAACTACACAGCTTCACAAACAAAAATTAGGTCTTATAGTATGTACTACTTATCATACCTTATAGGGCTATGGAAAGGGCTATGCTCGGAGTCTCTCTGCGCTATCGAATCAGAAATGAGGAGATCCGCAGAAGAACTAAAGTAACTGACATAGCCCTGAGAATCGCTAAAATGAAGTGGCAGTGGGCAGGGCATATCGCAAGAAGAACCGATGGCCGATGGGGCGTGAGGGTTTTAGAGTGGCGACCACGTACCGGAAGACGAAGCGTTGGCAGGCCCCCCACAAGGTGGACCGACGATCTGGTCAACGTCGCGGGAAGCCGCTGGATGCGAGCAGCGCAGGACCGGTCGTCATGGAGATCTTTAGGGGAGGCCTATGTCCAGCAGTGGACGTCTTTCGGCTGATATGATGATGATGACTTATCATACAGTCAGGTACAATACTCGTAGCACAGGTCCGTGTGGTGCCGGAAAAGAATAGTACCAACCCTTCTCTACCCGTGGGTGTCTTAAGAGGCGACTAAAGGATTTTAAACAGGAGGATAGGCAGCAGCGTCCTTCTGTTTATCGTACCATCTTACATACTGCTGTCACTTACAACAGCGGTCGCCAACCGCAACGCTTACAAGCGTGGTGTCTCTGGTAAATCCCTTCCTAAGTATCACGCGTTATTGTTAGAGTTCTGGAGGGCTCCCTGTCCTGCAGTGGACGTTTCAAGGGATGTTATGATATGTTGATGATGATACTCTTTAACCCTCTTGCAATCTACCCCGCACCTCCGCGCTCTCCCGCCCCCGAGTTTCTCGTGGTCCTTCTGAGGGTCTTTTGTACCAAAGAGATTATAACCTCGCTGCGCTTTTTGTACTGAATATGCGTGCCTACGCGAGCTTCCAATTTCAAATTTGCGCTCGATGTATGTAGTATCCGGGGTGGTACACACGGCCGCACATCAGTAGACTTCAACACTTCTGGACCTTATAGCGTGGTAATAAGGTTGAAAAAGTTTCCACCGACAAGCGGTTGACCGTACCAGGTATTGGTGAAAGCCCATTTCTCGTAGCACCTCTACGCTGCTGTAGCTCTTCGTAGCCCGTAACTGTAATATCTGGAGCAGGTACATTTATATAAAAGTTTATTACTTTATTTAATTGCTATGAAAATCCGTAGAACTTTCAACACCACCAGATGGCGCTGTAGGGTTTCCTGAATCCCACAATAACTTTTTTCCTAAGAAATAAGGAAGAAATACTCGAAAACTCGGAGAAGACATAATTATTCCAGACATGAGACATAGCTAGATCGATATTTTGCCCCGAAAACCCATATAAAAAATATAAACATACTCGTACTTGTAAATCGAAAAAAATTGGTCTTTTTTCGTTTGCTCCTAGTCCTTTTACTACAGTCAAGTGCACGTTAGGTGTGACACATTGAGGCCTTTGGCGGCTCAAAAACTCTAACACCAGGTTTTGTGAGGTCGGTCATTGACCTTACCGTATGGGTATACGACATGATCACGCTCTTTGGAATTATATGTTCTTTCAGTTTCATTCGCGGCATTATTTTCTTTGTTCCTTATTTTTATTTTTCTTATCAAATTATTTTATTTTTCCTGCTTTTACGAGTCACGATAAGGAAATTTGCAAGTACCTACAAAACACAACCATTCGCCGAGGCTGGAACTGAACCCACGACCCCTTGGCAACCAGCCAAGAAACACTTTGGCGAATTAATAAAAGGCGCCAATTTTTTCAGTACTTGTGTCTTAACCTTATATTCAAACTAGCAATCCATAACTTTTGCCGAGCGGAATTTCACGTTTGTTTTGTCTGTCTGTCACACCTGTATATCTCAGCAACCACTCATGCTATCGACTTGAAATTCGGATTTGTTTGATTGCCCAAATAAAAGAAATAAAAGAACTATAAAAATATTGTTGTTGTAAAGGGGGCCCAAAGGGTGGACAAAATTATAAATTGTCGTTATTAAGTCGAGTGGGGTATCATATAAAAGGGCTTTACTTGTACCCTAAAATAGATTTGATTTTTTTTTTACGACTTAGTTTTCAAGTTATGATGACCCCCCCCCCCCCCCCGCCCTTATCTCCGAAGTTGTAGTTATTACAGCAAAAATACAACGATCTCTCTAAGTAGCACAGTATTTTAGAAATCTGCTTAAACCTTTACAAACAAATTTAGTTTTGCGGACAGACATACAGACGAAGTCGGACCATAAGGGTTCCGTTTTTACCATCTTGTTTCGGAATCCTAAAAATCAAAACTTGCTTAACAATAATGGTTTCTGAGGCAACTACGAAACCCTACACTGCGCGTGGCCCGAAACGCACTTCGCCGGTTTTTACACGTTTTATGGAGATAGTCCGAACCCTGAAAAAAGAAACCGGTCAAGTGCGAGTCGGACTCACGCGCCGAGGGTTCCAAAGTATATATTATAGTATTTTTAAAAGCAATAAATTCCATTTTAGGACCGCAAATTTAAATTTGTTTGTAAAGGCTTTGTAGCAGATTTCTAAAAGACTATGCTACGAGTACTTAGAGAGATCGTTGTATTTTTGCTGTAATTATTTACATAAACCTCTATCGACTGTAATTAATTCAAAATGTTCGTCCTTTGAAACCTTTGCTACGCTCAAGATTCTACTTTTTACTTAATTTAATAAGTAATTAATTTTCACACTTGTAAGTGTTCCCGTTTTTACGATAGAGCTAAAACAAAAATCGAGCAGAAATCGCCTAAAAAAACACGTTTTAGTAGAGAAACCCTCCTTAATTCGTTGTATTTTTAATTTTTATTATTTATTGTTATAGTGGCGACATAAACAAATAATCTGTGAAAATTTCAACTGTCTACTTATTACGGTTCATGAGATACAGCCCGCTGACATGTTAGAGTAAGTTATTATTCCGGCTTCACAGAATACCAGCACTGTTGGTAGTGTACTGTAACTACGAGTAGCATTATGCTGAGTGGAGACCATTTTTGGGAACAATGTGTATTATGTTTAGAAACTGTTCGTTTTTAGAATTTTTATTTGTTTCCAAAATAAATGTTTATTCTTTCTTTCAAAACAAATGCATATACAACTATATTTGTATTAATTAATGCATAGAATATTATATATTTATACACATTGTTCCCAAAAATGGTCTCATTTTTGGGAACAATGTGTATTATGTTTAGAAACTGTTCACTTTACAATTTTTTTTTTTTTTGTTTTTTTCTTTCTTTCTTTCTAAGAGACAGACAGATATCGGAGGCATATTAATAGGGTCTCATTTTTCACGCTTTGGGTACGGAACCCTAAAAATTTCCCCAATACATACCACCGTGTTTATTTCATGTATGAAGATTGTATGAAAGGTGGAAGGTTTGAAGGTTTTTTCAACTACCCTAATAATATTCTGTATCATGTGAAACGAAAAGCTTTAACGAAAAGACGATAGGCAGTCTTGGAGACTGAAGTACCTATAGGTAACATTATATAACATATTCAACGACCTTTCAAATAATAGGCGTGACCTTTTGACGTTAGCTTTTTGAAGAGAATGTGGGTAGTTTCAGTTTTATTTCCCTTACCTTGTGGATGGGGTTTTATGAAAAAACAAATCATATTTAATTTAAAGTAGTATTTTTTACCTCGTCCGTGTGGTGCACATCTCTACCCGTGGGTGTCGTAAGAGGCGACTGTAGGTAGCAGTATCTTTCTGTATATTGTACCATCATACATATTGCTGTCACCAACAACAGCGTTCGTCAATTACAACGCTTATAAGCGTGGTGACTATGGTAAATCCCCTCCAAAGTACCACGCGTTTTTCTGGAGTTCTGGAGGGAGCTCCCTGTCCTGCAGTGGACGTTTAATGGGATGTTATGATGATGTGATAAATGTGTTTTACCTATCCGGTCGTCATGGAGATCTTTAGGGGAGGCCTATGTCCAGCAGTGGACGTCTTTTGGTTGATATGATGATCTAGGGGATCTTTGGACGATGGGGGGTAAGGGTTCCCACAAGGTGGACCGACGATCTAGTCAAGGTCTTTGTGAAGATTTTTTCGGGAGCCCTATGTCCAGCAGTGGACGTCTTTCGGCTGATATGATGATCTAGGGTATCTTTGGACGATGGGGGGTAAGGGTTCCCACAAGGTGGACCGACGATCGACGACGATAGTCAAGGTCTTTGTGAAGATTTTTTCGGGAGCCCTATGTCCAGCAGTGGACGTCTTTCGGCTCATATGATGATCTAGGGGATCCCAGGACGATGGGGGGTAAGGGTTCCCACAAGGTGGACCGACGATCTAGTCAAGGTCTTTGTGAAGATTTTTTCGGGAGCCCTATGTCCAGCAGTGGACGTCTTTCGGCTCATATGATGATCTAGGGGATCCTAGGACGATGGGGGGTAAGGGTTCCCACAAGGTGGACCGACGATCTAGTCAAGGTCTTTGTGAAGATTTTTTCGGGAGCCCTATGTCCAGCAGTGGACGTCTTTCGGCTGATATGATGATCTAGGGGATCCTAGGACGATGGGGGGTAAGGGTTCCCACAAGGTGGACCGACGATCTAGTCAAGGTCTTTGTGAAGATTTTTTCGGGAGCCCTATGTCCAGCAGTGGACGTCTTTCGGCTCATATGATGATCTAGGGGATCCTAGGACGATGGGGGGTAAGGGTTCCCACAAGGTGGACCGACGATCTAGTCAAGGTCTTTGTGAAGATTTTTACGGGAGCCCTATGTCCAGCAGTGGATGTCTTTCAGCTAATATTGATGACAATGATCTAAGGTCACGCAAGGTGCAAGAGAGAGAACCTATAGACTTTTAATTAGTTCTTGATAGCAAAAGATAGCATGTACTCATGATACTGAACCACTTTTCCCAAAGAACGTAGGTCGAAATACAAAAACCAAATTTGACCTCTCATACAAAATGCGCTATCAGCTGATGCAGTTTCTATGGGAGGTCAAAACCTGATTTTCGTATTTCGACCTATGTTCCTTGGGGAAAGTTGTTCAGTTAGTGATGCTGATCCACGCAGTCAAATTAACACCCTGTATATGTAGGTCAGTTACGTTACTTTGTATGGGAAGTTGAATTTTTTTTTATGCGATGTTAGCAAAGTCGTAGAACAAAAGTTGTTATTAAGAGATTTTAATATCCAACAATGAATAAACGATTTTGATTTGATTTGATTTTGATTTGTTGCTGTTGACCTTTCAATGTGAGTAAACGGATGTCAGGTAGAGTCAACGACAGGTCAAGCTTGACACTCATTGTACGAATCTAGCCCGTAAATCTATTGCAATAAGAACCATACAAACTCCAATGTGTCAAGCTTGATATGCTCTTGACTGTACAAAAAAATACTTATTATATTAGGGCCATGTTTATTTATTTTGGGATTTAATAAGCTTCTTAGAAACTAGGACAACGAGGTGCTGGTTAAACATCATCATCATAACATCCCATTGGAACGTCCACTACAGGACAGGGAGCTCCCTACAGAATTCTAGCCTTTGCTGTAAAAATGTAGAGGGGAAGTACCATAGTCACCTCGCTTGTTAGCGTTACGGCTGGCACCGCATGGACCGCGGTTGTAGGTGACCGCAGTAAGTAAGATGTAAGATACAAAGGAGGATGCTGCTGCCCATCCTCCAGTTAACCCTTAGTCGCCTCTTACGACACCCACGGGTATGTATAGGTTAGTACCTTTGTTTCTTCTCTGTGGTTGGTACTATTCTTTGCCGGCACCACACGGGACAAACACCCCCCTTTATTTCCGTGGTTATCGTAAAAGGCGACTAAGGAATTGTCAACGGAGGATGTTGAAATATTGCGGTCATTAACCACCGCGGTCGATGGTGCCACTCGCATCGCTAACAAACGTAGTCATCTTTACTACGTGTAACGGGAAGGTGTGATAATACTGAAGGGTGTGAATCTGGACATGAAACTGAACAACTTTTCCCAAGGAACATAGGTCGAAATTCGAAATACCAAATTTGATTTACCATACAAAACGCGCTATCAGCTGATGCAGTTTCTATGGGAGGTCAAAAATTTATATTGTTCTGACTCTGACCATTGACCTAATATTGTCTCCTGTAAGCAAAAGAAATGCATATACTTACTATCTTTGTATTAATTAATGCATATAATATATTTATATTACAATACTTGAAAATCAGATAAACAGAATTTAATATGTGCGACTGTACTTCTAAAGTAAGTATGTCAAGACTTTTATAAGATTCATATAAAACCTTATTCTAATGACAATAGAGTCCTTTCTTAAAAGAATTTTCATGAAGGCTGAAGGAAATATGAAAAAGATAATTAATGTGTAGGAGTCGACGCCTCAATAAGGTACATTTTATAATCCATTCAAATTAAAATACTTATTAAATTATGCAATAAATTCCATTAAAATTAAATTCCACGCACATAAATTTCGAAACTCAAATTAAAAGTTTAAAATTACAGGGTGTCCCTACCACCCGCGTTCCAAATTTAAAAAACGCCATCCAATTTAAAACAAAAACAATCTCGCGAGAAAAATCTCTTTTACTTTTAAAAAAGGAACTCGAAAGCGGCCGGGTTTTAAAAATCGAATCAGGCGAGCGGCCTTGAGGAGAAAAAAAAGAGAGAGGCACGCCCGTCAACACATAAATCATATTTCTGGAGAATTTTTAAAAGTCCTATTGCTTTCGCGTATTTGCCATGTTACCCCCCTCCAAGAAAGGGGGGTTCGTGTGTACTTACCCCCCGTTTCCTAGTTCTGGGTATTGTACAGGGGGTATTTTCTTGTTGCTATGAATTGTGGCCTTCGAGTTGTTTTTATGTGGGATGGAATTTCGCTTTTGGTGTAATATTTCCTTATCGGGTGTTTAATTATAATTTTATGAATGTGTCATTGAAATTATTGATTTTTATTGCATTGAATTTGCAAGCTTGACTCTTGGAAGTTCAACATAAATCAGTACAATTTCTAAACAATCAGATTTTTTTTAAAGAAAAGTTGATTTCGTGATTTAACGCTTCGGCGTGTATAAGCTAAGTTACTATTTATATTTAAATACTAGCTGGTGCCCGCGACTTCGTCTGCGCAGGTTTATAAATTGTACCCTATGTGTTATTATGATCTATAAGCTATATTACTGTAAAGTTTCACTAAAATCCATTCAGTAGTTTTCACGTGAAAGAGTAACAAACATCCATCCATCCATACTTACAAACTTTCGCGTTTATAATATTAGTAGGATTACTAAAATCTGATATTGCTCTCCTATTATTGGTTTTAAAAAGGCTCATTTCTTTTTGAAATTTAACTTAACAAAGTTATGTGTACTGGACGATAAAATAAACATGTTTACATGTCTGACATATCAACTCACATTCAAAGTATTAAAGAAGAAAAATTACGCGAATGAAAAATAAAGATAATACAATAAAACTGCGTTATACTAATAAACTCAATCAACTAAATATTGGAACTTTAATTTTATTATATAAAAAAGACTTAATAAAATAACTATTAAACTCAAGCAATAGAACACCCTGTACACTGGTAAGGCGCCACCGAGGAGCGAGGGAGGCGCGCCGCTTTGTGTAGAGTGGCGAAGTACGGCAGAGAAAACACTAATATTATAATGTGTTCGAAAGGTGAAGGTCGTTATTTGAGGCTGTTCTATATTCAAAGGTGTTCATAACTTAAAGTTTTTAGTCTACCTACACTTGCTTTAATTGTAGTCATAATGTCAGCTTACTTACGGCTCTTTCTTTTCTGAATGTATTCCAAAGACAAACTAATTATTAGAAGCTTTATTATATGTAACGTGTTCTTTATTTAACATGCATGTACTTATTTTGGTTTTTATACTACCACAATAATCGGCACGGTGCACGGTAACTAGCGCCGCTGTCGGTGAATGCTATAGCGCACAGACAGACAATCCAATTCTGGTTTTTGCTGCGCTATTTAATGTTAAGTTTTTTGTAAAAGTTAAATAAATAAAATAAAAAATTATCGGTGTTTTCCTATTATTTTTTAACTGCTGATTGAAGCTGTTCTATATTTAGATGTATTCATTTTATGCATCCGTCGTCCGTTGTAAATTTGGTAAAAAAATAATGAACTTAAGATTTCTTTAATTATACAGCGTGAATTTGTATTGATTTTGCTCCCGAAGCCTAGTGATTCTACTCATGAAAACAATCAACTTTCCTAAAAAAAAAAATTTTTACTTGAAAAAAAATGTTCACCTTCCCATACAAAATGAGTCGATCACTTGACCACTTTACTATGGAGAGGCGAAAAAAAAATTTACGAGTAAAAATTTTTTTTCTTCGGGAAAGTAGCTTATTTTCATGAGTAGAATCACTGGGGCTTCGGTAGCGAAACCAATACAAATTCACGCTGTATACCAATAGCAGTGATATTTGTGCAATTTCCACCAATGTACGCCATATTTTAACTCAGCTTGAATTTGACCTATTCGCAATTTCTCAAGGCGAAATTCTCTTGTAATTAATAATTAATGAAAATCCACAAACTGTATATACCAAATGTTCAACCATTGAAAACAGAACCGGAAATGCGTGCTTTCTCTGTTTCCTATGCCTACTCTGCGCACACATGTGGCGGGGCACTAGGAAGAAAGCGGCGCAGAAAAAAGAAGGGAGACGAAAAACTAGAGCGGGACGGAAAAGTAGGCGAAAAACGAAAAATTTCGCCTCCCTGTGGGGTGGGAGTGGGGGGACGCACACATGCGTGGGGATACGCCGACTGGTAGGACTTGATACTTGCGCGAAAGTGAAACTTAGAGTATTTTTTGGTTATAACTTGATTTTTGATTGAAATAATTTTTAGGGCTTCAGAATTGGGGTGGGTGAGGAAGAGTGGAACAGTTATGTTATTAGTATATTTCATTTACGATAAGGATTTTTGTAAGAACTTTACACTTAATCTATACAATTGGTGGTTGCAGAGGCAGTAATCGCGCTGAGATTAATTCATTTTTCTTTTTTATGTCATACAAACAAAATAAAACATAACATCTGTAATGAAAGCACAGTCAATAAAAAGATTCTGGGATAATCTACTTCATTTTCACTTATTTATTTAGTTGCTAAGTCCATAATTATAGTCGATAGGTGCAACTAATAATGTAGTTACATTATTGGCTACGCTGAGGGTTAGGTATGTAGATTATAAGAGAACGGACTCCGTGAACAATGTGTAACTTCGACCCGGATCAGACAAAAAATTCATTACACAGACAATATTACAATGTAGCAACCTTCTCGCAATACAGTGTCTTTACTCTAAAGTTCATTAAAGTTAAACAAATAAAATCTTTTGAAGAAGGTAAATAATTACATAATTAAATAATTAATAGAATACAAAAAAGTAAAGTTAATATATTGACATGATCTTCAATAGGATTTTAGATTACACAGAGATATTAAAAAACATATTAAATTCAGATATTTTCTTTATGCTGGAAGCTTTACATTGAAAATAATAACTCATATAATTACCAAATACAAAATTCTTAGATTGTTAACGAGAAAGTTACAAAAACTTTCTTCGATTTCTGACTTTATTATCTTGATGTAAGGATCAAAATTGGTCTCTAGGTTCCACATTTCCTCGTCGTTTCCCGGCTTCCCCGAGGATCAAGAAGGTTTGTTCCTGGGGGAGGCTATTGTAGCATGTTTTTATACCCAAAAATTTTAAGTCAGTAGGCGCTCGTACTCAGAAGCGCTAGTACGCTCCTAATAATATTATATATTTATATTTCGTTTTCATTTTACAAGTTTTCCATCGTTCATAATTTGTAATATTTTTATACCGTTTTATACAAAACAAGTGTTTTTAGATAGGCGTAAAATTACAACTTTTTCGGCGATTTTAAAATTAAATATACTTTAAAGGAGGATTTAAGTTTGACACCAAGTTTCGATGACAGTTGGCGGATTTGAAATTTAAATTTTGACAGTTGAATTTCAACATGGCGGACTGTGTGTTTGTTCGCGAGTTCGTTGACCTCATTGCCGGGTGCCATTAGGATGCTCAACTTCCAAAATATTTGACGTCTGCTTTACCCGTAAGTATTTAATATTATTAAGATTTAAATTAATAATTTTTAAATCAACATCAAATTTATTTTTAATTCGATCAAGGGTGCGTTCTGAAGTTGAATTATTGATAGTAACGGCACGTTCATAATGTCATGAATATTGTAGTAGTTATGACGTCCGTGTGTGTAAGACGCACACACACACACCTCGGATTGTTTTTATCGCGAGCAGTAAATTAGAAGGGCGCGATAGCCGATAGCCAGTGACTTTAGTAGTGTAGTATTGATTTTTTTCCCTCATTCTGTTAAATTTCATTTATTAGGGGAGCGCGATGACGTGTGTTCGAAACAACCAGCCAAAAGAAATTGGCCTTCGCGGCGAAAGGAACTAGAATAATGGGGGTTATATTTAACTTGGCCGGTTGTAAATAGAGGGTAGATGCTAGTTCGGTCAAGATGTATAGCTTTGGATACGATAAGACATAGATTTGGTTTTTCTTTAATAAAACTTTGGCATTGTCTTCTGAAGTTTATTTACAGCGCCATCTATTACCTAATCACGTTACTTAGACATTCCACCGTCTTTGAAGATAATTAAATAGATTTTAATGAATAGTTTGGCTATAGAATATTTATAAGAATGTATTTTATTTTTAATTATGATTATAATGTTAGAAATGTATAATAATTTAGATTCAATCAAAGATATGAATGGTAATGGATTGAGCTGCACTACTGAATACCTGCTCCTAGGGCACTTTTAAAATTTTCTTGAAGTATGTTTGGTATCGCTACTTTTTCGCTTCATCAAAGATGACATCTTCGCTTCATCAAAGAATATGTTTTTGTTGAGTAATGATTTATAAAATCACATTTGAGTAAAAAAAAAAACAACGAAAGCATTTTTATTACAGCGCTAACAACACTTAAACAAACACAAAAAAAAATTACTATACTACCTGTTTAGGAAGTCATCAAGATTGTTGCTACTAAAACGGAACTATAGGATTATTTCACTTGCAGTTGGTCCCGTGTGGTGCCGGCAAAGAATAGTCAACACACCTCTACCCGTGGGTGTCGTAAGAGGCGACTAAGGGTTAGTGAACCAGAGGATGGGCAGCAGCATCCTTCTTTGTATCGTACCATCTTACAACAAGCGGTCACCAACAACCGCGGTCCATGGTGCCAGCCGTAACGCTAACAAGCGTGGTGACTATGGTACTTCCCCTCCACATGGTTTCAGTAAAAGCTCGAATTCTGGAGGGAGCTCCCTGTCCTGTAGTGGACGTTTCATGGGATATTATGATGTGAATTACATACCAATGTTACCTGTACTTTCTATAAATGTACATACTTATTAGTTTTCTAACTAGTATGGATAGATACGAGTACTCGTATATCTTAAGTAAGAGAAATAAACCATAAAAAAAATCTCCCTGCAAATGTAGTTTCATAAACAAGTTGCCAACTAATTCTTTAATCCAGAAAATTTTAACACATTACTTACTCCTTTTAATTTATCAACCACACTTATTTTAAAAATAGGACAAAATGATACTGGCACATGTGCAAATGGCATTATTAGTCTTTCTGCAACTGAGGACGGTATTTACCTTGTTAGTCCCCGCGTACTAAAATTAGTTCAAATTGTTTGACACAAAATGAAACGAGGCAGACAGACACATATTATCGGAAGAAGACATAGTCTGTCTTACTACAAAAAAGTAAGACATCTGTTGAACACTTGATTAAAAAAATCGTACCAAATAACTCTGTCTATGTCATTGATGCGCAGATGTCAAAATGACTATGACTTGACTTCTGCGCATCAACTGACACAGCCAGTTATTTTGTGCGCATTTATTTAATCAAGTGTTCAACTGATGTCTAACTTTTTTGTAGTAAGACCCAGTCTGTCAAATGTCATAGGCTGGGTCTCAGGAGGTAATACAAAATGGTTTTAGACATAATTTTCTTACAAGGTTTGGGACGCAATGACGGTGACGAATAGGTGGTCTTAGACCTATTCGGGCGCATAATGATGGTCTGTTAAACCAGTCACAAACTAGTAACCCATGTTTCTTTGGGAAAGTTGTTCAGATTTGTTTTCTGAGTCCAATAATAAAATTTGGCCAGGGGTCAAAAATTAACCCTGTATATTATGTGGCCTAACTAAGAAATCCTAGCGCTTCACATATGCGACGTAAGTACGTAACTGCTTAAGCGGCGGCGTATCGTTTTCAGTTAAGCCGTTTTTGGCGGCACTTAAAAAGAGAATTTAAGCCAATGATCGGCCTAGCTCTAAGCGCTATAAGTTTTACTTATTATCTTATTACGTAACTCTTATAAGTCGGTTTATATTTTTAAAACCTTTAAGTTATGAAATTAAGAAGTATCGAATTTCAAGGTAGGTATTATGGTCCTATTCCGTGCAAATTCGAGCATTTTTCTAGGACCATCATACTGAACAACTTTTCCTACAAAAAGTAATATGAAAAATTAAACCGACTTCAAGACTAAAAAGCGAGAAATACAAGTTTTTAGGTTGGTGCCAGCCTGAATATTAGAAACACGTAAACATGTCACTGATAGTCGTGGTGTGCCACTCTATTAGGATTAAAACACTCACGTGTTTTTTAGTATAGTATACTTTTTAGGGTTCCGAACCAAAACGGTAAAAACGGAACCCTTATGGTGCGACTTTGGCTGTCTGTCGGTCTGTCTGTCACACATGTTTATCTCAGCAACTACTCACACTATCGACTTAAAATTTGGATCAAAATTTGAATATGCTTATTCAACTATATTGCAAAAGAAAAATTGAAAAAATATTGTTATCATTATTTAGAATGGGGCCCAAATAGGGGGGCGAAGGGGCCAAAATTTTAAATTTTCGGGACTAAGTCGATTGGTTTATCATATAAAAGGACTTCTCTAAATAAGGGTCGAATTGATAACCTCCTTTTTTTTAATCGGTTAAAAAATAGGTGGAACCAGGTAAAAAAAAACCGGCCAAGTTCCGTCTGTCAAGACCCTTTATCTCACGAACAGGTAAAGGTATCAGATTGAAATTGATACCAAATATTAGAGTCCATGAACCACACAAGATCTGAAAATTTCAATTTTTTACAACTGCGCAATCAAAAGATATGGCCTTTTATTTCCTCATCTCCATACATTTATGCACTAAAGCAAAACCTATAGGATACTTCCCATTGACCTACAATTATAAAATTTGGCAAGAAGCTAGGTCTCACAGTACAAATAAAGGGAAAAGTCTGAAATCATTAATATTACAACTTTTCTCTCAACTAATGTTAACCAATTGAGGTGATCTCCCGTTTCAAGAACGTTCAAATAAGAGAGGGGTCAAGTTGAATGGTCGCTGAGGCGATTTTTGTATTAGTTCTATTTTAAAAAAGGAAACTTTTTATAGTGTATAAGCTATAAAATAACAACAAACAATAAAATTTGGTAAAGCGCGTGTCGGGCTAAAAAAATCTAGCACATTAACTTACATACTGAAATTTCAACTAATACAATTATGATTATGTGGTTGTACGGAACCCTCGGTGCGCGAGTCCGACTCGCACTTCGCCGGTTTTTTTAAGTAGCGCCACCTAGTGAAGCATTATAATTTGACGACAACAAGAGATTTTGAATGTCCTGTGACGAATGAACTTCAGCAGGTCATTGAACATTCCAAAATAGATTTTCCGACTTAGTTTTCAAGTTATATATGATGAAAAATTACAAATCCCCCCCCCCTTATATCCGAAGTTTACGTAAAGAAAAAACTGAATTAATTAAAGTGGATAGAGGTTTAAGTATATTTGTATTGTATTGTATTGTATTGTATTGTATTGTATTGTATTGTATTGTATTGTATTGTATTGTATTGTATTGTATTGTATTGTATTGTATTGTATTGTATTGTATTGTATTGTATTGTTCAAGTAAATGTTACTGAAAAAATATTTTTTCAAAATTGCACAGTTTTAAGAAATCTTCAAACAACCTTTACAAACAAATTTAGTTTTGCGGTTCTAAACATGGACTTTATTGCTTGCCAAAAATACTATAACTCCGACTCGCACTTGACCGTTTTGTTAAATCATTTTTAAACATAATTCTTACAATATACGTTAAACCCAATTAAATTAAATTTAAATGACAAGTTAATTTAAATTAGGATCAACTCGTGAATGTTCACTACTCTGTGCATTTAGCTATTTTCACTAAAATAATGGCATAATAATATGATTTTTCTTCCGTTTTTTTTTCCGTTGCATTGTAAACCTGTATTGTAATTTTTTTCACACTTAACGCTTAAAATTTAACATCATGAATTTTTTATTTAATCCTGGGGTTCTAAACAAGGTGGCAATTGACAAAAGCGAACCTCATGAAAAGTCATGAAATGTATGTATGACGTTCGTTTTCGTCACATCTAAAAATGGCACGTTGTCTAGCTAGACCCCTAAAGGCAAGTCATTTTGAAAATAAGAACTAGAAATTTTTCCAAAATTATTTTTTGATACAAAGCAAATTTTGCGGCTTCCCATACATCATCATCATCATCACATCATGACATCCCATGAAACGTCCACTAATGGACAGGGAACTCCCCCCAAAATTCCAGCGTTTCCTGAAACAATGTAGAGGGGAAGCACTATAGTCACCACGCTTGTTAGCGTTACGGCTGGCACCACAGACCGCGGTTGCTGGTGACCGCAGAATGTAAATACGATATACCGAAGGATGCTGCTGTCCCTCCTCTGGTTGATTAACCCTTAGTCACCTCTTACAACACCCGCGGGTAGAGATGGGTTGGTACTATTCTTTGCCGGCACCACACGGGGCATGCCATACGCACACATGACCCGAACTTCATATAACTTCATAACCACTTGAGTATGTGAGTCCAAATTTTTTTCATCTTGAAAACTTCTTGTAGAATCACTGAAACTAACATCGGAATTAAAAATATACGTTACATGTGAATACACCCTTATTTTTCAACACTTCGGATATTTTTATTCAAGGTGTAACAGAAAGGGTATATCAACCCTGAAGATGGGATTCTGCCCATGAAACTGAACAACTTTCCCTAAGGAACATAGGTCGAAATACAAAAAACAATTTGACCTCCCATACAAAATGCGCGATCAGCTGATTCAGTTTCTATGAGAAGTCAAATTTTTTTTTGTATTTCGACCTATGTTCCTTAGGGAAAGTTGTTCAGTTTCATGGGCAGAATCACATCCTTCAGGGTTGATATACCCTTTTTGTTACACCTTGTATACTTTTATAATAAGTAAATGTTTATTGAGAAAAAAATTTACTTCCTATACAAACTGCGTCAGTTAACAGCACATCGGGAAGGTCAAAGTATTTTTTTTCGTAAGTATTTCGACCTATGTTTCTTGGGGACAGAATTCTGATGATCAGTTTCATGGTCTGAGTACTAAAATTATGTTAACAATTTCATTAGGACCTTATCTTATAACAAAAAAAAAACTGTATTTTTTGTGTGACAGTTAGAAAAGGGTTCCGTCTCTGGGGTCAACTGAACACGTGTTACAAAGAAACAGACATATAAGGGACCTTGTTCCTTCATATTGTAGTCCCATCGATTTTAATGTCGACTTTCTTACAAATAACACACTAAAAAAGAAATTGTCTAACCTAATGCGTACTTCTCATTTTTACCAGATTGTTAATGAAGCTACTCGAGCTACTCCTAATTCCTCGACATGTATTGACTTACTTTTTATTAATTTTAGCAATAGAGATAGTCAGCTAAAAGTACAAGAATTCGGTTTTTCTGATCATAAAGGAGTGTTTTTCTCTACACCTTTGTATAAACAAGAACCTAAACAATTTAAAAAAATAAAAAGAATTTTTAATAATAACAATATTAACCAATTCCAAGATGAGCTTCGGTCTATCAATTGGAGTGAAATACTTAAGTCAGATAGAGACATTAACACAAACTATAATGCGTTTAGTGATACACTAAAAACCATGCTAAATAAATGTATACCGAAAAAAATTACTAAAATAAATAAACAAGAAAAAAAGTATCTTACACCGGGTCTGAAAAGATCTTGCCGAACTAAGAGATTACTTAAAATTTTAAAAATACAAACAAATAATAACAAAATTATAGATAAATACTATAAATCATATAGTAAAACACTAAAAAAAGCAGTATATACAGCGTGAATTTGTAGTGGTTTCGCACCCGAAGCCCAGTGATTCTGCTCATGAAAACAAGTAACTTTCCCGAAGAAAAAAATTTTTTACTCGAAAAAAAATTTTCGCCTCCCCATACAAAATGAGTCGATCACGTGACCACTTTACTATGGAGAGGCGAAAAAATTTTTTCGAGTAAAAAATTTTTGTCTTCGGTAAAGTTGCTTGTTATCATGAGTAGAATCACTGGGCTTCGGGTGCGAAACCACTACAAATTCACGCTGTATGTCTAAAAAAATACGAAATATAAACAAATATGTAACATCTAAAAATAAAAACCAAGCTATGTGGCAAATAGTAAACTCAGAAACAAACCGAAAATCTTATAATATGAAACCAAATATTCATCTATCTGACAAAAATGTATACATGAAAGATCCAAAATTAGTAGCGAACTATTTTAATATTTTTTTTACATCAATTAGTAACTGCCGAAATAATAAAAGTGAACAGAATTCCAAAATTTGTAATACGGTAAATAACACCCTTTATTTACGACCGATCGACTTTAAAGAAACCTATGCAATTATTAAAGGTCTTAAAAACAAATCTACTTCAGGTATTGACGAAATTCCCCCTAAACTAATAAAAAAATGCGCAAATGAACTTACTCTCCCTTTTACTCAGCTTATAAATCAGTCGTTTCAGGAAAGTTGTTTCCCAGATTCCCTGAAAGTTTCACTTGTCAAACCAGTTTATAAAAAAGGTGAAAAAACCGACTCAAACAATTATCGACCTATTGCTCTCCTACCTACCGCGTCAAAAATATTTGAAACTGCAATGGCTAAACGCTTAAATTCATTTTTAGAAAAATTCAAAATTCTCCATGACAGCCAATACGGGTTCCGGAAGAATCGATCAACTATTCTGGCTATCTATAAATACGTACAAAAAATTCTTGAGATAATTGACAATAAAGAGTACGCGGTGGGTCTGTTGCTCGATATGAGTAAAGCGTATGATAGAGTTAGCTATAAAATTTTATTAGACAAACTTTATGGACTTGGAATTAGAGGAGCGGCTTTCAAATGGTTTAAATCCTACCTTGAAAACCGCTCTCAATATGTGGAAATTGAAAATATTAATTTTAGTAACGGAATCATAGAATATATAAAATCGGATCATATTTACATCACAGGCTCTATCCCCCAGGGAAGTGTTTTGGGGTGTATTATTTTTCTCATTTACATTAACGACCTTCCCCAACTATTAGAACAAAACGGTATCTCTTGTGTTTGCTTTGCAGATGATCTCTCAGTAATAGTATCATGTAAAAATACTACAGACCTCGAAAATAAAATTAATTCAGTTTTGAATACAACTGTAAACTGGCTTGAACGTAATAACCTCCAACTTAACTTAAAAAAAACAAAATTAATTCAATTCAAACCATACCAAAAGGCTGCATTACAAATTAACTTTAAATACGAATCGAATATATTAGAAACTGTAAATAAGGCCACACTATTAGGCATAGAAATCGACTCTGATGTTAACTGGAAGCCCCATATTGAGAAGTTGTCTAATAAACTGTCGTCTTTTATATATGCGCTGCGTCAATTAAAACGGGTCACAAATCTTAAAACTGCGCTTTCAGCGTATTATGCTTATGCTCATTCTAGACTCTCATATGGTATCATATTATGGGGAAACTGCTGCATTATCCAGGAAATATTTATACTCCAAAAAAAATGTGTCAGAATACTGGTAAACATCGACCAAACCGACTCATGTAAACCCTACTTTGTTAAACTTAGTATATTAACCTTAACGTGTATATATATATTTGAAGCATGTAGATTTGTTAAAAAGCACTACGATTTGTACTGTCCAGTAAAGACAATAAAACGAAATAATCGGAACATGAATAAACTAATAACCGTCTCTTCAAAACTAAAGCTAATTACAACTGCCTCGCATGCAATGATGATAAAAATCTATAACCACATACCTAACCATTTAAAAAACATTGATAAGGACATAACATTTGAAAAACAACTAAAACAATTTCTTATCAAAAAAAGTTATTACCGATTAACCGAATTTTTTGAAGAAATTTTTTAATGAAATATGTATATATTGGTGAAGTCTGAAATTTGAAATCTGAAATGTGAATTTTATAAAAATATGAATAATATAAAAATAGATATAATAATTAGGTTAAATAATTTGTTTTGTTTTTACTGAATTTGAATTGTTAATTGTAAATGTAATTTAATTTAAATGTTAAGGATTGCTATATAAGATATTTATTAATAGGCTAGCGTCTCTATTGCAACACCCTTACAGGGTGTCACAAGTACCGTTTCTATGTAATGTTTCCATCTTTGTATACTGTGGCATGCAATAAATATATATGAATATGAATATGAATAAGGGCAGGTACTTGACAGTAATTCCATCGTCAATGAAATTTTTAGGGTTACGATAATAATAAATTATTTAATTGACGATTATAGCTATATTTCAGTGCTAACACGCAGAGCCTTAGGGTTCAACACATAGGTTTCGTTTTTCTTTGCACGTCGTAATTTTTCATACGTTTGACAGCTGTCAAAATAGACCTAATACGATGGCTTTACTTTAAGCCCATGTTCATTGACGTAAGAAAAACGCTCCGCCCTGCGCGTAGTGTCCAAAATATTTGGCTACAGACTTCTAGTTCATCATAACATCCCATGAAACGTCCACTACAGGACAGGGAGCTCCCTCTAGAATTCTAGCTTTTGCTAGAAAAATGTAGAGGGGAAGTACCATAGTCACCTCGCTTGTTAGCGTTACAGCTGGCACTATGGACCGCGGTTGTAGGTGACCGCAGTTAGTCAGATGTAAGATACAAAGGAGGATGCTGCTGCCCATCCTCCAGTTTATAACCCTTAGTTGCCTCTTACGACACCCACGGGTATGTATGGGTTGGTACTATTCTTTGCCGGCACCACACGGGACTTCTAGTTACGTAAAACTATTTAAAAGTTAAAGTTCCTTTAAATCTATTACCTTTAGATTCTTTGTCATCAAAACGAAAAGTAACAGGTTTTAACTATGGTTTTAACAAAGCATTAAGTTTAAAGTTGCTTTGTGAAACTGCCTGTTAGTCAGTAAATTACGAAAAACTAAATTCCACTTAAAAAATATGGCAACAATATAGTAAATCCGTTTGCTGGGATTTGAGCCGGCCTTGCGAGTGTATAGGAAGGTCATTTGTTATTGTATGGGTGCCGCAATTTATCGATTTTAATAGTTAGTTGGTAGGCTAGTAATTAAATTTGTAAAATGGTTTGATTTTGTGCTTGCGATTTGTGTGGTATCGGTATGGACAATATTGGACAAGTAACACCAATCGGGAATGTGGACTGATCGCTCCGGAGGGGATATTAAATAGTAGTTTAAGATACAAGTTCCGTAAGTAGGGTTATTACAAACGAGTTGACGTTTTGTAAGCCCGAGACGAAGTCGAGGGTTTATCATAGGCACGAGTTTCTTATAACCCTTACGGACGTGTATCTTACGACGTTTTTCAATACATTTGTGAGAAAACAGGTATAAGTAATAAATACACTTGGTAAAGGAACCAACCATGGGTAGCCATGGTAGTAGCATGGGTCAGCCTCTTGTCGATTTATGTTCTCCTGGTACTCTCCATTTTATTTTATTATAGGTAGGCAGTCGTCATCCAAGTAAAAAGTCACCACTGTAGTTTTACATAATAATTTATGATCAGAGTGTAAAACCTCCTTGGTATTATACTTTTTTTACTTACCGCACTAGTTCAGTAAGTAGTTACTTACGAGCAATGTTTACGTCCTTGTACGAGTAAGTACGTTTTTCGAGCAAATGTATTGAAAAAAATATTAAAACCGTCCTGTTGGGGCAGTCAGGTAAAAACTGATAAACTCAAAAAAAAATGTAACGTACTATTTGAAAATTATAAAATACTAGCTGGTGCCCGAGACTTCGTCTGCGCAGGTTTATAAATTGTAGCCTATTTGTTATTCTGATGTATAAGCTATATTATTGTAAAGTTTCATTAAAATCCATTCAGTAGTTTTTACGTGAAAGAGTAACAAGCATCCATCCATCCATACATACTTACAATTTTTCGCGTTTATAATAAGTATTAGTAGGATGACCTCTAATTAATGTATTTTTTATGAGTTACATTTCAAGGTCTTTTCAGAAAGAATTTTAAATAGGAAATATTTTTGAAATAACTTGGTGACTCACTCACTTTTGTATGTGACACTGTAGGGTAAACCAACGAACAAAATGAAAACAGTTTTATGCGGGAAATTCCTTACTTAGTGGACTGGAAAACCTGTATCTATGCAGGGTAATTTTGACAAATATGAAAATACCGTAGTAGAGATGTCAAAAAGTGAAATTAAAATTTAAATCAGATAATACGGCCGATATAAGCATTCAAAACTATTAATTACGCGCTGATTAGATAGAGAGATCCGACATGAACAGTGACGTCACATTCACATGTCACTACGGCCATATAAACACCGTGATAAATTTAGTTTTTCTTAAAAGAGATAGAAACTAATCTTTGATGGCTTATACCGTTTTTAATTTCATAGTTATTCGAAAAAAAATTTTACCACACTGTTTATTAAATTAATGAGGATAAATTTTTAAATAAAAAAGTAACATGCATATTCTCTAATAGTTCAAACTACGACATCATATAAAATAATATTAGTTGTGCTAAACCATTTTTAAGACAGTTGATTTTTTATCCAGTTAAAAGTTGCTCATTAGACCTTCATCATAAAAAGTTTAGGCCTCCTAGTGCACGCGACCGGGACCCTAACCTGATCAGATTTGATGGGCGCAACATTAAAACTTATTTTGTGTCAAGAGTCCAGAGTACATTTTGGAGAGTAAGTACCATAGTTACCACGCTTGTTAGCGTTGCCGTTAGCACAATTTACCGCGGTTGTTAGTTACCGCAGTATGTACGAGTATGTCCCTTTAGTCGCCTCTTAATACCCACGGTTATAATAGTTTTCGTACTATTCTTTGCCGGCACCATACGGGCAAAACGGGTTCCCTCTTTGTCTGACTTTCCTTTTATTAAGGTTCCATTGCCTATCTGTGTGTCTGTTTGTCTGTCCTACCTTTAAAAAGCTGTTGTTACGATACGAGGGCTAAAGCTTGGTGTGCTGCCTCTTTGGCTTTTCATTCGTCTCTAATTCTGCTGGTTTCTAATTTTGAAACGTTTTTGTCCCTTTTTTTCGACATTGTTCTTGTCAGTATTATTTAGTATTATAGATTATACTGTACTACGACAAAATAACTATGGAACTAGTCTTAGTTGTACAGATATCTAGTCCTATAATATTTCTTCAGGAGAACCGTGCTTCTTTTATTGAAGTCATGGGTCTGACCAAGGTTTATTGGATTCACATTTTGTCGAATAGTATAAATAAGTTGATCAATTCGTAGGTTCTTGCAGCTAACCCCCTGTATAAGAACGAGTGGTACAAAAACCGGATTTTCGTGTCATTGATTCTTTTACTGACACGTCATTGTCTTGTCATTTTATAGTTTTAGGTAAACAATGGTAATAGGGTCGACCGAGCTTCGCTCTATATTAGCCGCATCAACATTATAATATTAACGGGTGACCAAGCTATGCTACCCGCCAACAGATGGCGCTGTAGGTTTCTGTCTAAAACGCGGAATTTCAAAAAGTACTTCAAAACAAGGGGGAAACTAATTTTCTCAGACATTAGACCTAGCTAGATTGATTTATCGTTCCCGAAACCCCAGGTATAGTAAATTTCATCAAATCTTTAGAGCCTTTTTCGAGAAACCGATTACATATATATATACAAATATTGCTCGTATAATATGATTTATGTTGTATTTATCTATTTCATTAAAGCACTCAGTAGAAAAACAGATAATAAAAATAGCAATTAGGCGCTAGGACCTCCCTGAGCATTAGAAGTAAAAAGTTTATGTTATGAATGTTATGAAATACTTACCCTTTTTAATCAGAATTTGCATTGCGATAAAAAAACCTAAAATAAACTACGGAACCCTATACTGCGCGTGGCCCGACACGCACTCTTGGCCGTTTTTAGGGTCCGTACCTCAAAAGAAAAAAACGGAACCCTTATAGGATCACTTTGTTGTCCGTCTGTCTGTCTGTCTGTCAAGACCCTTTATCTCACGAACGGGTAAAGGTATCAAGATGAAATTGATACCATATATTAGGGTCCATGGAGTACACAAGATCTGACTATATCAATTTTTTACAACGACCCAATCAAAAGATATGGCATTTTATGTCCTTATCTCCATACATTTATGCACTAAAGCAAAACCTAAAGGGTACTTCCCGTTGACCTAAAACTATGAAATTTGGCAAAAAGCTAGGTTTTACAGTACAAATAAAGGGAAAAGTCTGAAATTATTAAATATTACAACTTTTCTCACAACTAATGGTAACCAATTGAGGTGAGCTCCCGTTTCAAGAACATTCACATAAGAGAGAGGTCAAGTTGAATGGTCGTGGAGGCGATTTTTGTTTTTGATCTATTTTAATAACAGAAACACTTCTAAACTTGAAAATTGGTATGTTTATAGTGCATAAGCTATAAAATAACAACAAATAATAAAGTTCGGTCAAGCGCGTGTCGGACTAAAAAAATCTAGCATATTAACTTACTGAAATTTCAACTAAGTGGTACGGAACCCTCGGTGCGCGAGTCCGACTCGCACTTACCGGTTTTTTTTCCAGCAAGGACTAAAAGGATTAAGAAAAGTGCGTTCCTAAACTTATATTCCAATTGTATCTCTTGCTATTTAACGATAAGCAACAATTAACTAATAAAATTATCTTAAAAACGTCTACATAGGCAGGTGCGATAGCTACACCGGTTTGTTTAGGTTTATGTTATGTTTAATATAATCAAAATATGACTTGGAGAGATATGTCGTCTTAACGCAAAACAAGAAATTTGAAGGCCATACAAAAAAAATCATTAAACTCAAAAACGTGTTAAATTTTAAGTTATTGACGATTGTTTTTAAATTTCCGAACACGAAACGAAAGTTAAGGGCTTTTAGCGCCCCCATCAGTTAAAAAATATTACTCGCTAAATACAAAACTTATCGGAAATCTGTCTTACCAGATTGAAGTAAAGTTACCTATTTTATTTAGAACCTATCAAACCTGAAAAATATAGTTAATAATAGTGGCCGTTTTTCACACTTTTTGTATCTGTATCTACAGTGAACTATATTTTTCAGGATTGATAGGTTCTAAATAAACTAGGGTACCTTTACTTCAATTTTGTAAGACAGATTTTCGATAATTTTAGTATTTAGCGTGTAATATTTTTTTAACTGATGGGGGCGCTAGTTGGCTGGGGGAAAGCTCTTAAGCAACATAGGTTTTCCCAGGATGGGTGACCCCTAGAGTGATCAACAATACCGCGTGAATTTAAATTGGTTTCGCTCCTCAAGCTCAAATTAAAGATTGCCGCTGACCTGACGTTCCTACAAGTTAACTAATTGAAAATAAGTTACTTTTAAATTTATACATACGTAAGTAGTCATATTTATAGTTAGTACCTGGTCGACCGAGCTTCGCTCTATAATAGCCGCCTCAACATTAAAATATCATTGGTTGAGCAAGCTATGCTACTCGCTAACAGAAGGCGCTGTAAGATTCTGTCTAAAACGCGGTATTTTTAAACAGATGCTTTTAATCACGGGCAAAACGATTTTTCCCAGGCATGAGACCTAGCTAGATCGATTTTTCGTCCCCAAAAACCTCCGGATACAAAATTTCATCAAAATCGTTAGAGCCGTTTTCGAGAAACCGATTACAAATATATATACATATATATTTATATATATACAAATATTGCTCGTTTAATAGTATAGGACATGTCAAAAAATATAAAACAAAATATCACATCATAATATGAAAATTTAATCAAATTTAAGTATTACATGTGGGTAAAGTTGGATAAACCGTGTGGGTAAATCCCCCCATGTTTAATTATGGGCAGTTTGAGGTAAAACCCGTGCCATACAACTTTTTCCTCGTGTATTTTTAAAAATGTGATATACAGCGTGTTACGGAAATGTGTGATAAACCTAAAGGGTGTGCAGCTGCCCATGAAACTGAACAACTTTTCCCAAGGAACAAGGTCAGAGAACAAAATCAATTTTTGACCTCCCATAGAAACTGCATCAGCTGATAGCGCATTTTGTATGTGAGGTCAAATTTGGTTTTTCATATGTCGACCTATGTTCCTTGGGGAAAGTTGTTCAGTTTCATGGGCAGATTTACACCCTTTAGTATTATCACACCTTTCCATTACACGTTGTATACAATGTGTAGGAACTAAAAGCGTTTGGAATATGAATCTACTCGTCAAACTGGACAACCTTTTTTTTTTTTTTTTACACGGGGCAATCCGTCATGGATACTCTGCCGTCCGGGGGAACGACTGTTATGTCAGAGTCTTTACTGACTAAAACCCCGTGGTGGCAAACTCTGGCACATTTGGAGAAACCCACCTCTGGGAAGTTTTTGCCCAAGTTAAGCTGAAATACGAAAAAAAAAATTGTCTTATAAAAATTGCGCTATTGGTTGATGTAGTGTTCAGTTTCATGGCCAGAGAGCCAATTCTTGAGTATCACCGGGTTAAAAAAATATCACTTAGAAAATTCGAAATCACAGATTTTTCTTTTCCAAAGTGAGGATTGATATTTTAATTAAATATAAAGTAATGTATAATTTTTCATTTTCATATTTTTGTATTTAATTTTTAAAAGTTTATCATATAAAAGGTGATAATATAACTTTTGAGTCTTTAAAAATTCACATTTGCCCTGATAAACAGTTGAAAGGTAAATCAGAATACATAAAAATTACCAATTAAGGACTGCTTTAGATTTTACGAATATCAATTTTCAGTTTTGAAAAGAAAAATCTGTGATTTTGAATTTTTCGAGTAATATTTTATCACCCGGTGATATTCAAGAATTGAGTCCCTGGGCTATTTTTACACTTGATGATATTTAGGAATTGACTCCCAGATTAAAACAAAAACGAAATACTGATCGATCGTTGCTAACGATTACACAAAATTGGTAAGAAAAAGTCGTAAATGTCCTTTAATAAGGTTTCAAGGACAAAGAAATGTTAATTTTAGTGATAGTTATCGTAAATTTACTCAACAATACTTTCAAGCGTCCTATACAGGGTATTAATAAATTCTTATAAAAACTGTTATTCTATTACTTCTTTTAATTCTCAACGAGAATATTGCCTTCACACACTAATTGTTTTTATGAGCTGTTCATCAAAAATTTGGACGCTTATTTGCAGTCCGAGCAAATATGGGGGTTTTCAATCAGTTTTTGAAATGTCCACTGGATGGTGCTGCAAATCAGCACATGGAAAAACCTTCATAGTGCCACCATGTAATCAGTATGAAAATTATTAAGTCAGTTTGATTGCTTCTGACAAATGGCTGTAAAACTTTTTCGTGTAAAAAGATTTAATTTCATTCATCGAAACTTAAAAAACGTAGTAGGGTAGGCAACGAAGCAGTTGACCCCAACATAATTCTCTCGGGCAGATTTTTTTTGACAGAATGATAAAGTATCATGAATTAAATGTAAATTCAAAATATCCAAAAAAAATTAACAAAAACTTTTTTTTTCATACATTTTTTGTAATTTTTGTATGGGAAAATTAAAAGTACCAATTTTTTTTGGATTTTTTTATAGATGGTTTATCTCATATAGTGTAATACCCCATAGTCTTCATACAACGATCCGCTTCGTTGCCTAGACTAATAGTTGACAGACATGAAGGAAAACTACCTATTGTTTTGTATGACAAGTCATAGTACAGCAAAACTTTCATAGTTTGCATAAATTACCAAATAAATACAATTTATAAAAGACTATGCTTTTTTGTCACTGAGCAATAAAAAAAATATTCACCAAATTTTGTCTACCAAAATGGATAAATGTACACCAAATTTGCTTATGGCACTTCGCCGGCCGCTGCCTCCTTCTTCTGAGCTCCCTACAGAACTCCGAAGAAGGAGGGAATTTACCATAGTCACCACGCTTGTAAGCGTTGCGGCTGGTGACCGCAGTTTGTAAAATGGTACGATACTTAGTAAGATGCTGCTGCCCATCCTCCGGTTCATAAGCCCTTAGTCGCCTCTTACGACACCCACGAGTAGAAATGGGTTGGTATTATTCTTTGCGGGCACCACACAGGCCTATTACATTTTGAGCGTGTTTTTGCGCAAAATAGCTAATCTGAGAAACGGAAAGTCTTTGACAACTTTAACTTATAAAATTTTGAAGGATAGTTATTATTTAAGTTCGTAGCGGCCTCGCTTTTTAAAAAATTTTCTTATATTGGTAGATATAGCCAATATTCCGAAGCAAGTTTTCATAAAATGCGCGAAGGCACTTTTTTGAGCTCGTGGATTGAACTATTGGGCTAAGCAAACAAAATTAAAATAATATAATAAAATGTCAATCTCTATAAAAAAAATCAATTCCGAACGAAAAGAACTACAAAAAACGCTCAGGTTTAACTGCAAATTGCTCTTTACTATATTATTATTATTTCGTATAAGTTATACCATACTAAACTTTGGTATAAAAAAATGAAAATCGCCTACGTTTGTTTAAACACAATTCGTTTAAATACCTTAATTAAACGTACTTAAAACTGCCAAATTTCTCCATAATCCGTGCGCTGGTCTTTCAAACGCAATAGTAGTGTCAAATAACTTGGAAATACAAAAATTATTTAAATCGTTAAGTTTCAGCTACAAAACAGTGTCGAAAAATCTGGACGCCGAGTGAGATTTTCCATTTTTAATTTTTTTTAACGAAATTTTGTAATAGCCCTCTTAAGTGATTTTTGAATTTTTCAATATATCTGTGATATTGAGGAATTGATTTATTAGATACTCCAACAACAGTATCCCAAAACATTAAGCAATAAAATTACATCACGGGTTTAGACATGTGAACTATTTTTACAGGTGCATACAGATTACATTTTTTTTTAATTATAAGCATGTATTTATTTTACTAAAATTACTTTTTTATAAAGTTAATAGTTAGTTAATAGTATCTTCATAAAAGCCCCTGTATATAATAGTACGCGCCGGCGCCACCAAGTCGGCTCTATCATATAAAGCGTATGAAAACGGGCTATTACTTAATTTTATTCTACGGACGTATCTGCCTCTGATTGGAATAAATAAATATATACTTACTTTGTATAGTCGACACATTTTTTGTAAACACAATAGAATAGCTTTATTTGCAAAAATACATTTTGGTAACGTTAACTTTTTTTTCGGCAAATGTGTTGAAAAACGTCACGAAGCGCGTGAGTGTTGGTCTAAGCTACACTCTCGCCTAAGGCTCGGGCTGCAAGTCCTAAAACTTGATTGCAATGATCAAAATACCACACCGTGGTAATTTGAACGATATTACCAAAACAAAAACGTTTGCCTAAAACGTTTAACGTAACGTTTTAGACGAAGGTTTCTGTTTTGGTAATATCGTTCAAATTACTACGATCACCCCCTTGCTCATACCAAAGTAAATTTTATTACATTCTACAATTATTTGAACCACAGGACTTGCAAAGGAAAAAAATTAAAATATGTTGTTCGTTTAAAAAATAATTTATTCAATCTTAATTTGTTAAATTAAAGCCTCTTTTTTAATTACAAAATAAATTAAAAATAAATGCTTGCCAAAATACTTGAGTATTTCTCGTACTTAGATAAACACTACATTCATAGTTTATGTCATATTTGTTTGGTATTAAATCTCACTTATTTTTAATCTTATTTTCTGAGAACAGATTATTATTAATATCACATTTATCAACTTAAATCTATTTCAATACAAATAAAATTTTATACGAAAAACCTATATTTTAAAGGGATTTTTTTTATGAACCACCTTTACTTTGGGATAACTCTTGAAATATATAAATTTAATTTGGTAAGTATGTATTCTCTAAATTAACTTCTAAGTAGTTTATAAATTGTTTAAAAGTTATTTCATCATCATCATCATATCAGCCGAAAGACGTCCTCTGCTGGACATAGGCCTCCCCTAAAGATCTCCATAACGTTAAAAGTTATTTATCAAGTAATATATCAAAAATGTAAAAGACAAAGACCGATTTTCTAAAAGCATTATTAGAAATAAAAATCGGTAAAACTAAAATGTGGAATGGCAGCTTGAACTATACATTTTAGTAACCACTGGTAACTTAAAGGACTAAGCATAGTCCTTGAAATGGAGTCAAAATTTACACTTATTCAAATAAGTTCAATCCCTTTCTTCAAAGCTAAGAAGGGACTTCTCACGATTAGGGCTTCTGCTTACCGGAACCATTGTTTTAATCTGTTGTGTCGGAATGAATGTCACATGGAAAACCTTTGCATTACTTTGTCGTCAAGTGATCTGGCAGCGGTACACAAAATGCTCCAGCGCGAACAGTATTCTTGGGGCAATTTTTGTCTTCAATCCCTGGCGGTAAACCATAATCCTCTTCTAAAAACTCAGAGCTATCAGTTTCCGTTTTCGGAGCCTCGGTATGTTCGACAGGTGTCTCGATTTCTGGAGACTCTTCTCTCTTCTTTCTGTTGTATTCGATGCAGTTACTACATGGGACTGTGGGAGATAGAATCCCGGAGACGACTGGGTAGACCTCCTGTTTTGAGTCGATTTCTTTTAGGAACTCCCATAAGCGCGAAATTTCTTCGTCTGTCAGATCATCACAAGCACAAATGTCGTTTTTCGCTGGAGCCGAATATACATTGGAAATTAAATATAAGGCACAAAATAACACGATTTTGGCGTCCATCTTGCCTGCCGACTGGTGTCACACTGATATTATCCTTCTTTTACGCTACTATTTATATTAAATTGTCTGTGAGTCATTTCTGAGTTCATTAGGGTATGATAGATTTGTTTTTATTGGGTCTATAGCTAATTTGACTGTTTAATTTTACTCGCTAATGTAACTTTTTTATGACCATTAAACAATTATAATTTAAATACAATTTTTATTTGTATTAATAACTTAGATTTATTGAAGATTAATCATTTTCTTTTTGCTTAGAATCTTATTCATATTTTTGTCCAGGGTCTTGAAAGCTCTGGAATTCGTAATACGGTACAGTCAAGAGCGCGTCAAGCCTTACACATTGTAATTCCGTTTTTGACTGTACTTTTAATTGAGATAAAAGTTAATTAGAACATAGTGTTTGATTGTTAGTTAGTTTTCATAATAATATTTTATTAGATATTACTATGTTACATATTTAATGACCTTGTCAGTAATTTTTTGAAATCTCGTAAGTCACTATATGGCCGCTCTGTGGTGTTCAAGAATTGACACCCCCTACTTAAATTATAAACAACTTTGATGCCAATAAATACGATAAAAGGACAAACTCAAACCACACTGGAACTGAACTCAAAATAAATTGGAGCTATTTCATAATACAATGTGGGAGGATTTTTGTACTCTACTCTACCACAAATTTTTGAGGAAAATATATCAATCAGTTTCACTAGAATCTCAATAGTACCCCAAAAGTAACTTTTTGATATTCAGGAATTGGGCACAAGCATAAAAAAACGGAATCATAAAGAACGTTCGTTATATTGGATCTAGGTTTTTTGTGTAATTTTCAATAACAAACTTTACTTTTTTTATTATTCCTGCGGGAAAAGCTGCTATAGGTAACTACGTAAAAATGGCTCCGTCTGATTCATCTCACAATTAATTAGAATGGCGTTAGTTACGTAAATACGTTTATTATATTCCTCATACAAATAATAGAGGTTACATTGTGGTTACTAATAATGAGTCAATTAGTTGTGCGTAAATTCGATTATGTTACAAGAACTTGCGTTATAGCACTTAGTTTTAATAAATCTCAGAAAAAACAATATTATATAACTTGGAACGAAAAGGTCTGATAATACTAAAGGGTGTGAATCTGCCCATGAAACTGAACAACTTTTCCCAAGGAACATAGGTCGAAATACAAAAAACCAAATTTGACCTCCCATAGAAAATGCGCTCTAGTTGCAGTTTCTATGGGAGGTCAAAAATTTATTTTGTTCTATGACCTGTGTTCCTTTCCGTTACCCGCTGTATACACAGGTACGGTCAACCGCACGTCGGTAGAAACTTTTTCAACTCTATTAACACTTTTGGACCTTAGTCCAAAAGTGTTTCTAGTGACGTGCTGTTGAGTGTACTAACAGAAATTTTTTTTTAAGTTTAGCTAATTTCCGATTTTTGCAAGACTTTCCTTATTTTTGGAGCCAAATTCCATTCCATACCGAAAAGATTCAAAATTTCAAAATAAGTTATTATAATTTAAGGTTTAGGTTATTATACTTAGGTTATGATACATTAGGTTTTACTTTTAGAAAGTGAATTAGTGAACAAACATATTCGTTAATATGGAGTCGTGTTTGATAGTATGACCATAGAGTAATATAATACTGGGTATGACTGACCTTTCAACCGTGTTCCAAACCAAAACGGTAAAAACGGCACCCTTATGGTGCTACTTCGTCTGTCTGTCTGTCACACCTGTATATCTCAGCAACCGCTCATGCTATCGACTTAAATTTAGGAATAATTTAATAATATGATTGCCCAATTCTATTGCGAGCAAAAGAATAAAAATATTATTATGGTAAATAGGGGGGGGGGGGGGGGAGGGGGCAAAATTTAAAATATGGCACCGAGACGTGGCCGCTCACGATGGGCCTTAAGGACTATGGAAAGGGCTTTGCTCAGAGTCTCTTTGCGCGATCGAACCAGAAATGAGGAGATCCGCAGAAGAACTAAAGTAACTGACATAGCCCTGAGAATCGCTAAACTGAAGTGGCAGTGGGCAGGGCACATCGCAAGAAGAACCGATGGCCGATGGGGCGTGAGGGTTCTAGAGTGGCGACCACGTACCGGAAGACGAAGCGTTGGCAGGCCCCCCACAAGGTGGATCGACGATCTGGTGGCGGTCGCGGGAAGCCGCTGGATGCGAGCAGCGCAGGACCGGTCGTCATGGAGATCTTTAGGGGAGGCCTATGTCCAGCAGTGGACGTCTTTCGGCTGATATGATGATGATGAAACATAAAATTGTGGTTGCTAGGTTGAGTGCGGTGTCGTGTCATATGAAAGGACTATACTTGTACATTCCAAAAAAAATTTTTTTTAACTACTCAAATCTTTCAAGTTATTATGATTTGTACTCTTGTATGAATTATACTCATCTGAGATAGTATGCGTCAAACATAACCCTCCCGTTGGGGCAGTCGGGTAACTACGTTCACGGGACGCTATTTCAAATTTAAATATTACTCGTTTTTACTATATTATTTACACTTACTAATTGAGCTATTACAAAAAACCCGATTTAATGTCTCTGTCCATTGATAGTCACACGCATTTTCCTCACACGGAATTTCTGCCGTTTTTTTAGGGTTCCGTAGTAAAAAAGGAACCCTTATAGTTTCGTCATGTGCTCAAACACCCTTAGTACTAGAAAGTTGAAATGTTGCGTCCACGTCGACAAAGTGCTAGAATAAAATTATGAAAAATATTTTTTTTAGGGTACCTCCCATACAAGTAAAGTGGGGATGATTTTTTTTTCTCGTCTGCCCCATAGTGTGGGGTGTCGTTAGATAGATCTTTTAAAAATAATATGAGCTTTCTAAGATGATTTTTCGATTTAGGGATCCGTTTGCGAAATATTAAGCATGAAAGCGCAATTTTTTGTTGGAGTCGAGTGTCCCCCCCACCCCTGCCGGCTAAACGGTTGTTATTAGAAACGTGAAAAAATTCACAGTAGTAGCATATATGATGAAATTAAAAGGAACACTATCACAGTTAAGTAGGCTTAGCAATTTGATGAGCTATAGCCGAAAAACTAAAAAGAATAAAAACAGCAATACTAATCAGGCGCTAGGACGTCGCTGAGCATTAGGAGGTAAAAAAAATATGTTATAAACGTTATGAAATACTTACTCAAAACCCGCCTTGCAATAAAAAATTGTAAAAAATCTACGGAACCCTATACTACGCGTGGCCCGACACGCACTTGGCCGGTTTTTTATTTTACGAAGTGACGAAGCAATGGACGTCATTATTTGACAAACCTGCTAAGAAATAATTTATTTCAATATTTTTAAATACGCCCGCCGGATATCATTTGCGCACCATATGACATTCATTTTTATTGCTAATGGTTACAGTCACATATTATGTTGGTATTTGTTCCAAGAGAATCTCTACAAGTATTATTAAAGTTGGTTCCCGCCGTCTGTCCCCTCTGTACCTACGCTAATCAAAAGAGACTTGTAGAGTGATTCAAGGACTTTTGCAGAACACTAGAATACCTGTATTTGCACCTAAATCCGTCCCTTTTGTACCCCAAGAGGTACTAATGGGACATGCAGACGTGATAACAGTAAAAAAAAACTGCTCTATTTACGTAGGTGCTAGGGTTTTGTTCAAAGTCCGCTTGGGAAAATACCATCTCCTTATAGATTACTGTCGCTGTGTCTCGGTTTGAAGGCCAGGGACCCTGGGAAATTACTGGCACAGAGACACACCATCTTAGTTCTCAGGGTGGGCAAGACGCTTTGCTGTCTTGTGTCAATTATGCTACTGATAAGACAGTGGGCGCTATGAGCGGTGGTGACGACTTACCATCAGGTGGCCCACCAGCTCGCTTGCTCACTGGTAACATAAAATAAAAGTCCTAAATAGGTACATGAAATTCAGTTACATGAGAATCATGACACAGAAAGATGCAGGAAAAATTAATTATCCTGTTTCAGTTGTATTATTATTTATTATTTACGCAATGATTTATTTCAAAAACAACAGCTAGGCTCCCTTTCCACGTCATTGCGGTAAGCTAGTTAGGTATACTGGGTGTTTGGTCTGATGGTCACCCTAGTCATGATATTGAACACTTTTATTCTGACATTTCATTACAAAGAAATATATTTTTTTGTCCTTCTTCAGTACAAATTGCGAATGAGCCTGCTATACTATTTTTACTTTCGAGCGGAGCGAGAAAGGTATTGTATTCGTGAAAAAAAAAGTTTTTCTAATTTTCTCAAAAATGTGTTCTATATCACTTATACATCATAAAAAACAAGTCTCCCAGAATGTCCGTCCGTCGGTCGGTCGGTCGGTCCGTCGGTCGGTCGGTCTGTCCGTCACGCATTAGCCTAGCGGCTAAAGGAATGGTCCGATTGACACCATATTTTTAATTTAAGAGTTTTATGCAAATCCATCGAAGGGTTTTGAGTGGTTTCCTGCTGGCTCTCATTTTAAGGGTAGCTGTCATACAACGAAAATGAAAAATTGTAATTTTCGCAAAAACGGCTCATAAAATCTTGATGAAACTTTGCATGACCAAGCGTCTCCATTTAAGGTATTTTGCGGCAGTATCAATTGGTACGCAGAAATTCATATAAGGGGTGATCCCCTACTACTAAAATTAAAAAATGTGATTTACTCAAAGTCGGTTTCGTTGAGCTTATTTTGATGTTCTACAATTTGGATTCTAAATTGGTTTTTTACCTGACTGCATATTTCATTAAATCATTTTACATAAATCTAGTAGGTAGGTACAAACTTACCTATAAGTTTGTATTTTGATATTATTTGTATGGAATTACAAACTTAAGTTTGCAGTTGGTACTTATTTACTCATTGAATAGTAATGCAGCCTTTATTATATAGTAGTTAGAGCATTCGGCTCTTGATCCGGAGGTTCTGGGTTCGCTCCCGGCGGGGACACTGTTGAATGATGACTCTGGTATATCGCGAGAAAGTAGCAGTGCTGCTGTACCATTTATTTTTAATGTTACGAGTAAAAAAAACCGGTCAAGTGCGAGTCGGACTCGCGCGCCGAGGGTTCCGATATACCTATAGTATTTTTGGAAGCAATCAAGTCCATTTTCAGGACCGCAAAACTAAATTTGTTTGTAAAGGTTTTTTGCAGATTTCTGAAAAACTGTGCAACTTAGAAAGATTGTTTTATTTTTGCTGTAAAGTTTACATAAACCTCTGTCAACTGTAATTAATTCAGATTTTTCCCTACTCAAACTTCGGAGATAAGGGGGGGGGAGGAATGGTATTTTTTTTGACATTTTTCATCATAACTTGAAAACTAAGAAACTTAAAAAAAATACAAAAATATATTTTAAAATGTACAAGTAAAGTCCTTTCATATGATACCCCAGTCGACCTAGTAGCGACAATTTGAAATTTGCCCCCCCCCCCCATTTTGGCCCCTTTACATTAATAATCATACTTTTTTCAAAACATTTTCATGTGCAATTAAGTCGGACAACTATATTCTAAAACTATTCCAAATTTCAGGTCGATAGCATAAGTGGTTGCTGAGATATAGAGGTGTGACAGACAGACGGACAGACAGACAGACAGAGCGGTACCATAAGGGTTCCTTTTTTTACCATTTTGGTATTGGAACCCCAAAAATATACCAAAAACCATGTATTAAGCACTGTCAGGCCATTGGCAAGACTGAATAACTAAACCCGATTGGCACCCCGGACAATACATACCTATACAATGAACGCGATTTTGAAATTGGAAGATCGCGTAGGCCCGCATATTCAGCACAAAAGACCCTCAGGAGGACCACGAGAACCTAGCGGACGGGAGTGCGGGGTGAATTGCAAGGGGGGCGGAGTGTCCATTCTGTATGATAGTAATTACTTTATTTTGTGCAATGTTGTGGTCAGAATAAGTATCAACTATTTCTTCTTCTTAGTCGTACTCTTCAGTTACTGAAGGTCGTGTCTGACTTGGAACGCCATCGTGGATGTTTCAACCAGTCTCTTCCATTTTTGTCTGTCTTCAGCCAATCGAAGGGCGTTGGTAATAGGGAGGTCCAGAATGTTTTTAATTTGGTCAGACCAACGGTGTGGTGCTCTTCCCCGCGCTCTTTTGCCCTCTACTTTGCCCAGAAAAATCAGCTTTTCGAGGTCAACTATTTACCTACTACATTTTGTCCTATTTATAACGGAACGTGACCGTGGGAAAACGGAACGTGACCGTGGTGTTAACAACAAACCTGTGCCTAACATTTTCATTAAATTCGTGTAAAAAGAGGAGATAATTAGCTGTAACCTGTTTCAAAACAACATCAAGTGAACGACGCACTGCTGTACACTGTTTGTCACTCCAACAGCATCACTTAATGGCCGAAAAATCACCAATTTTCATCCAGGTATTCGTGCACTTTATCCGTTGAAGCACTATTTTGAATTAATCATTAACGCAAGTAAATACATCACAACGTAAAAGATAATTACCGATCAGCTGATTGGTCTGCGCCAGCTGATATTGACAGACGACTTAAAACGTCACTTTTGCGTTTCATTACACGCAGCTGACGTATAGTGCGGGAACTCACGCGAGAACTACACCACCACTATCAGCCAATATCACCCCTTTGTTGTGGCGACATCTATACAATTTATTGCGTACTGCGTAGTCTTGCAAGATCCAACTGCAAATAATCGACACGAGAGGGTAAAATTGTTCACTACATCACCGCAAGATGCCACCTAAAGTTCTGCCTAGCTGTGCAGGCTGCCGGAATACTATCGGAAATAATCTGCATATACGCTGTAGCATATGTAAGCAGACTTATGATCTCGTTTGTGCTAATATACCAGAAAAGCGCTTTACAAATACGATGACGAAAGAACAAAAAAGCGACTGGAAGTGCCAAACATGCCAGTGTAAGCAGCCTAAAACAGGAAATTTAAACACACCGGTCGGCAGTGCACAAGGTTCTAGGGGGATTAACACCTCTTATACTGTCCCTTCTGAAGAACCACAAGATCTTGCTGCCAATGAATCTAACGACCATTCTTCATCTGGTTCGTCACTGCAGATTAAGGATTCTGCGGAAGAAAAGAGCTGTGAGAACGTCACGAGGGTGCGTTTTCCTGGTTTTGGTGGAGTGTACAGCAGTAATGAACAGGAGAATGAATCTCTCTCACCGGGTATAGTGAGAGCTATTATCAAGGAAGAAATAAATCTGGCATTAAAGGAGACTGTAAAGCAATTAGTAGGAAAAGAGTTTGCAGCCATAAAAAACCTCATTGCCAACTTTGAAACATCCTTGTCCTTCTTCAACGATCAATATGACTCATTTAAGTCAACCTTGGATAAAAATTGTGACACAGTTAAACACTTGCAGCTGCATAATCAACAACTACAATCGGAGGTGGAGAACCTTTCAGAACGGCTTAACTTTATGGACCAGCAACAGCTTGCCAACGATGTCGACTTCACGAATGTACCCGAAGCGAAAAACGAAAATGCTACACATGTCGTGTTAACTTTAGCAAACAAGCTGGATATCAAGTTAACAGAAGCTGACGTGGTGAGTGCATATCGTGTGGGCTCTACGCGTGGAGAGTCAGGAAGCGAGCAAGTTGAGGGCACAACGCAACGCCCGCGCCCCATCGCCGTGCGACTGGCACGCCGGGACCTGCGCGACAAGATTCTCAAGGAGGCGCGCGTTCGTCGCGGCGCCACTACTGCCGACACCAGCCTCCCCGGACCTTCGCGCCCTTTCTACGTTAACGAACGGTTGACTAAGTCAACAAGGCAACTGTTTCAAAAGGCGCGCGAAATGAAAACCAACTATGGATGGAGATTTGCATGGACTGTGCAAGGAAGAATTTTCGTAAGGAAATCAGAAGACAAAAACTGTCCTCGTCATGGTATTCGCACGTTGGCCGAGCTAGAAAGGGTTTTTAAAGACGAAGTGGTTAGATCCTGATAGTGATTATTTCCAACTCAATTTCGATTTCCACCCAATATTTATTATCATTATCGATTGTAACGCTTGCTATGCTTTAAACAATCAATGTCACAGCTCTTACATATTTTCTGATTTGTATCATCAGGTGGCGACGAATGGGTACTACACTCAGCACCAAGATTATAGTACATTCTTTTTAATAGCTCACACAGAACACTTCACAACAACACACATTTTACACAGAACTTTTAATTATAGTTATTTAATTATATTATTAAATATATGCCAGAGGAGGTCAGTACATTCTTTAATTTATATTTACAATGATGGGTAAAAAGACACGTCATTTGAAGCTAGCATTGCTTAACGTGCGTTCTCTAAACACTGGCAGGGATGAGTTTATCGCTTCTGTAGATAGACACCAGCCAGATATTTTAGCGCTAAACGAAACATGGCTACAAATAGGACAAGATAAATATTTTCCTCCAGTACCAGGATACACTTTAAAAAGTAACCCCCGTTCGACAGGTAAAAGAGGTGGCGGGGTGGGATTTTATGTTAAAAGAGGCTTACAGGTGCGTATTAAACAACATCCAATCTCCCCGCTGGAGCAAATGTGGATAGAACTCCGAATTTCGGGCATGAAACCCCTCGCTATTGGTACGGCTTATAGACCAGAAGCAGTTTCGATTGATACCGCCATTGACGCTCTCAACGACTCACTGGATATATTTGCTTCATATAGCAGTGTTTTTCTCCTAACAGATTTTAATGTTGATTTAAATATGTTAGAAAGACCCATGGCAAAGAAACTAATGACTTTTTTTAATAATCGTAATCTAGAACAACTCGTTAAAAGCCCAACAAGAGTAACAAACGACACCGAATCGTTATTAGATTTATTTATCACAGATAGCCCAAGAGTCTGTAAGACAATACATGTTTACCATAACCCCACGATTAGTGATCATGCCATGGTTCTTGCGGAATTAACTATTACGAAACCGAAACAGATGCCTCTATATATTTACAAGCGGTTTTTAGAAAAAATAAACATGGAGGAATTCACAAAAGATTTGAAAAACATGACATGGACAGATATTAAAGCGATAAAAGACGTTAACGGAAAGGCAAAGTTATTTAGGCAAATACTAACAAAATTATTTGATAAACATGCACCAGTTCAGAAAATACGCATAAACCAAAATATGAACCCTTGGATTACAGACAACATTAGATTATTGATGGAGTTACGTGACTCAGCTCTAGTGAGAGCAAAAAAAACCCAAGTTGAACCACATTGGAAATACTACACAAGCCTGCGTAACTACACGGGAGGGGCTCTAGGACGTGAAAAAACTGCGTATTTCACACACTACGTTAATAAAAATAAACAACACCCACGACAAATGTGGACCTATTTAAGGCGTTCTTCGATCCTAGGTGACACTAGCAAATCTTTTATTCCTCAGCATTTAAGTAACCCTGAAGAAGTTAATAATTTTTTCCTAAAAATACCGGGAAACCCAACCACGGATCATAAAACTTTGATGGATCTAGAAAAAACAAAGTTGTGTAAAGAAGTGTTTGAGCTAAAACAATGTACAGAAGGTCAAGTTTATAAAATAATTTCATCAATAGAAACAAAAGCATGTGGTCATGACAGCATTTCAATAGATATGATCCGTCTTACCCTAGACGTTACGTTACCAATAATTACACACATAATTAACGCATCTCTTCTTTCAAACACCTATCCCGAAGAGTGGAAACTAGCTAAAGTAAGGCCTATTCCCAAAAGTAATAGAGTCGAGGAGTATAAAGATCTGCGCCCTATTAGTATACTACCAGTGCTCTCCAAAATAATAGAAAGAAGCGTCTGTGAGCAGTTAAAAAAACATCTGGAACAAAATAAATTGCTTCCTCCAATGCAATCGGGGTTCCGAAGTGGACACAGTACCACTACGGCTTTGGCTAAGGTCACGGACGATATTACTGCAGCTTCCGACAAAGGCATGGGTACAATACTAGTTTTATTAGATTTTTCTCGGGCTTTCGATTGTCTGAACCCAAAACTACTTCTTGCAAAATTAGCGTGTTATGGTGTGTCACCGTCAGCTTGCAAATGGTTCGAGTCGTTTCTGACTGACAGACAGCAATATGTAGAACTTGAGACTGACCAGGGCTTAGTAGTGCAATCAAATACCCAAAAGATCCCTCGTGGTACGCCTCAAGGATCTATACTCAGTCCTCTACTTTTTATTCTATATACGGCAGACCTTGTTACAAAGTTAAATCACTGTGAAGTTCACCTCTACGCCGATGATACTCAGCTGTATTACTCCTTTGCACCGCATGATCTTAATCCGGCATTAAATAAAATAAACGAAGACTTAAACACTATTTCCGACTGGTCAGCCAAACATAACTTAGTTTTAAACCCATCTAAATCGCAATTTGTTGTACTGGGTAATAAATGGCAGCGTAACAAAATAGTGGAACAACACCCGAAATTATACATAGGAAGTGAGGTTGTTGCTCAAGTAGAAAAAGCTCGGAATCTTGGTCTGATTATGGATGGTGAAATGCGATACATAGAACACGTTAATATAAAAATACGAAATGCATTCTACCGATTAAAAGTTTTATACAGCTTCCGGAGGTATTTATCTGTGAGAGTGAGGGAAATACTAACAGAATCGCTGGTTCTGTCACATTTTAATTACGTTGACGCCGTATACGGTCCTCGACTTCTGGAGCAAACCAAAAAGTCCATACAACGCGTACAAAACGCATGTATGCGATTCTGTTACGATATACCGAAACGAGCGCATATCACACCGTACCTTAATGAGAGAGAAATTTTGAATATGGCTCACCGGAGAGAGCTGCACTTAGCCTGCATGGTCCGAAATGTACTCGAATTTGAGAAGCCATCATACTTATTCGAAAAACTAGATTGGTTAAGAGATAGGCGAGGAAGACCTCTTCGATCCCATAGGGTAAATGCGTTGTCTATACCTAGCCACAAAAAAACATTCTTCAGAGGAGGGTTCAAATTCGCCGCTTCAAAAGTGTGGAATGATCTACCACCCCCTTTACGTGATTCCATGTCACTTATTAAATTCAAAAAGCTTGTACGGAGACATCTCATGGAAAAGCAATCGGGAAAAAGGGCGAGCGAATTTTGAAACTTTCTCCGAATTAAACAGTTATTATCTTATCATACAAATCAAACATGTACACACACAAACACACACACACACACTTACTTACATACATATATATATATATATTACTTTTAAATAATAAGCGCATGTATATATATACTACGTAGGATTTTATTTGATTTATTATTTTGTTTTAAATTTGTATTTTTTTTTTCTTTCTTTTATTTATATAACTTGCGTATAGCTATTGCATCTCATTTTACACAAATACCCTGCAACACCACGCTCACATAACTATGAACTTGACAATTGAAACCTTATTAGGGGCTGGTCTGAAAACCAGCGCTAAGCCACTAGGCATAGCAATATGCTGAGACTAGTACCCATTGCCAATTGTAGATTCCTGGAGTATTCCTTGTGTGTTAAGATAGACAGATTAATACGTAGATTGTAAAGCCTCTTATGTTTTGTATGTATCTTCATTGGCAATAAGATTTTTTTTACTTTTCAATTTAATTAATTAATTATGAAATAAATCAGAGGTATTGTATGTATCTATCTTATTTATTGCATGTGTATTTATTGGCAATAAAGAATTTTAATTTAATTTAATTAATTTATTTATTAGAATAAAGGAAAAACAGGGATTTTTTTAACGTAATATTACGCACTTGGTTACGCACAGCTGTCGAGCTGAACCTAACAGTAAACAAATGACGTAAATTTATGCTATAATGCTAAACGAGCAATATTTTTTTGTACATAAAATATATAGGGTAAAAATTTTTAACGCCACCTGAAGGGGAAATACTTACTCTAAAATACTGCAGATAGAAAATTTTACTCAAAGTAAATATTCCTTTATTTTTAAAAAGAAACAAAACTGCATTCAAATATTTTCCAAAATTCGCTTGCCACACCCGGAAATCAATCCGGCTTAGCTCTAAAAAAACTGGCCAAGTGCGAGTCGGACTCGCGCACTGAGGGTTCCGTACAAACCTGTACGTATATAAGTAAAAGTTATGGTATTTTTATTGCTAAAAAACTTTATTATGTGATATAAGTACATAACTATAATTTATATTTGAGTTGATTGAATGAAAGGTAAATTGCGGTTTACGATTTATGACGTATTAAAAAAAACTACTTATTAATTTTCGGTGGAAGGTTGCATGGTTATTTACATTATATATTTTTTTTAGTTTTATCATTCTCTTATAACCGCAAAATTCTTCTATTCTATTCTTCTTTTAACCGCAAAACAGGCTTTGCCTAGTGTGGGTATCATAGTTTTAACAATTTTTGTAATTCTGGACTTTTAAATAAATAATTTTGTAATTTTTTTTTATTTAAGAAGTTACAGGGGGGGGGGGGCACACATTTTACCACTTTGGAAGTGTCTCTCGCGCAAACTATTCAGTTTAGAAAAAAAATTATATTTGAAACCTCAATATCATTTTTCAAGACCTATCCATAGATGACCCACACGTATAGGTTTGATAAAAAAAAATTGAGTTTCAGTTCTAAGTATGGGGAACCCTGAAATTTATTGTTTTTTTTTTCTATTTTGGTGTGAAAATGAAAGTATATATATTCTATGAAACGCATTAATCATAGAATATATATACTTATACAAGTTTCAACAGTATAGTTCTTATAGTTTCGGAAAAAAGTGGCTGTGACATACGGACGGACGGACAGATAGACAGACATGACGAATCTATAAGGGTTCCGTTTTTTGCCATTTGGCTACGGAACCTTTTATGGCATCGATTGATAGGATCAATCATAAGGATCAAATTTTTCTAAAGAATTTATTTGAAACGGGAAACGGGAGAGAGACACCTTAATTGGTTAAGGTTATTCGTGAGAAAACTTGTAACATTTAATTTTTTTTCTTTCCTTTGCTTGTCTAATGAGACCTTGCTTCTAGCCAAATTTCATTATTCTAGGTCAACGGGAAGTACCCTATAGGTTTTGGTTCGGATCATAAAATGTATGGAGATGGAGCCCTAATTGTCCGTATCTTTTGATTTTATAGTCTTAGAAGCTTGCAATTTTCACAACTTCAAGGGTCCATTGATTTTAATATTTCATATTAACTTCATTTTGATACCTTTACCCATTCGGGAGTTAAAGGGTCTTGACGGACACACTATAGATTAGATGACTATATCAATGACAAAGAAGTATGGTGCTCTGATATTCCAGCAAAACACAAGAAACACATTGTAAAAAGCCGACTCTTAAAGTAGGCCGTGCTGCAGTGGTTTCTTGTCGTTTCTTTTACGCTCCTATAGAACGATCGGAAACGGTGTAGACTAACTCTATTTGCATTGTATTCTACATGACATTCAATAAGTATTCTGGGACTCAATTCTTGAAAATCACCGGGTGATAAAGTATCACTTTTGAGACTTTAAAATTCACATTTGCTTTGATAAACTGTTGAAAGGTAAATCAGAATACACAAAAATTACCAATCAAGGACTGTTTTATATTTAAGAATATTAATTTTCACCTTTGAAAAGAAAAATCTGTGTTTTTGAATTTTTTGAGTGATATTTTATCACCCGGTGATATTCAAGAATTGAGTCCCTGTAAAGAATCTACATTTAATAAAATTACCTGAATCACACACAGAAAGACGATCCTGTGAGAGTTCCTTTTTTTTTTCCTTTTGGAGTATGGAAGCCTAAAAAAAAAATAATCCCTCGACTTACATTAGCAAGGATGTACCGAAAATACGATTTTCTTTTGACTATCCCACCAAATTCGGTCGACAGTGCTAAGCAGCATAACTATAAAACCAGCCTATAGAGAGTAGTAGCCCATAGGCTATAAAAGTGATGACAGTTTATTATATGTCCTACACGGAAATTGGACTGTGTCACCCTAGCGGGAACTGTCTCCGTAACCCATGGACATACGACACGGAGTACTTGACACGTTAAAATATGGGCACTGGGTGAAAAAAAAAAAAAACTCAAAAAGATTGAAACTTTAGATGAATTTAACCTAATCTAAAAAAAAAAAAGTTGACCTCCCGTAGAAACAGGATCAGTTGATAGCACATTTTGAAGGAGAGGTGAAAAAAAATTTTTTTAGGTAGAGTTGTTCAGTTTCATGGGCCGATTCACATCCTTCAATATTTTTAAACCCTTTCTGTAACAACTTGTATATATAAGACAAGCTTTTAAAAAAATATCCGCAAATCAAAAAAATTAAACACGAGTGTTTAGGTCTAACATTAGCTTTAATTAAAATCGGTTCAGTAGTTTTTGAGTGAAGGTGGAACAAATAAACAAACAACAGAAAAAAGTCCTCAAATGAGTATGATTTGGATTCAGAAGCATCAAAATAGCATAACCTGATATAAAAAAAAATCTTCAATGTACAGAATCGACTTAAAATTTTATAAAAGTAAAGTAGAAACTACTATGGAAACAAACTCACCTATATTTGGTAGGTAGTTAATTTACAGAAAGTATAAGTTATGACTTCTTTATTGTGGCAAGCCCCCAGCTACGTAAATAGTTATTTTATTGACATTTTACGATTTTTTTTATGTGTTTAATAGTTTAATGTATAACAATTTTAATGGGTGTTGTAATAAATAATTATGTGTTAATTGTAGAAATTCATTTATTGTTCGTATGGTGTTTTGTTTTAGTGTGGTAAAAGGCGTCTAAGTCGTCTTTCTTCGTATCGTACACACGGCCGCACGTCGGTGGAAACACTTTGACCTTGAGCTGGTCTCTGGTTTCGGGCGTTCGTAGCGTAGCCAAAGAATATACAGGGTGATTGGAAATTAGTGGCTATGGCTTTAAGGGGTGATAATATGGGACAATTCCAGTCGAAATTACTATGAGACCTACTGTCCTAAAGTTAACCCTTTCCAAGTTATTCATACTTAATATTACTTATTCTTCATACTTATTTTTTGTTTTTGTTAATTTTAGGATAGGAAAGGGTTAACTTTAGGACAGTAGGTCTCATAGTAATTTCAACTGGAATTGTCCCATACTATCACCCCTTAAAGCCATAGCCACTAATTTCCAATCACCCTTTATAATATAATACTTATTACTTAGTTTACTATTATTTAATCTGTGCTATTACCGCGTAGCGCTGGTTCACTCTATACTGGTTTTGTTTCTGCGTGTTTGCTCCCGTGCGTACGATGGTAAAAAAATAATTATGTATTAAATTATTATTTTATTATTTATTTTTTATTGCAGTCACTGACCGCCGACTAGCTGGTTGGTGACTACGGTACAGTTACGAGCAGTTCAAGCTTGACACACGCAATACGACTTAAGCTTCTGTGGCCTCTGAACTGAACAAATGAACACGGAGTAACAAAAAAAATTGACCTCCTATACCAAATGCATTGTCAGCTGGTGCCAGTTTCTATAGGATAAATTTTTTTTAAGTGTGTGATGTGACCTGATCCCTAGGAAAAATTTGTTCAGTTTTACGGTCCAGTTGATAAGGAAGATATAGGATATACAGGGTGTCAGGGATAGCTTTCCGAAAACTTAAAGGGTATGATCAGTCAACGAAACTGAACAACTTCCAGTGAATGAAACTTACAGAAAATAAAATAATTATATCGGCATTTCCATAGAAAGTTGTTAACTTGTTTAGGTAGTCTGTATGAATAGGCCAATTGTTTTTTATTTCCTGGAATTTCAGTCACTGAAAGTTGTTCAGTCACGTTGACCGATCATGCCTTTCCAGTATGCGGAAAACTGTCCCTTACAACCCTGACTATTTAATGGCCTCATTGGCGCCCGAATGTTTTAAAATATCACTCGACTCCTAACTCCTTTAGCTAATTTAATAAATCAACCAAAAAGTAATTAATATCTTTAAAATAATCATAACCAAACCCCAAAACCGACCACCGCGCAAAACCGCTTAACGCAAGAAACACGCGAACCAGAAAACAAGTAAACCAGACTTAATACAAATGACTACCGAATTTCGTTGGGAATTTTTCCCAATAGTTGGCAACGTCGATCCATATGAGGACGTGTGGTGGGGGGTATTCCCCCAAACACCCCCTGGGGGGCAAGAAGGGTGCTCGAACACTGTTAAACTAATTATTGTTGAGGGGGTGGGGGAAAGATTTTTCTACATTCGCTAAGATCTTCGTATGTGTGCGACTCGAGATTAATATTTGCTGAGTACGTGAATCGTTTCTTATTAAGACTTTTTGATTAATATTTTTACAGCTTTTCAGATTTTTTGATAAAAAATTTCTCCATAGACTAGCAAAGAAAAGCTCAGGGACTCGATTCTTGAAAATCACCGGGTGATAAAAATTCACATTTGCCCTGATAAACTGTTGTAAGATAAATCAGAATACTTGAAAATTACCAATCAAGGACTGCTTCATATTTTACGAATATCCATCTTAACCATTGAAAACAAAAATCGGTGATTTTGAATTTTTTGAGTGATATTTTATAACCTGGTGATATTCAAGAATTGGCTACCAGGAATAAAGAGTACTGTGGAGGAAAATAGAAAGGCTACTGTCCGGTCGGCAGCGGGACATTCATCATAACATCGTCCACTACTGGACAGGGAACTCCCTCCAAAATTCCAGCTTTTGCTGAAACAATGTGGAGGGGAAGTACAGTCAACGAGAGGTCAAGCTTGACACTCGCAGTGCAGTTCTAGCCCGTACTTCTATTGAAATAAGAACGGTACAAAGTCCAATGTGTCAAGCATGATATGCTCTTGACTGTACAATAGTCACCACGCTTTTTAGCGATACGGCTGGCACCATGGACCGCGGCTGTTAGTGACCGCAGAATGTAAGATGATACGATACACAGAAGCATGCTGCTGCCCAACCTCTGGTTTATTACCCCTTAGTCGCCTCTTACGACACCCATGGATGGAGATGGGTTGGTGCTATTCTTTGCCGGCATCACACGGGATACATAATGGGACATTATGACTTGGTAAATAAATAATCCCAGAGTGAAAAATCATTTAAAAATAAACGCAAAAATCTTTTTTAAAAAAATTAAAAAATTCCCGAAGGATAAATCATTGTAGTAAATCACTTATTTTAGGTATTTAATTTTTTACAGCAAAATTATTTGCATACTAGCTGGTGTCCGCGACTTTGTCTGCGCAGGTTTATAAATTGTAGTCTATGTGTTATTCTGATGTACGAGTATAAGCTATATTATTGTAAAGTTTCATTAAAATCCATTCAGTAGTTTTTACGTGAAAGAGTAACAAACATCCATCCATACTTACAAACTTTCGCGTTTATAATAGGTATTAAAGTATTTTTTTATCCGTTTCAACGCTTAACAACAAATTTTGCATCCATGACTCTAAAACCAGAGTATATTCGACGGAAAAAATAACACAGTTTCAAAAACTTGTTTTTAGGGTTCCGATACCAAAATGGTAAAAAAGGAACCCTTATGGTGCCGCTTTGTCTGTCTGTCGCACCTGTATATCTCAGCAACCACTCATGCTATCGACTTCAAATTTGGAATAGTTTCAGAATATGGTTGTCCAACTTAAATCATTAGACCAATTAAAATCGGTTTATTTTGCTTTAATTGAATCAAAGTTACGTTATAGTATAAAGTATTGGGGAATCAGTTATAAATATAATTTGGTTAAAGCTTTCACAGTTCAAAAAAGGGCAATAAGAACTATAGCTCGCATTCCCCCGTGGGAATCGTGTAGGGAATATTTTAAAACCTATAAAATTTTAACAGTTCCCAGTCTTTATATTCTAATTATTTTAGTTGATTTAGTCAAGCATAAATCAGTATATGAAACGGAAGACGAGATGAATACTCGCCAAGGTACTAGGCGCAAAGACATGAATCATGTGATACAACCATGTTTGAATATTGTGAAGCACTGCTATAAATATCAAGCTATTGCGTTTTCAATGGACTTCCGACAGAATTAAAAAATTATAAATAATGTTAGTGTGTTCAAAAACAAATTGAAGTTATTACTACTAGAAAAAAATTGCTATTCTTTTAATGATTTTTATGAAAATTGTCATTTTGTTATAATTTTAATATTTAATGACCTTTTAATTCTTTTTGTTTGTAAGTGCTTATTGTTTTAATTAATTTTCTTTTGACATTTCCATATATTAATTTTATTTTAGCTTTATATTACAATCAATAATTTTTATTTATGTTAAGAAACTATATACTGTAAATATATCGCACACAGAAATTCTGTTTTTGAATAAAATAAATAAAATAAATATGAAAGAATAAAAAAGGGGGCCCGAATAGGGGGGGCAAATATTCAAATTGTGGTTACTAGGTTGAGTGGGGTATCATATTGAAAGAACTTTACTTGTACACTCTAAAATATATTTTGAATCTGAATTAGTTACAGTCGATAGAAATTTATGTAAATATTACAGCAAAAATAAAACGATCTTTCTAAGTTGCATAGTTTTTTAGTAATCTGCAAAAAACCTTTAGAAACAAATTTAGTTTTGCGGTCATAAAAATGGACTTTATTGCTTACAAAAATACTATAGGTATATTGGAACCCTCGGTGCGCGGGTCCGATTCGCACTTGACCAGTTTTTTTTTCTGACAGCTTAGGTGATTACTATTGACATTGCTGCAAAAAAAGTTGGCGTTCACGAATGAAACGGATTTCAGGCATTATGTTTGACTTAGTTATTAAATTAAAGTCATTATTTTAATTTTAAATAAACTACTTTAAACTATTTTGATTTTTTTTTCTGTGATTGGATTAAAGTGGATACTTTACTGTAGACACGAACCTCCGCGGTTTATTCAGCCAGCCGCAACGCGGTTACTAGGTACAGTCAAGACCAGCTCAAGATTGACACACACAGTGCGACTTCCGTCTCTACGCTTACTGAGTAAGCGCTGTACAAAGTCTAATATGCCAAACTTGACTGTACTGAACTGAAAAAAAAACACGATTTTTGGTGTGAAACGCTGGAGAAGTTAACTGTCCAGCAGTGGACCATTGGTCAACTAACATGTGCCTTATGTCGCAAATAACAACCTTTACTTTCGTGATCGAATCTGCCACTTTCCAAAACTTAGGGTGAGCCAGAAAGTTTTGCACTTTTGAAATATACAACGTGTTAATGGAATAAGCGAAACCTCTATACACCCCAACTAATTTTTATTAAAATAAATAGATTCCCGTAAAAAAGATCTTCAAAAAAGTTTTTTTATCTACATATTGTTATTTTAAAGTTTCATCATTGTTCTAGTCCGCGCACTCCACACCGCGCGGCGGCGTTACTGCCAGCGCGCGTATCCACAGAAATATTTAGAATAGAAGCGGCAAAAATTCTAATAATATATATTTTTTTTAAATTACCCCTATCAAAAACCCGTGAAATTGATTCTACTCTCGATTCTGAACAAACTACTATCTCAGTATTCCGTTAACACGTTGTATAATTTATAAATGTAGGTTTTGACTTAAATTATAATTAATTACTTTTTCTCAAAAGTATCTAATACGTGGGACACTCAGAAATATTTGCGACACTAAAAAAAATTGTTCTACAGGTACATATATTTTTATTAAATCTTTTCAAAGTACTCTCCACCAGCCTCTATACAAAGATTCATGCGTCTGAACCAGTTTTCAAAACACTTTTTCCAGTCCGCCGTAGACACCTCGTTTACAGCCTGCTCGAACGCAGCCAGCGCATCTTCCGGCGACGAAAATTGTATCCCCTTGAGCTGATTTTTTATTTTTGGAAATAAAAAGAAGTCACACGGTGCTAGATCAGGGCTGTAAGGAGGGTGACCCAGGAGTTTGACTGGTGTGCTGTCCAGGAAGTCCCTCGTTTTGAGCGCGGTGTGTGCAGGCGCATTGTCGTGGTGGAGCAGTAGTCCGCGGAGCCCTGTGTTTGGTCGCTTGTTGCTCACAACAGAAAAAACTTCTGGTAAACATTTGGTAGTATACCATTCGGCGTTGATGCTTCTTTGATCTCGTAAGGGAATTGAGGCCAAGTGGCCAGTCAAATTAAAAAAGCTGGCGATCAAAATCTTCCCCCCGCTTCGAGATCGCTTCACTTTGGTAGGCGTTGGTTCATTTTGAAACACCCAAACTGTCGACTGGCGCTTGGTTTCTGGATCGTATTGATAAATCCAGGACTCATCACCTGTTACGATGTCGTAAACACGCCGAGACGAGCCTGCTTCAAATTTGTTCAGCATATCACGGCACCATTCCACCCGGGCCTGCTTCTGAGCGTCGGTGAGGTAGTGCGGCACCCAGCGCGATACTATCCTCCTCACGCGAAGATGCCCGTGTAGAATCTCGTGAACGCTTCCCGATCCAATCTTTAATATGTGCTGAATCTCCTGATATGTAATTCGCCTATTATCTTGGATTAAATTTTTCACTGCTAGCACGTTTTCTTCCGTAATAGCCGTCAAAGGGCGACCGCTTCTTTCTTCATCCCCCAAGGTTGGTCGACCGCGCCTAAATTCGTTATACCAACGATACACGGTTGCCTTGGAGGGGCCTTCATCCATAAATGCCATTTGAAGTCTATCGAACGATTCATCCGGTTTCAGGCGACACTTGAAATCGTAAAAAATCATAGCTCTAAAATGTTCCCGGCGCAGATCCATTTTTCAGTAAGACACGATACTTTGAATTGGCTCGCAAAAAATGTGGAGGGAAATTTTGAAAATGGAACACACATATTTTTACTTACAAGTAATCATATTTTCGAAAAAGATTCTGACCGGCCAGTCTCCCATATATAAAAACTATTTTTCGCAATACTTTCTGAGTGGCCTGGTACATTAAAACGTTTTCATTTTAATATTATTGGTCTTTATTGATGTATTAAATTTCTTCGAATTATACAATTTTTAAATACAGGCACTGATGTATAAGACGCTGGTTCAGATAACGTCTGTGGTTATAAAGTATTGCTAATTGATATAAAGCATCTAAAGAAAAACTTTTCGGGGATTCCTGCAGTTAACTAGCGCCCCCATCAGTTAAAAAATATTGCTCGCTAAATACAAAATGTATCGAAAATAAAAGTAAAGGTATCCAAGTTTATTTAGGACCTATCAATTCTGAGACTGTTGTTACGAGTACAGACACAAAAAGTACAACGGTGCTGGAAAGGCAAAATCGCTTATCTCCATTATGACAACTTTACAGGGGAGCATTTTAAAGTTTTGATTTTTCAAAAAAAAATCATAACTCAAAATTCCTTTGATGAATTTTGGATTAACCAAAATAGATTGAAAGCTTGAATTTTATGTAATTTTTTGGCTTTAGTGATGTCTTAGATACTCTCTTAGTTTAGCAGATAAATGGCGCTTCAGCGATTTGTCTTTCAAACATAGAAAAATTAGGGTAAGGAAAAATTGCTTATGTCCAGAAATAAACAGTTAATAAAATGTTCATATCACTAAATTAGCATTACTTTTTACTTATTAAATCTATGATATTTGCTTATCGGCCATGTTTTTACTGTTATCAATCGTTTCGTTTTACTTAAACACCTTCCACGTCATCATATACATAGAACAAATCACTTAAAGTAAGGAATGAATCCTGACAAAATGACTAAAGCTGCTTCATTAATGTAAATTTGTTGTATTAAAATGATTAACTGGATTCATTTTAATTTGAAACCGTGTTCTAATTTCTTAATAAATATAAAAAACAACAAACTTTAACAAAACGCTAATATACTTGAGAATACCTAAACAGAGTAAAATAAGATAGAGCACAAATAACTTGAAAAACAAGTCCAGAAGTGAACCAATTCAAATATATTTAGAGCTAAAAGCTTATAGTTGAATTTAAACAAATAAGTACCGACCATTACAATAAGTATGTTCAAAGTATTTTCAAAAAAGATTGAATACTTAGTAGTATTATTAATACCCAGCCTGGTAATTTTCCTGGCGATGCGAGAACTGGTATGTTACGCCAACTGATATGAAAGATATTAGGCTCTTCTGGACTCTTTAGGACCAATCATTGCTGCCCTGCAAGCACATTGATCGTTACTCTTTTAGCACTTCTCTTGTTGAAAAAAGACTCTTTGATGACAATATCCAGTGCAAATTTTGTGTGGTTCAGTAACAAGAACGTGTGCACTATGGTAATAGCCTTGTTTATCTCCCAGATCTCATAGATCTCACGTAAGATTTGACTGACTGAGCATTAAAAATGATCTCGACTACCAACTCGTCTTCCTGAATGAACAACACCAGCCGATAAAGACTAAGCTACTGCTAAGAAGTGAAGAACTCTTGGAATATATGTATTACCATTCTTGACTCTCATGGATGTTGATATACTACCGCTCGTTGGGGTCCCTTCACTAACACAAAGGCACATGACCATTATGCTCGCTGGGAAGTGGCACCTGCACAGGCAGAAAAAGTTCATTCACTGCCCCACCATAAAGATTCGGCTAAATGCGCTTTTAGAGGAGATTTCAGTCACGCTTAACATTGCATCTATTGAATCTTGGCAATACAACCGGGATTCAGCTGGTGATGATTTGGTGAGCATCCAAAAGCTGTTTCGGCAGCTCTCCAGAAAGCCAACGCCGGTTAGATGTTTCGTCGCTTAGAATGGGACTTCCCGCTTTAGAACTGAAAATCCGATTTAAATCTATGCGAAGTGTCAGGAAACCTAATTTGGGCTGAACCAACACGAATAAGAAATTTCCTAAAGCATAGCACTTTGGTTAGCTAATACCTTCTGAAGAGGAACCTGACGTCTTGTGAATGATTATTATATTATAATCGTGCCGAAACTAAGTGCTGAGGGCGTTAAGACAGACCAAGTCTAATAAGGAACCGTTCCCAAACGCATTCTCATTGAGATATTTTGTTACCTCCACCAGCGTTAAATAGTCGCAGCGACGCACCCTTTCAATTGCAGAGTACGAATGGAGCATTTCCAGAAGACCGGGTCGCCTGGTCAAATTATTATGCTTTCCAAGCCTAAGTAAAACATTTTGTACCAGCCAATCACCTTGCAAGTTTCTATCAGTAAGTTATTTTCAAAATTTAATTGCTACGCAAGATCGTCCACACAATGCTCTGGAATGAACAGTTTGATTATTGATCTGGGGGCTTGGACAACGTGCCATTTGACGAAAGCAAACGCCATGGAATTTATGGGATGAGATTTGACATATTATGACATCCAATACATTTTATAACGTTCGCTTTCATCATCTCCATATTTAATGGCACGATGTCTAGACTCCCTGAACACCCTGCAATCTTCCAGGCTTAATGATGACCCTCAGTAACAGGAAGACTGCTGTAGTAGTACACCTCAAAATTGAGATGGCTTTCTACATCTATGACTCCTTGCTACCAATTCGAGAACAGATACATCCAAGTGGCAGTTGAAGGTGTCCTCATCCAAGCCAGATCGATTGAGAATAGGGGTCTCTAAAGCAGGTATCTGTTGCTAGTTTGTTACGCCTGCTACACAGAGGCAAAAGCGCTGGCCGTTTATGCTTATGACATATGAAACTTACATTGAATAAGATTAAACTCAGGTTATTAACGTGACACTTGATTGCCTAGAATTTGGGTAAAAGTATTTATGAGCTTTGGGTTTTATGAGCTGGTCAGTCAAAACCAACCACCAAAGACTGTTAGCTTGGAAGTTCAAGGGTTGGTCCAAGATCTGTCCGCAACGATGTTATTATATTAGGGAGGGCCTGCAAGTTTAAAGATTAGACTACTCTCAACCACAATGATGACACAAGCAGTTGCTCAGACTTGTATCATCACCGACCGAGACTTGGACAAAACTTATTTTTCGCAAACTGGCTGAATTGAAAACCCTGAAAAAATAACGTTGATGAAACGATCTATATTTGGTCTGCTAAAGCCGTTGGTTTGAAGACATACGTCACTATGGTGAATTCAACCTGTATGATAGCTACCAAACACCTGACACAACACCATGACATGCTTTTTGTCAGCTAAAATGGCCAAGTAAGAAATCAACGCTCAAGTGGGCGTGGAGAAGACAACTCTACTACAATAATAAATATGTAAGTGACGTTAAACATAGATGTCCGTTAACTTTTTTTTACTTTTAATATCGGAGACACTGGAATTGCTTTTAAGGTTCAGCCAGGCCGAAATTAACAATAGAAAAGTCGGTGTAGCCAAGCGCCATCCGGCTCTTAAATTCAACCAGCCACTAGCGTCATCGAGCACCGGCTGTCTTCGGCGAATTAGATACGTCTGATTAATGTGTTGACAGGTGCGGAGCAGATGGGGGAGCCTCACCCCTAGAGAACGCGTCCCCAGGTGGCGGATCGGGGAACGCTCGCCAGGGGGCCCTGAAAAGGGCACCTGGAGGGTAAGAGCGAAATAAAATAGCTCTCGCGGACCAACAGGTCGGAGAAGGTAACTCCGTTAACAAACCCCTGCAAGCGGGCTCCTTTGAGGTAATCAAAGAAGAGGCTACTGGCAGTGCTGCACGTCCAGGTTGGGCCGTGCAGAAGGGATGGCGGCGGAGGAGCTCAATCAGAGCCAACGGCGGCGCCCAAACTTCTCCAGGTGGAAGAACAACCTTGGCGTCAGGTGGTAACCGGCCGTAAAACTTATAACCAAATCTCTCCTCCCTGTACATGAAAACGCAAAGAAAATATGAGTAAGTCAAATACTAGGGTGTCCCCCGGAAGCGACGTAGATGCGACCCAGAAAGCGAAGATATATACTAGGGTGTCCCCCCGAAGCGACAGATTTGACAAGAACTCGCATTCGCAATCTACAACTAGTGTAAATAGGCTTAGACTGGCAACCTGGAACATCGGCACTATGACAGGGCGTAGCAATGAACTTGGCGAAATACTAAGGAACAGACAAATTAATGCCTGCTGCGTCCAAGAAACCAAGTGGAAAGGCTCTAAGTCGAGGAATATTGGAAACGACTACCAACTTTTGTACCATGGGACCACAAATAAACGAAATGGAGTGGGCATCATCCTGGACAAAAACCTTAAGCAACGTATCATCAACATAGAAAGGAAAAACGACCGGCTTATAGCAGTAAAACTCGCAATGGACAACCAACCGCCATTCAATATAATCTCACCTTACGCACCGCAAATCGGGTGTACAGAACAAGAAAAACAAGCCTTCTGGGAGGACTTTGACGAACTGATTCAAAGCATTCCCCTAACAGAACACGTGCATGTAGGAGGAGATCTTAATGGCCATGTTGGCGAAAATGCAGGCAGATATACAAGTGTTCATGGAGGATATGGGTACGGAAAAACCAACCAACAAGGGAAAGACATTATAAATTTCGCAGCAAGATCTAACTTAAAGATAATAAACACTTGTTTTAAAAAGAAACCTGAACACCTCATTACCTACAAATGTGCAAAACACACAACGCAAGTGGACTACATCCTAGCAAACGTCAACATGCTTAAACTATATAAAGACTGCAAAGTCATCCCAGGCAATGCTCTTACATCGCAACACAGATTACTGGTTTCAGTCCTGGATCTTCCGAAGCCCCTAAGAGTAATTGCCGATAAGACTGAGTGCATAAAATGGAGGGAGCTACATGGCCCAAAGGGTCCCATGCTACTTGAACAAATGTCACGCTACCTAGAAGAGGACATGAAAACGGACAAACCAGTAAACAAAATGTGGTTAGATTTTGAGAAATTCTGTTTAGAGAAGGCCAGAGCAACACTTGGAGTGTCAAAAGGAGCACTACGTAATGATAAAGATCCCTCTTGGTGGAATGATAGTGTTAAAGAGCTACTTAAAGCCAAAAAGAACGCATTTAAAATTTGGCAAACATCTGATCTAGATGAAGACCGGGTCAAATACAAAGCCCTTAAAAACATTGTTAAATCGGCAGTAGCACAATCCCGAGCCGCAGGGAACGAAAAATTCTATGAGAGACTGGAAAAAGCTGAAAACGAGAACACCATATATAAAATCGCTCGCCAGCGACATAGACACACGCTTGATGTCAAACATAATAAATATATAAGAAACACCCAAGGTACTCTGCTAACATCTAACAAAGACATCAATGAGAGGTGGAAAGAGTACTTTGAACAGCTAATGAATGAAGAATTTCCCAGCAAGCCAATGCCCCTTATGCCAGCAACTGAAGGACCCATAGATGTTATCACCCCGGAGGAAATCAAAAAAGCAATTACCAAAATGAAATACCATAAAGCCGTCGGTCCGGATCAAATTCCAGTCGATATCTGGAAGAAAATCAACGCCGCACTACCTTGGCTAACGAAGCTTTTCAACAAAATTCTTATTGAGGGAAAGATACCAGAGTCCTGGCGCAGTAGTACACTATGCCCAATATTTAAGAACAAGGGAGACATAGCCCAATGTAGTAACTATAGAGGTATAAAGCTTACATCACACACTCTGAAGCTATGGGAAAGAATCATTGCATCACGTCTAACAGCTCTCTGTAGTGTAACAGAAAATCAATTCGGTTTCGTACCCGGCAAATCTACTATCGACGCTATCCAGACTATCAGAATTTTAATGGAAAAACACCGTACAAATAAAGAGAATCTGCACCTACTCTTCATCGATCTAGAAAAGGCCTTTGATCGAGTACCTCGAAAACTTGTCTGGCAGACCATGAGAGCACATGAGATCCCGGAACAATACGTAACGATGGTCCAAGATATGTACAACGACACCAAAACCCGTGTTAAAAGTCCTGCAGGTCTCAGTGACCCCTTTCAAGTGAAGGTAGGAGTGCATCAAGGCTCAGCATTAAGTCCGCTCCTATTCAACCTCTGCATGGACTACATAACACGTGACATACAGGAACCTACCCCATGGTGCATGCTCTATGCGGATGACATCGCGCTATTAAGCAAAACACCCTTGGACCTTCAAGTAACATTTAACCATTGGGTAGAGCAAATAGAAAACCACGGATTACGTATTAGTCTTAGTAAAACGGAGTACATGGAGTGCGACTATGGAGGAACAGCCGACGTAGGTACTGATGTGTGCATAGACGGTATACCACTGCCTAAAGTAGAGAGCTTCAAGTACCTTGGCTCTGTAATTACACCTGATGCCAATGTTGACAAAGACGTTAACCATCGAATAAATACTGCATGGCTTAAATGGCGGTCATTAACTGGTGTTCTCTGTGATCCCAAAATGCCCATTAAGATCAAGGGAAAAGTGTACAAGACAGTAGTGAGACCGACCTTAATCTACGGAGCGGAGTGCTGGACCACGAAAAGAGTGCACGAACAACAACTGCACACGAACGAGATGAAGATGTTGAGATGGGCAGGTGGTGTAACACGTCTAGATAAAGTCCGTAATGAGCATATCAGAGGGTCCTTCGGAGTAGCCCCTATAGTAGACAAGGTGAAGGAAAGCCGCCTGCGTTGGTATGGCCATATCCAAAGACGTGAAGATGACTACGTTGTTAAGAAAGTACTCAACATACCGAGCCAGCCCAGAGGAAGAGGCAGACCACCCGCCACATGGTGGAACAATATCAAGAAGGAGATGGACCAGGATAACCTAACTACCCAGACAACCCAGAACAGAGTTCTCTGGCGCAAATGTACAGGGAGACCCGACCCCAGATAAACTGGGAACATGGGTTGGACAAAGAAGAAGGTGCGGAGCAGATGACTGATGACGAAAAAATAAACACTACTTGCGATTATTTAAATAAATAAATGTTGTGGGACAATTCAGGCAAAGCCTGTACGCTGTAGGTACCAGATATTGATATACATTGATAATAAACACCCAGATACAGAAAAAACACCCATGTTCATCACACAAATGTTTGCCCTGGGCGGGGATGGAACCCGCGACCCATGGCGTAGAAGGCAGGCTCACTACCTACCACGCCAATGGTCCAGTCAAATTTGACGAATCAAAAGATATCAAGTAAAAAAATAATTACCAAATCGTGAAGCAAATTTACTTTAACATGAAGGCAGTTTTCCGATCAACACAACTGTTATAAATTTTTAAAGTATGTAATTAATGTTTAAAATACCAAAACTAGAAAATTTTTGGAATTCGTTCTGACTGTAATCCAATGTAAACCAAAAAACTTCGAGTCAATTTAACCATTGTCACTACTCACGAAACAAAATTAACATTTTAAAATGTCTAACCTACAAAAAATAAATTATACGGAAAAGTAACACTGATTGAATTTACATCATCATGCTCTTATCAGTCGTTTATTTTGGCTAAATTACTTCTTTGTTTAACTTAAACTAAAGTCCGTTTCGCTTAAGCGCCACTGCTAAATAATTGAGAATATGGAAAACTTGCTGAAGTCCCTTAGATTATCATACACGCAAAAGGAATAATTTCTGAAGTGTGTTAATTGTCCGAGTAAGTACCGGAAAAATAGCTTAACTAACATATGTGTAAAAAAGACAGATTTTTGCGTCATTCAGCTAAACAGAAATCAAAATATCGCAATTTTTCATTTCGCTAAACAACCAAAAAATTGCTCTGATCGCTTTGAAACCTGGATAGATCGACGCGTAAAAATCAGCTGATTCTAAATATATATATAACTCCATTTGCCCAAAATGGCGCTTAAGCGATATTTCCTTTCCAGTGTCGACAAGTTTTTGTATCTGTAACTACAATGAACTTTATTTTACAGAGTAAATAGGTTCTACGAGTACATAAACAATGGTACCTTTACTTCAATCTGTCTTTCCAGATTTTTGATAAGTTTTGTATTTAACGAGTAATATTTTTTTTACTCATGAGGGCGCTAGTGGACCGCAGGTAGCCCCTTAAGAAGCTACCTCCCATCCACTAGCGCCCCCATCAGTTTAAAAAATATTACTCGCTGAATACAAAACTTATCGAAAATCCGGAAAGACAGATTGAAGTAAAGGTATCCTTGTTTATTCAGAACCTATAAATTTTGAAAAATACAATACACTGTAGTTACAGATACAAAAGTGCGAAAAACGGCCACTTTTGGCAGTTTTTGTATCTGTAACTACAGTAAACTTTATTTTACAGAGTAAATAGTTTCTAAATAAACAAATGTACCTTCACTTCAATCTGTCTTTCGAGATTTTCGATAAGTTTTGTATTTAATGAGTAATATTTTTTTAACTGATGAGGGCGCTAGTGGACCGCAGGTAGCCCCTTAAAGTCGGGTGTTGCTATGTACAATATTCATTTACTTTATCAAATTTAGCAGTTTCTCGTTTATCGATGCTATAAATACTATAAGTCAAGTCAAGTCAAAATCGTTTGTTCATTGTTGGATATTAAAATCTCTTAATGACGTCAGCTAAACTACATCGCTTCACAAACAATGTGATATAGATTAGATGGTTGTGTATTGCCGGTGTGGTGCCGGCCCATGTCTACCCGTGGGGGTCGTAAGAGGCGACTAAGGGAATATAAACCGAAGGATGGGCAGCAGCGTCCTTCTGCATACAGTACCATCTAAAGTACTGCGGTCACCCACAACCGTGGTACATGGTGCCAACCGCAACGCTAATAAGCGTGGTGACTGTGGTAGGTATGTCCCCTCTAAACTTTACCACGCGTATTTGGAGGAATTTGGCGTAGACTCGCTCTATTTGCATTGTATTCTGCATGACATTCAATAAGTATTCTGTAAAGAATCTACATTGAATAAAATTATCTGAATCTGAATCTGGAGGGAGCTCCCTGTCCTGCAGTGGATGGACGTATCATGGGATAACATGGCTAATTCAAAATTAAAACTGACTTATGTTTATTGTATATCAACCTTGTACGTATTCAAATGTAAGGAACCAGAAGGTAACTGGGTTCTTAGGAAATGAGACACAAATAAACCTTACCAACATTTATTGGAATAACACCACATTTGATGACAATTCTATTAAATTAACACATTAAGGACAATATTCAGGAAATCTACAAACATACAGCGTGAATTTGTAGTGGTTTCGCACCCGAAGCCCAGTGATTCTACTCATGATAACAAGCAACTTTCCCGAAGAAAAAAAATATTTACTCGAAAAAATTTTTTCGCCTCTCCATAGTAAAGTGGTCACGTGATCGACTCATTTTGTATGGGGAGGCAAAAAATTTTTTTCCAGTAAAAAAATTTTTTCTTCGGGAAAGTTACTTGTTTCCATGAGCAGAATCACTGGGCTTCGGGTGCGAAACCAACACAAATTCACGCTGTATTTAAAAGAGCGCGTGGGTTTTTATTGTCGCTTCTTTTTTTTTTCACCATGGCGCCACCTTGTTGGTGAAGCGATGTAGTTTAGCTGACGTCATTAAGAGATTTTAATATCCAACAATGAATAAACGATTTTTTTTATATTATGATGATGGTGAGATTGTTGTTCTCCCACAAATTCTAGTTTCATACATGCATTTTATGGCTCACCCTACACAATCTTGGGGCGGGTGATTAACAAATTTGTTTTTTTTAAACCGCTGATGAATAATAAATTTGTAGGTAGGCAATTTACTTCTAGCGTTCTTATTACATTGATTGCTCATTCTAAGTAAGTAATAAAAGTACTTAATGACTAATTGGTTCCACTTAAAATGTTTAGGATTCTTTCAGGGAAATGAAGTAGGTAAAATTAAGGTTGTTTGTTAATACAGTTCAACAAACAACCTTAATTTTATCTAATTGATAATGGCCTTTTATTTAGAACTGATTATTTATAAATTTACTGCAATTTAACCCATTACAGTACCGTGGCGCGCCTTCATCTATGCGGTTGCTTTTATCCGTCCGGACACGTAACTCAGAACATAGAACAACTTTCCCAAAGAAATATACCTAGAATAAAGTATTCATAAAACTTGAATCTATTCAAGTGGCGAGTGAATAATGTAAAATTAATTTTATTAAATTGTATTTTTTTTTTGGATTCCGTATATTTGCATGTTGTTGTGCTCGTTATATATGAATTTATAGAAACGTTTAACTATGTAAAACCATTTTTACGCTTTCAAAAAAAACTTTATCGACCTCAGGTCAAGAAAAAGTCTCATACTTATAAGAACAAAAGCGCTGATAAATATTTGTTGTACTCGTACAAGCTTAGACAAGCCCGTTGGTGTGGTTGGTAGTGAGCCTGCCTCACACGCCGTGGGCCGCGGGTTCAATCCCCGCCCAGGACAAACATTTGTGTGATGAACACAAGTGTTTGTTCTGTGTCTGGGTGTTATTTATCTATTTATGTATGTATATCAGTCTCTGGTACCCATAGTACAGGCTTTGCCTAGTTTGGGATCAGATGATCTTGTGTGAAATGTCCCCCCAATATTTATTTTATTTATATTTATTTAGACGTTTCCACTGTTCATAATATTGTTTTCTACGATATGCGGTTGATTATACAGTCAATAGTGCGTCAGTCTATACGAACTAGATTTTTAATCATTCTTATTTGAATCGCTGCAAGTGCTAAAGTTGCATTGCGAGGATTAAGCTTAATCTGCTCTAGACTGTACCTCCGGATTCCTAACTCGTCAATTCCCAAGTCAACAGTCAGTTAGGCCAGCATCGATCAGGTTTAACTGCGGAGGGTTCCGTACTGCTAACAAAAACTACATATTTATGAGGTGTACGAATCCCCAATCGATATCCCACTGTTAATTGTGAGAATCGCTGACCTTTGATTTTCTTTGAGAGTGTACACATAGCACACTTTTAGATTACCGTTGAAGCAAACTTAAGAAACTTAAGATTATGATAAAATCAAGAATAATTATGAATATAAGCCGCGATTTTATCCTGTTTTTATCACTATCCTTTTGTATAATTTTTATGTATCTTTGTTTTTCTTGAATAGCCATTTATGAGTGTTTCTGTTTGTACATTTTACATACTCAATTGTTTCCTAGGTCAAAGTTTAAAAAAATAATTAATAAAATTAAATACTTTCTGTGAGAATTTTAAACAATAAATAAATGAAATCTATTTTATGTTCAGTTTTATCATGAAGAAATTATTTAGATACGCGTTAACGACAACAACGTTCTTTTTCTACCTTTGAGTAATTTTAAAGCGTGAAGAAATGTAATTAAATTAAATCTATTTCTTTTCGTGTTAATAATCCTACTAATATTATAAACGCGAAAGTTTGAAAGTATAGATGGATGGATGTTTGTTACTCTTTCACGTAAAAACCACTGAATGGATTTTAATGAAACTTTACTATAATATAGCTTATACATCAGAATATTACATAGGCTATAATTTATAAACCTGCGCAGACGAAGTCGCGGGCACCAGCTAATTTTAAATAATCGGAAGTTTAACTTTGTCCCTTATACTTTAAGTGAATTACATTTAACTACTGCACTAAAAAGAACGAGCACAAGTCCTAAATGAAAGCACCGTCACACCCAATCATAAATACATATAAGCAATTTTATTACCACTCAAGAGACTTAACAAATAATAACAACATTTTATTCCCTCATAAAGAATATGTCATTATTACATTTGTAATTCGGAATTCATATCTTACCATATTACAAAGAAAGTACCTACTCATTACAATGTTATAATATTACTTTCTTTCATTCAAGTGCCCAAACGAACTATTACAATCTAAGGATTCGTTTCCGGGTGCGGAAAAGAGATAGGAATAAAGAACTAGTACGGTCTTCCATCTCGCTCTAACCTTTCAATTTTCGTCCAGCGTTTCTTATTTAGTTTCGCGCAAATTATCTCCAATTCTTCATATTATTAAACATCCGAGGGGGCTAGTTCCCCCGACACCCCCAGGGGGTAATGAGGGGGTGGTCAGCGCACCCCCACTCCTCCCGCGTCCGGCACACTTGTTTCTTGTAAAATTTTTCCCGGATCCTTATTTTCTGTAGACGTATATAATTAGAGTTTTGTTTGCGTGTGTGAGTTTAGGGATGGGACGAGTATTAGGACCTTAGATTTGTGGACTTAATATTTCAATTAGTTCAAAATTAATAAAGTCTTTAAAATTTAATATTTTTTCAGTTAAAACAAAAGTTTCAAAAAATATATGTTATACTAGTTTTCAACCAAAATCTTTTATCAGTAGCGCCTTCTGTAAAACATTTTGAAACGAAAATTTTAATGGTGATAAAACTAAACAAAACAGGTCTCAGGAATTGTAAATACTTATTCTTAAATATCTTCAATTTAATTTAAATTAACTATTGACCTAAGACGTTGTTTATGACGTGTCAAATGTTGAAGAATTTGTATTGCGTATTTTATACAATACAAAACAATAGTACTTTTTTTTTGCAAGATTTGTGTTAAAATTTGTTTAAGGTTTCATAATAACAAATAATCTGGTTTATAAATCCAGAAACAGGTACATAAAGTATTCTTAGTTATTTTGGGTTTTCATGTATCCTTGCTGAGTTAGCCAGCATACAGTCTGAATAGGTCACAGTGCTTTGAAAACTTAAAAATAAAAACTAAATTAGACATCTCACATAATTATCGAACTACTATTGGTTGTCCAAATAAAATAAAACTTCAAATAGGTTAAATCAAATGAGAAAAAAAAAATTGTTGTAAACGAGATTAAAATATCAGCACGTACCTATCAAATCGAAATGAATAACTTATCCAAAGCTCAGCAATGCATTAAATGAAACCTCTTTTTCAAGTAAAATTTTAATGTCCACTATATTAAAGACTTCAAAAAAGCGGGACAAGTATCTGCCCATCTCTACACACATACGATCCCCTAAACACGTCGATGTGTGTGTCGGGGTGTAACTCCCGTTATTAGTTTTCTTTCGAGTTTCGTTCGGATGCTTTTGTTAGATTTCGATAATTTCGCGACAGCTATACTCTATGTGTGTAAGCTAGTACAGGGGTACAGGGGGGCAGAAAAATCAATAGTAAGGAATATTTCTGTGGCGAAAGAAAAATTGTGTTCCTGAGCTAAATAATTAATAGCAGTATTAAAAAAATATCCGTTTTATTATTTTCAAGAATATATCTACTTTCTGCTCATGGGTTGCAAAAGTATCTCATCTAAGCTTTTGTAATTTCTAATAAAACAATTATTACAAATGTAATAGTCTTATCATTATGTCTAATGCTAGAATATAGATTAGATAACATTCATTTATTTCACTTTAACATATACAAATTAAATGTCATTTGATGTCAATAAAAGATTACATGGTAAAGAGATCTACTTATTCAGAATTTAATTATTTTTATTATTTAGTCTTTGCGCCGTCTTACCTGTTTATTTTATATATCAAGATCTTATTCCTAAGTTTTAATATATTAAATTATAGATTTTTTTATCATTATAGGCAAATTACCTACGTATTAAATTATAATCGACAAGTATAAGTATATGTAATTCTACTCGGGCATATTTGCGTAAGAAGCAAAAATCCTCACCGAGTGAGAACCGTGGCTAAGCAAAGGTTTGTAAAAAGTATTTGGTTTCGAAATGTTTGAAAAATTTATTCCATGAAAGTTGCTGGTAAAGAGGCCTTTAAAAACATTTAGTTACTTCATCATAACACCCCATGAAATGTCCACTAAAGGACAGGGAGCTCCCTACGGAATTATAGCTTTCACTGAAAAAATGTGGAGGGGAAGTACCATAGTCACCTCGCTTGTCATCGTTCCGGCTGGCACCATGGACCGCGTTTGGTGTCCGCAGTAAGTAAGATGGTATGATACACAGGAGGATTCTGCTGCCCATCCTCCAGTTTATAGCCCTTAGTCGCCTCTTACGACACCCACGAGTATGTATGGGATGGTACTATTTTTTCCAGCACCACACAGGACATGTAGGTACTTACAATCTTAATATTTAAAGCTTTAAGCCAATGATTTAACAGTCATTGGCCCTGGCACATTAATTATTTGTATTTGTTTTCTCAAAACTTTCTGAGTTCCCCACGGAATTTATATTCAGACGCAGAGACCACAGCCCTCCAACTGCTTCGATCCTGACATACTCCCTTGCTTCCTCTACTTCCTTCCTCCCATAAAACATCCACTGCAGGATAGGGAACTCTCTCCAGAATACAGCAAAAGTTCGTGGTACTTTGGAGGGGAATTACCTACCATAGTCACCACACTGGTTGGTAACCGCAGAAAGATGCTGCTGCCCATCCTCCGGTTTATAGACCCTTAGTCGCCTCTTACGACACCCACGGGTAAAGATGGGTTGGTACTATTTTTTTCCGGCACCACACGGGCGCTACTTCAACAGCCCTGGCCTTTATTTAGAACGTCCTGAATATGATCTTGGATATCAAAAATGCAACAAATAGTGATATAGAGACAAAATATCTCTACATTCATTCCTGTCCTCGTTTGTTCAAGTCGCGGGTCGAGGGCACAAGCGGGGTGTGGGAGGTAAGAGGGGGACTATCCATCTTGATCACAATTTGCAAATAGTGAAGGTGGTAGGAGGATATCTTGGCTTAAAATCTACGCTAATGTTTCAACAAGAGGACAAGATCACTTTTACGAGCAGCGGGCTCAGCACGTTACCAGAGAGAAAATATGTCTCGGAGAAATTTCACTTTATTTAAGGGATAATGTCATCTAATCTTTCACCTCTAAACGCAAAGAAATCTCAGTAGAAGAAAATTCTAAGCAAACCCATAAATTACGTTTTTGATATTTTAGACAGAGATAGCTTTATCACGAATACATGACGTAGTAGTGAGGGTGATGAAGGACAAATTTCTATATGATTTGCTCATGTCTGCCTCTTTGACTGATGACAAGGAGCATCCTCTAGAAGATACAAAAAGTATTGGCGGACATCCACACCCCTGCGTTTTTGAGGAATTAAGTATTAACTATTTTGAAATTTGCCAATGAAACGAACACCTGGCAGACTATGACTATCTGATTAAATACAATGTATAAAACCCCAGATAAATGTTCTGCCACCATAATAGCCCTGCGTCGTAAAGTTACTCGTACAGCGCTTCAAAATGCAAAAATTCACTACTTTGTCCCGTGATAATGCAGAGCCCTGCATGTCTGCCTCTTCGATTTTCTACATCTTCAGAAGTATTTTAAACAGGAGCCACAAAGGCAGACAAAAAAAAACATTATTTAGTATCTTATTTTAATTTTTTTGTTTTAACTCAAAAACGCAGCGACGCACAGAAAAACTTGTAAGGACCAAATCGATTCGTATTGAGCTGATCTATCATCCCTATTAATATGAATCATGAGCAAATCATATACCCAAATTGCAGCCAGCACCCTAACTATAGCCGTACTTGTTTTACAAAATGCGTTGCACTTAGCTGTAAAAAAAACCGGTTGAGTACGAGTCGGACTCGCGCGCCGAGGGCTCCGATATATTTATCTTTGATATTTTTGGAAGCAATAAAGTCCATTTTTAGGACCGCAAAACTTAATTTGTTTTTAAAGATTTTTTGCAGATTTCTAAAAAACGGAGTAGAGAGATCGTTTAATTTTTCCTTACAAACGTCTATAGACTGTAATTAATTCAGATTTTACCTATCGCAAGCTTCCGTGATAAGTATAGTTTTGAAGCAAATCAGAAGATTTGTTGTTCAGTCCCAAAGCAAAGAATATTAAAAGTACCTAGGCGACCGAGCTTCGCTCTATAAATAGCCGCCTCAACGTTAAAATATCATCGGGTGAGCAACCTATGCTACCCGCCAACAGATGGCGCTGTAGGTTTCTGTCTAAAACGCGGTTAAAGTCACTGTTTAGTTTTCATGTTGGGAAACGCGCTTTTGCTGTCAATAAATAGAGATCTAGAGACACACAAAGTATCTCTTCATTTAGTTTCGTCTCTATCGTATCTTTCAAGTCGCGGGTCGAGGGGTCATGCGGGGTGCGGGAGGTGGGAGGGGGAACCATCCGTCTTCTCTTCAATTTATTTGTTCCGACTATGTCCTACTCCGTGACATCAACAAAATGTATCTTTAGTTGAACTGACCACGTGGTGGAATAACTTTTATCTCAATTACGCATTTTTTTACACGATTTTGCGAAGCCAAAACGTGTATTAATTTCAACGTTTATCTAGCAGTATTTGTGGTCTAGTGGCAAGAGCGCTCGGCTCTCGATCCGGAGGTTCTGCCGTTCGATTCCCGGTGGGGACACTTACTTACTTACTTATGCTGGCTCAGCGACCCGAAGAGGATCTTGGCCTCCGACACTAAAAGCCGCCATTCTTCTCTGTTGTGTACAGCTTGTTGCCAGTCGGCTATTTGAAGCTCCAACAGGTATTTCTTAAGTTGGTCGATCCAACGATACCTACGGACGTCCAAGATATGCTCTCTTGACCGCACTTTCCTCCCCCATCCTTTCCACATGGCCGAACCAGCGGAGTCGGGCTGACTTGGTCTCCCCAATGATGTTAGGCTCGGCTATAAGGTCTTCTATTTCCTGGTTCTTCCTAACCCTCCATGTTCCGTCTTCTCTCATTGCTGGTCCTAGAATTTTCCTCTCCGCTACTAAAAGTTTGTCTTCCTCCTTCAACGTCAGTGTCCAAGCTTCGCATCCATACCTCAAGATTGGCCTGACGATGGTGGGGACACTGTCAAACAAAAATAATTTGTGAGCTTTTCGCAGTTTGGTTAGCAAATTGCAGTACGAATCACTCGATTTTATGAAAAGATGATTCCATGCTTGCATTGCATCTACGGAAGAAGTTCTTAGGCGACTCAACAACAGGGTTTGTGAGGTCGGTCATCGATCTTACAGCCTACATGGTATGATAAGATCTGACCTTTGTTCAAAGTTGCAGAAACGCGTATTTAAAGTTAAAGCTCCTCTAAATCTATTGCTGCCACTTTGTTGCCGATATAAAACTTTCCCAAAGAACACAGGTCGAAAAACGAAAAAAAAAAAACATAAAGTGCGAGTCGGACTTGCGCGCCGAGGGTTCCGATATACCTATAGTATTTTTAGAAGCAACATATTTATAAACTTCTATCGACTGTAATTAATTAAAATTTTTCCTGTAGCAAACTTCGATGGTGGCGAATGGTATTTTTTTAGACATTTTTTCATCATAACTTGAAAACTAAGAGTCGTTAAGAAATAAAAAAATCTATTAATTTTGGAATGTACGTACAAGTGAAGCCCTTTTATATGATACCCCACTTGACCTAGTAACGACAATTTAAAATGTTGAATCCCTCATTTGATTTGGGCCCCCATAATAATAATAATATTTTTATAATTCTTTAATTTGTAATAAAATTTGGCAATCATATTCTAAGTAAGTATACCAAATTTCAAGTTGATACCACGAGTCATAGAGTAACACGATTTGACACAGGTGTGACAGACAGACAGACGACGTCGCACCATAAGCGTTCCGTTTTGCCATTTTGGTTCGGAACCCTAAAAAAACTCTTGTTTAAACTGAATATATTTTATACTAGTTACTTGGGAAAAGTTGTTCAGTTGCCCAAGTAACATGCTAAAATGCCAAGATACTTGAACTCCCATACCAGCTGGAGCGGGTATGGGAGTTCAAGTATCTTGGACACCTTGTCACCGACGACCTTAAGGACCATGCTGATATTGAGAGGGAGCGCAGGGCACTTGCGGTTAGATGCAACATGTTGGCCCGCAGGTTCGCACGCTGTAGTGAAGAAACCAAAATAACTTTATTTAAAGCCTATTGCCAGGTTTTCTACACGTGCCGCCTGTGGACCAACTTCACGCAAAAGACCATAAGTGCCTTGCGTGTCCAGTACAACAATGGATTCAGAATATTGATGGGGCTGCCTCGCTACTGCAGTGCTTCAGGTATGTTCGCGGCTGCACGCACAGATGACTTTTATGCCATTTTGCGGAAGCGAGCAGCCTCGTTGCTCTGCAGGGTGAGGGCTAGTTCCAACTCAATTCTGAATACCTTTGCTGTACGATATGACTCTCCACTAATGCGCCATCTGACTAAATTGTTGGTGGCGTATAGAGGCTGATTTTATGTAGATAGGTTACTAACATAGGATAAGTACCGTTACTAAAAATTCTGGACCATTGTAGTCTTTGAAAGAATGGAAAGAATTAGCTGGACGGAAAAGAAAAGAAACGAGGAGGTGCTAGAAATAGTCAAAGAGAAAAGAAGTTTACTAAAAACAATAGATAACCGAAGAGGGAAAATGATAGGTCACCTGATACGGCACGACAATTTCCTGCGAAACATAATGGAAGGAAAGATTGAAGGAAAGAGGGGACGAGGAAGACCTAGGCGAAGCTACTTTGACCAGATTAAAGAAAAGGTCAATGTCGTGTCGTTTCAGGAGGTAAAGCAGCTCGCGATACAACGTGAGGACTGGAAGTTACTCCATCGACAAGAGCCAAGCTCTTAAATTAAAGAAGAAGAAGTAGTCTTTTTAATAAATGAATAATAATAATAAAATTATTACGACCAAATAAAATCAACAGACAGCCAAAGACATCTTTAAAAGCAGTTTTTTTTATGGAAGTCTGTAGGTAACTATGGTAATCAAATACTGAAAACCATTTAGATAGGTATCCATTTGCATATGTTTACGACTGAGTTCGCCATTTTACCTATAAACAGGCGGGCTCGGATACAGCTACTAGTCTTACGTAATAGTATACTGTATCTTATTATTGAAATAGTATCATCAAATCAGAATCTTTCTCTTTGTAAAAGTTGTTCAGATTTTGTTCAGAGTAACATACTATAATTATAATAATAAAATAATGTTATAAATTCTTTATTTGCAAACAACAAACGACAAGGATAAACAGCATAAACACAGTAGTTTGCCTAAGATAGTTAGTGTCTAGATAAAGATAGATAATAGATAATGGCTAGATTTGCAAAAATAACCCAGTGAAATAAGTATTCATACAAGGTGTAAGGGACGGTGTACCGAAAACTGGAAGGGCGTGCCCAGTCAACGAAACTGAACAACTTTCCCAAATAAACATATAGGTATGTTGGAAAATGAAAAAGAAATTTGACCTCTCCATACAAATTGCTCACTCTGGTCGAACAGTTTGTATGGTGAGGTCAAATTTCTTTTTCATTTCCCAACATATGTTTCTTTGGGAAAGTTGTTCAGTTTCGTTGACTGGGCACGCCCTTTCAGTTTTGGGTACACCGTCCCTTACACCCTTCATGATAATGTGGTGTTTAGAGGATTGCCATGGTCGTATTACCACCTACCCTAAAAGAACCGGTCAAATGCGAGTCGGCTCTTGCACCGAGGGTTCCTTACCACTAAGGTAAAAATACCGTCTCAGTTATGGACGCGTAGACATGCAGAAGTGTATTAGAGGCGCGCGAGTCTGACACGCTTTCGACCAGTTATTCTTATTTGCTATAGCTTATGCACTATAAACATACCAATTTTCACGCTTGCAAGTTTTTCCGTTTTTACGATAAAGCCAAAACAAAAATCCAGCAAAAATCGCCAAAAAAAACACGTTTTTATTAAGTAAGACGCGCTTATTTTTTAAATATTTTTGTTATACCGGCAACAGATATATCAACTGTCTACCTATTACGGTTCATGAGATACAGCCCGCTGACAGACCGACAGACATCGGGGGCATATTAATAGGGTCCCGTTTTGCACCCTTTGGGTACGGAACCCTAAGAAGACATGCTAACAGTAGTAAGTAACCTTAAGCTTTTGAAAGAGGCCATTAAACGCATGAAACCCTCCATACGCTTTAGTTCTTCTTGAGCCAAAACTTCTTTTTTCGTAAAGAAGTATTTTTCAATATTTTTATACAACCTGCTAATGATGCAGAACAGATCGAAAGGATTTTTTTAAACTTTGTGTACAAGGTGTTAGGGTAACTGTGATCCTTGAATTAGACTATAAGGAACATAGGTCCAAATATGTAAGATTGGGTCATATTTCTTGATGTTAGGTTAGATTCGGTTTAGTTGGATAAGAAGCTATATAACGGTAGAATTGGTAATTTTGTCTTCTTCTATTTTTTTATAAAGTCGTTTAGTGGTTTGACCAAATCTCTGCTGATCCCTGCGACATATACAGCGTGTTGCAAAAAGTTGTGAAAAAACTGAAGGATGTGATATTATAGTAACTTTTCCTGTGAAAACTCAGGTATAACTATAGAAACTGCATTATCTGCTAACGCATTTTGTATGAAGCGGTAATTTTTGAGGGTGCCGAACCAAAATGGGAAAAACGGAACCCTTATATGGTGCGACTTCATCTGTCTGTGTATCTTTTTACCTCAGCAACCTCTATTCTGTAGTAGTGTATTAAGAATCTACATTGAATAAAATTATCTGAATCTAAAAAAAAGTTCAGTTCAAAACGTCATAAAAATTAAATAAACCCAAAAAAGTCCGAGTGAATTGCTTTTAATATGCTCTACGAAATAAAAAGGACGGGTTGCACTCCGGGAGTGCCGGCAGAAGTGAAAACTTGCATTTTTAAATATTATGCTTTTTGTAATGGTCAATCGCGCCATTGATCGCGTACTTCTTTGATGTCACTGAATAAAAACCCGTATTGTAATAACAATATGGTTGACAGAGTTGACAGTTGACGCTTTTTCGACGCGAGATCTGACGCGACATCTGACGCGTGTTTAACATTTTTTACCCATCTAAAAAAGTGCCAAGCGTCGCTAAAGAAGTTTTCACTTCAAAAATATCTCCTCCGTTTCCGTGCTTCCAAGAAAACCAACCTCCACAGAACAAGGACGCCCGACACGCCAACAGAAATAATAAAACTGAAAAAAATAGTACGTCACACATAAGAATAAAATAAAATGAAATAAAAGGCACACACGCACACACTCGCAGTACTCCAATTTATAATATTGTTTTCCTTGGATATATTTTTTCACTAGTGTGGGGATGGGAACACCCCTACCCCCCTCGGGAGGTGGGAGGTTGGGGGAATCCCCCCAGTTATTATTAAAGACGTACACACACACATTCGTGCCGAAAACTGAGTGTGATTAGATTAATATGGGTATATTTTCTATATATGTGTAGTAAGCTTAAGTTTCTTTAGGTTTTAATTGAAGTACGTAATGAGAAATTCTTGGCAAAATTAATAAAAATAAAGTAACAAAAATACAGTATGAAATTTTGTTCAAAATATTAGATTAACTATCTTAACATCCCATGAAACGTCCACTACAGGACAGGGAGCTCCCTCCAGACCTCCGGCAAAAACTCGTGATACTTTGGAGGTGATTGCGGTTTTTGACTGCTGTTGTTGGTGACCGCAGTATGTAAGATGGTACGATACACAGAAAGATGCTGCTGTCCATCCTCCGGTTAAGCCCTTAGTCGCCTTCGACACCCACGGGTAGAGATGTGTTGGTACACAATGGCCGCACATCAGTAGAAACACATTTGGACCTTATGGCGTGGTAATAGAGTTGAAAAAGTTTCTACCGACAAGCGGTTGACCGTACTTTATACGTTAGTATTATACAGGGTGTTTATTTAATTGCGTGCCATAGCTTAAGGGGTGTTTCAGCTACGATAAAGGAACACAAAAAAATATTTAAAAAAATCCTACTGAAAAATGAAACTAAAACTGCATTGAAACTTAACTAACGCGGAGCAACGTCGCAAGCGCGCAAACGAGCAATGTATGGCAAATTTCAAAAATTCTAAAGTTACGTATGACAGCTGCAAACGTATGAAAAATTATAACCTGCAAAGAAAAATGAACCCTATCCTTTGGTGTTTAGACAGCTGTCATAAGTAACTTTAGGATTCGGCTCTACTTGTAGTCTTTTAATTTAGCTAGGTGTGATCGTGGCTTTACCCAGCATAAGATTATAAAGCAGAGCCTGAACAAGATCCCAATATGATCAGGTGATCAAGGTAAATGAAACTACAGCCTTCGGTGGATGGCTGGAGAATGCGCAAAATTTATTGGGCAAAGCATATGAATAAACCGTCAAACACAATGATACTACGTTTCAGATGCACAGTAGTGACATCTATTGAGAGAATAAAACAACATTAACTTAAAGCACAACTTGAAGGCTAAAGTAAAAAAGGTTTTAAACAGAGCCATTAATATCCTTCCGTCACAGGTAATAAGGAGCGCTATTTAGATTAACTAACTATAACTACCTATTAATTTTATTACCAATTTTTAGGGTTCATTAGAATTTGCAAAATGATTGCATTATGTTGAATGTTTTACTGTAATTTTTTCAATTCTCTTACAAGTTGGTACGGTAGGTACGCATAAAAAATCTGATCACCTTAAATTATTTAGAATCCCTTCCCAATAGAACCCCTGAATAGGAAAAAAAGAACCCTTATAGGATCACTTTTTAGTCCATCTTCTGTCTGTCGGTCTGTCTGTCAAAATCTTTTTTCTTGCGAATAGGTAAAGGGACTAAGTTGAAATTAATACAAAATACTTAGGTCTATAATCCCTATAAGTTGATGGCCGCCGTCGAATCTGTAGGTGTACGGACAAACCTAATTAGGCAACTTGGCACACATATAGGTTAATTAGTTTCGGTCTCGTGCGAATTCAATGCACTTCTGCGTGACTAAGACGGTATGACTGCCCATAACTAAGACGGTAGTTTTACCTTAGTGGTACGGAACCCTCGGTGCGAGTCCGACTTGCGCTTGGCTGGTTTTTAGGGTTCCGTAGCTAAATAGCAAAAAACGGAACCCTTATACATTCGTTATGTCTGTCTGTCTGTCCGTCCGTATGTCACAGCCACTTTTTTCCGAAACTATAAGAACTATACTGTTGAAACTTGGTAAGTAGATGTATTCTGTGAACCGCATTAAGATTTTCACACAAAAATAGAAAAAAACAACAAATTTTAGGGTTCCCCATACATAGAACTGAAACTCATAATTTTTTTTTCATCCAACCCATACGTGTGGGGTATCTATGGATAGGTCTTAGAAAATGATATTGAAGTTTCTAATATCATTTTTTTCTAAACTGAATAGTTTGCGCGAGAGACACTTCCAAAGTGGTAAAAAGTTTGTCCCCCCCCCCCCCTGTAACTTCTAAAATAAGAGAATGATAAAACTAAAAAAGTTATATGATGTACATTACCATGCAAACTTCAACCGAAAATTGGTTTGGACGAGATCGAGTTAGTAGTTTTTTTTAATACGTCATAAATCGCAACCGATTAAGGTGAGCTCCCGTTTCGCTTCCCGTTTGGATGGTCGCGGAGTTCTTAAAGTCAAAGAGAAAAAAAATTTTGTATATCATATGGTAAAAGGTACGGAACCCTCGGTGCGCGAGTCCGACTCGTACTTGGCCGGTTTTTTTTACTGACCCCCGAGCAAACAAGAATCTATATCTACCCGGGGCGGACCGCTAGTCTATCTATAAAGGATCTTGCGATATTCTTCCCCGTTATGAATGTAAAGTCAAGAGCACATCAAACTTGACACTTTGGACTTTGTACCGTTCTTATTTCAATAGGCGTACGGGCTAGAGTCGCACTGCGAGTGTCAAGCTTGACCTGTCGTTGACTGTACGGGTTCAGCCCCCATAATAATGAACGGATATCCACGCGGACGAAGTCTCGGACAACTGCTAGTCTTTAACTATATTTTATTATATTATTTTTGGGACGCTAATTACAAAATATATAATAAATTGCAATTAAAAGATTTCAAAAGTAAAAAATGCAAATAATCAAATCAACTTACTTACTTATTTACTTACTTACTTTTTTATTTATTTACTTATTTACTTCTTTGGCCCACTTGTGACATAAAAAAAAATACTATCCACAATAAATTATGTAACTCTTAACACGTGATCCAGAGTCACGTGTTTATACCACGATTTGAGTATAGGTACCACGTTTCACAAAAAGGGTAGCCACACAACAATAGGTCCTTCTTGAGCGACTCAGTATATAAAACTAAAAAAGTTTTAAATGGGTGGTATTTTTGAGACTTCTGTTTTAATAAGCAATTATATTTTTTTATTGTAGTTGGTTGTTAGTAGGTAGTTTGTTTGTTTTGAGTTTCATCAAGCCTTTTTTAGGGTTCCGTAGTCAACAAGGAACTCTAATAGTTCCGTCATGTCCTGTCTGTCTGTGCACGACATTTCTTCGTTAAGTAAAGACGTAAACTAAAATCTTGAAAGGCTATTTCAGATTTTGAAAGGGCATGATCAGTCGACGTACTACCTGAACATATTTCAGTAAATAAAAATTTCAGGAAATTTAAGTCTGTAATCAATTTTTAGGGTTCCGTACCTCAAAATAAAACAAACGGAACCCTTATAGGATCACTTTGTTGTCCGTTTGACCGTCTGTCTGTCTGTCAAGACCCTTTTTCTCACGAACGGATAGAGGTATCAGGTTGAAATTGATATCGAATATTACAGTCAAAAAGCAAAATACGTGGGACACTCAGAAATATTTGCGACACTAAAAAAAATTGTTCTACAGGTACATATATTTTTATTAAATCTTTTCAAAGTACTCTCCACCAGCCTCTATACAAAGATTCATGCGTCTGAACCAGTTTTCAAAACACTTTTTCCAGTCCGCCGTAGACACCTCGTTTACAGCCTGCTCGAACGCAGCCAGCGCATCTTCCGGCGACGAAAATTGTATCCCCTTGAGCTGATTTTTTATTTTTGGAAATAAAAAGAAGTCACACGGTGCTAGATCAGGGCTGTAAGGAGGGTGACCCAGGAGTTTGACTGGTGTGCTGTCCAGGAAGTCCCTCGTTTTGAGCGCGGTGTGTGCAGGCGCATTGTCGTGGTGGAGCAGTAGTCCGCGGAGCCCTGTGTTTGGTCGCTTGTTGCTCACAACAGAAAAAACTTCTGGTAAACATTTGGTAGTATACCATTCGGCGTTGATGCTTCTTTGATCTCGTAAGGGAATTGAGGCCAAGTGGCCAGTCAAATTAAAAAAGCTGGCGATCAAAATCTTCCCCCCGCTTCGAGATCGCTTCACTTTGGTAGGCGTTGGTTCATTTTGAAACACCCAAACTGTCGACTGGCGCTTGGTTTCTGGATCGTATTGATAAATCCAGGACTCATCACCTGTTACGATGTCGTAAACACGCCGAGACGAGCCTGCTTCAAATTTGTTCAGCATATCACGGCACCATTCCACCCGGGCCTGCTTCTGAGCGTCGGTGAGGTAGTGCGGCACCCAGCGCGATACTATCCTCCTCACGCGAAGATGCCCGTGTAGAATCTCGTGAACGCTTCCCGATCCAATCTTTAATATGTGCTGAATCTCCTGATATGTAATTCGCCTATTATCTTGGATTAAATTTTTCACTGCTAGCACGTTTTCTTCCGTAATAGCCGTCAAAGGGCGACCGCTTCTTTCTTCATCCCCCAAGGTTGGTCGACCGCGCCTAAATTCGTTATACCAACGATACACGGTTGCCTTGGAGGGGCCTTCATCCATAAATGCCATTTGAAGTCTATCGAACGATTCATCCGGTTTCAGGCGACACTTGAAATCGTAAAAAATCATAGCTCTAAAATGTTCCCGGCGCAGATCCATTTTTCAGTAAGACACGATACTTTGAATTGGCTCGCAAAAAATGTGGAGGGAAATTTTGAAAATGGAACACACATATTTTTACTTACAAGTAATCATATTTTCGAAAAACATTCTGACCGGCCAGTCTCCCATATATAAAAACTATTTTTCGCAATACTTTCTGAGTGGCCTGGTAATATGTGTGGTAGTTAGGTACGGAACCCTTAGGGCGCGAGTCCGACTCGCACTTGACCGGTTTTTTTTCATTTGAGTAACATCCCGCACCGAATTTCTCGAGCGAAAATAACTGACGATAGATGGCGCCACAAGGTTTCAAAAACGCGATAGCGATGTGACTTGGAAATAATAAGATCAGTGAAAGTTTTATCACCAACAAAGAAGACTTCAAGGTAGATTAAGACTAAGACATTTTTGAAATCCTCTTCTTAATGAATGAGGTTTATTTATGAATAATCAAAATCAATTAATTAATTAATGAGTAATGCATGCATGCATAATGAATGTAACATCTCTAATTATTAGTATTATTACCCTTACAATAATGTTTGTTTACTACTCAAAGATTGTCGACAGAGTACAAAAACGCGATAGATTTTACAACGCTAATAGATTCAAAGGCTATTTCAGATTTTGAAAGGGCCAGTCGACGTACCTGAACATATTTCAGTGAATAAAAATTTCAGAAAATGGAAGTCTGTAATCCATTTTTATCATTTAAGTATACACCTACCACTACCACACCAACTTACAGCCCATATAATAATCAAAGTACCTGGACGACCAAGCTTCACTCTAAAATAGCGGTCTAAACATTAAAATATCATCGGGTGAGCAAGCTATGATACTCGCCAACAGATGGCGCTGTAGGCTTTGTCTAAAACGCAAATGCTTAAAAACACGGGAAAATGAATTTTCTCAGACATGAGACTTAACTAGATCGATTTTTCGCCCCCTAAAACCACCGTATGGTAATTTTTTTTTTTTTATCGTCAATGGGCTTACTCTTGACCTCGATCTAGTCTTGAAGACAGAGATGAGGTCGACGATGGGACGAGCTTGCCCAGTAGAAGCCTATCAAAAAAACAATTACAAACAATTATACAGCGTGAATTTTTTTCGTTTTAATTCCGAAGCCCAGTGGTTCTACTCATGAATACAAGCAACTTTACCGAAGGAAAAAATTTTTTACTCGAAAAATGTTTTCGTCTCCCCATAGTAAAGTGGTCACGTGATCGACTTTTTTTGTATGGAAAGGTGAAAAATTTTTTATTCGGTAAAGGTGCTAGAATCACTGGGCTTCGGGATTAAAATAAAACTAATAAAAAATCACGCTGTATACATATTATATATACAGGGTGTTAGGGACAGCCTTCCGAATATTTTAATATCCAACAATGAATAAACGATTTTGACCAGAGGGCTACCACGGTAGCCGCTTTCTGGGCAAGTAAGATTTAGCCTGTGTTCTTGCCGACACGAAAGAAGAAGAAGAAGAAGACTGACTTGACTTTGACTTTAATAAGTACTAAAGGGGCATGAGCAGTCAACGACACTGAACAGCTTTCAGAGAAAAAAACTTTCACGAAACGAAAAAAAAATCGGCTTCTCCATACAAGCTGCCCGATCAAGTTTACCATTTTGTATGGAGTCGCGGATTTCTTTTTTTGTTTCCTGAAAGTTTTGTTCACTGAACGTTGTTCAGAGTCGTTAACTGATCATGCCCCTTCAGTATTCGGAATGATAGATAGATAGATAACACATTTATTTTCCAACACAGTACAAAAAAGACACAAAACAGAAATAAGCCAGGTAAGAACATAATATTAGTGAGTCACCATCTGAATGTACTGTGCCAGAGAAAAGGTCCGGACTCAGCAAGATGTCGTAGCGGGGGGCTACGACGCTGATGATTCTGCCCGCACCTCAGGCAGGAAACAAGAGGGTCGCCATAAATTTAAATATTATGATAAATAGGAACATAAGTAGTAAAGAAAATAAAAATAAAAAATAGCCAAGCTTTCAATGATGTGAGAATATATGAAAAAAAAAAGTATGAAATAAAGTCCCTAACACCCTGTATATATACAAATATTGCTCGTTTAATAGTATAGGATTCATCATCATCATCATCATCATAACATCCCATTGAACGTCCACTACAGGACAGGGATCTCCCTCCAGAATTCTAGCTCTCGCTGGAAAATTGTGGAGGGGAAGTACCATAGTCACCTCGCTTGTTAGCGTTACGACTGGCACTATGGACCGCGGTTGTAGGTGACCGCAGTAAGTAAGATGTTAGATACAAAGGAGGATGCTGCTGCCCATCCTCCAGTTAACCCTTAGTCGCCTCTTACGATACCCACGGGTATGTATGGGTTGGTACTATTCTTTGCCGGCACCACACGGGACATAAATTATATGTATAGGATTATAAATTAGAATTTTTAGTTTTACATACATACATACATACATAACATCACGCCTCTTTCCCGTTGGGGTAGGCAGAGACCACAGTCCTCCACCTGCTACGATCTTGACATACTTCCCTTGCTTCCTGTACTTTCATCAATCCATTCATACATGCTCGTCGGTTTAGGGTACTTTTAACCTGGCCTTTATTCAGAACGTCCTGAATTTGGTTTAAATTTAGTTTAGATTTGGTTTAAATTTAAAAATTTAGTTTTAATCGCGATATTTTATGACTCCGTGATAATCAATAATCGGCTGCCTGATCGCAGTCCCTCAGTGTAAAAACATGGATGTAAAAAAAACCGGCTAAGTGCGAGTAGGACTCGCGCACTGAGGGTTCCGTACAACTAAAGTAAAAATACCGTCCTAGTTATGGACGCGCCGTCATGCAGAAGTATTGCGACAAACACTTGACCAGTTTTAATTATTTATAGCTGGTGCCCGCAACCTCGTCTGCGCAGGTTTATAAATTGTAACCTATGTGTTATTCTGATGTATAAGCTATATTATTGTAAAGTTTCATTAAAATCCATCCAGTAGTTTTTACGTGAAAGAGTAACAAACGTACATCCATCCAAATTGAGTGACAGGATTACTCGTAGAAATAGTGTGATAAGAGAACGGTGTGGCGTAAAAGAAGACGTAGTGACCAAAATCGAGAAAGGGATGCTGAGATGGTTTGGTCATGTAGAGAGGATGAATGAACGAAGATTGACGAAAGAGATCTACCAGGCGAGAGTGAATGGAAACGTTGGAAGGGGAAGGCCTAGGTGAACGTACCAGGACCAAATTCAGGACGTTCTGAATAAAGGCCAGGTTAAAAGTACCCTAAACCGACGAGCATGTATGAAAGGATTGATGAAAGTACAGGAAGCAAGGGAAGTATGTCAAGATCGTAGCAGGTGGAGGACTGTGGTCTCTGCCTACCCCAACGGGAAAGAGGCGTGATCCATCCATCCATACATGTTTACAAACTTTCGGGACTATAAGTATACCAATTTTTCACGTTTGTGGTTCCGTTTTAACGATAGAGCTAAAACAAAAAGGTTTTTAAATGTTTTTGTGCACGTCCTATTTGCCTCTTCCAGTCAAATCACGCTTTTGTAGGTCTGCTGGAAGAAATTTCATCTTGAAATAAGCAGCACCTGTTGTGTCATATTTCTTTATTTAACTTGTTTTAACGTATTTTTCATGTGTACAATGTGTTAAATCGCCTAAAAAGCATGTTTTAGTATGTAATCCCCCCCTGATTTATTACTTGTGTTAACGGAAACAGAAATACATAATCTGTGAAAATTACAACTCTCTTACTATTACATACATACATACATAACATCACGCCTAGTTCCCGTCGGGGTAGGCAGAGACCACAGTTCTCCACCTGCTACGATCTTGACATACTTCCCTTGCTTCCTGTTCTTTCATCAATCCTTTCATACATGCTCGTCGGTTTAGGGTACTTTTAACCTGGCCTTTATTCAGAACGTCCTGAATTTGGTCCTGGTACGTTCGCCGATATTACCACAGTAAATATATAAGCTAAAGCAGTATGGAAACTCCTAACAAACGTCCAAAACTGGTGCACTCACACATGCGCACACCGCTACAGGAAAATAAGTAGTTTTCGCGCTGAAGTAAGTCATGGGTGCCAAAACCATGATATAAATTGGTACATATAGGGTCCCTATAAGTATGTCCCTGTCCTAGTGCGATAAAAGGCGACTAAGTATCTTAATCTGCCCTTGTGTCATAAAAGGCGACTCAGTGTCTTTATCTGCCCTTGTGTAATAAAAGGCGACTAAGTGACTTAACCTTTCCTTGTGTCGTAAAAGGAGACTAAGAGTTTCGTGACTAAGTGGCTTAACCTTCCCTTGGGTGCTAAAAGGCGACTAAGTATATTAATCTAAGCTTATGTGATAAAAGGCGACTAAGTAAAGAACCTAGGTCGAAAGACGAAAAAAATTGCCCCCCATACAAAACGCGCTATCGGCTGACGCAGTTTCTAATGCTATTGCCAATTGGACATAAAAAATTATTATTTCGTATTTCGACTTCTTACGGAAAATTGTTTAGTATTACGGTCCGAAAACATGCTGGAATAAAGTTGATAGAAGCACTCAATATTTGAGTTCATTATACTATTCTTATTTCAAAACATCTGGGTTACAACCCTGACGCTCCGACGCAGAATAGTTCTTTTTTTTTCAAAAAAAGGCCCGAGTTTCCATACTGCTTTAGCTTATATATTTACTGTGCTATTACGGTTTATGTGATATACCCCGCTGAGAGACATACAGACATATCGGAGGCATATTAATAGGGCAACTCCAACCTGGCTTTTCCCCGACGTAGTTTCTGCGTTAGATACCACCATCCGTACTACATTGGAAAAGATCATCAACGTGACGCTAGACGACAAGCAATGGCGTCAAGCAGCACTACCTGTAAGGTACGGTGGCTTGGGCATAAGGAGCATATGGGCCGTGGGTTTGCCAGCGTTCCTTGCGTCTTCGAATGGGGTTGCTGATCTTGTCTCTAGCATTCTTCAAGTAGAAGGAGCAAGATGCAGCATCCCTTTTCAGAATGATGCACTGGAAGCTTGGTCAACAATGTGCCCTGGTGTCCATCCACCGGAGAAACTCGACTCGCAGAGATCATGGGATGACCTGAGCTCTAAGCTTTTTCTGTCGGAGTTGATCGAATCACGTACAGGCATTGAAGTCGCACGAATTAGGGCAGCATCTTGTCTAGAGTTGGGTGCTTGGCTTCAAGCTAAGTCCTCGCCTCAGCTTGGCATGCACCTAGATGACAATTCTTTACGGGTGGCGGTGGCGCTGAGGCTAGGATGCAAGGTTTGCGACACGCATCGCTGCCCTTGTGGAGTTTCGGTGGACGAGAGTGGTCACCACGGGCTCAGTTGCGCCAGGTGTGCGGGAAGGTTTCCCAGACATCACGCTCTTAACGATATTATTCGGAGAGCGTTGGTGTCGGCAAACATACCCTGCACCCTGGAGCCTCCTGGGCTGTGCCGGACTGACGGGAAACGCCCCGATGGCCTTACTTTGGTACCGTGGGAGAGGGGCCGTTGTCTTCTTTGGGATGCGACCTCCGTTAGCACATTTGTGGCGTCACACACCCCTCTTACAATACGCAGAGCAGGCTCGGCTGCGGAACAGGCGGCAAGACAAAAACGAGCAAAGTATTCAGAGCTTGAACGGCAGTACGTTTTTGTTGCTTTCGCGGTGGAAACGGGTGGTCCCTGGAGTGAGGGGGCCAAGCAGTTCGTCCAGGAATTGGGGCGGCGCCTGCGAAATCGTGGCTGTGACCCTCGCTCTGGATCGTACCTGGTGCAGCAAATCTCGCTGGCCATCCAGCGTGGCAATGCGGCCGGCGTGATGGGAACATTTGAGCCGGGTACGCTCCAGGGCAGGCTTTTTGACTAATCTTCGTATTGTATTACTTAATAGGTTAGTTAGTTATGTATGACAAGTTTGTTTTTGTGACAATTTAATGAGTATTGTAAACAACTAACAGTAAACGATTTTCTTACCTCTTTATCTAAGGTGTTTGAACGCATAATCAATTCAAGACTTATTAATTACCTAGAAAATAACTCACTTCTTTCTGAGTCACAATATGGTTTCAGAGCCAAAAAGTCTACAGATGATGCTGTTCATACGTTTGTGGAACATGTATCGAGAGGTTTGGATGGAAATAAAAAGTGTTTAACGATATTTCTCGATTTAGCTAAAGCTTTTGACACTGTTTCTGTGCCCTCCTTGATAAATAAAATAAACTACTCAAACTTGGCATTAGAGGGCCACAATTGGATCTTCTGGTTGATTATCTAACAAACAGATATCAATATGTGAGGATGGGTGAGCACATCAGTGATGAACTTATGGTTACATATGGAGTACCTCAAGGGAGTATACTTGGCCCAACTTTGTTCTTATGCTATATTAATGGCTTATGTCAACTCCATCTTGAAAAATGTAAAATTATATCGTATGTGGACGACACAACATTAACTTTTACCGGAAACTCTTGGGAGGAAGTATATTCACTTGCTCAACGAGGTTTCAATACTGTTTGCCACTGGCTAGCGGCTAACTCTCTAACTCTAAATGCTGAAAAAACCAAATTTATAACCTTTTCTATCCGCAACCTTCCTAATGACACAAGTAAGCTTGGTACAATATTTGCTCACAAGTGCTCTTTTCCTCCTAAACCTGCATGTAACTGCTCTAATATATCACAGACACAGTGTATAAAGTACCTGGGTGTAACTATAGATCATAATCTATCTTTTGGTAATCATATCCAAAATCTTGTACAAAGGACGCGTAAACTTACCTATGTTTTCAAATCCTTGAGATGCGTTGCTGATAAAAAACCATTAAGAGGGTGTATTTTGCTCTTGTCCAATCAATCTTAAGCTACTGTATTGCATCATGGGGCGGGGCGGTCAAGACTAAACTCTTACCTCTTGAGAGAGCACAAAGACTGATCCTCAAAGTGAGCTATCACAAGCCTCGTCTATACCCAACCACTAACTTATACAAGGATACTGAAGTACTGACTGTCCGACAGTTATTTATTCTCGCATGCATCCTTAAACAACACTCAAATCTTGATTCTTTTCGATCTGATATGGCTAATACTAGGAGACATTCTACAGTATGTAATATAAACTGGGCTAGAACTAGCTTTGCTCAGCGATTTTTATTTTTTATTGGTGCTAGACTATACAATATTGTAAACAAGGGAACGGGCATCTTTGGACTTAGTAAATTTGAATGTAAACACAAAACTACAGCATGGCTTCTTGGGCTTGACTATCCAGCAACGGAAAAGCTTTTGCATTTTCAACAATAATTTTTTACTAAGATACTTATATGCCCGTTTGTTTGTTGACAAATATGAATTTTCTCTTTCAAATACAAACACACATCAACGAATACTCATAATGAACTTTCTTTCACTCTATCACTCATATACTCACACACATATACAAAAACACACATATACTTACTCACACATTTACACATACTCTTACACACTTCAATTAGTACCTGTCCTCATTAATTAAATAAATAATATTTATAAGTACCTATTTTTACATAAAATAGATTGTACTATTATATTTGCTTAATTGTGCCTAATATTAATTTCTGTCTGCTTACCTTCTTTACTACTTGTATACAAGTACCCAGGCTATCCGAGATGGGGGACCTGGTGACCTAAAACACAGGCTACGGCTTAGCTTAGGCGCCAGTTCTTCCACAAATAATTAGTGACTGTACCCTCTTTTCTTGTATCATCTCAATTTGTGTACCTAAACCTAATTGTTTGTGGACGGAAAATAAATGAATTTTGATTTTGATTTTTGATTTTTTATCTGATTTAAATAAATATATAATTTATTTAATAAAAAAAAAAGAAAACAAAATAGGTTTCCGTTTTTCTCCCTTTGGTTACGGAACCCTAAAATCTGATAGAAGCTTGAGCAATGGTGATGATGTCAGTTTTTATGTCGTAGACCTCATCTCTGTCTTTAGAGCCAGATCGAGGTCAAGAGTAAGCCCATTGACAGAAAACAAGTTTTGTCGTACGAGAGTAGATAAAGGTTTCTTTAAGGGATCGTGCTAGCGCTGCTAATACCGCCTCCATAGTTTCGTGCCCGTTGTTCCATCCACGATAACAAATCGATCGGCGTTTTAGTATCCATATTTTTAATTTGGCTTTTGGCTTATCGGAGCGTTATTATCTTTAAACTAAACGCGGTTGATAAAAATGAAAAATACATTTTTTGGAGGGAAAATCAATACTTCCCGTCGCTGTGACATGTCACACGTATTATATAGGTATACGTTTACGTGTACGCGAGTACTAGGGATGTTTAAATATTGTATTATTCGTATTCGTTTCTTCATTCTTTCGAATCTTTTTGAAAAGTTTTTGAATGTAATTATCAGGATGGAAGTTACGTGAAAACACAGCAGCATGACGCGTCATTTTGTTTCGTCGTACGGTATAATTTTTTGGAAAACTGACAGTCAAGAACTCAATATCATGTTAGAGTAGAAAAACCAGCCAAATGCGAGTCAGACTGACGTACAAAATGGGTTAAAAACTACTATGCCAATTTTTTTTAGGTCCGACACATTCCAATTTTTATTATTTGCACTAAAATCACAACAGGTTGTTGCATGTATGTATTTTCTGCTTTTACATAATTTTTAAATTAAACTAAAAAAAAGAATTAAGCTGCGGCTGGATACGAGCTGCAAAAGACCGATCTTTGGAGGAAGTCTTTCAGCTGATATTATGGTGAATATCTGGTGACCGAGCTTTACCCTGTATAATCCTAATACGACTTACGAGCTAAATTTCTTTTGTATCCCCGAAAACCCCCGTATGGTAAATTTCATCGAAATCGTTAGAGCCGTTTTCAAGAAAACTATTACAAATATATATACATATATATATATATATATATATAAATATTGCTCGTTTAATATATTGCTCAATACAGTGATCGTTTAATAGTATGGGATGAGCAAAACTTAAAGTATTTGATGGAATTTTTTGCCCGCTGTATTGTCTACTAGATATTTCTGTTTAAGGTTAGGTGGTAGAAAATTCAATTTTGCGTTAAACTCGCCATTGTTATTTTTTTCTTAGCTGTTTTGTAATGTATTCGTATACAATAAAAAATTTTTGTTTTGGAATTCCCAGACGCAACTTAGGATAACTTTATTCGTACGTTTCTAATATTCGTATTCGCAGATATCGTTTTGTGAACACCCCTATTCTCTGCGTATTGAGTATTGATATTTGATGTGAACGCGAGCTTTTATATTATGGAGGACATTTTTTGCTGAATATGCGGTAACGAATTTATGGCATTGTCTCTCCATCTCGTCTTGTTGGGAACTGAAAATTTTTTTGTACAGCCACTCGCATGTCAGGGTAAATACTTCGTTGAAACCTCCTTATGATGAAGGAATGGTGTGGTTGGAAGTGACCCGACATGCCAAGCCGGAGAGCTCGGGTTCGAATCCTGGTCCGGGCACATATTTTGTATGATGAATTTGGATTTTTTTCCGAGTTCCAAAAATGCTAGTTATAATTCCAGGAAGATTTGTGCTTTTTTGGCCTAGACTGCGCAAACTTGATTTTTGAATCCGTCAAAAGCGTAGAAAACAATGCCTTTCAAAATTTATATACAGGGTGTTAATTTGATTGCGTGCTCAGGGGCGGGATCAGTATCAGTAACTGAATAACTTTTCCCAAGGAACATTGGTCGAAATACGAAAAACCAAATTTGACCTTTCATACAAAATGCGCTATCAGCTGATGCAGTTTCTATGTGAGGTCAAAAATTGATTTTCGTATTCCTACCTATGTTCCTTGGGAAAAGTTGTTCAGTTACTGAGACTGATCACGCCCCTGAGCTAATTAACACCCTGTATAAAATCTAAAATGATAGCATGAGACTACAAAAGTTCTATAATACGAGTAAGTACGGATGTTCCTTAGTTAGATTGAACGGGGTGTAAGGACAACCTTCCGAATACTGAAAGGGCATGATCAGTCAACGTAACTGAACAACTTTTAGCAAATAACACTCAGGAAATGAAAAAAAAAAAATTCATACAAACTGTCCAATCAAGTTTGCAATTTTCAATAGAGAGGCTGATTTGTTTTTTCATTACCTGAAAGTTTTATTCGCTGTTAGTTGTTCAGTTACGTTGACTGATCATGCCGTTTCAGTATTTGGAAGGCTGTCCTTTTACACCCTACATAAATTCTAACGTAGTAAGTTAGACTCTAAATTAAAGACTTTTTTGTTAACAAAAAGGAAAGTTGACTCCAGGGTCAACTCTACTTATGTAGCAGTATCTGGACGACCGAGCTATGCTCTGTATGATTAAAATATCATCGGGTGAGCAAGCTATGCTACTCAACAACAGATGGCGCTGTAAGTTTCTTGAACGCACTAAAACGCGCTAAGACATGAAACATGAGACCTAGCTAGATCGATTTTTTTGCCCCCAAAAACCCCTGTATACTAAATTTCATCGAAATCGTTTGAGCCTATTTCGATAAACCGATTACAAATATATATATAAATATTGCTCGTTTAATAGTATAGGATTTTGCTAATTATGAAAATATCTGTTTTAAAATTCAAGTCAGTCTACCTATTTCTTAACACAAGAATAATTTTCTTACATAAGAGTAGTCATAAAATTTTACTTTCTCTATGATTCTACACACTCAATTTTATTAACTTTTCCATTTTAATAAAAGAAACATCATAACTCACAAAAGAAACCTACAGGAAAAAGGAATAAGTAAAAAATCTCAAAGTTCATTGACCTCTCTATCTAAGGTTGGTTGCTCCCTATACGAAAATTGTAATACTTATTCTGTTAAAGGACTTTGAACTTTGTGTCTTATGAAATACAGTTTAGGTTTAGTTTGGTTATTCTTTCTTCAATATGTTGATCTTCAAGATCTGGGGACAAATTCTTGAAAGTCACCGGGTGATTTTCGAGATTTTTAAAATTAAAATACGCCACGATAAACTCATTAAACTCAAATTGTTATGATGGTAATTTTAAAACTGAACATGATTTTAACAAGTATTGATCCTTACTTTTGAGAAGTTTAACAGGGCTTATTTTAATTTTTAAAATCTCGAAAATCACCCGGTGACTTTCAAGAATTGGCCCCTTATCATTTGTATGATAATAACGATTTGTTTTGCGAATTTTACTTGTAAAGTTGTAAATCCAAAAAATTACTAGTGATTAAAAACAGATTAGACACCAGTGGAAGAAACGGAAGGAGGCCTTTGCCCAGCAGTGGGACAGAAATGGCTAATAAGATAAAATAAGATTAAAAACAGCTTTCTCCAAGGAAACATGGGTCGAAAAACTAGATTTAGTTTGGTTCTGCCATACAAACACTTCGCTAGCAATAGTAAAATTTGTATGGCACCATGACCTTTGTTTCTTTTGGGAAAAAGTTGTGTGCAAAAGTTGCATGCAAACCTTTTGTTATTATGGACTAATTCAACAGTCATCCTATATGGTGTGGCCTTCCGAATATTGAAAGGGCATGATCAATCAACGTAACTGAACAACTTTCAGCGAATAACTCTTTTATGTAAAGGCGACTATCGAAAATTGTTTAAAATTTGTAAAATCTTATCGGTAAGCTTAAAATATAAATACCTGTTAGCTATAAACAATCAAGAGCGTAACCTACAGCAGTGAAAACAGTTATGTCATAGCCATGGAACGAGATCGATGTCCACGGGAAAATTTGAGGTGCCCAGAGTTCATAATTACTATGGTGACAGAACCCTGAAAAAACGTATACCACATTTTTTAAACAGTTTGCCCGAGGACATCCGCCTCGAGCCATGTAAAAAAAAATTTAAGAGCCGTCTAAAGAAGTATCTGTTAGATACACTCCCTGTATCTAAGCGCACGGCAGTGCGCAGGCCAAGTTCCCGCAACAGGCCACGCGCATGCCGTGCACTATTTACACGAACCGTTTCGACCCACTTTTGAACCCCCTGTAGCTCAGTGCCTATTGCAAGTACAGAGATAAAACTGTACCTACATAATCATATACTAATATTGAAGCAATTTGCCAAATTTCATAAATATAGCTACAGTAGATCCTGAAATATGACCCCGTGAAAATAGCTAATTTTGGCACTTAATGACTGACTGACTCACTGACCGGTAATCAAAACCTCCGGGCCACTTCCAATTGTCCTAGCGTTATGAAATTTGGCATTTAGGTAGTCGTTAGGATAAAAGTAATGGAAAATTCAAAAATTAGAAATTGGTCAAGTGCGAGTCGGGTTTTAGTCAAAATTATGTATAAAATGTTGGTAATACTTCTCTAAGACCGGAAAATCTGAAATTTGGCATGGGGATAGTCGTTAGCATTAAAAAAGTATAGCAAAATTTGAAAATTGGAAATTGGTCAAGTGCGAGTCAGGATATAGTCATTACTGTGCATAAAATTGTTGGTCATACTTCTGTGAGACCTACAAATCTGAAATTTGGCATCGGGGTAGTCGTTAGCATTAAAGTAAAGGAAAAATTTGGAAAATGGAAAATGGTCAAGTGCGAGTCAGACTAAAATTAATGTACCAAATATTAAAAAGGTAGTATTTCTAGAAGGTCAGACTTAGTCATGCATGAAAACAAGTACCTATGTTATAACGAAACTATGAAAATACAAACAACGTTGCAATAGTTACTATAAATATAATATACTCGTAGCAAACTAAACAAAAAGAAATGAAATCCCACCAAAAAAGGGGGCCAAGTTCCTATCGGCTAATTGTTTGCCTAAAAAAGGGTTGAAATACGATCCAATGCCAAGTTTAGATGCACTTTAATATCGATCATAATCGTCTTCATCAGCAGCCTGATCCACTAGTAAACATTTGCCATTCCCAATTAAATTAACCTGCCAAGTTCAAATTCAGAAGTATTTTAAAGACTTAGAAATAAGGGTTTGGACCCTCGCTCCGGGTCATACCTGGTGCAAAGGCTATCCATCCATTGCGATTCAAAGAGGCAATGCCGCTAGTATCATGGGCACCTTTGCACCAGGGATGACAAGGGGCGGGTTATTTGACTGAAAATTGTTAATTAATTTTCGAAAAATGTACTTGACTAAATATTGATTAATAAATCTTTTCCACAATGAATAAATTCTATTTGTTTTTTTTTTAATTATATTTTCTGAAAGTTATATAACTGAAAGTTGTTAAGTTACGTTGACTGATCATGCCCTTTCAGTATTCGGAAGGCTGTCCCTTACACCCTCATTTATAAAATAGAACAGGATCATTTTTATTGCAGGTCTTTACTTTTGTAATTATGACCTGTAATTATTTAATTATCAATAAGTTGTATTGTATTGTATAGCGAGCGAACTGGGTACTATTTTTTTTTACAAATTGCAAAAAAAAAGTTGCTACATTTAGCCTCGGAATAAACTTGCCAAAACCCTACATCAGAGTAGCTAGGGTAGGTATCCACCCACACAAAAAGGGGAAAGCACATTTCAAACCGCACCGATCACAACTGTCAATTATAAAATCGTAAATCCATGGCACCTGGACTACGTGGTGAGGGTTGAATTACACTTTAACGCGTGTACGTACAGGCATCATATTCTGTCCCTTTCTAACATATGGCATACGCAGATGGAGTGAAGAGTGCAACGAGATGCGGTATTGATACAATTAATACAACGTGCAACGGAAAGGTGTGATAATACTGAAGGGTATGAATCTGCCCATAAAATTGAACAACTTTTCCCAAAGAACATAGGTCGAAATAGGAAAAACCAAGATTGAACTCCCATACAAAATGCGCTATCAGCTGATACAGTCTCTATGGGACGTTAAAAAATAATGTGTCTCTATGGGACGTTAAAAAATAATGGAAAAGTTGTTCAGTTTCATGGGCAGATTCACACCCTTTATTATTATCATCACATCTTTATGTTACTCGCTGTATTATTCCAATATTTGAGGCTTTCTCAATCTAATTCTTACACAAAATTAATTTCCATTAGTTTCAATCCCTAAGGCCAGTGATTCTACTCATGAAAACATTTCACGAAGAAAAAATGCTCCCGTTCGAAAAAAAAATTTAATCAACTTATAATAATTCATAATTCATTTATTAATTGCAATACATGTTCATTAGTATAAGGTCTTAAAATTAATATCAGGTCGGTACATGCACCCCGTTAGGGTATAGCAATACATTTGAATAAACTAAAATATTTCAAAATTCAAAATCAAATAAAATATCTAAATTAAAATACTAAAATTTGAATTGATTTTAAAATAAGTCATTGAAAAACAAACACACATTACAACATATTGGGGTCAAAATCTTACTATTACAATATTAAAAGTCAAATTAATTTTCATTGTCTGTCATAAATTCTTTTATAGAATAATAACTTTGCTTAACAAAAATCTTTTCAATTTTGCACTAAAGATAGTAACTTTTTCTTGGCCTTTGATGTGGTCGGTTATTTTGTTTGGGATGACAAAAAAATCTCGAATTCGCATGGTATAAGAAAATCTCAAAATGTACAACCACAGACGTTTGTTCGAAGTTTTGGGGTTCATTCATGTATTTATTTATTCCATTACTACATGGTTGAAAGGCTCTTAAAATAAAAAATAGATGTTTTTTTATAAATTTAATTATTAAATTTTATTTTAATTATTTTTTTTTTTTTAGTAATTTTCATAAATCAGAAATTGTATATAATATATGGAAATTTTATGAATGAGTCATGTTAAATAAATCACACCTAATTTAAAACAATGTTCAAAGTTATTATGACTGCGCAGGTTTATAAAGTGTAGCCTATGTGTTATTCTGATGTATAAGCTATAATATTGTAGTTTCATTAAAATCCATGTAGTAGTTTTTACGTGAAAGAGTAACTTTGTAGAAGGTGGTAGGGCTTTTGTGGAAAGTCCGTCTGGGGAAGTACCACCCCCTTGCTTTTTCTGCCGTGAAGCAGCAGTGTTTGCACTGCTGTGTTTCGGTTTGAAGGGCAAGGGAGCCAGTGAAATTACTGGCAAATGAGAGATACGAGTACCATCTTAGTTCTCAAAGTGAGCAACGGGCTTTGCTGTCTTATTAGTGTCAAAATATGCCATTAATAAGACAGTGGGTGCTATGGGCGGTGGTGACCACTTACCATCAGGTGGCCCACCTGCTCGTTTGCTCACGTGTAATATAAAAAAAAAAAACAAACATACATCCATACATACATGTTTACAAACTTTCGCGTTTATAATATTAGTAGAAGTAGGATAGGATTGTTATTCTCCCTTTTTGCTTATCGAAAAAAATATGTAAAAATACTTGTAAGTGGAAGTCTGCCCTTATTTTGTTATGAGGCTGATTCGACCCCATTGATTGAAAACAAATACTTGTCCTTCGTATGACACGCGTGATGGACATAAAAGGGTGACCACACATTACATGGCGGATCAGGACAATAGATATGACTGGAAACAATACGTACCTAAGTAGTGAAACTTAATATCTTTCCTTAGAAAGATATTTCCTATCTATTTCAGACTTGGAAAAAAACAACGTAAATAATAAGGCTCGGGTGCCGGAAAAGAATAGTACCAACCCATACATACCCGTGGGTGTCGTAAGAGGCAACTAAGGGTTTACTGGAGGATGGGCAGCAGTGTCTTACATCTTACTCACTGCGGTCACCTACAACCGCGGTCCATGGTGCCAGCCGTAACGCTAACAAGCAAGGTGACTACGGTACTTCCCCTCCACATTTTTCCAGCAAAAGCTAGAATTCTGGAGGGAGCTCCCTGTCCTGTAGTGGACGTTTCATGGGATGTTATGATGGCGAGTAAACTTATGTACACAACGTTAGTAGAAACAAAACCAGTATAAGCTGAACTAGCGCTTAACTTTATACTCGTAGTGCTTTATAGTGCTTTGGCTAATGCTGTGAGCTATATTGTGACTGAATAATAAATAAATAAATAAATGAATGAATGAATGAATGAATGAATGAATGAATGAATGAATAAATAAATAAATAAATAAATAAATACAAACGCCCGAAGCCAGAGACCCGCTCGAGGTCAAAGTGTTTCCACTGACGTGCAGCCGTATGTACATATTTATAGAGTTATGCAATAAACTGCAAATCTAAGTTTGATCTGTTATAAATTAAAAACCACATAATGGATTTTTGTAAGCTACGTACATAATTAAGGACTAAAAATGAACGTATTATTTGCTTTAAAAAACTTACCAAAATTGTTCAAAAATAAGAGTTGTGCTTCAATTTTAAAATAGAAAAATATTTGGCTTTTCGGCACGTTTTCCAATAATTTTTTTTTTTTTTAAATCTTTATTGATAAAGGCTTTGGTCGCTGAGCGACTACGTCAGCCTAATAGTTTTACATAATTTGACATTTTACTTAACTAAAGTTTAACAATTAAGGGCTTAATTTCTAATTTTAATCAACTTGGATATCATAGCGTATAATTTAAAAGCGAGAGGTGAAAGAGGATTTGATAAAATAATACTACATAGTCCAAGCTCTGTTAACTTACTACCTCCCTCTAATTCAATTGCTCTACGTTCTGTCTCTACCCGGGTACATTCTACTATCGCGTGGTACACATCCTCTCTCATCCCACAATTAGAACAATTTGGAGATTCCACCACCCTCATCATATGACCAAAAGCATTTAGCGGAATATGTCCTACACGTAAACGCATACTAATCACTAAAAGTTGTCGGCTTATTTGTTGATCGACAAACCAAGGTATCTTAGGTGGTTCAGTATTAATAGTTTTGTACCAAACAATAATTTGTTTGGCTTAGTGTCAGAATATTATATTTAAAACCTACTCAAGAAGCCCAGTGACTCAATTCTTGAAAATCACCGGGTCACCATCACTTTTGAGACTTTAAAAATTCACATTTGCCCTGATAAACTGTTGATAGGTAAATCAGAATACATAAAAATTACCAATCAAGGACAGCTTCATATTTTATGAATATTAATATATATTCTTTATTGCACACAAATAAAATACAGTTTTTAAATGAAAATTGTTTACAAAGGCGAGCTTATCTCTTTAAGAGATCTCTTCCAGCCAACCTATTAGGTGTGGAAGAGTGTCATTAAAGCGGGCACAGGAATGTGCATTAATATTCGTGATAAGAAATTTTAAAACACATTTTTAAATTAAAATTAATTTCAAAATACAGTGTAATATAAAATAGGGATAAACCTACTTAAACTACACACGAATATACTTATATTCCTAATAACAGTATTAATATTAAGGCATATATAAAATTTATAAACTTACTTATAAAATACATAAAAATAATACATAGACATACTATATAATGATACATAATAATACATAAAATAAATACATTACTCAAGATGATTGCGATTAATCGCATCTTAAACGATGTTATTGATGGACTGCTTTGTATAGCCTTTGGAAGTTTGTTCCATAGTCGCACAGCTTGGGAAGAAAAGGAGTTAAAAAAGAATTTGGTGTTCGCTCTAGGACACTCCAACATCGCAGTGATGCAGTCGCGCCTAGAGCGCGGATCAGGAGGTAAAAGTTGGAAGCGGGAGCAAAGATAGTCAGGAGTGGCAGGGTCATTCAGGATCTTATACAGGACAGAAAGGATGTGCACATTACGACGAAGTCGGATAGGAAGCCACTTTAATTGAGCGCGAAATTCGGAGACATGATCATATTTGCGAAGACCAAAGATGAAACGAATAGCCAGATTTTGTAGGCGCTCAAGTTTGTTCAGCAATTCTTCACATCAAGGTAGCACACATCAGCGTAGTCGAGAATGGGAAGGAGTAGAGCTTGTGCAAGCAAGATTTTAGTTTGAAAGGGAAGGAAGTACTGGAGTCGCTTAAGGGAGTGAAAAGAATAATGCATGCGCCTACTCACCTCACTAACCTGCGCGGACCATGAGAGGTCACGGTCTATAATAATCCCTAGGTTTTTTGCCTTGTCCGTGTAGGGAATACAGACTCCGTTATAAAATATTATCACTTTTGAAAAGATAAATCAGTGATTTTCAATTTTTTGAGTGATATATTATCACCCGGTGATATTCAAGAATTGAGTCCCTGATATGGTACCCCTAAATATGTATGTAAAGAGTGGAATTCTCTGCCTGCGTCTGTGTTCCCGAGGTCATATAACCAGAATATATTAAAGTCGCGAGTGAATAGGCTTCTTCTGGGCAAGCTCGTTCCATCGTCGACCTCATCTCTGTCTTCAAGACTAGATCGAGGTCAAGAGTAAGCCCATTGACGATAAAAAAAAAACTACAACGAGCTTTTTTGCTTCCTGTCCTGTTGTGGACGTTTCATGGGATGTTATGATGATCCTGGACTACGTATACACGTCCTTTCAGTTGGTACCGAACAGAGCCTTTAATTCCATACAGTAGCTAGTCCATTGTCAATTCTATAGAGCGCTGTATAGTAAGGGCCGTCGCAGCGGCGCCCGTATGTCGTTTTGGCGTCCATTATAAAATGTCGGCTATAATCGGCCTTTATTTTTATTTTATTTGCCAAACAGGCCGGGGGGCGGGGGGTGGGGTGCCCAAAACAACCCCCACCACCCGACGTCGATATTTCAAACTTAAGTAGTGGGTAGACGGGGAGATTTGGTGCGCGGAATAAATCTTGTAGTTTGATTTGTGGCCTGATTTGTTTTTAATCAATTATTTACTTTAATCATGGAAACTATCTTACATATTGTAATAGAAACTACTATTTGAAAATTTTCACATCGCTTAATTTTTTTTTATTGTAAATGGGCTTACTCTTGACCTCGATCTAGTCTTGAAGACAGAGATGAGTTCGACGATGGAATGAGCTCACCCATAAGCTTATTCACTCGCGACTTGAATAGATTCGGGTTATATGAACTCGGGAACTCAGACGCTGGCAGAGAATTCCACTCTTTAGCCGTGCGCATTATAAAAGATGTTTCAAAGCGTTTAGTGCGAATGTGTGGAATATCAACCAAGTATGGGTGATATCCTGCGGTGCGTCTGGACTCCCGATGGTAGAAGGGAGATGGAAAAGAGCATGCGAAATCATCATGGAAAGTAAGAGGAAATTGAAAACTTGATGATACCCACTGTCTTATTAGTGAAATAACTTGACACTAATAAAAAAGCAAAGCGCGTTACCCACCCTGAGAACTAAGATAATAATTTCAATTATTTTAAAAATTTAAATGACTTTCCAATTAGTGAGAAATCCAATGCCAGCAATGTTATAAATGAGGTGTAGGTATATAAAAAAAAATATTTGGGTGTAAGAAAATTATAGGATTTCAAAAGATTGGAAAGTAAAATAACAGTTTTTTTTTTATGTTACAAGTGAGCAAACGAGCAGGTGGGCCACCTGGTGGTAAGTGGTCACCACCGCCCATAGCACCCACTGTCTTATTAATGGCATAATTTGACATAAATTGACACTAATAAAACAGCAAGGCGCGTTGCCCACTTTGAGACCTACGATGGTATGTCTCATGTTCCAGTAATTTCACTGGCTCCCTTGCCCTTCAAACCGAAACACAGCAGTGCAAACACTACTGCTTCACGGCAGAAAAAAGCAAGGGGGTGGTACTTCCCCGATAGTTGATTCTAAACAAATTCAAATTTTGTTAGTAAGTCAAATGTTTCACGCCTATAATGCGGCCCACCCACACATTAACTACTAATGACAGAGTAGCTGTAGTAACTACATTTTAGCACTTTATAAATTTTCTAAAATCTTCGTTTGAACCATGGCAGTAGTATAAATATCATCCATATTTTAACCGACTTTTTTAAAATAAGTTATTAACACACTTACGCTCTTTATGTGTTGTTGCTTGGTCTCAAAAATAATTTATGACCACAGGCTGATTCAAACCAGCGTCTTCCATGTAAGTACCAGAGAAGTCTTAAACAACTACTACCGTGCGTGGTTCTAACTCAGTTTGCGTTGGATTACACGTATTGAAAATGTACAAAAAAAGTTCCAACGGTATTTAGATTATAGGGCAAGTACTAAATCTTCCGATTATAGTAATAGATGCGTGCGATACCATTTCTTACCTCTACGCGTGCGACGTGGTATAAGCGACATATGTTACCTTATCAATATTATGAAGGGCTTGATCGACAATCCAGCACTCTTGTCAAAAATCTCTTTAAGGACAAATATACTAAATCTCAGAGAGCGATCAGTTATCTATATACCTAATGTGAGGACTAACTATCGATTGAACTCCTTTTTTGTTCGAGCTGTTAAAGAATTCAAGAACATGGTAGTTGGTAGCAACATTGATATAGACATCTTCACAACCAGTACTCGTGTGATCAAACAGAGACTTTCCAATTTGTATTTTGAGGATACTAATGTCTGGTCAGAGAAGTAGATGTTTCCTTTTTTCCTGTTATTTTTACCTCAATATTTAAGTATGCTATCGGTGGATGCTTGTAATTAGCTTAGTTCTAAGTATTTATTAACTTAAGTTTATTATTGGCCGTAAGCATCCCAAATATAAAAAAAAAACATTTTCAACAGTTTACATAATTTTCCATATCACATCGTACCAAATCCGTTCGTCTGCTCAAGCCATAAGACCACCCCCCGATATTTCAAACTTAACGACTGCTCCATAAAAATATAGCGTTCAGTCGAAAAATTCAGAATGAATTCGAGAAACTGGGTGTGTCTTGTCTTAATGGAATTGGATCCGGATACCGAACTTCAAAGTTTTATACTGGGTGTAAGGGCCAGGTTGGCAAATACTAAAAGATCATGAGCAGTCAACGTAACTGAACAACTTTCAGAGAATAAAACTTTCAGAAAATGGAAAAAAATTCGGCCTCTCCATACAAACTGTCCAATCAAGTTTGCAATTTCGTATCGATTTTTTTTTGTTTTATTCACTGAATGTTGTTCAGTTACGTTGACTGATCATGCCCTTTCAGTATTTGCCAATCTGTCCTTTACACCCTGTATAGGGTGTGCCTTGCCTATAGATGAAACTGAACAACTTCTCCCATAAAGCAGCGCGAGCGCAACCTATATTTGAGTGAACCAATTACAATGAAACTAAGCTATAAAACCTGAAATTTTATGGTCGTTTCGCTTCATAAATAACAACAACAACAACAACAATATTTATTTATTTAAAAAGTCCATTACAATCTAAATTCGCAGATCTGTGACTCCTGCACTAAGCTCTAGGCTTGTATCGCAGGGGCCGCATTACAAAACAAAGTTGTACAGAGGACGACGGGTGATAAATTTACAATAACAATTAATCTATTTAAGAATGAGGTTGCTAATAACAGAAATAAATGGAAATAGGACAGAGCACAAATACTACAAACAAAAAGTGTAAAATAGAAGGCATGTGTTTGGCGGAGTGAGTGAGTGTGTGGGTATGTGTGTGAATGTATGAGTGTGAGAGTGAGTGTGAGTAAATAATATGTGAATTGACTGCAAGGTAGTGTTTCGCTCAACTTAAAATTTTAAATAGCTCTTCAGTTTGATCATAGTTCAACGTCGCAAGCCAGGATTTCACTTTTAACTTAAAAGACTTAACCGTAAGCAAGCAAACTTGACAAATTTTCCGGCAAACTAAGTTATAAATGTAGCAATGTACAAAGGGTGGCAGCCTTTGGGCATGTCGGGAACGTGTACCGGGGTTGGGCCAATTGTAGATGCGGCGTTTGATGAGCTCACTATACATGCTGGAGCTTAAAGCTTGTCTATGAAATGAAGCAGCGGCTTGTAACATAAATAGGTGACGCACTCGCAATTTATCCACCTGTTTGTAAATCGCATCTGTGGAGAAGGTCCGTCTCTTACGAAGCATCACTTTGAGGACAGCCCTTTGACTCCGTTCTAAAACCAGCATATGCGATTTTGCGGCACCGCCCCATGCCAAAATGCAGTAGCGCAGCAGAGATTCACATATTGCAGAATAAATTAGAAGCAAAATGTCTAAACTTGCCGAGTTACGGAGGGACTTCATAATGTATAGGCTTTTCCTGATACGACCGGCGAGGTTGACAATGTGAGCTTTATACGATAAGTTGACATCCACCGTAACTCCAAGATACTTGATGCTTTCTACCTTATCAATGTGGCTACAGTTACATGATCTCGCAGCGGTGAGCGGAGTTGAAAGAGCAGGGTTATGTTTTAAGCAGGTGTGTATTATTATAGGACAATTTGAGGAAGGGCTGGACGCTTTTGTTTGATGAAAGGAAAGATATTTTGTTTTACTTATGTTAAGAGTGAGCAGATTTTTTTGCAACCAGTGGGCCAGCTTGGCCATACCAGTTTCTGCCAAATTGAAAACCTCCTCCCAGGTAGTACCACTAAACAAAGCCACAGTGTCATCAGCGTAACAAATGAGCTCGAGTCCAGGGACATATTGTTCAAAAATATCGTTCATATAAGTTATGAACAGGGTAGGGCCAAGTATACTCCCCTGAGGAACACCGTATACTACAGGCAACTGATCGCTGGTCCTGGATCCGACCCTAACACACTGGCGCCGACCGGTTAGGTAACTCTTGAACCATTCTAGCGCGACACCTCTGATACCAAAAAGACTTAGTTTCTTTAGTAAAATTGGGACTGAGACCGTATCAAAGGCCTTGGCTAGGTCCAGAAAGACCCCAAGGCAATGTTTCTTTTGATCCAGTGTTGAGGTAATCTTTTCAGTTAAGAGAACAATTGCTTCCTCTGTGGATTTTCCTCGCCGAAAGCCAAATTGTCTGTCGGACAACAAATTAGTTTTCTCCAGAAAATTAACTAATCGTTTATTGACCAATTTTTCTAGCAATTTAGATATAATGCTCAGCTCATAAATAACCCCGTGATTCTACTTATGTAAACGAACAACTTTCCCGAAGCAAAATGAAACGACTTTTTAATATTTTTACTTTCGAGCGGAGCGAGTAAAGTATTGTATTCGCAAAAAAGGAAGTTTTTCTAATTTTCTCAAAAATGTATTCCATATCACTTATAATATATGTAATGGAATACCAGCAAAAGTCTTGAGAAACTGTGCGCCTGAGTTGTCTCCTGTGCTCAATGGAAAACTGCTGACATACCTAGAAGCTAACGACCTACTCAGTGACTTTCGCCGGGGACGATCAACTGGGGATCTTCTAGTGTATGTCACGCATTGCTGGGGGGAGGCCATCGAGAAATACGGCGAAGCCCTTGCCGTGTCGCTAGACATCTCGAAGGCCTTCGACAGGGTGTGGCACGCAAGTCTGCTGAGCAAACTTCCTGCATACGGCATTCCCGCTGACTTTTGCTCTTGGATTTCTGACTTCCTGAGCGAACGGTCGATCCGAGTTGTCCTTGATGGCTGCTCCTCTGACCTCGTGGCTATTGATGCCGGGGTTCCTCAGGGGTCGGTTCTCTCTGCGACTCTTTTCCTGCTGCACATCAACGACCTACTTGGTCCTAGTATTGTTGGGTACGCAGATGACAGTACTGTCGTCGAGAGATATATGTCAAGCGCAAAAGCCAGCAGTGACGAAATACGTTCTTTGAGAGAGGCCATGGTAGAGCGTATAAACTCAACCTTAAGTCTTGTCTCCGACTGGGGTGACAAAAATCTGGTAAGTTTCAACGCCACCAAAACGCAGGCGTGTCTGTTCACCGTCAAAATGAGTCCGTTCAATCTGGCTCCTACTTTTCGAGGTACAACTGCACCAGTTACCGACAGCCTCGAGCTACTTGGCATGAAGTTGTGTGCAAATCTGAACTTCGGCGCTAACATTGAGTCAAAAGCCCAAACTGCGGAAAAAAAGCTGGGCATCCTCAATAAGGTTAAGCGTTACTTCACTCCTGGTCAGCTTCTAGTTTTATATAAAGCCCAAGTCCGATCGTGCATGGAGAATTGCTGTCACCTTTGGGATGGCTCAGCCAAATACCAGCTAGCTGCACTTGACTCTATAGATCGCAGAGCCAAGAAGCTCGTTGGTGATGAGATGCTGGTGAAAACCAAGTTTCACAGTCTGGCCCACCGTCGCAAAGTTGCATGTCTGTCGGTCTTCTACAGATTGTACTTCGGAGAGTGTGCTCTAGAGCTCCACGAGCTTATTCCACCATCTCCCTTCTACCATCGGGAGTCCAGACGCACCGCAGGATATCACCCATACTTGGTTGATATTCCGCACATTCGCACAAAGCGCTTTGAAACATCTTTTATAATGCGCACGGCTAAAGAGTGGAATTCTCTGCCTGCGTCTGTGTTCCCGAGTTCATATAACCCGTAGTAAGGTTCAGTGGCAACCTTTTCCTCACTTACCCTACTATGAAAGAATATTATGACAAGGCATTTGAATTTTCAGGTTTAGAGGTACTTAACAATTTTTAGGGTTCCGATACCAAAATGGAAAAAAAAGGAACCCTTATGGTGTGACTTTGTCTGTCTGTCTGTCACACCTCTTTATTATATTTCACATGAAAGAATTTTGAAAAAATTATGATTATTAATATAGGATGACTTTTTATTAGTTCTTGATAGCAAAAGATATGAATGTACTCATGATACTGAACAACTTTTCCCAAGTAACATAGGTCGAAATACGAAAAACCAAATTTGACCTCCCATATAAAATGCGCTATTACGAGTAGCTGATGCAGTTTCTATGGGAGGTCAAAACTTGATCTTCGTATTTCGACTTATGTTCCTTGGGGAAAGTTGTTCAGTATCATGAGTACATCATACCTTTTTCTATCAAGAACTAATTAAAAGTCACCCTATATAAAGGGAGCCAAATTTCAAATTGTCGTTACTAGGCCGAGTGGGGTATCATATGAAAGGGCTTTACTTGTAAATTCACAATAATATTTTTGTATTTTTTTACGTCTCTTAGTTTTCAAGTTATGACGAAAAATGACAAAAAATACCATTCCCCCCCCTTATCTCCGAAGTTTGTAAAAGGAAAAATCTGAATTAATTACAGTTGATATAAGTTTATGTAAACATTACAGCAAACATAAAACGATCTTTTTAAGTAGCACAGTTTTTTAGAAATTTGCAAATAACCTCTACAAACAAATTTAGTTTTGCGGTCCTAAAATCGACTTTATTGCTTCCAAAAATACAAAAAGTATATCGGAACCCTCGGCGCGCGAGTCCAACTCGCACTTGACCGGTTTTTTTATTTTATAGTGTGATCAATTTTTATTTTTGTAGTTACTATCTCATAATCAATTAATTACCTACTTTACATACTTTTGGAATTTGAAAAAAAAATTGTTTTAAAACGGCTAACGAAAAACTAATGAATAAACTGAAAAGTTGTCCTAATGTTACTTAATAATCGAAAGATTTTCTCAAAATTGCAATTTAATTTAAATTTTCAAATTAAAGTACATGCTTTTATTTTACTTTATTTTTTTTTCTTTTTTTTTATTGATATCGAGAGGTTTACTCAACTTGAGTAGTAGGTACCTAGGTAACAAACAAATTTTTAACGATTTGTGATTTCAGAGTTTATTGGGCCTGGATTAGTGGTTTTATCCGTTGACGGAAATAATGTGTGGAATGAGAACATGGGAGCCAATTCTTGAATATCACCGGGTTATATTAAAGGTGGTAGGGCTTTTGTGGAAAGTCCGTCTGGGGAAGTATCACCCCCTTGCTTTTTTCTGCCGTGAAGCAGCAGTCCTTGCGGTTTGAAGGGCAAGGGAGCCAGTGAAATTACCGGCACATGTGACATACCATCTTAGTTCTCAAAGTGAGCAATGCGCTTTGCTCTCTTATTATTGTCAAAATATGCCATTAATAATACAGTGGGTGTTGTGGACGGTGGTGAACACTTTCCATCAGATGGCCCACCAGCTCGTTTGCTCACTTGTAACATAAAAAAAATACCGGTCAGTCCTACTCGCGCGCCGAGAGTTTCGATATACCTATAGTATTTTTGGAAGCAATAAAGTCCATTTTCAGGGCCGCAAAACTAAATTTGTTTGTAAAGGTTTTTTGCAGATTTCTGAAAAACTGTGCAACTTAGAAAGATCATTTTATTTTTGCTGTAAAGTTTACATAAGCCTCTGTCAACTGTAATTAATTCAGATTTTTCCTTACTCAAACTTCGGAGATAAGGGGGGGAGGGAATGGTATTTTTTTTGTCATTTTTCATCATAACTTGAAAAGTAAGTATTTTAAAAAAGTACAAAAATATATTTTAAAATGTACAAGTAAAGCCCTTTCATATGATACCCCACTTAACCTAGTAGCGACAATTAGAAATTTGGCCCCCCCTATTTTGGTCCCCTTTACATTAATAATCATACCTTTTTCAAAATTTTTTCATGTGCAATAAATTAGGGCAACTATATTCTAAAACTATTCCAAATTTCAGGTTTATAGCATAAGTTGTTGCTGAGATATAGAGGTGTGACAGACAGACGGACAGACATATAGACAGAGCGGCACCATAAGGGTTCCTTTTTTTTACCATTTTGGTATCGGAAACCTAAAAACGATAAAAAATCACTTCTGTACTTTAAAATTTAAATTAACCCTGATTAAACTGTTAGGAAGTAAATTACAAAAAAAATATGAAATTAACAATACTTTAAATTTGATAAATGTCAATTGTCACTTTTGATAAGGAATATTAAAGATTTTGAACGTTTGAGTGATATTTTATCGCCCAATTGGCTCCTTGGTCTTCTAGTGCCTACCCTCACGATAAGGAGGCGTAACGTTTTTATTTTTTAAGTATGTAGCTCATTAAAAAAATATTTAATTAACCAATAAGGCACTGGAAACCACAATAACATAACATATAATACAACAAATTTTTGTTTTGCGAAGTAATTATACTTCCAAACTTTTTAATATAAAACTTTTTACTTTGACCCGAAACGAAAAATAATGAAAAAACCGCGCTCCCCACGCTTTGCCGTTGTTTACAACTGACTAGCTGCCGCCTATGGCTTCGTGTAACCTGGTTGTTATTTAATTTTTCGTAATAGTTTTCATGTACAAAAAAGAAAAAGCGTCACGTGCGACTCGGATGCATAAATCTTCTTTAACGTTAAAGCTCCTTTGAGTCTATTGCTGTTATGTCAAAGATTAACTACTATCGAAGCAAGGAGGTTTTTGTTCTGAGACTACTATAGAAAAAAAACCGGCCAAGCGCGAGTCGAACTCGCGCGCCGAGGGTTCCGATATACCTATAGTATTTTTTTTTGGTCCAAATTTATTTGTTAAGGTTTTTTACAGATTTCTAAAAAACCGTGCTACTTAGAGATATCGTTCTATTTTTCCCGTAATATTTACCGTATAACAACTGTATTAATTCAGATTTTTCCTTTACTAAGAGTTGTAAAAAAATATCAAAATCTGTTTATTAATGAACAAGTAAAGACGTATCATAATTGGGGTATTATGTTACCCCACTTGATACCCCCCCCCGCCCCTCATTAATGCCCTTTTAAAATAGTAGTAGTAATAACAATTTTAATTTTAATGTTTTATTGTTTGCATTTCAGTATTCCCAGTACGGTCCAACGCTTTTTTTTTAGTAAATTTTGTACATTCGGAAACAAAACAGTCACAATTTTTTAATTAATTATTTAGTTATCATAATAAAAGGCAGATAGAATATTTTTCTAGTATAATTTTTACAGTAAAAATACAGCATCATCAATCAGTTGCATTAAAAGTTGGCATAATATTCATGTTTTGAACCTAATTTTACTGTTATTTAAAATAAAAATTTACAGTTTAAATAATTAAAAAATCGACAATACAAAATAATAAAAATCAGTCTTTTTGTTATAATATTACCCTAATTTAACACTAAAAACCACCATAAAATAAATTCTATTGTTAACTGATTTAATATATAAACAATTCTGAAAACCCGATTGATAAGTTATAACTAAAGTTCTATCTTCTTAGTTAATAATGTTACATTGAAATATTTGAGGTAGAGTCGACTACCATAAGTTGACTATCAGATAGGCTTTTAGTCTGATGACTGACAGAAATAATTACACAATATTTGTATACAAAGTGTTAATTAAATAACGCAAAACCTCTCGGGTGGTGGCTCTAGACATGAAACTGAACAACTTTTGTTCTACGACTTTTGAAAATTCGCAAAATAAAATGGCTCCTTCATACAAATCGATAAGCTGACCAAGCCAATTTGTATGAAAAAGCAAAAATAATTTTTGCGAATTTTCAAAAGTCGTAGAAGTTGTTCAGTTTTATTTCCAGAGTCACCACCCGATAGGTTTTGTGTTATTTAATTTACACGTTGTATTCTGTGTTTCGCTATCTAGCAAACATCAAATAATAATAAATATTTTGAAAACAATTTTGTTGTTAGCTACTTTCCTTATAAAACGTCAGAAAAACGAAGTGGGACGTAATGGGAATAAAAATACAATAAAATATTCAATTCCCATTACGCACAAAAATGGTGCGTTGGGACATGGGACGTAATGGGAATCACTCAGGAATGATGCGATTTTCGACTTTGTAGAAATATTCAAACACACAAATTCTCATGTAGTAGGTAGGAAAAACCACTCTCTAGCCTATTTCTGCTGCAAAGCAGCTATCTATAGAAAATGATTTTTTTTATGAGTCAAAAGGCTTTCCACACAGGAACTTTGCTAAAAAAATCGCTTATAAAATATTTTTGAACTAAATGTTTGAAATAGAGGATGATTGAGATGTTTTCGTGTTTCGGAAGACTCGCTTATAAAATCGTTGAAAAAAGATTGCATTAAGTAAAACAATATTTACAAGCTTTCATTTATCCTATACTATTAAACGAGCAATATTTGTAATCGGTTTCTCGAAAACGGCCCTAACGATTTCGATGAAATTTAGTATACAGGGGATTTAGGGGGCAAAAAATCGATCTAGCTAGGTCTCGTGTCTGGGAAAATTCGTTTTCACCGTTTTTTTTAAATATTTCTTAGCGCGTTTTAGTGCGTTCAAGAAACTTACAGCGCCATCTGTTGTTGAGTAGCATAGCTAGCAAAGCTTTTACATCGTTCAACATAACATCCCATGAAACGTTCACTGTGGTGCGACAGGGAGCTCCCTTCAGAACTCCAGTCAAAGCGCGTGGTTCTTAGGAGAGGATTTACCATAGTCACCACGCTTGTAAGCGTTGCGGCTGGCGACCGCTGTTGTTTGTAACCACAGTATGTAAGATAGATACACAGAAAGTTACAGCTGCCCATCCTTCGGTTTGTAAGCCCTTAGTCGCCTCTTACGACACCCACGGGCAGAGATGGGTTGGTACTATTCTTTGCCGGCACCACACGGGACTTATTACATCGTTACTCATAATAATCATGATTTAAATCGAAAGGAACCGCTCGTATACAGGGTGTTACAAATGTAATTAAAAATAAAATAAAAAATAAATAAAAATATAAAATTAAATAAAAATAAAATTATAAAAGCTGATTTCAATTTATACTTTCTAAAAAATAAAGTAAAACATATTTCAGGTAAAATGTTCAAATCGTCATCATCATAATCAGTTATAAATATCATCAACAATAAATTATAATTATTTTACTATTATTTTTTGTTATACTTACTTTTATTTCAATAAAAAAGGAAATAATAAGACCCAGTATGTGTAAAAGAGACGGCTATATTGACATAATGCCGCCCTTTTGATAGTGTTTCCAAATTTTTGGAAAGCAATGTGTGTATTGTTCGCAATACGTTTCGGTTTACATGGGGCCGCGTCGTGGTAATATGTTTTGTTTTAAGTGTATTCATAAAAAAAATATTTTAAGACATAACATTATAATTATCTTATTAGAGTGGACGTTTCATGGGATGTTAAATGATGATGGCGATAAAAATATTTTTCGTAGTTTAATTAACAATGGTATCAAAGTATGTACAATATACTGGTATACTTTTAATTGAGTCGATCACCTGACTGACTGGATTGAGATATGAAAAAAAAAAGCTTTCTTCGGGACAGGTCCTTGGCATCGAGAGATTAAAAAAATAAATATACTACTTGTAGTTTATAAAATTGTAGAGCTTGTGCCACTTTCAGTATCCAAGATAAATAATTTAGTTAAGTTAATAACCAAAACAATAATCGTCTTTAATCTTGAAACAGACTGCTAACATTTATTTTATATACATACATTTATATTGTATACATGTTTGACTTTTATTCGCTGCATTTATCCCACTGACGATCACCCTATTCTCTGACATTTTATATTTTAATATAATAATTAATGTAATTATGAAATTTGAAAAGTGAAATAAATAAATGTAATCTAATCAAAAAACTAAAAATTAATAATAGCCGTCATGTAGACCCAGCGTAACCGTAATGCACCGGCCCCTGCCATGGGGGCTCACCCTCCCAACTTAACACTATCCACAATTTTTGCCATTTTACCCCAAAAAAAAGCAACACGACACGCGTTTTTACCCAAAACACACTAGTTTCAGTCGTGTGCGCACAGCACGTGCCCGCGTTCTTAATTCAAAAGTTTGAACTTCGAAGACGATGACAGTTGAAAAGGAATATTGAAGTGTTTTTTTTTTTGCTAAATAATTTTGGTGCCAGCTATATAAGACGCAATAACGTCAAATAGATTTTTGACCAGTGAACTTAATAGTTTTGTGTTTATAATGGTGTTAAGAACTACAAGTTTACAGTGACCAATGAAAGATATTCTGGATTTAAGTACAAATAGGTAAAGACACACGTTAAATACAGTTTTTTTGATAGATAAGGTGCGAACCAACATCTATACCTATTTAGGTTTATTTTTTACGGAGAAAAAAAAATATAAAAATTGATAAAACTTCAAACTACTTACAACACATTCTCCTCTTTTTTTATTAAGCATTAAGTTTGTTTTAAAACGTCTATAAGAGTACACACTACAACAAGCAATTTATAGGTCTTTTACAAGATTATATTCAATAAACATAGTAACATTTAGAAAAGGTTGAAATCTAATAAAAACTAAAAACATGACTCCAATAAGAATGGATATATGAGTATTTGTTTTTAAAACGACCTTGAAGCGACGTTGGTTGGACATCACAAACTAATTTATAGTGTCTCTTTGAAACCAAGAGCTTACTCTTAAAACTATCTTACTTTACCTTAGTTTAAAAAAAAATGTGTGAAGTCTTACTTAGCTTCTGTTTATTAAATTTAAGTGGTAAACATTTAATTGTATATAAAATTTGGGGTTAATGTACTTTTTTCGGTTATAATTACATTAGTGTCTTCAACTTGTTTGAGCTCTATTTGTTTTAGCTTTTCATATAAAAAAATACATATATATATTTCCAAGTGATGAAATTCGCAACGCTTGACGTCGCTCATCAAATTGTGCCCCATTTAATTTAAAATTTATGACCTTTTCTATTGTGTACTTACTATAATATTATGGGGGTGCTTGCAAGTGCTTATACCCGTTCGTTTTCATTTATGATTGCGTATTGAGTCAATATAATTGGGCCTTGACATATATTAACCACAACTAAAGCAATAATTATTGCTCTATCGAAGCAATTAATCAATCTTATGAAAATAAGTGTTTAGGTTTATGGAAATTGCATATGATATTCAATGTTTTTTTCTGAATATAATAAAACAATGTAAGAGCATGAACAAAAACATGCAAAAAGGAAGTGAACGCCATTTAAAATTGATAAACATTTTTTAAGTAAATGGTATGGAATGTCAATAATTTTAAGGATATAATACAGGGTTATGATGCTCAGATCATGTATCTGAACAACTTTCCCAAAGGAACATGGGTCGAAAAATGAGAAAAAATGTTGCTTCTCCCATACAAATCTCGGGCCCGCAATAGTGGGATTTGTATGGGATTCCTAAGTTTTTTCTCCTTTTTCGACCCATGTTCCTTTGGGAAAGTTGTTCAGATGCGTGTTCCGAGTAAAATACTAAAATTTGGCCAGGGGTCCAAAAATAACCCTGTATACATACATAACATCTCATCAGGGTAGGCAGAAACCACAGCCCTCCACCTGCTACGATCTTATACACCCCTCGCTTCCTCTACTTTCTTTCATCAACTCTTTCATACACGCCTTTAAGCCTTTAATTAGAACATCCTGAATTTGGGTATCAAAAAATAAATATTATGAAAGTTAAGAAAAAAGAAAAACATATTTTTAAAAGTCAAATATAGAAAGAGAAAAGATGGAAAGAAAGATAATAATAGATCTTTACCTATGAAATTGCCGAAATTTTCTTGATTAATGAGATCATAATTCCTATAATTCTAACGCTATTTTTTTCATGTGTCTTACGAGTATATTTGAAAGTTGATTTCAAGGTTATCAATTTACTCATAAAATAATGTTTTTAATTTTTAGTTTGATATGTAAAATTAAAGGTTCGAAAAATGTTCGTCTTAAATGTCGTCCGATTTTAGCATTAGATTTACTATATTTTTTTACAGATAATATTTTTCGAAAATTAAATTTAAGCTTCTGTTAGCTTAATGTCTTCCCAATAATGCATAAAAAAGATTGAAAAAATGGATTTATAATTCCTAAGAAAAATGCAAAAATGTTAGTACTGCAAATTGAGTTTACCTAAAATTCGCCATACAAAACGGCAATTTCATAGGTAAAGACCTATTATAAGGAATGTAGTGAATAGAAGGAGTGATACGTTATCTGATATAAAACATTAAAACATATTTACATCTCTCATATTCGGTAAGTAGGTAATAATTACCCAAAAATGGGGCTTGTAGGTGACCAACTAGCGCTAATGTAGCTAGGAAAGCCCTAGGGCGGTAAGTAATTGGGCAGCACCTCCACCTCCACGCGCGGCTCCGCCTTGATGGCCGCCTCCAGCAGCGGGGCGGCGGGCGTTTTAATTACTTATCGCCCTAGGGCTTTTCTAGCTACATTATTACCCTATAGCGCTAATTGGTCACCTACAATTTGGTGGTAATAAGGACCTACTCACCTCACAATCGAGATGTAAAGCAGAGTAGTTAGCTCGGGTGTAAGCATCAATTGCACCCTCGAACTATAGGCGCCCTCGCTGCGCTCGTGCGCCTAAATATCTCGGGCTGCAATTGATGCCTTACAGCCCTTGGCTACTAATCTACTATTATAATCCCTTTCACGAGTCACTGCCAACCCTGCCAACGCTAACCAATACATTTTGCAGCTTTATCAATAGTAATCAGCTAAAGCTGTCAGAAAAAACAAGTTTGTAAAACACAAATATAATCTGGTTTTAGATTCATGGCTGCAAAATGTGCTGGTAAGCGTTGACTCATGAAGCGGATCATAATTTTTCTTTACGTACTTAAGTACTTTCTCCTTTATTTTTCATGTAATGGGTATATTTGTTAGGATATACAACTGTTTCTCAGCTCAGGAATCAGTGTCAATATTATTTTGTGACTTTTATGGGAATAAACAATTTTATTAATTATTTTATTTATTTATTATTTTTATAAAAAAAAAACAAACAAATAAAAGCGAGTTCTTAAACTTTTTGAATTTTTCTATTTACTAACATAATAATTTCCTGTGCGTTTCAGATGCGGCGGTGACGCGATGTCGGTCGCGCCGGCGGTGAAGCGCGAGTTGGAGACGGAAGCGGGCGGCGGCAGTCCGGTCAGTCCGGGCCGGAAGCGACGCAAACAGGTACGAACCAAAAATCACCAGAACTGAACTATACTAAACAATACTGGCCAACAATGACTAATAATAGCCAACACTGACCAACCCTCACCAACACTGACAGACACTTATCAAAACTTACCAAAATCAAAGCAAGAAAGGAATAGCGCAAGTTAGAGACAGATTAGAAGCTGGTGGTGTCAATCTAGTCGCTCCGGTCCAAACAGCACCACCAAACACTGATTTATACTGGCCAATACTGTTCAACATACTGACTAATACTGATCAATAATTACTTACTCGTATATCTAACAGCATAATGGCTGGCGATAGCAGTCCAGTCAGTCCGAAAGGGATGCAAACATGTACCAATACTTACCAGCACTGACCAACACTGACCAATATCCACCAGCATAATGGTTCTCTGATCTGGCCAAGCGCGAAATAGAGACAATTGCTGGTGGTGGCTACCAAGTCAGCCCGGACCGGAAGTGACATTATCTACACACCGCAAAATCACAGGATTCTAGAGGCATATTTTTTTCTATTTTATATTTAATATCGATACCAACTGGTTAAAACGGGCAGTCAATTTAACGGATAAGGTAAACGAAAGGTTCAGTGAGCGAAGGGTTCATCGGCTTTTGACGGGTACCCACTGTATGGATAGGCCCCATATTTCTGGCTGCGAGGATCATCAGATGACCTAACCTAACATATCTATCCTTCCGAGGTCAACTTGTTTCCAGTTGGATTAGTATTTTTGTCGGGAAAATCTTTGCCCACTAAACATTCTAGCCATTTAATTAACTGGCATATTCAACTATTGGGTGGCGACATTTAGATCAAACCTTTGTGATTGTCTCGTTCCTTGCTCCATGCTAATGTTTCATCAACTTGGCGCACGGGGACAGCCAGGCGGCGGCATGAATACTTTCAAAATGAAAAGATTCTTAAGCCTGAAACCCTCTTGGTTTTTCGTCAATTTTCTTTTGCAAAATAAAGTGATTGTTTTCGTTTGTCGCAGGCGGCTCCAGCCCGCGCCGCACCCGCTCCGCTCCCGCCGCCGCCGCTCGACCTCCACGCCAAGATGGCCGACATCTACAAGTCTGCGCTGGCATTCGGAGAGCTCACACTACCAGCCTTTGACCCACTCGCCGCTTTCCGCCTGCTGCCACGACATGAACCACCACGCATCTTCAACCCTGAGGCATACTGCGACCTTTGCTGCAAAGAGTTCTGTAACAAATACTTCCTCAAAACACACAGAGCGAACAAACATGGTATCTACGACGGAAACGAGCCGCAGCCCGCAGCCCCGCCTCCCGCGCATCCCTCACCCCCTCGACGATCATCCGACGAGGATTCAGGAGGCACTCCACGAAGACTCTCGCCGGATTCAGCGAGGCGAGCTCGCGAAGCAGGATTTGCGCCCGATGCGTTGAGAAGATTAGGTGTCGTCAATCCAGAAGCGTTCTGTGAAATTTGCTGTAAAGAGTATTGCAATAAATACTTTCTAAGAACGCATCGGGAGAGGAGACACGGAGTGCCAGTGCATAGATCTCCGACGGAACGGTCGCCTACAGCTGCGACGCCACCGAATTTATTAGGGACGCCGATCGGAACGCCTCTCGGAACGCCTCTTGGAACGCCAAGACCGACACCTCTAACTACACCACCTGCGTTACCAGCACCACCGCCAGACACGCCGCCACGATCACTCTCTTTGCCCCCGCCATTTGATACAGACGATATGGCGGAGGTGAAACGGGAATGTGAGGATGAGTTGGAGCAGGCGCTACGAGATGGACAGACGAGCCCGTTGAACCTAATAGTAGAGGAACGCGGGATGTCGTCGCCAGGCTCCGCAAGCGAAGAGTTGCGCAAACTACAGACGATGATATCGCAATTGAACGAGCTTGCCGCCGAGAGGCTAGCAGAAGAACCGAACGACCAGATCCGACCACCCTCTTCCTCCCCTCCTCCTTCGGACGAACGTGAACGCCGCGCCTCATCATCAGGGTCTAGTTTCTGCGAAATCTGCAACAAGGAGCTTTGCAACAAATATTTTATGCGAACACACATGCAGCGCATGCACGGGATTTCTCTAGAGAGCGGCACGCAGCTGGGTGGTGTGACGTGCGATATATGCCACAAGGAGTTATGTAGCAAATATTTTTTGCGCGTCCACAAGCATAACACTCATGGGATCCCAGCCCCGCCAGCGCCAGCCAACTCTGCGCCCGCCGAGCCGTGCCCGTTGTGCGCGCGCCGGTTCCGCGGACCACGTGCACTGCGCGCGCATCTCCTCGCTGAGCACGCGCCTCCCGCACGCCCACCCCCGCCCCCTCCGAGACCACTCGACTTGCTCGCACGAGACAAGCCGTACGCTTGCTCCTATTGCCCGTTCACGACCGACGTGCTAGCGTTCTTATTTGCACACGAACGAGCGCACGCCCAGCAGCAGATGAACGAACATCACCAGATGAACGAGCAACATCAAATGAACGAGCAGCATCAAATGAACGATGGGAGCTCGGAGGGGATGGTCGAAACGAACGCTGGTGAAGCGGATATGGAGGAGAACGCATCGACAGAAGCGGGTGAGAATAGCGAAGCAGACGGAGAGACGCAATATACATGCTCGCGCTGTGAGTTTCGTGCGGAGGGGTTCGCGGCTCTGGAAGCGCATTTACGAGCGGCGCATGGGGGAGCGGGGGCGCTGCTGGCCGTGCCGCGGGCGCCGCAAGCCCCGCTCACGATGCAGCCGTTCGTGGTGGAGGAGGCGGGTGGCGCGCTCAGCCTGGTGCCGGCGCTGGTGTTCCTGCCGGTCCGGCGCCGAGCGACCCGGCGCGCCACCGTCACGCTAACCCTCACGCCGGCCTAGCCGCCTACCGCCCGCCGACGTGACGCGCGCGCAGCTCCGGAGACCACACCGCTGCGCGCGCGCTCGATCGCTGAACTCTACTAACTACATTTAACGCTGTGTGCCTTCAAGCGATTGCTGAAAAATATTATGAGACGTAATTATAATTGGAGAAGCTGTCCTTGCCGCCCGCCCGAGCGCCACAACGCGGCGGCACGGACTCATTTTTTTTGAAAGTCTAACTTCATATATTTGAGAATTATATTAACGGGTGATATATGAAACGTTGCTTATATATTTGATTATTTATTATTATCTCCTCGATGTTCAGTCGGGTCGATCCGTGTTTTTGAAACGTTGATTTCGATCGGGAGAAGAAATACACCCTAGGCATAATTATTATTTAAATGTACTTTATCTGTGAGTGTGCACTCACGATAGCGTCGTAGTGCCGGTGCGATGTTGATCACTGAGCGAGCGCCGACGTCTGCGCCCGCGCATAGGGGCGGCACTGCATTACACCGGGCGCGCGACGCGGCGAAACGGCGCCACCTTGTTCACCCACAGTACAAACTAGGTGCCACTTTAGGTGTACTGTCAACCGCTCTACCTCACAACGTTAGTTTTTATATTAGCTGTTATTGTATATTATATTTTGGAGTTACACTATAGTACAAAATATAGGACCGCGTGGACGGAGGCCGCGCCATGTTAGCTACTTGGAGACTATTTATTGTTGTCGACGAGTGACTTTAAGCACAAAAATACGTACTATTGGGCAGTGATCAACATTAAACGTAATTTAGTATTAAATTTTAGGTACGTGGTGTGGTTTGGCCGGACGGTTTTGTTGTCAGGAATACGGGTAATTGTTTGGGGGGAGTTTGGGCTGAGTCCGGCTCCCCCTTGTCCGGCCGGGCTTGCATTTACTTATTTGTATTGTAATCGATAACATAATGTGTTACTGCTGACTAAATCGCCCTAGTCGTTTGTAACGCGGACCGCCATTTTTATTATTAAAAAGTAAAACATATTTTCTGCACTCTGATTTTTAATTTTAAGTGACAAAACTTAAAGCTTAATAGTCACTTTAACTGATAGATAATAAAAAGTTAAGTTTCATTGTCATGAGAGATTTAAAAGGTGTAAGGGACTGGTTTTCGAAAACTGAACATGATCAAACAACGTAACTGAACAACTTTCAGCGAATAAAACTTTTAGGAAATAAAAAAACGGCATTTTTATATAAAATTGTAAACTTGATTGGAGAGTTTAACTGGAGAAGCCGATATTTTTTTCATTTCCTGAGTTTTATTCACTGAAAGTTGTTCAATTACATTGACTGATCATGCCTTTTCAGTTTTCGGAAACCTGTTCTTTACACCCTGTATATAGACTAATATATATCATGTTTTAAAAATAACCTTTTCGGAATATTTGAAATATTATTGGTTGGCTACTGAAATTAAAAAACAGAGTTCTATTTGAATTTTTCCTAAACATCCCCAAAAAAAAGTTCAGAATCATTTATAACTTCACGAACAGTGTCCTTTTGAAAAGCTTTAACATAATAATTAAATTACTTACCAAAGACTGACTTTAACCCGCGTTGCAGATGACTAGGGACAAAAATTATCTTGAGGTAATAATCAAGACTTATTTGAAAGTAACGGATTTGTTTAAATTATTGGTAAAGCCTACTTTTTAGACAGTACTTAGAGAACAAATTGTCTTTTCCATCTGGTAACAAGGTTTTTGAATACAAAACGAATACATTAATGTCTAAAAACATTGAAAATCCCATTTTCACACTCATGAATTTCTTTCGCAGTGGAGAAATCAGTTTGTACTCTCAGAACTTTCTAAAAAAGGATTGTAGTTCAGTGTGGAGTGGAGGTTAGCTTGTACAAACCATGCAGCTTCTAAAGAAAGTTCCTATGTATGTACGTAAGATGTAATTTAAATTTAAAACTAGAGGTGAGGGCGTAACGGCTTTGGACGGGGCGTTTCGAGAACTAACCTGATTTTTAAATTATAATATAATGTGATTGATCAGGGTAAAGTCTCGTAAACTATCCAAATGCAATTTGTTTCTTTTCGCAATTCGTTATTTAATTGTAGCAAAGTTATAAGGGTTTCACTTAGAATACCATTTAAAACAAACCCTTAAAACCTAACTTCAATTTTTTATTAATTACACATCAGAAGAAAAAATCAAAATTGTTCACAAATAATCTGTGCTAATAATAATATACGTAATATAAAGTTCCTATATAATACTTCCATTTGTGCTATTCTGAAAGTTAAAACTGCAAAGGCAAAAGTCGGAGTTTAAATATATATTGCTTTGATAGGCAAAATTTCAGCTAATATCAGCAACAGGTAAATAACTGGTAAATATACAATAAAGATTTAACAAAGTTGTAAGATAAATATAAGGATTTATAGACGTGACAGGTATCATTTGGTTTTTAGCGCTCGTATAGTTTGTTAACAAATATATTATATATACCTTATTGTATGGTATGTAATTTCATATGTTTTTTTCGTAAAGCTGCAATATATCTATCTCTAAAACATAGATAACTATATTTATTGTAAGCAGATGGACTGAAGCAGTAAATCACAACTATTACCTTATAAATTGCTTTGATGCTAATAAATTTGCAAAAACGCGTTGTTGAATCAAATATTTTTCATGTGTCAGCAATAATTGTACTTGGATATTTACCTTTTGTTGGAGTATTTAAACTAGTTGCTGCCTATCGATTGCCCATTAAGTTAATATTTAAATACAGTACCTTCCTACTTGTCTTCCTACAAAACAGCCAAATTTCCAAGCCCAGTCCAGAGCCGAGACGTCCGCGCGCGATACAACAAATTATATTAATAAAGTTTTAAAAATAATAAACAAAATTAATAAAAAATGTACGCGTGAACGATCCTTTACAAGCTTTCATCCAAACTCCTAGAGGGAGCATTTTTAGAACCACATTTGTAAGATGAAAATGCTAAATTTTTACTATATATTACGGAGTTTGGTTTAAAGTTGGGATCGGAGTCATTGGATGTAGTGAAATGTATTGAAAATTGTGTTCAGAATCATTTTCCACACAGCGTTGTACCTTGAGTGAAGTATTCTCTATCTCGTCCTAGAAAAAATGCCTTAAAACTTGGTACCTCGACTACCTTTGTGTAAATTATCTAACATATAAATATTGTTTGTCTGTATAAAAATATATAAACGTACCTGAAAAATAGTCCAGTAATACTATATTATAATACAATCAATAATACAGAAGTACATATTGCATAATTATCTACAAGGCAAAAATTGTTCTAAATGGACGTGAGTGAGAATAACCCGAAACTAAATGTTTTGTTTTAAAACCATTATATAAATAAATAATAATATTTTTAAAACCTAAAATATGGCAAGTTCGTATTATAATGTTGTGTCCACTATTTATGGTTTTAAAAATATGATTTTTATTGTATTATTTAGTATGGCGTCTAGTCCAGTATCGACTGCCATTAAAAATCCATAGTACAAATTTTTACCAATTAGAATTGTATCCATGATTGGTGAAACAATGTTTACAGTACAAATTAATGTTAAGTGTAGTTGAAAGATAACAAAGTTAGAAATAAAAAATCTCACTCGGGTACAATGTCTAAAAACTGTCTTATCAGTCGCATGTTTTAAAAACATTTTAAAATAATTTCTAACTTTTTCCGAAACATCTTAGAGCACTACCTAATTACTTCTATAAAATTATATTTCTTTTAATTTTAATTAAGCAGAAAAATAACCTTTTATTATTATTTTTATTGTAAATTAAGTTCCTAATTTCAAAACTTCCAAAGTAATTTTAATTAATGATAAATAGTTTTGTGGCTATAATTTATATGACAAAATAATGAAGTGTTATTTTTAAATGGACCTAGTCACACGCAACATTATTATATTACTAAAAATATTTCCTTTACACAAGAACTAAAACTTAAACTGCTATATGACATTCCAAAGAGTAGTCATAATTTTAAGGAATAATTTCGCATGTACAATGTGCTTTCTAGTCTTACACACCGATTTATAAAACCTTTATAAGATTACTTTTAGTACATTTTATTTTGAGTGCGGCTGTAACTGTATTTTGGTAATAATTTTTCAAGTTATATACTAATAACTGTGTTGTTTCTAGTCAAATTATTTTATGTGTATTTTACCAATGTGGAAGACTTCATATGACTTAAAAATAAAGATATATTCACTAAATATTAAAAAAATTACAAACCAATGCAGACTCAGCAGACTTAACTAAAAATATATATGGCGCTTAAAATTATAACGCTTATATTTTCGATTTATTTTTCTCATGCACTGTGTAATTTGAAATCCAATTTTATTTTAAAACTTCACTTGGAAAATAATTATTTCATATGAAATTTTATATTTAATTTAATCTTCCACATTGTGTAAAATTAAGTCATTTAACTTTTAAAGTATTTAAAGAGAATTATATTCAGGCTTTAGGAGAGAGCCAACCTTTTGCCGTAGTTGTTTTGTAGCACTGAACACATATTTATAATAAATACATTAACAAAATAAATAATAAATATTAACAGAAATATAATAATATGCAAAAGAGTAAATACATGTAATCCCGTTTGAGCTCCATGTTGCAATTAGTTTTATATTTAATCAATATACCTGTGTATATATGTATTTACGTAAATCTTCTACCAAATTTATTAGAAAACACATTATAAAATCAATCGTTTTTTTTTTCAGGATATAAAAGTAAAAATACAGTATCATAATACTTGGACGCACAAAACAATAAAAATAACTCTACAATCTTTAAAAAAACAAGATCGTGTACAACACGTAGCAGGGGTAGTTCATGTTTTTTTTATTCAGAATTAGAGTTATTTTTGTTTTTTCTTAAGTCCTCATGATATTGAATATGTAGCCTTGCATATTTGGATGATGAAAAAAAGTACGTACAGAGAAATATGCAAGCGGCAAAACCATCTACTACAAAAATACATACGGTATATTTTCTCTGTCCATGCTTTTTGCTCCCAAAACCTAGTAATTCTATTAAAACATGTGATGGACAAATTTTCTATTGTAAGTCCTTGTAGAATAACTGGGCTTAGGAAGTAAAACGAACAAAAACACACTACAAGGTGCAACATTTAAATTCCTATAATTTATACAACAAAACTGAACAAATTTCCCAAAGAAACATGCGTTGAGGAATGAAATAAAATATGATGCAAAATTACAATTCAGGCGGTCACATCGTAAGATGTATTTTTTTTTTCATTCTCCAACATTATTAATAAAATTGAAAAATAACACCATTTATTTTTTTTAATGAACACTTCAAAAAGAAAGTATTTTTTTTTGTTCAGTGCTACGAAGCTGCTGCGGTCGGTATATGTTCCTAGATCCGTCTGTTTGTTATATTTGTTTCTCATTTATTACTACGAAACATTTCTACCGTATTCAATAAATTAAATATACAAATCGGAGGTGTTTTTATTGTTTTACCCTTTTTTACCTATTTTGAGTCTATATATATAAATAAGGCTGTGTATTAACGTGCCACCAAACTTGAGTAAATTTTTACCAAATAATATCCACCAAATTTTGTCTACCAAAATGGATGAATGTAATGTACACATAATTTGCTTCTGGCACTTCGCCGGCCGCTGCCGCGGCACGCTCGCTCCGCTTGCTCGGCTCGTGCGTTGTGGTCGCAAGATAACCTAACACAACCTAACCGAACCGGTTACCCAAATTTGGTGTACGTTTAGCCAATTTGGTGTACATTCATCCATTTTGTCTGAAGTGTATTGGGGTATAAAAAATATTTTGGGAATAATTTAATTTGTTGCCTATAAATAAAGCTATTTAAATATACGGAATTTCCTGAAAATTCACTTCCTTGTATCTTGCTTCGGGAAATACGTTATTGAATTTTACACCTAACATCACGTCAGTAGTACCACTTTGGACTTAATGGCATGCTAAAAAAGTTGGAAATGTTTTTGCGTTTACGTACAGTTGACTGTAAAACCCCATGCATTCTAGCGGCGCGGCGTGTATGACATAAAGGGATTTTGAACCGAAGGATGAGGAGCAGAGTGCTTCTGCGTTTCGTACAGTCAAGAGCACATGAAGCTTGACACTTAGGACTTAGTACCGTTCTTATTTCAATAGTCGTAAGGGCTAGAGTCGCACTGCGAGTGTCAAGCTTTACCTGTCGTTGACTGAACTACTAAGTATTCTGTATTGAATCAAATGAAAAGGGAATGCTATCCTATATTATTAAACGAGCAGTATTTGTATATATATAAATATATATATTTGTAATCGGTTTTTCGAAAACGGCTCTAACGATTTCGATGAAATGTACCGGGGGTTTTCGGGGGCGAATAATAAATCTTTATTTATTTATTTGCAAATAAAGATTTAATAATCGATCTAGCTAGGTCTCATGTCTGGGAAAATTCGTTTTCCCTGTGTACTAAGCATTTTTTTTTAATACAGCGCCATCTGTTGGTGGGTAGCATAACTTGCTCACTCGATGATATTATAATGTTGAGGCAGCTATTATAGAGCGAAGCTCAGTCGCCCAGGTACTAAGATGTTATGAAAGTATTGCTAGGTGACACCGAGCGAAGCAAGAGAGGTGACACGCTCATGTTAGTGATTTCTTTTTTTATGGCTTTGTATACCAAATGACATCTTTCAGCAAACTGAAATTTATTATACTCTGTGGTATCAGTGTTTCCATTTTCCAATCGAACCCGGAACCTTCAGCACAAGAGGCAGGGCACAATCACTAGTCACTACGCCACAAAGGACATTTACAAATAGTGTGTTGTGTATTCTTATTACATCAGTAAAAGTAATTTCTTCTGGCCTCTTGTAGCCCTCGCTCTCGCTACGCTCGGAATTCTAATTTAGAATCGTTAGCAACTAAAAAAAAAACAAAAAAAAATTGAGCTAAAATCGCTTAAAAACACGTTTTTAGGGTTCCGATACCAAAATGGTAAAAAAAAGGAACCCTTATGGTGCGACTTTGTCTGTCTGTCCGCATGTCTGTTTTCTCTCTTAGTTTTCAAGTTATGATGAAAAATTTCAAAAAACATACCATTCACCCCCTTATCTCCGAAGTTTGTGAAAGGAAAAATCTGAATTAATTACAGTTGACAGAAGTTTATGTAAACATTACAGCAAAAATAAAACGATCTTTCTAAGTTGCACAGTTTTTTAGAAATCTGCAAATAACCTTTACAAAGAAATTTAGTTTTGCGGTCCTAAAAATGGACTTTATTGCTTCCAAAAATACAAAAAGTATATCGGAACCCTCAGCGCGCGAGTCCGACTCGCACTTGACCGGTTTTTAGTAAAGAAACCCCCCTTAATTTTTATTATTTGTTGTTATGGCAACAAAAATACATAATCTGTGAAAACTTCAACCGTCGTGATACAGCCCGCTGACAGACAGACAGACATCGGAGGCATATTAGGTTCCCTTTATTCACCCGTTGGGCACGGAACCCTATAAAAGGAATTTGAATTTTATTCAGTTGTTGTTTAATTTTCTGTTTCACTCAAAGTTGTTTTAAAAACAAAGCAAGCTGCTTTACGAAACAAGAAATTAAAAGTCAAGTTTGTAGAGAGGTAACAAAGCGTTAAGAAACACATCAACCCTCTTTCTAAATCCATAAAATTATCAATAAATAAATCACACAATTTAGACCCCCTAGAACAGTTTGAACAAAGATTATGTCCGCGTCAAATGTCGGCTTTAGATTAGTAAAAAAAAACATCGGATTTTTGTTCAAAAAATGGAATTTTGATCAAAAAACGACAACCATTAAAAATCAACGCGGCGAGGGTAGCATTGTCGAGCGCATCTGTCAAACAGTTTTTCTCATTTCTCGTGTTATTTAGGGGAATTGTTGAAAAATGGGTTAAATGTTAAAAAATAATGGGTAAAATTGGTAAAAAAAATGGCTAAACATTGTAAGCTACACGGGGTTAAAATGTGTAGTGCGTTGTCGAAATTCGACAGGGTTTAACCTAGGGTTGAAGATCGACATGGTGGATTTTGGTTGAACTTTTGGAAATTGCGTGTCTAAAATAGTTCAAATTACATCAATAAAGGTTTTTTATTAATATATTTATTACAATAATAACATTTGTAACATGACAGAATTACATCCATAGCGTTACATACACATACATCATACTATCGAACTCTTAGGCATCATTACTTCAAACATTTTCTTGCTTTCATCCATCAGCTTTACGTATGAAATTGCCGAAATTTTCTTACAGATTAATGAGATCATTATTCCTATAATTCTAAAGCTATTTTTTTCATTTGTCTTATATTTGAAAGTTGACTTCAAGGTTATCAATTTACGCACAAAATAAAGTTTTTATTCTTAGTAAAAGGTTCGAAGATTGTTCGTCTTAAATGTCGTCCGATTTCACCATTAGATTTATTATACTTTTGTACAGATAAAATTTTTCGATAATTAAATTTAAGCTTCTGTTAATGTCTTCCCAATCATGCTTAAAAAAAATAAAAAAGTTGGATATTTAATTTAAAAAAAAATGCAAAAATGTTAGTTCTGAAAATTTAGTTTACCTAAAGTTCGCTATACAAAACGGCAATTTCATAGATAAAGACTATTTACTTGCAAATAAATCACAATGAGGCGTCGCATCGAGTACAGAATTGAAAAGCGTATCAGCGCGTAAGACCGGTGTATTTTTGTGAGCCTCTTTACTGGCACTATGGTTTTTAACGCAGTACTGTAAATCATCATAACATCCCATGAAATGTCCACTTCAGGACAGGGAGCTCTCTCCAGAACTCCAGCAAAAAATTGGTACTTTGGAGGAGATTTACCATAGTGACCACGCTTGTAAGCCTTGCCGCTATGGCGACCGCTGTTGTTGGTGATCGCAGAAAGTAAGATGGTACGATTGGTACGATACACAAAAAGATGCTGCTGCCTATCCTCCAGTTCGTAAGCCCTTAGTCGCCTTTTACGACACCCACAGGTAGAGATGGGTTAGTACAATAGTACGTTTAAAGAATACTTTACCGGCACCAAACGGAGGGTACTATAAATAGTAAATGACAATTTGGTGCAAAAAGGAAACGTCGAAACGGACATCTTATGTTGGCACTTCTTAGTGAGGTCAAAAGCAACAACTTTTTTACTACGACTTTGCTAAAAAAAACTACTTCTCATACAAAATGTATTACGCCTACGTTACTTTACCTATTACATTATGTTGGCTGATCCTGATTCGCTGGTGCCGAATTCGTGCTGACTTGTAACCTAATTATTTTTTATTTTATTTATTTACAGTATATTAAAATGCATGCCAATTTACAGTAAAAAGCCAATACAACAAGCAAGTACACTATTTAGTACGTCTGTACAATTTTAACATGCGTTAGACATTTTTCAGTCACTTTGCTGAACTCGAACAGACAACAACACTTCATTTAGGATCCTTATTGCCCTAGCCAGAGGTGCGTGTTTCCCTAGATTTGTCCTGGAACTGGGACTATCAACAATCTTTGTTTAGGATCAAATCTCAAACGAGGATTTGGGATTTCCAATATCAGAGACTGATAAATGTCGACGTTTGTCCAATCTTTCCTCAGAATATTAGAGATGTATTTGGAAAGGGCCATGTTTCTCCTAACTTCCAAAGTATTGTAACCGACCATTTCCATAATGAAAATGGTCGGGTACATTAGTGGGTAGAAAGGATGTAGGTACACCATACTGCTCCCAGTAAAAGAATCTCAGAAATTTATTCTGGATCTTCTCCAGCATCATTTTATATTTGTCTTCATGTGGACCCCAGACCACTAAAGCGCATTTCAATCTAATTCTAACGAGCGCGTTATACAATGCCTTTATAGCTAAAGTGTTTTGACACCCTAGAGTTAATTTGTGCTGACTTGTAACCTAATTTATGCTGACTTGTAACCTAATTTTCACCCTAAAACATGATGATATATTGAAAGTCGTGGGAAGCCACCAAGTTCTTAAGACCTTCAAATTATTCAATCAAGTGTTAAAAGATTTTCCAGGGAGCATGAGATTTATGGAATAGGTTGTTAAAATTTAAAGTCGACAAAAGAATAAAAATAATTAGATTTTGGAACAAACAAAATTGCAACAATGCTCAATCAATCAATTTTTAATTTCAGAATCTTGACAGCTTTTCACTGTACCCAGTAATTCTACAAAAGCATTTTTTTGGGTAATTTACTAAAAAAACTAAATCCGTTATTTCTAAAAAAAGAAGCTAAATCATTTCTAAAAAGCCGTATTGTTATTTTTAAAACCCTTTTTCAAAATATACGGGACACGTGACATACGCGCGCCACGGTTTAATGCCCAAAAAAGAAAAAAAAGCAACGAAAAAAATTAATAAAGTGCTAGTGACCTACATACTTTACCCCTATTTCCAGAAATCAGTAAAAAACACCCTTTATTACACATTTTTGTACGTAATTGAATTCAATCCTTTGGAAAGGGGTACGATAAAATACCCGGCATTAACTTTTTTTTCACTTGGATGTCCTGTCATTGTTGGCGCCAAAAATTATACGTTCTGTCAAAATTTCGCGCCATTTACTTCGAGACAGCTGCATGAGAAAAGTTTTTTTAAAATATACAATGCAAATATAGGGGAGACCACCGAATGTAAATCTTAAAGAGACAAACTGAATCAGTGCTACATTAATGCAGCTTAATGTAGTTTGTGAAGCGATGTAGTTTAGCTGACGTCATTAAGAGATTTAAATATCCAACAATGAATAAACGATTTTGACTTTGAATGCTATAAACGTCAACGTGAGGAACCCGAGTGAAGAATCATATAATGTCAACATTGGAGGCGAAAAGTAATCTGTTAGTAATAAGAAGAATTCGCATAGGAAACGTATGTGTAAGGTACCTCGAAACTTGGCTCATAGACAGGGATAAGTAAAAATAAAAAATACGATTTTTTTTCGGTAGCAAATAATAAAGTTAAAAAATAATTTAGTTTTTGTCAAATATCGATGGTCGTATGGCAGAATGAAAAGTAGCCATGGCTCGTCTTAAAAAAAAACTGACAACTGTTCTAAGTAGTCTGTGGTCGGTTTATACAGCTGTTAGTTTTTTATGATATGCAATGACTACTCATCACATTCTGCCATACGACTTATCGATATTGGACGAAAACACTTTTTTTAAAACCTCGTCATTTATGGCCAAAAAAAATTGGTATTTTATATTTATCTATTTATTTATTTATTTATTTATTTTATTGATCCTATTCCTGTTTATGAGCCAAGTTTCAAGGTACCTTACATATAAGTTTCCCTAGCGAATTGTCGATGTGCTTGGGCTCTCCCTCAACAAGGCACATTATCTCTTTTTGGAGTTCCGAACCAAAATGGTAAATTTTTAATTGTCGTTACCAGATCAAGTGGGGTATCATATGAAAGGGCTTTAGTTTTACATTCCAAAATAGATTTATTGTATTTTACAAGTCTTAGTTTTCAAGTTATGATGAAAATGATCTCCGATGTTTGTGAAAGGAAAAATCTTAATTATGATCGATTTAAATTTATGTAAATATTACCGGAAAAATAATACAAACTTTCTAAGTTACACAGTTTTTTACAAATCTTCCAAAAAACATTAGAAACAAATTCGTTTTGCGATCCTAAAAATGGACTTTATTGCTTCCAAAAATACTAAAGGCATATCGAAATCCTCGGCACGCGAGTCTGACTCTCTACTTGAACGGTTTTTTTTCGGTATTTTCAATATTGTTCGGAAACCATGCAATTGGCCGTTTCAAATACTTTTGTGAACTTTAAGCACCGTATTATTAGTTTAGCGCATGCGCAGCTGTAAGCTAGAAAAATGGAGTAATCCTATTGGTTGAAATTTTTTCAGCTCACGGCTCAACCTCGCACAGCTCCAGAGGGAAGGTACCCTAAAGGGCACACTTAGTCAGCGAAGCCAGTTTTCAATGTTTGTAGCATCTCAAAAAGTTCCCCTATACAATGCATGCTCCTTGGGAAAGTTTTCACTTCTATTAAGTTCCGAGCCCTTAAATCATAAAAACTATGTATTTTAGCATTTAACAATAATTAACAATTTAACATAATTTATTTAGAAAAACATTGTAAAACATCACATTTCATGTCCTCTTCACTTTGAAACATGCAACTTCATCTCCCTGGGTTATATGTTCGGTGGATAAACGTTAATTTTTAGGGGAAAAATGTCATTTTTGTGTAAAAACGCATTTAAACTATATCGCACAAAGACCCTTTATTACAATACTGGAACATTAATAACTTTTATCGGGAAAACGACGACTCTTTTTGAATTAAAACTAAAATAGCACGCGCCGTTTCGTTCATTTGCATTTTTGTAAGCTATCGAGGGTTTTTTTTTATATAGAAACAGATACTTTATACAACGGGAAATTCTATTTGTATTGCATTCTTTGGTATTTCTTCATTTTTGGCTTTGCCGCATTCAGGTACTCGTAATTAATGAAAATAAACAAATTTTCTGAAAATCATTGTGTGAACTTTTTTTTGAAAACTTTTCTATATTGCAAACAAATATTTCTTTTGGTAGGAATCTTCAGTCTTGAGTACGTACACTCAACGGCACGTGAGTAGAAACACTTTTGAACCTTATGGCGTGGTAATAGAGAGGAGGAGGCCTATGTCCAGCAGTGGACGTCTTTCGGCTGATATGATGATGATGAATAGAGTTTAAAAAGTTTCTACCGAAGAGCGGTTGACCGTACAAAGGTTTTGAATCCTGTAATGTTTTTCAGACAAGAAGGTAAATTTTTTTCTGCGTCTTTCTTGAATAAGACAGCAGCTTGAAGTACCCACTATATCAACAAAATTGGCGCCTGACCACTTACCAGACCTTGTTGCTTGCTGGGAGGCTTGGTTATGTTAATTGCAATATCCTTACTTCAACGAGCAATGTATGCCTAATCGGTCTTTGAATTCAGCTAGGTGTGATCGTGGCTTTAGCCCGCCCCGCCTTATCTTATCTTATTACGTGGGGCCGAGTTCCTTACTCCTGTGATCTTCCGCTGTCTCCAAATATGCCCGTTATGAGCTTCGATGTAGATTTCAGCGGAAGGAGCCTGTAGTCTTCTGGTGTCGGATAAGCCTGACCCAGAATCTTCATACGCTTGCTAGCCCCGCCTTACTAATGATGAGACACAACAACAGTTTGGTTTTATTACTTTTTATGACTTTTTCGGGTCCTTCAAGGTCCATCTGACATGTTGATCAGATCTGCTCTTCTCAAACTAACAAGGCGGAGCCAGCGGAGGTTCCCATTCCCACTAGCCACTACTGCACATGAAACTAAACTTAAAGGTGGTCAGGAGTCAACTTTGTTGATGGTAGGTACACACATAGTGCCACAAGAAAAAACTCCGAAAGGTTGGCGTCTTCCATGTTACTTAAAGGGCCCTATACAAAGCCCTGCCTGCACGGCCCTGCTTGCAGTGTCACTGCCAATCGTACTTTGTGTGGGCATGCAGGGCCGACAAAATCGCCGTTACATCGTCCCTGCAAGACCACACACAGTTCGATTGGCAGTGGCACTGCAAGCAGGGTCCTGCAGGCAGGGCTTTGTATAGGGCCCTTAAATTTTGTAATGAGAAGATGGAGATAAATAATAACTGTATAATATGTACAAATCATATATATTTTAAACGTCGTAATACATATAGTCAAGAAGCAGAGCTGTCGCCAGCAAGAGAGCCCGTTCTTCTCCCGTCATCTCCTTGTCGAAGAAACTCATGCCGAATCTAGAAGAGAGAAGAAGAATCAGAAATGAGAGTGAAAAATACTGGCCACTTGCGAGCTGGACTCAAGCACCAAGGGATCCGTACAAAGAGATTTGAACCTCGCTACGCTCGGTCAGAGGTTCAAATCTCTTTGAATCCGTACCGTATATGGTACTCTATCTGTTAATTGATGCTAGCAACACCAACCAACAGATAGAGTCTGGCAAACGAAAGCTGTCCATTCAAGACACAAGTTACTACCTGAAAACCAACTAAAAGTATAAAATTGTTATTTTGCAGTATTTTCAGGGTTTAAAACTTGTTATTTTAAAATTTCTCGCGGTTTTGTATGGACAGCTTTCGTTGCCAGACTCTACAGAACAATATTCTTCATTCATGGATTTACGATGGATTGCTTTGAAATCTTAAATTTCTTCAATTTGTTGCATTAAAAAGCAGAATGTAGGATATTAAAAAACTCTTAATGACGTCAGTTACATTTACTTCACTTCACAAACAAAGTGGCGCCATGTGGAAAAAAAGCGACAGTAAAAAACCCACGCGCTCTTTTAATTAGGTTTGATATTCAGGGTTGATACAATAAACATCTTCTTTGCTATCTCAATTTACGAATGATACTGGCCAAGAGTGGCAGTACCACACTGGCAGTTCCATCCAATCGTCCATCTATCGTGATTGCCGTAATAAGCTACTAAAGGAACAGAGGCTGAGGATCAGCAACATCTTTCTGTATGTCTTTGCCATTACCTACTCCACAGTGGTGTCTTTACACAGACATATACAAAGTAGACAAAGCCTATATTATAGTTGTTGTTGTGAACCATAATAGGGAATATGCATAATTTTTATTTGTCGCAATTAGAAGATCACCGTCCAATTGCGTAGAAGATCACCGTCCAATTGCGTTGCTCTCCTCACCAGCCAAAATATTTGAGAAGCTCATGCATAATGCGATATACACCCAAGTCAACATATGCGAGGAGCAGCATGGCTTTAGACCTGGTAGATCAGTTGACACCAATTTACTTGTACTGGTCGACTTTATATCAAGCAGCATGGATGATGGATTTCAGGTTGACGTATTATACTTCGACTTTAGAAAAGCTTTCGACAGAGTCGATAACGACATTCTTTTGGGTAAATTAAAAGCCCTTGGTTTTGACCGCAAGCTCATCTGCTTGTTTGCAGACTATCTCCGAGATAGAATGCAGTATGTTAAGTATGGTTGTTATGCGTCTCAGCCATATTATACCAGATCTGGTGTGAACCAAGGGTCTATCCTTGGGCCTCTGCTCTTTCTGATTATGGTTAATGACATAGTCAAAGTACAAAAATTTTCAAAAAGTCTACTTTATGCAGATGATTTTAAAATAATTATGAAAGTGACAACTGCCGAAGACTGTGAGCGTCTTCAGCACGATATAAATGCAATCCTCAAGTGGTGCAATGAAAACAATATTGATCTCAATGCAACCAAATGTTATGCTATGAGTTTTGGACGTAGGAAGCAACAGATAATTTATCAGTATAAACTGGATGACAAAATTATTCCTAGAACTGCAGTTATCAAAGACCTTGGAGTAACATTTGATCAAAAACTTACCTTCAACCAGCATATATCTGCTCTTGCCAAGGAATGTTTCAGACGCCACGGTTTTGTTGTGCGTAATATGCGGGATCTCCAAGATCCTACTCTTATGAAACTTATATTTTACAGCCTGGTGGGAAGTAAAATGGAGAGCAGTTCTTGCGTTTGGAACCCTCATGAGGCCTTATACACATTAGTGCTTGAAAAAGTCCAAAAAGCTTTCATGAGGTACTTGTACAAACGAACTAATGGTTATTATCCCTTTCTATACCCATCGAAGTTTCTACTCGGGGCTTTAGGTATGAACTCCTTGGAAACTCGGCGCAGAAAAGCAGAACTTTTGACTGCATTGAAAATTATTCGCGGACTAATTGATAGTAATGAGCTCCATAACCTGCTGTGTCGGCTTTTTGTTCCCAACAATTGCATAAAAAGACGCGCTACACGTAAACTTTGCTTACTTGCCGTTCCTCACTGTAAGACTGTCTCTCACCAGCAGTCTCCAATGTGCCGGATGCTAGAGGGCATCAACTCACTCCTTATTCATGCCCCTGAATCTGATATTTTTGCTTCAACATGGAATCAATTATTGAAAGCATGCTCTTCTTATAGTGATTTGACGTAATTTTTGACATATTTTAATTAATTTATCGACATTTTTTACTATCACATTTATGTGTTTTAGTGTATATTAATTTGTTTTGTTTTTATACAATTAATTAATTAATTACTGTAATTGGGTATACCGTTGTGATTAATAAATGATAATAAATAATATTTCTGCAAAATAATATTATTAACAAAATATGAAAATACTGTAATAGAGATGATAAAAAGTGAAATTCAAATTTAAATCGGCTAATAATAATAATCGGCTATTTTAATCGGCCGATAAAAACATTTAAAACTATTCATTACGCGCAGATTAGACAGAGAGATCCAACATGGACAGTGACGTCATATGTTAGTACAGCCATATAAACTCAGTGTTAAATTTCGTTTTGCTAGAAAGAGACAGAAACAAATCTTCCATGGCTTATATCTTTTTAACAGACGAAAAAAACGGAGGAGGTTCTCAAGTCGACGCGTATTTTTTTTTTAATGTATGACCACGCATAACTTTTTACAGATTAGTCTGATTTTGATAATTCTTTTTTTATTGGAAAGGGTATACCCCGAAGTTGGTCCCATATAAATTTGAAAAAAAAATCCTACCCTAAGGGTAGGAAAACAGGGGATGATTGGTTTTTCACTGACTGATTGTAATGTAAATGTATGACCACGCATAACTTTTTACAGAGTAGTCCGATTTACCCTAAGAGTGGGAAAATTTATAGTCACAAAAAATTGTAAAATAAAAACTTTTTAACAAAAAAATTAAACCGCCGAAAAAACTGAAAAGGAAAAAATAACAAAACTTTTTTATTTTACCTTAATAACAAAGTTCTTAAACTAATGTAAGTATATGCGAGTAATTTTGAGTCGGCGCCAAACAAGCAAATTAATTAATTACGTAAAGCGTGATGCACGACGGCGCGGCGCGCGGCGGCGGCGCCGACTCAAAATTACTCGGGTGTACTTACATTAGTTTAAGAACTTTGTTATTAAGGTTAAATAAAAAAGGTTTGTTATTTTTTGCTTTTCAGTTTTTTCGGCGGTTTAATTTTTTTGTTAAAAAGTTTTTATTTAATTTTCATAGTTATTCGAAAAAAAGTTTTACTAAGCTGTTTATTACATGAATGAGAATATTTTTTTATTTAATTAAAAAATCATGCATATTCCCTATTCTGTTGTGAGAATCTTTAGGCCATTGCTCAACAGTGGTCGAAGTAGAAGATCAACAACTTACTTGTCTACATAGTAGAAAATCGCAAAATTTCACAACCACAGGCAGGATTCGAACCTGCGTCTTCTGCGTAAGTACCGCAGACGCTTTACCAACTAGGCTACTTAGTTAGTTTAGGCAACGAAGCAGTTGACCCTAACATAAATTTCTCAGGCAGATTTTATTTTACAGGATGATAAAGAATCATGATTTAAATGTTAATTCAAATACCCAAAATAATTTTTTTTATAAGTATTTTTGTAATTTTTGTATGGAAAAATTAAAAGTACCGATTTTTTAAATTTTTTTTGTAGAAGGTTTGTCTCATGTAATGTAATACCCCAGCAAAGTTTCATCGACTTAGGATTTAATGCGGGGGTCTTCATACAACGATCCGCTTCGTTGCCTAGACTAACTGTGGTCCTGCCTGATGTTGTGAAATGTATTGACCTCTAGCGATTTTCTACTTTGTAAATTTATCCGAACACAGGAAGTGTTAAATTAGAAATCAGTTTCAACTTACTTGTCCTTGACCGGCGAGAAGAATAAAGCATGGACTAGTCCTTCCCAGCGCTTGTTGGTGGATGCCACGAGGGTTCCATCAGATTTTCGAACGTGGAACTGTACGTCCTGGAAACAACTTAGTGTGATGCGAGGACCTGCAAGTAGAAACGATTGAGAGTGTCTGCCATTCATCATTATCATCATAACATCCCATAAGCTCCCTCCAGAATTCTAGCTTTTGCTGAAACAATGTGGAGGGGAAGTGCCATAGTCACCACGCTTGTTAGCGTTACGGCTGGCACCATGGACCGCGGTTGTAGGTGACCGCAGTGTGTAAGATAGTATGATACACAGGGGGATGCTGCTGCCCGTCCTCCAGTTTAAAGGTCAATGTATACGTTTCTGTAATAAGGTACCCACTGATATTGAAAGTTTACCGTTAGATAAATTCAAAACTCTTATCAAGCAGAAATTATATAAGAAGGAATATAGAATATCAGATTATCTAGAAGAGAATAATCCATGGGATTAGGCTACGGTTCTAACAGGCTAATTCAAAATTAAAACTGACTTCATCATAACATCCCATGAAACGTCCACTACAGGACAGGGAGCTCCCTCCAGAATTCTAGCTTTTGCTGGAAAGATGTGGAGGATAAGTACCATAGTCACCTCGCTTGTTAGCGTTACGGCTGGCACCATGGACCGCGGTGTCCCGTGTTGTGCCGGCAAAGAATAGTACCAACCCATACATACCCGTGGGTGTCGTAAGAGGCGACTAAGGGTCGACTGGAGGATGGGCAGGAGCATCCTCCTTTATACCTTACATCTTACTTACTGCGGTCTCCTACAAAACTGACTTATGTTTGTTGTATATCAAAACATAATATTTAAAAGAGCGCGTGGGTTTTTATTGTCGATTTTGACTTTGACTTGACTTTGACTTAGACTAACCCTTAGTCGCCTCTTACGACACCCACGGGTATGTATGGGTTGGTACTATTCTTTGCCGGCACCACACGGGACGGGTGTCTGCCGCCGTTAGAACTCTATAATTGGTGTATTTCAACTGAGGTTGAGCGGAGACATGATGTGGAAAAGACTAATCCTACCCACCATTCATAACCATAACAACCTTGTCAAAGTACCAACGCTTGTTAGCGTTGTGTCTGGCACCGTGGTCTACTTACGGTTGTTGGTGACTGCAGTATACATGGTACTGTCAACAGCAGGTCAAGCTTGACACGTTGGACTTTGTATCGTCCTTATTTCTATGCTATACGCTCTAGAGTCGCACTGAAAGTGTCAAGCATGACCCGCTCTTGACTGTACAATGCGCAGGAAGCCGCTGCCCATCCTCCAGTATTAAAATTCCTTAGTCACCATTTACAACACCCACGGAACTGACCATTCAGACTGCTGGTAATCCACATTTCGGGTCTGATCTTTGTTCTGATAGGATTCATTTTGCATGCCTTTTCTTCGCTCCACCTAGACCAAACGCCTCCTAAAAGCAGACTGAAAGTTTTCTGTGATTCCATATGATCTTTTTATATTTGACTACAAAAATCCTGTATCAAAGATTCACTTTTCTACACAAATACTAATAAAAACAAGACGAAGCAGATATTCAAACTCTTCATCTGTCTACTCCGGGTATCAATCCTGGGTACTCTAAGAACAGCAGTCAGTAACACTAAAAACAATCCACATTTGCAATTTTCTCACCTTGTACTGTGAAGATAGGATTCCCAATCAAATTTTTGACCACATAGACTGGTCGAACAGGGGTCCACTGCTGCTGCACGCTCCCGATAAGTCGACCAGGCGGGGAAAAGACCTGTAATTAATACTAATTACTTTAATGTTTACCCGTGTGGTGCCGGCAAAGAATTTTACCTTCCAACCCAACCCGTAGGTGTTGTAAGAGGCGACTTAGGCTTCTGGACCGGAGAATGGGCAGCAGTACAGCGGTCTCTAGCCGCACGCAATGCTTATAAGCGTACTGTGGGTAAATTCCTTCCAAATAACCACGCGTCTTGCAGTAGACATTCCTTGGGATGTTATGACCTTAATGGAATAGCGGTGTGGTACTCGTATAGTATTTCGTGGATTTCTTTCAATATATTATCATTAAAGGATCTAGCACCAGGGAGAAAAGGTAATGGTGTCCTTCCGTATATCGTTCCACAATGTTGTCACTAACCACCGTGCTCACCAGCTACATTGATAATAAGCGTTATGACTATAGTCCATTGCCCAAAATAAACCTCACTATCCGCTGTTGCAATTCTTGGGAGATCATTGTCCAGTACAGTGAACGTTTACGGTCTGCTAATACATAAAATACACAGTTAGCAACATATTGCCATTGGTGATGACTGCCGGTAGCATGTGATAAAGCTTTATCTACGCATACTTCCTTTAACTAGGAATGATACAGTTTTGTTTGAGTGTCTGTTACACCAAGTAATCTGGATGCCGGCAGCGCAGGATTGCTTTTTTCCCGAGGTGATCGTCTTTCAGCTGTATGAGGATGATGATTAGAGTAAGTATTCTTACCTGCAACCGCTGCAATTGGCAGGGCATAATCCGGGTGGTGAAGGCGTACGGTCTGCTGATTCTCATAACCTCGTTGCCCGCATCGTTCATCACCTTCAAGTACATCGGACGTAGACCGTAGCAGAGGTAGCCTACCCACCACCTGGAAGTAAGATGAGTTGGTTAGAACGTTGACAATTAAACAATTCAAACAAATGAAATGACTTTAGATCGCCTGGAAAGTAGTTGCAGAAACGAAAAATCATAGTCTTCTTCTGTGGTCTTCTTCACAGTCTACTTCAACGGTGATAAAATTTCTTAATACAATGTTACATCCATCCAAATGATAAATGCTGATCGATAGATATCTTGAAGACACATCTCAAGGGACATGACAGAAATTTATAAAATATCTAAAAAGAAAGAGTGTTATGAGCCTAAAGGATGTGAAATTAAGAACCTGTCTTATTTACCTGAATACATCAGGTTTTAAGGATTGTTTTCATTCTAATTCCTCACCTGTTCTCCTCCTGCACAGTATAAACCAGCTCTTGAGCAGGAGTCCTGACGAAGAAGGTGTTTCTCTTCCCCTTGAGAGACATCACATTCCGCACCTGGAGTTGCCTGGTCACCGATAGCCGTTCGTGAGACATCAGCTCGTCGAGGATTCCAATTGCTTGGGACATTTCTGCAGTGGGGACGTGCACTTCTGGCTCAGGCTAAAATTTATGAAATATCATTTTCAACAATCCTTCATCGTAAGTTCAAACTCAAAACTCAACTTCAACATAAGTCGCACCTGATCACCTTTATGCTAATTTTTGCTTGTTTGGAAAATAGGAGCGATCTTGAGTTCCGCGCTATGATCAAACAATTGGTATTTTAACCGTTAAAATTTATTAAATTGAGTATGACTTATTTCCTCTATGGTACGAGTCACAAGATACGTCACTAAGCTGTGAAATTACAGATTGAAAGTTGCGTTTCACGCCCAATTGTGTTTGCGTTATCGCTTGCCTAACAGGCGAAAACTTAAAGGGAGCGTGGATCAGTAAGCAAAATATTAGCTGATCAGACGCAAAAAATCGCGTTACACCGACTCAAAATATCTATATCGGATTACCTAACAAATAATAAAAACAATGATAATTTAAAAACTATGAAGGGTAAAATAATAAAAGCTTGTCAAGTGTGATTTGGACTCGAGCGGATTTAATACAGTCCAACATTCATTGCATTCTGCGCGACTACGTGTCCCTAAGACGGCCGATCTTTTCTATCAAACGGACGTGTTGCCCGCTGATATGGTAATGATAACTACTGCAGATGAATTTTTATGAGTGTCTACATGGAACAAAGCTCCAAAAATTACTTGTTTCACTATAACATCTTCAATGTCTTCGCTCGGTTTCTCTTCAATTTCCTTTGTCGGCGGTTCAACTGGCACCGGTCTTGGGATAGCTATGGGCTGAACGATCTTCACTTCCTCCACATCCTGAAATCAGACACGAGCCATGTCAGAGGCCTTTAGTGGCTCAACTACTCTGACACCAGGGTTTCTCAGGTCGGTAATCGATCTAACAACCTTCCCGGTATGATACATACATACATACATAACATCACGCCTTGTTCCCGTCGGGGTAGGCAGAGACCACAGTTCTCCACCTGCTACGATCTTGACATACTTTCCTCGCTTCCTGAACTTTCATCAATCCTTTCATACATGCTCGTCGGTTTAGGGTACTTTTAACCTGGCCTTTATTCAGAACGTCCTGGTACGTTCGCCGAGGCATTCCCCTTCCAACGATTCCATTCACATCACATTAGGTATGATGAGCGCTCGTATAGCGCGTTCAGGATAAGTCGGGCAATGACGGTTATTTTCTGCGCATGGTTGACAAGCGAAGAGCCAATGAACGACTCTACTTATGTGCATTAACTGTCACAGCCCGAGTTATTTTGTACGCCGTATACAGATCAGCGACAGGGCGACACGACGACCACCGGCGACTGCGACGACGACCGCGGCTGTTGTCTGTCGGTCTTCGTGCCGCCCTGTTGCTGGTTTGTAATTTAAGTCGAATCGGAAGTAGCAGAACTCCTCTGAAATCTGCATACATAACACTAACTAACACAAATATTTTGAAGGTGAGCAGGTCGCTGTTTTTGCGCGTTTGTAATGTAGCGATGGTACCAAGCGTGGTGACGGTGGTATATTATTTGCTCCAAAAATCTGAGAAGCTTTCTGTCTTCTGGATAATCTGTAGTCTTAATCATTAAGCTGGAAGTTCGTATGTTACGCTTTCACGCCGAAACAGCAGCAGCTGCTGCAGCAGTTGTTGCAGTAGCAACATTTCGATGATGTTTGTAATAAGAAGTAAGTGTGTTGTAAGTGAGTCAAAAACAGTTTATTCTTTGTTGCACAATTAACATACAGAGAGTTACATACAAGACTTGGAGGAGATAGGACCAGATACAAGAGGACCGACATTAAAGGGAAAATTAATTCCCAGGGAACAATGTGTTTTTGTCTTTAAATTGCCTGCGGCCAAGTGGAGCAAAGCAACCACTTCCTGGCCTCATATATACACGTACTAAAGGCCCCATATACGGAACGATCCGTCTGTACGATCCGTCGTTTCAAACTGATCGAAACGACGGATCGATAGTGTATGTGAAGATCGTTAACGATTTACTTCATCGAAGACGATATCGGAGGTCGCAACAAAATCCCATGCAATCATGAATATCGTGACGATGAATCGACAGTGTATGGCTCTTTGTGATCAACGATTCGATTTTCTTTCTAGGCTTTTTACCACATTTTTCTAGGCTTTCTTTTTTCTTTTGTAGCTGAATCAAAGTTACCGCCTCATAGGTAAGGAAAAGTCGTTCGTTTTCCATTTTATAAGAGCACGTATTGAATTATTTGAGCACGTCTTAAACAAGCAAAGGATCGATCGTTACGACCAATCGTTTCGTGTGTGAGCGGCAAATTTTAACCGATCGATCGTCACGATATTATACAAATAGATTGTACAGACCTGTTTCATGTATTCTATGGTACAGACGGATCGTTACGTATAAGGGGGCCCTGTCTCAGATTGTTCTCCATATCATCGCCCTATACACGGCTGATCTAAAACCTTCTGTAGATGGTTAGTTGATCGCTTTGGAATTAATTTGTTGGCTTCTCTTGGCAACAGGGTCAGTTCCGGCGAGCCACTTGCACGACGTTCACAACTAGTTGAATTCAAAGACTATTTCGGCATACATTGCTCGTTGAAGTAGAGATATTTCAATTATCATAAGCAAGCCTCGCAGCAATGTATGCCGAATTAGTCTTTCAATTCAGTAAGGTGTGATCGTGGCTTTACCTGAAAGGTCTTTGGAAGCTCAGAAATCAGTGGAATCGGATTGGCCATCATTTCGCTAGATTTGTATCCTCCTTCTAAAAAAATATAGTCTGCGCTTTCCTGAGAGTATGTAGATGATTCTTGGGTTGAAAACTTGGGATTTTGGTGTAAAAGTATCGTAAAAAGAGTCGTAAAAATATTTATCACTATTTGACAATCTAATAGCGAGAGTTTTCTTCTTTTGAATGACACTGATAGAAGTTGTTAGGGTAAGTCAAAGATCGTTGTAACTTGTTGAAAAGGTTGTATCAATGGCTATAGGTAACATAAAAGAGGTTGGACCTTTGCCACTAGAATCGGACTTATTGAACTTGTAGGAGCAAGTTATTGAACGATCGAGCGCAGTGAGGTTCAAATCTCTGTGCATTCAACGTGATTCAACCAGGGACTAAATAAATACTTTACGTATAACAATTAAACATTCAACAAATTAGGTACCTATATAGGTTGTCCAAAAAAGTAGTGTCAAGCCGAAACCCAAAGGTAGAGCACCCCAGGGGTACAAGAATCACCCCTGTGTCATAACATCCCATGATGTCTACTACAGGACAGGGAGCTCCCTCCAGAATTCTAGCTTTTACTGGAAAAAGTGGAGGGGAAGTACCATAGTCAAGTCACCTCGCTTGTCAGCGTTACGGCTGGCACTATGGACCGCGTTTGTAGGTGACCGTAGTAATTAAGATGGTATGATACACAGGAGGATGCTACTGCCCATACTCCAGTTTATATAGGGTGACTTTTAATTAGTTCTTGATAGAAAAAGGTATGAATGTACTCATGATACTGAACAACTTTCCCCAAGGAACATAGGTCGAAATACGAAAATCAAGTTTTGACCTCCCATAGAAACTGCATTAGCTGATATAGCGCATTTTGTATGGGAGGTCAAATATGGTTTTTCGTATTTCGACCTATGTTCCTTGGGAAAAGTTGTTCAGTATCATGAGTACATGCGTATCTTTTGCTATCAAGAACTTATTAAAAGTCACCCTATATATAACTCTTAGTAGCCTCTTACGACACCCACGGTATGTATGGGAACCATGTGTATGTTCCACAATTTCTGTAGTTTTCGAATTTTTCAGTTATTTTCAGAAATTTCTGGCTTCTAAAATTCATATCTTTATTGTAGTGCGTATTTTTCAGATATTTTTTGTGACGTAATCGTCTTGAATATAAATTTCGATAAAAAAATAAACTTTCTAACATTACTTTCCTTTGACCTAGAATCATAAAATTTTGCAAGAAGCTAGGTCTCACAGCACAAACCAAGGAGAGAAATAATGCAACTTTTCTCACTACCAAGTATAACTAATTTAAGGTGTGGTCCCATTTCAAGTACATTCATAATAAAAGTTTGAGTTGGTCATGCACTATACAGGGACAGGGACAGCCTTCCGAATACTGAAAGGGCATGATCAGTCAACGTTTCTGAACAATTTTCAGTGAATAAAGTTTTCAGGAAAAAAAAATCGGCCTTTCGATAAAAAAATTCAAACTTGAGTAGACAGTTTGTATGGCGAGCTCGATTTTTTTTTTCCGGAAAGTTTTATTGACTAAAAGTTGTTCAGTTACGTTGACTGATCATGCCCTTTCAGTATTTGCCAACCTGTCCCTTACACCCAGTATGCTACGCGGGCGGAGTCAAGTCCGACTCGCACTTAGCCGATACTTCCATTTGTAATCAAGTTTTAACCAACTTTGAGTTTGAATTTATTAATAATAACAATTTTTTTTTATTGTTAGCATATCTAAAATTTGACCATAACTATAAATGGCGCAAGCACAATAAAATCTCAAAAATCGATGTCGTTAAAACATTTTTTGTCCAAATTTTATCGATTGTCCTAAAATAAAATATGCGTCCGCGATGCAAATAGGGCAGCTAAGCGAGGGGACTTCATTTAAATTTGCGCAAAAAATTGGAAACTGTATCGCCTTTTATCAATAAAGTATACAACACAATGCGAGACGGTACAATGCAGTAGGGTGACCATATATTGTGGACAACTGGACACTTATTGTTCACTGCTGTTAATAGTTAATGTTATCTGTTTGTCAAAAAAAGTTAAGCTAAATATATTTATTCGTATTAAGATTCCTTAGGAACCGCTAACGAAAAACCTCACTTTTACCGATTTTTAGATATTTAGTAGGTATACGTCGTACAATAAAACATGTGACCGTTAATGTCCAGAAGTAAAAAAAAATGTCTCGGGGTGAGCTCGGCAGGTGGGGGAGAGGCGTGCGAATCGTTCATTGGCTGCGGAAAATAACCTTGCGCGGAAAATAACCATCACAGCCAAACTTATCTTGAACACGCTATACCTATCCAAAAGTGGAGTAATTGCACTTATACTTACTACGTAATGCACACCTACTAAGTCCCACTAAAAAGGCCTCTCTCGCAGCATGTCCACTGCCTTACTTTTCTCAACCATAAATATATTTCTATAAAACATGAAATAAGATGCAGGATATACTTACCGTAAACCAAACATAATCAGTCAGTCACCTCATGGACACCCTAAATTTTAATGGTCGCCACCGTCCGTCGCACGCGCCATCCCGCGCACCATTTTATGCAAAAACGCAAATTTCGTTCGAAATTTGAAACGCCCCATTGTTGCCAGTTGCATAAGAATAATCGCATGCAACTCAATTTTTAGGGGGAAAAAGAAAAAAATTAGCAAAAATCCATTTAATTCGCCCTTGCGTTGCAGATCGAATTAATGATATTTTATGCGATACATTTGCATGGTCAAGCTATTGCTTTTATATCGATTTTTATTCAAAGAGAGTTTTTGGTGTATGGGCATACTTGGGTTTTTGTTGCTACTTCAATATGTTTCCAAGTTTTATGAATGAGTCAAAATTGTAACCAGATACTTTTCGCACGCTTTTATTAACAAACTAGCTGTGCTCACAACTTCGTTTGCGTGGAATTTGGACAATCATACACAAACAGCTGAATCGGGGTTTTCAATCATGACTCAAACAAAAGTGATATTTTATTACCCGATGATTTCGAAAAATTGGCCTCCAGGTTTGTGAATAAAAAATAATGGCTGGTCAAATCATAGCGAGAGCAAAATTAAAATGACTTGCATTCTTATGCGGGACATAAAATGCCAATGAAAAACGAGTGTATACTGCTATTTGAGTTAAATTTTTCGCTGAATAATACAAAGATCAAGCTAATTATGCACCGAAAGTACTAGTTTTTGTTAGCAATTTTTGGTTCAATATTACCATTGTGGGTGTGCGATCTTTACTGTAGTACTTTAGGTGCATTACTTGCATTAACTTAATCTTTGTATTAATCAGCGAAAAATTTAACTAAAAATAGCAGTATACACTCGTTTTTCAACAGAATTTTATGTCCCGCGAATGCAAGTCATTTGAATTTACTATGGAAAACGGATCGCCTTAACGTTTAACAAATCCATGGAGAAAATAAAACCACAATAATCTATGTAAATTCAGTTGTTATTTACTTTTTGTACTTCAACAATATTTTTCATTATAATCTCATTAAATAACGAACATTCATACAAATTTTCATTTCGAGTTTCGCTCATTTCGCAAATATTTATTCCATGATTACATTACAATCCTTTTAGGAACAATTCTGAATATATATTTTTGTACGAAACAGCTGAAATTTTTAGGTGATTTTATAACTTAATCACTTTTAGTTAAAATTGTTTGTAGTCACATTGTATTTTAAAATCAGTGGTATGATTAAAAAGATTTTATATTCAGAACAAAATCATAATTTTTCGAAAAACTTTTAATACAAATGCTAGAAAATAAAAAATTATACGCAAATTTGGAAATTTTACAGTTAGATTAGATTTTATTACCTCACATTATCAATTTCAAATTTTCAAAATATCTATAAAGGGTGTAAGAGACGGTGTACCGAAAACTGAAAGGGCGTGCTCAGTCAACGAAACTGAATAACTTTCCCAAAGAAACATACGTTGGGAAATGAAAAAAAAAATTGACCTCTCCATACAAATTGCCCAAACTGGTCGAACAGTTTGTATGGAGAGGTCCAAATTTTTTTTCACATCCCACCATATGTTTCTTTGGGAAAGTTGTTCAGTTTCGTTGACTGAGCACGCCCTTTCAGTTTTCGGTACACCGTCCCTTACACCCTGTATGTCCGAGCACAACGTGATCGTCCAAAATAAATTGAATAAAATTCAAGAAATGTCAAAAACATAAAAATAAATTAAACGAAGTATACAGATGTCAAAATTAAATAATATGTCCAATTAAAATATTACTACAATAGGTACTAAAAAGTACTGAAAAAATAAAATAATAATATTTAATGTCAAAATAAAATGTGAAATCTCAGATTAATATAAAATTAGAAAATTAAAATATGTCAATATCAATTACATTTTACATTATAAAATTGTTCTAATGAAAAAGTATGTGAAAAATATTAACGCAATGCGATTAAAAGACCAATAAAACCATAAAAAAATTTTTTCTTCCTTCTTTTAAATATACAGGATATAAAATGGCGTCTCCCGAAAACTGAGACCGTAGATTCATGCCATGAAACTCCCATGAAACGAAACAACTTTCCCTAAGAAACGTAGCGCCAATTGCGAAAAAAAGTTTATAACTTTTCATACAAAATGCACTAAGTATCAAGGGATAAACTCACTATGAGAAGTAAAAAAAAAGACGGCCAAGTGCGTGTCGGGTCACACGCTGTATAGGAGCCCGTAGTTTTTAGTTTTTTTTTATAGCAAAGCAGATTTTGATTCAGTATATCATAACATAAACTTTATACCTCCGTGAGGCGAGGTCCAAGCACTGATTGCTATTTATATTATCTCCAGATTTTCGGCTATAGCTCGCAAACCTATGAAGCCTATTTAGCTGTGATACTTTTCCTTTTAATTTCATCATATACTATACTAATAGTAATTTTTTCACATTTTCAATTAAAACTTTTTAGTTGGCAGGGGGGGTTACACTCGACTTCAACAAAACATTGCGCTTTCAAACTAAATATTTCGCAAAGGGACCCTAAATAAAAAAACATATTTGCAATCTCACATTATTTTTAGTGACCTGTCTAACGACTCCTTACAAAAACAAAAACCGTACCCCAAAAAAGTATTTTTCAGGATTTTATTTTACCACTTGGTCTAGGTGAATGCAATGTATGTACAAAATTACAGTTTTTAAGGGTTCCTTGTTGACTACGGAACCCTAAAATTGTTTTCCTGTTTCGGCCTATCTATGTTCCATTGGAAAAGTAATTCAGTTCCATGGTCTGAGTCCAGCTTTTGGTATTTTTTTTGGAAATGCCCTTCTACTCTCTGTATGGTAAATTCTTGATGTATTTAAAACAAATTTTAGACAAATGTGCGAAACCCAAAAACACACTTACGAAATCTCATTCATCAAAATAATTATAACAAAATCTACTCATTTTTTTATTATTTACTACAAAATAATAAACTAAATCGCGCTAGGTTCACTGTTTCGTTCATACTTAACATAAAATATACGAAAAATAACATGTTTATTTTAATATAAATATATGTAGTTATAACTATTACAGTTTGATCGGCGTTACAAATCTAATTAATACATTTTGCTTACAAGAATTAAAATAAATTTCTCGAAAAATACATTTTATTCGTATGAATGCTATAGAAAATTTTCTACATTTAAACAATTGAATGAAAATAATAAATTCATCAAAACTTAACAAAAATGTAACGTGTATCTCTTAACCAGTGTTAGATTTCCAACAAATCTATTTAAATAAATTTATTTACATTATTTTTCACAAAAAATTAAGCTTTGCGTTTTAATCCTAGGAAGCAAGGCACTTTTAAGTCATACAAACATTTTGTACAAACTTTTTTGATCTGGGAGCCAATTCTTGAATATCACCGAGTAATAAAATATCACTCAAAGAATTCTAAATAACTGATTTTTCTTTTCAAAATCGAAGATTGTTATTCTTAAAATTTATAGTAGTGTGTGATTGTTAATTTTTATGTACTTTTTAATAATTTTTAAACAGTTAACCAGTGTGAATTATAATTTTTAAAGTCTCAAAAGTGGTAGGTACTTTATCACCCGGTGAAATTCAAGAATTGGCTCCCTGAGCTGCATTTAATAATTCAAATATAATAATCGGCAGCGCGTAATTTTTTATAATACTTTCATTTATATAAAATAGCATGCGCAGATTTTTCTTCTAAATTTAATTTTTTACAAAATTTGTAAGACCTTGTATAATCTACAAAATTGTTATATACATATAAATAAATATCATCTAAAAATATATTGTATCACATTTATTTGTTTTAAATCCTTCAGATTATGGTCCTTCTATTGGCGAATCCCAGTAAAATGTATGGACTATTAAAATATCCTTTTCACAAAAAGAGCACCAACATTACATTACAAAAGATTTTTATAGCAAAGGTAAATACGACAGGAGATATTTTTATTATAAAAATTAGCACCAGATGTCAAAATATATAATTTATATTTAAATTTTCAACTGATATACCGTCATTCTTAATTTTGATCATTTTAAACATTGCATATTTTATAATTGCACAATAAACTACACAGCTGCATAAAATATCACTTCTTTATTGCTTTAGATTTACTTACAAATGGATGTCATTTCTATGTTAATGAATTTTATTTTTAATTTATTTATAAAATATTACTTACATAATGATGAGCTGGCGTTATGGTAACTATTTCTATCACGATTTCCTAAAAAATCTACCTTAGCTAAAAAAAGTAAATGGTGAAGTTTTAATCGATTTTCAAAAAGTTATAAAATGTTTTCTTTGGTTTTTTCCAACTGGAAGTAGGTATATGTTTTGAAAATTATTTCTTATAATTTCATTGTTAATATTAATAATGACGCTAAGAAAATAAAAGTTCATCCAGTTGTCGTCAAAACTGGGATTTTAATGAGTCACATCTTGCAAGAACTTCTTTTCATAATATTTGATTTGATGCAATACCGCTATATGATACAGAAAAAAACTAAAGTTAATTCATCAAAAGAGTGATTCATTAATAACTCACGTGAGTTGTGAACAAAAAAAAACTTACTTATTGAATTCTAAGAAAAGTTCTTCAACTTTGACTTTTCCATACATCATTTCATTTATCATACATACTCGATCGATTTTTTAAGAATGTTATTCGATTATTTATTTACGTCCATTTCACTCATAATGTTTAGTTTTAAGAGATCTCTCAATTTAACTTTCTGATTTTGTATTAAAAAATCTAAAAATTCAACAGTTTTATGTACTTACCATCTCACAGCATCATCTAACAGCATCTTAGCACTTACTAAGATTTCTATAAAAATCAGGACTACTAATTGGTTTTGTTTTAATTTAGCAAGTGCTAAAATGTTACAACGTTAGTTGACTCAACGAAATACCTATTTAGTGCTTTAATTTTTCCCGATGGTTGTTTTGTCTTGTCTTTCTTGTTGCCTTACTTCGAATTATCCTGCTTGTAATCTTGTCTTGCTTACTTTTACTGTCTAATATAATGTTACTAAGCCTCCAACGTCCATGTCCAAGTAGGGAATAGTTGCAGGAGACGAGTGGGTTAGTAACATCAGCTGGGTAGAAGATAGACGTGAAATTGCAGATTTTACGTCGCATTTTGCATCGCATACACAAAGACTGGAGCTTATATATATACTGCTTCAGATTTTCTTCAATTTTTAAAACAATTTTGTTTCTCGGTTCGATCTCTATAATGTGATGTTAGATGTTATCCGTGATACTGTTTATTTTCTTGTGGAATCTGAATCCTTTTTTCCTGATATCCTTATCTTGTATACTTATCTTGTATGCTTTCCTTTTTCCTCATTTCTTTTTCTTTTATTTTGCTGACTATTGCTATCTCATCATTTGTTGTGTTGCTATTGATTAGTGTCTACGGATCTGTCTTTTACTTACTAAGGCTGTTTTCCCATGTGTTACCCTGTGTTATCTTATCTCGCGTACAACAGAAGTGTGATCTTGTGTGTACTAGCCCCCCAGGTCCAATTTATTTCAAACATATTTGCCTGATGGTGTAGTTTTGTCTTGATTACTATTGCTCTTTTATCATGTGTATAACTATCGATTGATGTTAACGGGTGCTGTCCACTCTTGTTTGTCTTGTTGTCTTTTTCTATTATTATTTCCGGTATATGCTGAAGCAAATCTATCTTATATTCGCTTGATAGTCTAGTGCTCCTAATCGCACTGTCTTGTCTTGATTACTTTTGCTTTTTAATAATGTGTTTTCTTGTATCTATTAATTTCTATGGAGCTGTTTTATCATGCTCACTATTGGCTGTCTCCACATGTGTCGTGTTGCTATCAATTGATGTCTATGGGCTGTCTTAATAAATATTTTCTTGCTGATTATTGTTTTCTCATAATGTGTTGTGTTGCTACGGGTGCTATCTGACTGTCTCATATTATGGTGTCTTATTGCTGAACTTGGATCTGGTCCATATTGAAGTAGTGTTGTGAATTATTGATCTTTTTCGGTATAGCTAAGCTCCTAAGTTTATTTCTTGCGTTGTTGTATCATGTTTACTATTTGTTGTCTCATCTTGCTTACTAATGAACTTTGATCTGGTAGGTCCCTAAGTCCTCGGGTCCTTTTCGAAGCAGTGGTTGCAAAGGGTACGAGGTTATGATGTTTTCAATTCTTTCGTCCTGGTTGTTTTAGCAATTCTATTTTGGACATGATGGTTTAGTGTTGTTTGAATTACTATTGGTATCTGAATTACTACTGGTATCTCATCACGTGTGTGGCTATCTATGTATCTACGGGTGGTATCCACTCCTGCTCACTATTGGTGAGTTGTTTCGCCCGCTACCCCCGCAGGTCCATGTCGAAGCAGTGGTTGTGAAGGTAATGATGTTTTCAAGTGAAGCCTAAATCCTTATTCCCTGATTTTCTTAGCAAATCTTTTTTTTTACTGTGTATGGGCTTACTCTTGACCTCGATCTAGCCCTGAGGACAGTAATGAGGTCGACGATGGAACGGACTGGTCCAGAAGAAGCCTAAATCTATCTAAAACATACTTGACTGATGGTGTAGTGTTGTTTGAAAAACTATTGGTATCTGAATTACTACTGGTATCTCATCACACGTGTTGCTATCGACGTACGAGTATCTACGGGTGGTGCCCCTCCTGCTGAGTAGAGTAGTGGTGCGCTGCGCCGCTACCCCCCCAGGTCCATGTCGAAGCAGTGGTTGCGGGGGCGGGGGTGCGAGTGCGGGGAGTGCGGCGCGTGGTGGTGCGGCCCGCCCAGCAGCAGCGCGGGCAGGCACGCCTCCAGCGGGAGCCCCATGCCCGCCTCCGCCTCCGCCTCCGCCTCCGCCTCGCACAGCAGGGACGAGCCTGCGGAGAAGGACAATGTTGACATGTTGAGAAATTCTCTCAGAAATTGGCTCAGAGGGACACTCCGACATAAGGCCGTTTGTCGACAACCGTCACTGGAACGAAACCGAAATGAGATAACGGCGCCAAAGAAGCTAGCGCTTCTTCCCACAACGTCTCGGTAATGGTTGCGGTAGACGTTTGGCCTAGAACATGAAATTCATTTGCATAGTTATTTATGTTTTGATTGGCCTGGTGGCAAAGTTAGTACTGAACCTGCCTTTTACGCGGATCATGGATTCGATCCTCATCAATGGCTAACATTTTTAGGGTTCCGTACCTCAAAAGAAAAAAACGAAACCTTTATAGGATCACTTTGTTGTCCGTCTGTCTGTCTGTCTGTCAAGACCCTTTATCTCACGAACGGGTAAAGGTATCAGGTTGAAATTAATACCATATATTAGGATCCATAAACCACACACACAAGATATAATTTCAATTTTTTACAACGACGCAATCAAAAGATATGGCATTTTATGTCCTCATCTCCATACATTTATTCAAAAATGAAAAACCTACAGGGTACTTCCCGTTGACCTAAAATTATGAAATTTGGCAAGAAGCTAGGTCTCACAGTACAAATAATGGAAAAAGTCTGAAATCATTAAATATTACAACTTTTCTCACAACTAATGGTAACCAATTGTGGTGAGCTCCCGTTTCAAGAACATTCATATTCTTATACGAGGGCCACACCGAAATGATCGGGAATAGAAAAAAGTACAAAAATAATACAACAATATTTACTTTCATTGTTTTTCGAAGTATTTTCCGTGACAATCGATGCACTTTTGCATTCTATCAAACCAATTATTATAACAGTTATTCCAGTCTGAAGTGGATATAGTCGAAACGGCCGATTTGTAAGCTTCGACTGCCTCTTCTGGCCCTTGAAATCGTTGACCACGTAGCATATCTTTAATTCTTGGGAATGTAAAATAATCATTGGGGCTCAAGTCAGGGCTATACGGTGGATGGTCCATTAATTCCACGTTTTCCTGATTTAAAAACGCGATCGTTTTGCGAGCGGTATGTGAGCTCGCATTATCCTGGTGAAGAATGATGCGACGATTCGGATTAATTTTACGAAGTTCTCTTATGACTTCCGGCAAACAAACTATTGTGTACCAATCAGAAGTAACCGTTCTGCGTTCTTGTAAAGGAATCGTAGCCACATGACCAGTTTTCGATACAAACGAAGCGACCATTTTTTTCGACACGCTACGAGAGCGGACAACTTTTGTTGGCTTGACCTCGCCTTCGAAGACCCAAACAGCCGATTGATGTTTTCTTTCGGGCTCATATGAATAAATCCATGATTCATCACCAGAGACGATATTGTAAACTGCATTTGAGCTCCCTCTATTGAACCGTTGCAGAGTAAACCGACACCAATTAACACGAGCCGACTTTTGTTCCTCGGTCAAACGATGGGGCACCCAGCGGGAAACTAACTTCTTGACACCCAGTTCATCATGTAAAATAGTTTGAATCGCTGTCATACCAATGCTGAGAGAAGCCCGAATCTGCTCGTACGAGTATGTCACATGTCTATCTTCTTTTATTAATTGGCGCACAGCATCGATGTTATGTGTTACCGCTGTTTTTGGTCGACCAGTAGAAGGAACTGTCGTGAGAGAGGAACGTCCACGACGAAACTCAGAATACCAACGATATATAGTCGTTTTACTGGGTGCTTCAAGTTCATAAACAGAAACAAGCTCGGCGAGACATTGTTCTTGAGATAAACCTCGACGAAAGTTGTGAAAAATTATGGCACGGAAATGTTCCCGCGTAAGCTCCATTTTCCCCACTGACTTGTCAAATTCAAATGGCTACTACTCTTTTCTTTTTTTACTTTTTTTAAAATTCAAAAATGGAATTGTTGTTGAAATAATACCACATGTCATAAACCAAAAAGGTTTTAATCTAATTTATTCCTGAGTATTCGATTCCCGAACTTTTCGGTTTGGCCCTCGTATCAAGGGGTCAAGTTGGATGGTCGCTGAGGCGATTTTTGTTTTAGTTCTATTTAAAAACGGGAACACTTACAAACTTGAAAATTGGTATGTTTATAGGGCAAAGGCTATAAAATATCAACAAATAATAAAATTTGATCAAGCGCGTGTCGGACTCAAAAAATCTGGCACATTAACTTACTGAAATTTCAACTAATACAATTATGTTTATGTGGTGGTACGGAACCCTCAGTGCGCGATTCCGACTCGCACTTAACCGTTTTTTTTTTTTACAATTCTTCGATTCTGTGTTTGAATATTAAAGACTTCTAGCTGGTGCCCGCGACTTCGTCTGCGCTGGTTTATAAATTCTAACCTTTGTGTTATTCTGATGTATAAGCTATATTATTGTAAAGTTTCATTAAAATCCATTCAGTAGTTTTTACGTGAAAGAGTAACAATCATCCAACCATACTTACAAATTTTCGCGTTTATATTATTAGTTAATAGGATTATATTTGTATGTGATTCCCATTTGATATGACTTTGAAAGAATTGCTTCCCAAATTTTAAAGGTTATCACTGACCACTCGCTTTGATGCCTGTCAATACTATAAAATTGGTAAAATAAAATAATTACTTATGAATTAAGTAAAATAAATTATTGATTTACTAATAATTAATTACTAATAATGATTTAAAAAACTCCTTTACTAAACTAAATGCCTTCTCAATGGAAATCTGTTTAAAAAGTAATTAATATTAAGTTACTAACTGGGTGCAGCCTTAATTTTATCCAGAAGCATTTGTGGACTTTAGGTGCACTAACACTTAACCTTGTTTGGCAACCTTCGCACGCTTTGTTATAGATACAATAAGCTAGTTTCGGCGTCTTCAGTTGAAATTATACAGCTTGAAGAAATATAAGCGTGAGAGCACGTGGGATCAATATATATCTCTGTCGCTCCAATGTGTAGCGCGTCGCTCCGTCCTGCTCTCTCACTTTGTTTCGACTTATAGTTAAACTTACCCCCATTATGTGAGGAGTAAGAAGCGTTGTCGTCATGTAACATTGAGGTGATGTTCTTATCGGCAGCTTCAGCTACCACGTCACTGAGACAGAACTGAGAGGTTGGTGATGAACAGAGCATTGGATCCCCTGGAACAGAAGGAAATTATTATTTACCCTATAAAGGGAAGTCTATTCAAATTGCGAGTGAATAGTCTTCTTATGGGCAAGCTCGTTCCATCGTCGACCTCATCTCTTCCCTATAGAACCCTATAGTAAGCCCATAAGCCATAAAAAGAGTTCCAAAAATTGGTTACTAAACGATAACTTCTATCCCCAAGTTTAGACCGTATACAGCGTTATTTTTTTTATATCCCCGGAAGTTATAAGAGGGAACAACTTTTTTCAAGGAATATAGGTCGAACAACCATAAAAAAAATTAACCTCTCATAAAAAATTTGCTGTAAGCTGATGCAGTTTGTTAGGGAAGTCGAGGATTGTTTTTCGTATTTCTATGAGTACCTATGTTCCTTGGGAAAAAATGTTCAGTTTCATAGGCAGAACAACCTAAAATATACAGGGTGATAAAAAAAACCGGCCAAGTGCGAGTCGGACTCGCGCACTGAGGGTTCCGTACCACCACATAATCATAATTGTATTAGTTGAAATTTCAGTAAGTTAATGTGCTACATTTTTTGAGTCCGACACGCGCTTGACCAAATTTTATTATTTGTTGTTATTTCATAGCTTATGCACTACTAGCGGTTCGCCCCGGCTTCGCACGGGTAGATATAGGTTCTTGTTGCATCGGGGGTTACTAAAGAAACCAGCCAAGCGCAAGTTGGACTCCCACCGAGGGTTCCGTACCACTAAGGTAAAAATACTGTCCTAGTTATGGGCAGTCATACCTTCTTAGTCACGCAGAAGTGCATTAAATTCGCTCGAGCCGACACGCACTTCATCAAAACCATCATAACATCCCATAATACGTCCACTACAGGACAGGGAGCTCCCTCCAGAATTCGAGCCCTTGCTAGAAGAATGTGGAGGGGAAGTATCTTAGTCACCACGCTTGTTAGCATTAAGGCTGGCACCATGGACCGCGGTTGTTGGTGACTGCAGTATGTAAGATGGTGCGATACACGGAAAGATGTCGCTGCCCATCTTCCGGTTTGTAAACCCTTAGTCGCCTCTTACGACACCTACAGGTTGAGATGGGTTGGCACTATTCTTTGCCGCTACCACACGGAACGACACGCACTTGACCAGTCAAATTTTTCGTGTCTATTCTCTGTTGTAGATAAAACCATTACAGTCACTTAGGGCGCTGTTTCTTTAATTTCAATTTTGATAACGATTACACTCATGATAACTTTTGAATGGTATGTCCGATTTGAATAATTCAAAAAGTTATTTACAGGTTCTGATATAGCCTTGAATACGAAATCATTTATTTGGATAAGGATTAATACATAGGTACGAATAATGTGGCCTATATAGTTTGTACCGGCGTTACTATTACATATTTTAACATGAAAAAGTAGTTATTGTGACATAACTGTAATAGTTAGACATATGGTATCGCAGACTTTTTTGTAGATATTGATGGCTTCTATAATTCTGTACTACATTACTTTGCTCTATTGTTAATAGTTACGGCAGCGTACTCGATATAAGGATGCTATTTGGTATTTTTTTCACACCTTGGGTTACATTATCGAAGTTTTCATACGGAACCCTAATTTTTTTTAAAATATTTTATAGCCTATGTTCATCCCGGATAATGCAGGTTTCTAATGGTGAAAGAATTTTTCAAATCGATCCAGTAGTTTCGGAGCCTATTCATTACAAACATACAAAAATAGGTACAAATCTTTCCTCTTTATAATATTAGTGTAGATGTAGATAGTGTAGATTAACGTACCAATTTAAAAGTTTGTAAGTGTTCCCGTTTTTAAATAGAACTAAAACAAAAATCGCCTCAGCGACCATCCAACTTGACCCCTCTCTTATATGAATGTTCTTGAAACGGGAGCTCACCACAATTGGTTACCATTAGTTGTGAGAAAAGTTGTAATATTTAATGATTTCAGACTTTTCCCATTATTTGTACTGTGAGACCTAGCTTCATGCCAAATTTCATAATTTTAGGTCAACGGGAAGTACCCAGTAGGTTTTGCATTTTTGAATAAATTTATGGAGATGAGGACATAAAATGCCATATCTTTTGATTGCATCGTTGTAAAAAATAAAAATAAATAAATAAATTTTCAGATCTTGTGTGGTTCATGGATCCTAATACGAGTATATGGTATTAATTTCAACCTGATACCTCTACCCGTTCGTGAGATAAAGGGTCTTGACAGACAGACAGACAGACGGACAACAAAGTGATCCTATAAGGGTTCCGTTTTTAGGGTTCCGATACCAAAATGGTAAAAAAAAAGGAACCCTTATGGTGCCGCTCTGTCTGTCCGTCTGTCTGTCACACCTCTATATCTCAGCAACCACTTATGCTATCAACCTGAAACTTGGAATAGTTTTAGAATATAGTTGCCCAACTTAATTGCACAAGAAAAAATTTTGAAAAAAGTATGATTATTAATATAAAGGGGGCCAAAATAGGGGGGGCCAAATTTCAAATTGTCGCTACTAGGTCGAGTGGGGTATCATATGAAAGGGCTTTACTTGTACATTTTAAAATATATTTTTGTATTTTTTTAAATTTCTTAGTTTTAAAGTTATGATGAAAAATGTCAAGAAAAATACCATTCCCCCCCCCTTATCTCCGAAGTTTGAGTAAGGAAAAATCTGAATTAATTACAGTTGACAGAAGTTTATATAAACTTTACAGCAAAAATAAAACGATCTTTCTAAGTTGCACAGTTTTTCAGAAATCTGCAAAAAACCTTTACAAACAAATTTAGTTTTGCGGTCCTGACAATGGACTTTATTGCTTCCAAAAATACTATAGGTATATCGGAACCCTCGGCGCGCGAGTCCGACTCGCACTTGACCGGTTTTTTTTTCTTTTGAGGTACGGTACCCTAAAAATAAGGGTGTATGTATAAGTATGTATGGGCGATACAGGTGGTCGTTATATATAGACCGTTTTCACAACTGGATCCAATATGACAGTGTGTTAATGGAGATTATGTTGGAAAGCATTTAAGTACTCATGAACTCCTGATCCAGTTACGGGGTTGTGTGTGTCATCATTCATTAAATCTTCTATTTGATTCAGTATAAGAACTGCCTCACTGTCTTCGTTATAAAGAGTGTTAAAGTTAGTAGTTACATCATGCACAGTACCTTTAACTTGCGTTACTGGGTTGTGTGTCTCATCATCCATTAAGTCTTCTATCTGATTTTTCTAAACTGCATTACTGTCCTCGTTAAGAAGTGTGTTAAAAGTTAGTAGTTACATCATGCACAGTACCTTTACCTTGCGTTACTGGGTTGTGTGTGTCATCATCCATTAAGTCTTCTATCTGAGCCAGGCTGAGAACCGCCTCACTGTCTTCGTCATAAAGGGGGTCACGATCTGGACAGAGGGAACACGTAAGAGAATATGTAGCTACCCAAGTAAAAAAACCGGTCAAGTGCGAGTCGGACTCGCGCGCCGAGGGTTCCGATATACCTATAGTATTTTTGGAAGCAATAAAGTCCATTTTCAGGACCGCAAAACTAAATTTGTTTGTAAAGGTTTTTTGCAGATTTCTGAAAAACTGTGCTACTTAGAAAGATTGTTTTATTTTTGCTGTAAAGTTTATATACATTTCTGTCAACTGTAATTAATTCAGATTTTTCCTTACTCAAACTTCGGAGATAAGGAATGGTATTTTTTTTGAAATTTTTCATCATAACTTGAAAACTAAGAAACTTAAAAAAATACAAAAGTATATTTTAGAATGTACAAGTAAAGCCCTTTTTTATGATACCCCACTCGACCTAGTAGCGACAATTTGAAATTTGGCCCCCCCTATTTTGGCCCCCTTTACATTAGTAATCATACTTTTTCAAAAAAATTTCCTGTGCAATGAAGTTGGGCAACTATATTCTAAAACCATTCCAAATTTCAGGTCGATAGCATAAGTGGTTGCTGAGATATAGAGGTGTGACAGACAGACGGACAGACAGACAGACAGACAGACAAAGCGGCACCATAAGGGTTCCTTTTTTTTACCAGTTTGGTATCGGAACCCTAAAAATGGGATCAGATTTAGATTTTGTTTATTCAATGTATATTTTTACAGATCCTCATAATGTCGTCATAATGTTATGGTGCCGCAACCTTGTAGAGCGAGTTGAAAGGACGAAAGTGCAAGCCGCCATAAGGTCGTGATAGAAACTGCTAAAAATCTCAATCATTAGGAACGTATTCGATTTTGTTGAATTGGAATAAAGCTAGCCTTAAGAAAAACAAGAATAGTTTTGGCGACACCTTGTTTTTAGACACTTTTTGTAGGTTTATATCTAGCACGCTTTATATTGATTCTATCTGATAAATTTTCGTTGTATTTTAACTCTTTTTTTAAAAGTGAAATAAGTGATTTTATTACAGAATTCAAGTCACAGTAATGGTCAGTGACCTCATACCTAGGGCCTGTCCTTAAAAATGGGTTGTGTCTTACCTCTAGCTACGGGGTGGTGTGCCTCGTTGTCCATGAGGTGTTCTATCTGCGCAAGATGGAGCACGGCCTCGCTGTCCTCACTGTACAGACGGCGGGGGTCGCGCGCGGGGGGGGGCGTGTCCTCGTCCATCAGGTCCTCGAGGTTCACACTCGGCGAGGGGGGCGGGGATAGACGCATCTGGAACACAATGAACAAATAAAGAAGATTGCATGTCATCCAGGCAGGATTGTGAATATGACATAATGCGCCAGAAGGCGGAATATTTTGTGGTCGTACAAAAGGCTGTATCCCAACTGCGTTTATTCCAATATGTTGCTAGGGTCTTAAAAAAAAATTATCTCTCACCACACAAAATGCACATGCATTTTGTCCTTAGTATGTTTGGTAGCAAAAGTATTTTTTATGTTACAAGTGGGCAAACAAACAGATGGGTCAACTAATGGTAAGTGGTCACCACCGCTTATACGAGTATAACTCATCGACTTATTAGTGACATATTTTTTTTCCCACCATGGCGCCACCTTTTTTGTGAAGCGATCTAGTTTAGCATGAATAAACGATTTTGAGTTTTTTTTTCATACTTTGACACTAGAAAGATAGCAAAGGCAAAGGAGGAATTATGATTAATGAGGTACCTAAAAGTATATTTACCTTAATTTCCTCTTTATGAGAGGATAGCGAGGTAGAAGTAGACGCATCGAGATCCAGCACCCCGAGAGACAGCCCCTCAGACCGGCTGAGGGGGGAACACGATCCCAGCTTTAAGTCGTCTGGAAACAAAATATCATGTGAGAAGTTTGATAAGCTTACTGATAAATGTAATTCGTAGACTAAATTGTAAGAACAATTCGAAGGCGCTTGAGGGAGCGTGGTAATGAACCCCGTGTCGGCTCGATCCTGGTCCAACAGTTGTTGCTGGCCATTCAACGCGGTAACGCGGCCTGCGTCATGGTTACGTTTGGACCAGGTGCGAACAGGGACTAGGTACTCTAGTATTTTAAGAAAAAAAATATCTGTTTAGACTATATTTTATGTTATAAAAAATAATCCTATATTGTAGCATGTTCAAGGAATCATGCCTATCGTTAGAGATGACTAGAAGGGGACTTTTGAATACGCGTTGACTGGTGGTTCAAAGCGGTAAACTAGCAAGGTGCTAGGCATGATAACAGTTCCATCAGAAGAGTCCGTCTCAGAAAGCGGTGGACCTCTTACCTAGTCCATCCAGTGGAGACAGACACTCAGTGCTGGGCATATCTCGGAGCAAGTCTGGTTGCTGATCAGATAACTCCATGAGGGGGGAGGGTTCCGTCTTAGGAAGGACCATCTCCTGAAAATAGTCAGTTTTAAAGTTAGGATGAGTTGATACAAAATTATCTGGCATATCTCTCTGCCTGTAATCTTATCGCTATCTTCCCGCTTTCCGGTCTAATGGAAAAAATATTGGGCTAAAATTTTACTTTTGCTTCTTCTCATATTTAACCAATGTATGTATGTAATGTATAAAATATTGTGTTTTCCAAATGCCTTTGATAAAATAAATATTTAATTAAATAATTTTTGCAGCTTCATAATTTAATTGACCATTCAATGGCATTTGACTGCGTTTCATTGTATTTTATATCGTACATACTGAGCGAAATTATTATTTCAACGCACTTTACAAAACTTTCTAATTCATCTTAGAATTAAACAATATCACATAAGAGGAAATAGTGTTGCTTTAAAAAATCTCAATTCAAGATTAGGCGTGCGACAGGGTTGCATTTTATCCCCTCTTCTCTTTAATATGTATATGAAGAATATCGTGCATATCAATATGTTTCTGCCATTTAATGCAGTATCAGTCTTGAAGATTCGTAGCATCCCGACTTTCCCGACTTTTAGTCTTATTAAGCCTTCCGTTTGCAAGAAACACATTTTTAATTAAAACCTTAATGCATTGCCTGTTTCAAACTAATTCTTGTCAAAATGAGTCATGCACGAATCAATTGTTTCGACTGTTCCTTCGCGTGAGTTCATTAGCCGTATATATATAATAATTACATATTAGTCGACTGTTACAATTAGGCGCATGAAATTAGATAGATGACAGTGTCAAGTCACTAGTTGGTAACTAGGAGAAGCGCGTGATGAAGGCAGGGTACGGGGTACATCTGTCATGCGCGGTCAGATAATATGTTTAGATTACTCACAGGTATCCGTGCGGGCGAGGCGTGCGAGGCGTGCGAGGCGGTGTCGACGCCGGAGTCGGTGTCGGTGTGAGGGGACGCCCAGCCCGCGCCCCCCCCGGCCCCCGCGCCCCCCGCGGCCCCCGCCCCCTCGCCCGACACCGGCAGCCCGTGGAGGCGAGCCAAGCGCTCTAGCTCCTGGAATACACACGTCAACATCACACCCATTCCCTATCTACTACACACGATGTGGCTTGGTTAGAATGACTGCAGGACAAAGATTTGCGTCGTGTGTGCGTAGGGAGTCGTATTTCGACTTAGAACAACGCCTATCAAATCCGCGCAATTCCGGTTAAATTTGTGTAGCACTATTATGTCGGTGATATCGACCACCGGTAGTTGACAAAACAACATATTAAGTATTATTAGGGTAGTTATTAGGTAAGGTATAATTTCCATATGCCTGAAATAAATGGAAAATAAATAAACATAAAAACATAAATAAATATCCGTGAGAGCAGGACGGAGCGATACGTGTCTCTGTCGCTTCTCTCCGTTCTGCAACAACACATGTTTCTAATCAAGCTTCTATTTCAACTGTTTACTTCCTTGCTTCTTTTCCCAGAATACATACATTAACATCACGCCTCTATACATACCCATAACCTTGACATACTTTCCTTACTTCTTCTACTAACATACTAACATCAACACTTTCATACATGCTTGTCAGTTTATGATTCTTTAAACCTGACCCTTATTCATTTTCATTCGTTCTCATTATGTGGTCAAACCATCATAGCATTCATTTTATTTTTCAACTTCTTTTAAGTTGTTTCCGTTCTTTGTTATTGTTGAATTGTTTGTAGTTTGAAGCTCCTCCTTCTCCTCCTCCTTCCAATTGCTGTAAATTTAATTTTTAACAAACCGAAAGTTGTAGAAATTCTGTACATCGTTTTTGTTTCACAGTATGTCATCCTATCACCCATCTTACTGGAATAGTTTAGAAAAAGTGCTGTTAGTGAACTTTTCTAATAACATTTATATATAAAAATTGGATGGCGTGTTTTTTCCCTTTGCTCACTCCACTTAAACCATTTCAATTCATCTCCAAGCCATTCGATGAAGTCTACACCTTGTTGTTCGGTTTGACGTTTTTAATTACTTGATTACACTATCTAATACAGTAATCAACACAAGACTTTACCTGTATCCTTAACATTAGCTTCCTATTGTGCAACTCGATCTGTTTCCGTCTCTGTTCACTGTGCTTCAATCTGTTCACTTCATCCCTGAGGCACTTTATGTAGTCCACACTGCTCTTCAGGATCGTCCCCTTGTTCGGTCTCACGTCTCGAATCACTTCGTAAAAGGGGTCGTTGGTTTTGGGAAGTAACGTTCCTAGTTCTTTGATTCGATCGTTTATGTTGAATCTGCGCCGGCGTTCAACTGAAAAAAGAAAGTTATATTACACTATCTTTTACCGTGGGTGTTTAAATGAACCTAAATTAGAGGACAGCCGGATCGATGTTTTTCAGGTAAGGTACCACCATAAAACACTAGGATCAGCAAACCGCTTTCGAGGACGGTATCGATGGAAGCTTAGTTTAGAAAAAATGAATATTACTCAGATTATATTACTACTCATCAATGGGTTTACCCTAGTCCCGTGCGTGAACAGAGATGAGGTCAACGATAGCAAAGGAGGGTTTTCACTCGAAACTTGAAAATATTCGGGTTATATGAACTCTGGAATACAGTTTTGTACCAAGTGCAACAAAAAGGATCTAATAGCGCTGAATAATACGAATTTATTTATGGTCTGTTTTGTTGTAGCAGACGCTTTTGAGGTTGAATAAATAAATTCCTCTCAAATGTAAGATAGTTTTCAAGATATATTTTGAGATGTCGCATTAATTAATTAACTTAACTTGAGGAGCTGTCAACAAATAGATATAATCTTAGGAGCGATAGTTTACCGCCCGTGTTGTGCTGGCAAAGAATAGTACCCACCGATCTCTACTGTTGGTGACGTAAGAGGCAAATAAGGGATTATGAACTAGAGGATGGGCAGCAGCGTCCTCCTGTTTATCGTACCATCTTTATTACTGCGGTCATCAATATTCGTGGTCCATGGTGCCAGCCGAAACACTAAAAACGCGTGTTGACTATGGTACTTCCTTTCCAAATTATCCTGGAATTCTGAAGAGAGCTGCCTGTCCTGCAGTGGACGCTTCATGGGATATTATGATGAGTAATACCACCCTTAGACTGTTTTACGATGACGATAATTGTGGTACAGTCAAGAGCAGGTCAAGCTTGATACTCGCAACGCGACTCTAGCCTATGCGTCTATTGAAATAAGAACGGTACAAAGTCCAATGTGTCAAGCTTGATGAGCTCTTGAGTCTACTAACTCATGTTATGGTTGTCTTTCTTCTGCCTGTCCTTGGCGATGGCCTCGGTGAGCCCGACGCAGTCCCCCGCCACGCTGCTGGCGGCGGAGGGCGGGCCGGACGAGATGCCTGCGCCGCTGCCGTCCAGCGACAGGATGTCTTCTAGGAACTCGTCTGCCTGGAACGTGGCCAACAATGCTCAACTGAGGATCAATTTGCTTTAAGACAACCATCGGGTACAAAGTCAAGCCTGAGTTTTAGAGACATGATCTAGGGATATTGGGGATCAGTCACAAGACTATCTTTTTGATTGAGCTCAGGTCATCCAGATAGGTGAGATAATGAGAGACAAACTATCGGCCCGATTTGGCGTACCCCAAGGGATCTTATTGGGTCCGTTAATATTTCTTCTATTAATCAACTCTGTAGCATTCTCAAGAGGTGAGGAATAGTAAAAGAAATCTTGATACTGCAAGTTTGAACTTATTTCTTTTTGAGCAGCACCACCTGTTTATTAAGGTACTTTTACTTCAGGATTGGCTGAGCACGCTTCTAACATGATAATCATCTCTATTTATTTAGTAATTACGTAATCTGGCTAGTGATACAAGGATTTCAGCTAAAACATTTGCGATTCTTAGGTCGTTCAAGATTTTAGAGAGGAAAAATTATGAGGAACGAACTTCCGGTCAGTTATAGTGTTTCCCAAGGAAGCATACTGGGTCTTTTAGTTTTGCTTGTTTATATTATCAACTGTACATGATACCGTGATATAGGATTTATTCAATAGATATTACCTGTATAGCATGTAAATATAGGTACTTACTTCAGAGCTGTGCATGCCAAAAGAGCACATAACCGGGTTAAGCAAGCTACATGAGGACACGCGATAGAGGCATGCGGAGTGCTGTGTGCCAGCTTACATAAATGTCTTGACCTTGCAAAAGTTTTCAATACTGTTACTATCCCTATATCAATCAATTAGATAATCTAGTTAGGGATACAAGAATATCAACTTAAACTTTGCAAAACCATCTTTTTGATTTTTAGTACCTAGTTCGTGCAGGATTTCAGATAGGTAAAATTACGAGGGACAAACTATGGATCTTATATGGTTTCCCCCAAGGAGACAAATCGGTTCCATTACTATTGCTTGTTTATAAAAGGTGTAGTAGTGTAGCGGTCACCTACAACCGCGGTCCATGGTGCCAGCCGTAACGCTAACAAGCGAGGTGACTATGGTACTTCCTCTCCACATTTTCCGAGCAAAAGCTGGAATTCTGGAGGGAGCTCCCTGTCCTGTAGTGGATGTTTCATGGGATGTTATGATGATGATGACATAAAAGTACTCACTTTAGAGTTGTACGTGCCCAAAGAGCACATAGCCGGGCTAAGCAAGCTACATGAGGACACGCAATTGCGGAGTGCTGGGCGCCAAACTTACTTAAATTTCTAAACCTTGCAAAAGCTTTCAATACTGTTACTATCCCTATAGTAATCAATTAGATAACCTAGCTAGGGAATCTAGGGATACAAGAATATTAACTTAAACTTTGCAAAACTGTCTTTCTAAAATAACCTAGTTCATGCAAGATTCTTAACAGGTAAAATTACGAGGCACAAGCAATGGATCTCATATAGTTTTCCCCAACGAGACATATAGGTTCCATTACTATTGTTTGTTTATATATCTCAACCGTGGATGTGCTTTCGTTCTCGTCATTTAACTCAGGATCAATAATTGATTCGTTATAGGTACTTACTTCAGAGTTGTGCGTGCCCACAGAGCACATGCCCGGACTGAGCAGGCTGCATGAGGACACGCGGTCGGGGGATGCGGAGCGCTGGGTGCCCAGTTCCGGCGCGGACTGGACCGGCGCATTTCTGGAGGATTGGCTCACCTGGAAAACGGAAAGGACGAATTGAGTTTTAGATTCTTTGCGTTAACAAGTAACGAGCTTAAATGACGAGTTACTACGAAAATGATTTTTATTTTAACACTTCCTGTGTTCGGATAAATCTACAAAGTAGAAAATCGCAAACAGTAGACCACAGTAGCCTAGCTGGTAAAGCGTCTGCGGTACTTACGCAGAAGACGCGGGTTCGAATCCTGCCTGTGTTTGTGAAATTTTGCGATTTTCTACTTTGTACGAGTTACTACGGTTCCATATCTATGGAGTGATGACGGGCTTTTAAAACAAGCTAAAGATTTATAAGTACCTAGTAGGTACTTATAATCCTATATCGTCACCACCCTCGCACGGTTAAGCACTAGTGATGTTAAATTTGAACTGACTGGGACAAAAGCACTGCACTGTAGTTTTACAATGAACGCTTTATAATGCTTAGTTGGCAAGTTTTTATTTTGCTAACATTTCTGTTCTTTCTAAAGTAATATGGTGCTTAGTTTTTTTATTTAGTTAAGGTGGTAGGGCTTTTGTGTAAAGTCCGTCTGGGGATGTACCACCCCCTTGCCTATTTCTGCCGTGAAATAGCAGTGTTTACACAGCTGTGTTTCGGTTTGATGGGTAAAGGAGCCAGCGAAATTACCGGCACAGGAGAAAAATTCCGGTCATCTTAGTTCTCAGGGTGGGCAACGTGCTTTGCTGTCTTATTAGTGTCAAGTTATGCCACTAATAAGACAGCGTGCTCTTTGGGCGGTGGTGTCCACTTTCCATCAGGTGGCCCACTTGCTAATTTGCTCACTTGTCACAAAAAAAAAAGTGATTGAAAACATCTATAAAAACATTATTTTATTATTTAGTAGTTGATCTATAAAAACATCCTGTGCTAAGTTGGTAAACCGTAAAAAAATACAAGTACATACAAAACATAAAAATCGTCGTATATTTTCGCTGATAAAGAATGTGTGTAAGTTTTACTTGGCATGTATGGGTGTTTTATTAATTTCTCGTAAAATTACTGGAATGATAGTGAATTGGTTTACCCAAATGAAGATTTATTTACTTTTACAGTTAACTAGTATCTGTGCTTTTACTTACTTGTGGTTGTGGTTGGAAGGACTCGCTGAGGTACTGTCGGACCTGGCTCTTCTGCTTCTGGATCACGTGATACCGGGTGGGGTTTTCCAGAACTGTCCGCACCTGGAAGATATACCAAGTTAGTGTCATTATTTATTTATCGTATTTCATATAAAAAAGCGTCATTTTTATCACCCCGGATATTTTAAGTGGTGGTTCTGCCCATGAAACTAAACAACTTTTTTCAAAGAACATAGGTCAAAAATTTCGATTTCAAAATGTGCTCTTAGCTGATGCAGTTTGTACGTATGGGACGTATTTTTTTTTATACTTTGACTTATGTTCCTTGCTATTAATCACAAGTGCATAGCCTGCTCGGGTACTAGAAATCCCAACACACAGCATGGGCAGACTGTCCGTTCCTGGGATAAAGGGTGAAATACTCGTAGCTCCATTATCGTGATCCGATCGACCGTCTGCGTGCGTCGCGGCGTCCCCACAAGAAACGAATGAATGATTGAAGGCAAGGGAAGCACCTAAGATCCCAAAGGGTCGAAGTGCTCTGAGTTCCTATAACAGGGCACATCGCAAGGAGAACCGATGGCCGATGGGGCGTAAGGGTTCTAGAGTGGCGACCACGTACCGGAAGACGAAGCGTTGGAAGGCCCCCACAAGGTGGACCGACGATCAGGTCAAGATCGCGGGAATAGCCGCTGGATGCGAACAGCGCAGGAACGTTCGTCATGGAGATCTTTAGGGGAGGCCTATGTCCAGCAGTGGGCGTCTTTCGGCTGACATGATGAGGTCCTATAACTGGTAAGTAAGCCTCTATAGAAAGCCAAGGCATTCATGGATGGTACAGACCTGTAGCACCTGTGGCGGCAACTCCACATTCGGCGCGACCCGCGGCACGTCTGCCGAGGCCGACTTCTTCTTGTCTTCAGCATTCTCCTTTGATTGGCCGGCTTGTTGATTCTGAAAGGAGAGAGAAACATTTTGAAAAATCTGTTAAAACCCAATATGTTTTCTCTAAATGTGCTAACGGCTTCAAACATTACTTTTGTAGCACTTTACAGTCCACAGATGGTGAATGTGTATGATCCGAACACAGGGGGTCTATTACGGTAACTGGAAACAATGATGTTTTATTTCTAGATTTCCATTCAGTGGCGAAAACCAACTCACAAATTACTCGTAGACTACACTGAGCGTGTGGTCTTATTTCAAATTAGTTCTATAAGAAAACTACATCCCACCAAAAACATTTTCATGTTCCTAAAATGTTGACAAGACGAGACCATATAGCTCGCATTTTTACTAGTTTAGTTATTAGATCTTATGTAGAGCCAAGTTTCTAACTCTACACGCCTTAACTCTACAAGCCCTAACTTCACAAAATCTACACCTTAGTCAGAATATGTGCTAAGCAACAATATAAGCTATGCAACTGAAACTTTATATGTTTAATATGTCCACTATTGACATCATATCCTGTAAATTTTGTTTAACTCGTATAACATGGTCTGGTTTTGTCTAACAGCAACTTTGACCTATTTGCCGGAAGTACTCGTAGCGCGAAGAAAGCAGTAGTTCCTGACCTTGAATCAAATTTATGATTTAAGTTTAGGCAAATAAATTTACTAATCAAATTTTCTTTTAAATAGTTACTTAGTTATGTACTTTGTTTAGATTACTCTTATATTCATTTGCGGAAGCTTGTCATTGGCCTTTAATGACCCATATTGTTTACCACTTTGTAAATGTAGCTGCAAGGTCCCCCTTAATATAATAAAACAAAATAAATAAATAATCCAAATCCTAGTTATGAGGGTTCAAAAACACGACGAAGCGCTTCTAACAAAGGTAGGTTTGCGCTTGGCCCTTGGCTCGTCTTGGCGGGTGCACCGTCGTGCCCCCAGAAACAAAACTGGTTGCCGGTTCGCATATGGCAGACGTTACTCGTTCCAGTTACCGCAATAGACCCCCAGATTGTCTCCAAAATAAAAACAAAAAATCTCAATAAGCTTCAAACGCTAATTCTTGTTTTTGTTGATGAAGAGTGTGCTCTAGAGCTCCACGAGCTTCGGAGAGTGCTCTAGAGCTCCACGAACCCATTTTATATAAAAAAAAGAATATTTTTTTTACATCCAATGTATAGTGAAAACAATTTGTTCACAGAATGTTTGTATGTCAGCCAAAATTTACACACGTCGAAAGTAGGTACGAACAAGTTTAACCAGAGCTTTATAATTTTATCCACGCCTTGTTTACATTATACTAGGCTGCATCCATATACAGGGTGTCAATAAAATACGTCACAAAATATACATGTGTAAAAAAAGTGTATACCAACCCTGAGTGTGAATCTGCCCATGAAACTGAACAACTTTCCATAAGGAACATAGGTCGAAATATAAAAAAAAAACCTCGCATAGAAACTGAATCAGATGATAGCACATTTTGTATGGGAGGTAAATTTTTTACTTTCGAGCGGAGCGAGAAAGGTATTGTTTTCGTGAAAAAAAAGTTTTTCTAATTTTCTCAAAAATGTTTTCTATATCACTTATACATCATAAAAAACAAGTCTAAAAATGTACGTCCGTCGGTCGGTCGGTCCGTCGGTCGGTCTGTCCGTCACGCTTTGGCCTAGCGGCTAAACGAATGGTCCGATTGACACCATATTTGGAGTTTAGTTTGGACCAATTTAGGAGTTTTATGCAAATCCATCGAAGGGTTCTAAGTGGTTTCTGGCTGGCTCTCATTTTGAGGGTAGCTGTCATACAACGAAAATTATAAATTGTAATTTTCTCAAAAACGGCTCATAGAATCTTGATGAAACTTTGCATGACCAAGCATCTCCATGTAAGATATCTTGCGCCAGTATCAAATAATCTGTGTAATTTCATATAAGGGGTGTTCCTGTACGCTCAACCGCTTGTCGGTAGAAACTTTTTCAACTCTATTACCACGCCATAAGGTCCAAAAGTGTTTCTACTGATGTGCTGTTGAGTGTACCACCAAATCGTAAATATGTGATTTACCCAAAATTAGTTCCATTGAGTTTATTAAAATTTTCTATAATTTTCTACTCCTGGATTGGTTGTCTACCTGACTGGATATTCTTTATGACTTTTTGAATAAAATTTAGTACACAGGGTGTACCAAAAACTGAAAGGGCTTGCTCAGTAGACTAAACTGAACAATAATCCATAAGGAACATGTGTTGGGAAATTTAAAAAATCTCCATGCAAGTATCCTACGGTAGTATTCTATTGATCTTTGAAAATTCATATAAAGGGTGTTCCAGTACTACCAAAAGTTAAACATGTGATTTACTCGAAATCGTTTGATGTTTGTTTGTTTTAAAGTTTGACAATTTGAATTCTGAATTGATCTGTATATTTCATTCATACATTTTTTTGGAAAAACGTAAATAAAAGTTTGTATTTCCATACTATGTGTATGGCATTACAAATTTAAGTTTGCGGTTGATAGTTTTTCCTTGAGTATTGCGAGAGAGTAAGTGCAGTGCTGCTGTACCATTTATTTTTTGTATTTCGACCTATGTTCCTTGGGGAAAGTTGTCCAGTTTCATATCACATCCTTCAGGCAAATAATATATAATATTACCTTCAGGGTTGATTACCCTTTCTGTTACATCTTGTATAATAGTAAACAAGTTATTATGTGCCATATCAGTGAATTAATTTTTGTATGGAAAATTAGTCGAAAATTAAAAAAAAAATAACGTCCTTTTTCATTAAAAGTACGCTATCAGCCTCATCGTTAAGCTATGTCAGAGACTACTTGATGCCTAGAAACAATAGAGATTTTTTACCCGACCACCCCAAAACAGCAGGGTTATGTTTTTCGTGTGTATGTATGTAAGTATGTATTTTGTGTCAATTTCTTTGTCGCGCTCTGCAGCATAAACGGCTTGATAGCTTTTAGCATGCGAGGTGTCGTTAGATTTGTATTAATTGTGGGAGTGTCATACGGTATAAAAAATGTTATTTATAATAATAACATATCAAAAAAAGTTATAAAAAAATCTTTCTTTACAAAACTAAATAGTTCTAAATTTCGGACTTAACATGGCAGGCATAGTGATGAGAAATCTAACATCCTGTTCATCGAGTACTTAGGTACAGTCAAGAGCACAACAAGCTTGACAGATTGGAGTTTGTACCGTTCTTATTTCAATAAACGTACGGGCTAGAGTCGTACTGCGAGTGACAAGCTTGACCTGTCGTTGACTGTACTACCGTTGTTGCCAAGACAACCGTACGATAATTCATTATTGTTATTTACATACCGGCTTGAGTTATGCAACTTTAACATTGTGATGTATGGACTGGTAGTAAGTAACCTACTATGATTTATTTATGATTGTTGCTACACTTGTTGTAAAGAATTCACCATATGATTGCTCGCGTAATCGGAACAGCGACTGCAAGAAAACCTGTATGTGGCCGTAACCATTTTTCTGGGTTCAGATTCAGATTCAGATTATTTTATTCAATGTAGATTCTTTACAGAATACTTATTGAATGTCATGCAGAATACAATTCAAATAGAGCGAGTCTACGCCGTTTCGGATCGTGCTGTGGCAGCGTAAAAGAAACGGCAAGAAACCACTGCAGCACGGCCTACTTTAAGAGTCGGCTTTTTACAATGTGTTTCTTGTGTTTCGCTGGAATATCAGAGCACCATACCTCTTTGTCATTCATATAGTCATCTAATCTATAGTAAGCTTTTTTATATAACGTTTGCTTTACACATTCTTTAAACTTTCTCTCAGGTAATTGCACTATATTGTCAGGTATTTTGTTGTAGTATCGTACACACAGACCAACGAAAGATGTATTGACTTTAGTTAATCTAGTATATGGTTGATCAATTTTGTGCTTATTTCTAGTATTAAAATTATGCCTGTCACAAATTTTAGGTAATTGATGAATGTTCTTTCTAGCATACATAATATTTTCATAGATATACTGGCATGGCACTGTCATTATGTTGATTTCCTTGAACAGTTCTCTCAGGGAATCACGAGTCTTCAGGCAATAAATTGCTCTTATAGCTCTCTTTTGTAAAACGAATATTGAATGTATATCAGCTGCTCGGCCCCAAAGCAGTAAGCCATAAGACATAATGCTATGGAAGTAGCTAAAGTAAACCAGCCTTGCGGTAGCTACATCAGTAAGTTGTCTGATTTTTCTGACAGCATATGCAGCCGAGCTCAATCGACCAGAAAGAGCCGTTATATGAGGGCCCCATTGAAGTTTAGAGTCTAGTATTAACCCTAAGAAAACTGTACTATTTACAAAATCTAATGGTTCATTATTCAATACTATGTTATGTGAAGTAGACCTTACATTTGGTAGTGCAAATTTAATACATTTAGTTTTTTTGGCGTTTAGGACTAAATTGTTAACAGTAAACCATGCATGAATCTGTCCAAGTGCATCATTGACTTCGTTATAATTTTGTGATTTTCTACTTACATTGAATATTAATGAAGTATCATCAGCAAATAACACAATCTTTGACAGATTCTTCACTACAGTAGGGAGGTCATTAATATAAATAAGGAATAAAAATGGCCCCAATATGGACCCTTGAGGTACGCCAATTTTGACAACAGATCCCAGTGATTTCGTTTTGTTTACTTGTACCTTTTGAATCCTGTTTTCCAAATATGACTTAAGTAGTTTAAGTGAATTATTCTTAACACCGTAATGTTCAAGTTTTAACAACAATGTGCTATGATCTACGCAATCAAATGCTTTGGATAGATCACAGAAGATACCAATAGCATCTTCAGATTTTTCCCACGCGCCAAAAATGTATTTTAAAAGTGCAGTTCCGGCATCCGTTGTACTGCGCCCTTTCGTAAAACCAAATTGATGGTCATGTAGTAAGTTATTTCTATTAAAGTGCGAAAGCATTTGATTGAGTATGACCTTCTCAAAAATTTTACTAAGTACAGGTAAGACTGATATTGGTCTAAAATTACTGGGATCCTTTTTGTCACCAGCTTTGAATAATGGAACTACTTTACTTTTTTTCATTAAGTCAGGAAAAGTACCATGATCGACACAATCATTGAATATAACAGCTAAATATGGAGATATAGTATCAATGATCGTACTGCAGACTTTTACTGACATTCCCCATAGGTCCTCAGTAGTTTTCATTTTAATACTTTTAAAGGCTTTAACAATTTCGTTAGGGGTGACATGATTGAACCCAAATTCAGTTTCGCAGGCGTCCACATTCTTTTGAAGTAAACCGCTAGCAAGTGAAGATGATGAATTGAGTGACTCTGTTGTTTTCAAAGGAATATTAGTAAAAAAGGTTTCGAATTCTTGAGCCACTTCTACGTTTGAACTAATGGTTCCGCGATTTGTATGAAGTGTGATTTGATTGTCACGCGGTTTCACTTTACCAGTTTCACTGTTTATAACATTCCATACAGCCTTAATTTTGTTATCAGCAGACTGTATTTTTTTCCGTAGGAAAAATGATTTTGCTTTTAAACAAACTAATTTAAACAATTTTGAATAATTTTTTACATATTCAATGAAAATGTCGTCATTTGAATAATTTCTTATCTCATATAATTCAAAAAGTCTGTCTCTACTTTTGCGAATACCAGCGGTAGCCCAGTCACTGAACTTGAATTTTACAATGATTTGCTTTTTCCTAATAGTGAAAATTTTACTGAATTCAGTATTAATCAATGTGAATAAATCTTCATATGAGTTATTAGGGTTGTTAGGATTATAATTGTGACAGGGCAGTTTTTCTAGTAACGTGTTTTTGTACTTTTCTAACCTGTCGTTCGTTAGACTCCTGGTTTCTATATCTATCTTCTGGGTTACTCGAGAATAATTAAAAGTAACACTTTGACCCGAGTGGTCCGACTGAAGCGAGTTTATGATACTTTTATCAAAATAATCGCAGTTACAAAATACGTTATCAATACAGGTAGCCGAGGATGACGTCACCCTAGTAGGTTCAAAAAATACATGCTCTAAATTATAACTTTTAAAAAGACTTAAAAGTTTGGTACTATAGGAAGTATTTTCTAAAATATTTACATTAAAGTCGCCACACACTACCGCAAACTTATTTACTTTGGTCACTATTTTTAAAACATCTTCCATTACTAACTCAAACAAAGAAAAATTTTGATAAGCGGGAGGTCGGTATACACATACTACAACATGCTTGTCCAGCTCAACACAAGATATTTCAATACATCTTTCAACCGAAAGTCCAACAATATCTGTACGGTTCTTAATTTTAAAACTGTTACGAACTAAAATCAGTGACCCACCGTGTAAAGCAGATTTTCGATTGAAAGAACTGGCTATACAATAATTATCATAATTAATTAACATTTGGTGATCTTTTTGCCAGTGTTCAGTGAGACATAAAATGTCAAATTTAGTTTTTTCTAAGAACATTTCAACTTCTAAAATTTTGCTGGAAAAACCCTGAATATTTTGATGTAAAATTTTCAAAATATTAGATTTTTCCTTTGTCTTTGCTATAGGAAGTTTTTTGCCAGAAGATTTTTTTTTATTTACCTCAGTAAAAATTCGATCAGAAAAACCTTCTTTTGTCGTATCAACTAGTTTAAAGAATTTGAGTTAGTAATGTTACTAACTACAGAAATATTTTGTACATTACTTCCTATAACAGAATTATGTATATTATATGCTATCAATGTAGCGAGGTCTTTCTTAAACTTAAGGGGCAGATACATAGTCTCCTGCGTTAAAGTAAAATAATGAATAAAATTATTTATGTCAAGATATAAAATGTCACTATGACGAGATGTCAAATTCTGTAAATATAAATTCATTCTGTGTATACATTTGTTGTGTTGCTGAGTGACATTTGAGCAATATGGAAAGTTGCACAGAATAAACTTACATTTTGTTTTATTTTGTATATTATTTAACATTGTCACAAAATTGGTTAATGTTAATCTACTGATTTTAGAATGATTGCCGACCACAATCACAACAGTGGTATTCTTGTCAAATTTGCCTGCAGCAATCTTTTTTACAAGTTCATCAAAAGAAATATCCGGACAGCAAATATTAGTTACTTGCTGATTATGGCAGTAATTTAAAATAGACCCTAGACCTACTCCTAGCCTATCTGAAAATACTATGGTCTTATTTTTCTTGCAAGTCGACGAAAAGTCCCCGCCATCTGTGGTCTCTTCATTGTTATCGACGGGTGACTGTGGTTCTACCGTGGCGCCACCGGCGGCGGCATCATGTATTGGCAGCACTGGCGCCGCGGAGATGTCTTTACTAGCGGTCACCACGCTCTCAACGATGTGCTGCCGTGGTGCCACCACGATGTCGTCACTCACAGCAGTCTGCTCACGCGCGGCGGCATCTTGTGTTGGCAGCACTGGCGCCGCGTTGATGCCTTCACTAGCGGTCACCACGCTCTCAACGATGTGCCTCCGAGGAGCTACCACGATGACGTCACTCAGAGCAGTCTGCTCATGCTGGGCTCCGCGCCGCTGACGTCGATTGAGCACGTGTCGCTTTTTGCGACGTTCTTTCCTCGTAAGGCGAGCTGAAAATCGCCAGTTAGCAAACCTTGACGTTGAACCGCAGGTTGAAGGCAACCGGTCAGTAGACACGTTGGTACATGATGCCTTTGGCAGTTCCAGGGCACAAGCGACTTCTTCGTCATTGGTGAGGGTGCCTGTAAGATGCTGCTGGGTGGTATAAAGCTGCTTCAACTCTGCTGTAGCCGTCGACATTTCACGCATGCGCTGTTCACTTTCTTTATACTCTAATCTCAACATGTCAAGGGAAGTTTGACTTTTATCATAAGCCTTTGTGATCTCGGTCAGTTTACATTGAAGCACATCAAGGTATCGTTGTGCCTTCGCTAATTCAACATCCTTGTTTCTTATTACTTCCTCCAATTCCTCAAGTTCCTCCCTGTGGTCCAAGACAGTTGATAATTCGTGGTGTATGGAAACAGCATGCTTGTTTTCTTGATCTTCTTTCTCCTTGTATAATTCCGCCAGTTGTGCATGTGCTTCTTGCAGTTGAACTTGCAATAAACTGTTTCTATCGAGCGTTGATTGATGCAGATCCTGCAGGGACTTTAATGACTCAACATGATTTTGTAGTTGATTAACTTCAGTTTGGGCTTCCTTAAAACTGTCTTGCAGTGCCTCAAATTTATTTATTTGTGTTTGGAGTTTGACCTTCAGTTGTCTAATTTCAAACTCATTCACGTCTCTGCCTGCAAGGAGGCGGTCGTTGAGTTCCTCTGGTTTTTATGGAACTTAACAAGGAACCCTTAGGCCGGTATTTCACTGGGACACCATGGTGGCGCGACTGGTGGCTCGACTGTGTCCGTAACTAGACACCAGAGTCGCTACACCCTGCGGCCACAGTATTAAGGGCTATATTTCACTGGGAGTGGTAGCGCGACCAGCAGCCGAGCTGGTGTCTAGTTACGGACACCAGTGGCGCAACGAGTCGCGCTACCACTCCCAGTGAAATATACCCAATACTGTGGCCGCAGGGTGTAGCGATTCTGCCGTGTCTTTACTAATGTCTTTTTACTGACACCAGTGGCGCAACCAGTCGCCCTACCAGTGTCCCAGTGAAATACCGGCCTTATAGTTTCATCATGTCCGTCTGTCTGTCTGTCCGCGGCTTAGCTCAGAGACATTTAGTAGGTACTAGAAAGTTGTAATTTGGTATGAGTTTACATACTTGTCACGCCGCCGTCAAAGTGGTAAAATAAAATATTGAAAAATATTTTGTTTGAGGTGGAGACGTAATGTGGAGATGAAAAAAAAAGTTTTCATCTACCCGATAGTGTGTTGTTGTTAGATATGTTTTTTTAAAAATATGGAGAGTGTTTTATGAACGTTTTTCGATTAAGGGATCCGTGTGAGAAATATTTAGCTTAAAAGCTCAAGCTCAAAAAAAATTTTTTTATTCAAGTTTTCTCTGCCAGCTAAACGTATGATATCGGAAACGTGAAAAAAGCGTAAAATAAAACGTAAAAACGTAACAAACGTAAAATTAAAAATTTATTAATTAATTAAATTAAAGTAAACGTAAACGTAAAATTTAACAGTGGTGGTATATATTACGATAAATTTAAAAGGAAAACTATTACAGCTAAGTAGACTTTACAAGTTAGCAAGTTATAGTCAAAGTAATGAAAATAATAGAAATAGCAATCAGGCGCTGGACTTTAGTTACGAGGAAAAATGTTTATGAAAAAGTCAAAACTTGCTTTGCAATAATTCCTGAGTCGACTACGTAACCCTACACTACGCGTGGCCCGACACGCACTTGGCCGGTTTTTGTGTTTCTCTCTTAGTGCATTTTGGTGTCAAAGATATTGAACTGCGCAGCTATTCATACCTCATGACATACGAGTATATAGGATGACTTTTAATTAGTTCTTGATAGCTAAAGATATACATGTACTCTGAACAACTTTTCCCAAGGAACATAGGTCAAAATACGAAAAACCAAATTTGACCTCCCATACAAAATTAGCTATCAGCTGATGCAGTTTCTAAAGGAGGTCAAAACTTAATTTTCGTATTTCGACCTATGTTCCTTGGGGAAAGTTGTTCAGTATCATGAGTACATACCCTTTTCTATCAAGAACGAATTTTAAGTGAACCTTTATTTTCGTATTTCGACCTATATTTCATGGAAATAGTCGTTTAGTTTCATTGGTAACAACTAACAACCTTCATGGTCAAGTGGTAAGAGCGTTCGGCTCTCGATCCGGAGGTTCTGGGTTCGATTTCCAGTGAAGACACTGCTATAAGACCAAATTCAATTTGTGTGACTTCCCCAGTTTCTTTAGAACAGTTCAGGATGAATCACCAGCTTTTGTGATAAGTAAGATGATTCCGTGCTCCGGACGGCACGTTAAATCTACGACTGTAGTCGAAGATTTAACGTGCCGTCGAAATCGGCCTCTCCATAAAAAAAGTCCAATCAAGTTTGCAATTTTGTATGGAGAGGCCGATTTTATTTTTCATTTCCTGAAACTTTTATTCGCTGAAAGTTGTTCAGTTACGTTGACTGATCATGCCCTTTCAGTATTCGGAAGGCTATCCCTTATCCCTTTGCCCCGTGTGGTGTCAGCAAAGAATAGTACCAACCCTTACATACCCGTGGGTGTCGTAAAAGGCGACTAAGGGTTATAAACTGGAGGATGGGCAGCATCCTCCTTCTAACATCTTACTTACTGCGGTCACCACAACCGCGGTCCATGGTGCCAGCCGTAACGCTGACAAGCGAGGTGACTATGGTACTTCCCCTCTACATTTTTCCAGCAAAACCTAGAATTCTGGAGGGAGCTCCCTGTCCTGTAGTGGACGTTTCATGGGATGTTATAATGATCCTTTACACCCGATATGTTTATTGGTAGATTCTCTATCAGAGTAGTATTGTTTGATTCCACGTTATATTGTCCTTTACAAAGACTACCTACGTGGTCTTACAGTGTAATATTCAGTAGATTAGGGTCAGTGAGCCCTCGTCTGCGAGTCTATAAACGGTCGAATGACCTAGGACAGACCCCAGGCTAAGATTCGTCATCCGTTGCTCTTGCATAAATCAATTACTTATAGTATTCCTTGGAGTACGCCTAGGGAAATATTTGGTGAATATAGGTACGTCTTGACGATAGAGAAAAAACCGGCGAAGTGCGAGTTGGACTCGCGCTACGAGGGTTCCGTACAAAAAAAGTTAAAAATACCGTCTTAGTTATGGACGCGCAGTCACGCAGAAGTATACTAAAAACGCGCGAGTCTGACACGCGCTTGACCAGTTTTCATTATTGTTTAGCTTATGCACTAGAAAAGTCGTAGAACAGAAGTTGTTGCTTTTGACCTCCGTAATAACGTTCAAATCAGGTCCAAAAAAATAACCTAGTAGATATACCAATTTTCACGCTTGTAAGTGTCCCCGTTTTTACTATAGATCTAAAACAAAAATCGCCTAAAAACACTTTTTAGTTTAGGGGAGCCCCCTTTCATTTTTTATTTTAAGTCTTTGCTGCTATAGAAATACATGATATGTGAAAATTTAAACTGTCTATTAGATACAGCCCGCTGACAGACCGACCGATAAGCATATTAATAGGGTCCCGTTTTTCACCCTTTAGGTACGGATCCCTAAAAAACATGATAAACAAGGTGTAAAGGAAAGGTTATACCAACCCTGAAGTATGTGAACTGCCCATGAAACTGAACAACTTTCCCTAAAGAACATAGGTCGAAATAAAAAGAAAAAATTTTGATCTCCCATATGAAAATCGAGGTCAAAACTTATTAACCAAACCTATTTCGACTTATATTCCTTCGGGACAGTTGTTCAGTTTCATGTGCAGAAACACATCCTTGAGGGTTGGTACACCCTTTTTGTTACACTCTGTATAAGTATGGGCCAAAACGTTTCAATAATAGAATTAAATACCTATTCATTCATATTTGTACATAACAATTTCAAAAGGGTGCTATAATATAAGCGATGGTGACCACTTTCCATTACGAGGGTAATGTGCTTGTTTGGTCACTTGTGACACAAAAACCATTACGAGTACTAACCTGTAGAGACTCTCTTCGCAGCTGCTCCTGGGCATGCTCTCTCATCAACTGCTGCTTCAGCTGAGTGCGAGATGTGGGGGTTAGCGTCTTAAACGTAGGCGGGCTGGAACAAGGGAGAAACTTCTGTTAATTATTTTATTTATTTAATCGTATGGCGTTCATACATAGGCAGATACTATAAATTAACACTCAGGTTTCTCAGCCAGGTGGCTGCGTCAGGAGAAAGATTGTATGTATATGTCTTCCTTAGATCCCGGATATGAATGGAATGGTTTGCGCTTCTTGACCGCAGTCGCAGAGGTTAGAATCTGTCCAGCCCCATTTTAACCTGTGAAGACTCTTAATATCAAATCTTTTTGACAGTTTGACAGTTGATCTCTATAGCAATTTTTCATAGTTCCCTAAAAATGGACAAATTGTGAAAATTGTTTTTAAGATTATTCAAAAATATACCTTATTATTACGTAAACAACAACATTTTCTTTTTGTTTCTTCAAATTTTGACATGGTTATTCAGAGGTTAATAAAAAAAACTTCAAGAAGGTTTATCGAAGAAATTGTCAACCTTGTCAAAAAAACCTGCTGGCAGCTTGCGCAATAGGCAATTTTCTACGTTTGTCAAATAAGTCTTTTTAAGTGTCGCCAGGTGGCACGCTCATCATTGTTGGTATTTTCTTTTTTATGGCATTGTAAAACAAACGAAATCTTTTTAGAAGAAAATATTTAAAATCAACTTTTTTCGTTAATTCCTACGCTTACCAATCTATTTTCAAGCCATAATACTATAACCAGAGCATATTTGACGCAAAGAATAACATTTATTGTCGCTTCTTTTTTTCCCACACATGTTTGTGAAGCGATGTAGTTTAGTTGACGTCATTAAGAGATTTTAATATCCAACAATGAGTAAACGATTTTGATTTTTGTTTATTTTTGATTTTGATTGTTTTACAAACTTGTTTTTTCTGACAGCTTTTGACATAGCTGCAAAATGTGTCGCAAGCGTTGGAATAAACGAAATAAATGAATCATACAAACATTTTTGGCGGTAGCAATCAAAGTGACTTAATAATTTTCATCCCATCTATTCGAAAATCGCTGAACGGTTCGTCAATAAAGGCGAACAAAATAGCTGTTTTCACCAAGAGACTTTTGTAGCGGGTAAAAATGGGATTTAAAATTAGAATTAGAATTTAGGTCCACCATAGGGATATATTAGGTCAACCATAGAGATCGAACCAAAATATTGTATGAAAAATGATACTGGCCGGTTCTACTCTTAAAATTATTATGAGTATAAAAAAAGAAATATCCTTGAAATGTAAACAAGACTACAAATCAAAGAGGTTCTGTTCCTAATTGATACAAAAATGTCAATAACATTTTCAGTTGTTACAAATAATACTTAATGTGATTTTTAGCATTGTTTCATCAAGTAATAATATTGTAATGGCATTTTATATTTAAAATGAATGACGAGTGTGTGTCTCAAAGAGCCTCTTATTCTTTTCTCATAGAGGGAGATGAAAAGTAGAGTGTATTACAAGGCTGAAAAATTTTTTTTACCTTGGGCGACCTATTGAATCCTTCGCTACGTTCAGGATTCTACTTTAGAATCCCTCGCCATGCTCGGGATTCTACTCAAGAATCCTTCACTTCGCTCTGGATTCAAAATAGCGCCCTCGCCTTAAAAATATTATTTTACAGCCTTGTGATACAATCTACTATTTCATACTGGGTGGCTCTTGGATATCAGTGTTTCCATTTTCCTAACCGCTCAGCAGCGCCATCCAGTTGAAGATTCAAAAGGACTTTTTGGCGGGAACTCGGCGTGGGCTCTTGCCGGCTCGGTTGAAATTCTTGTTTTTTGTTTATGTAGTAATTTAGTGGATATTAAAGATAGTGTTTTATGCAGTGAATTCTCGAAAATATCAGGCGATCTCGTATTTGAACCCCGTTTGTGTAGTCTCAAAAAGTCATGGACATTTCCTTCGTAAAGTCCACTATCGCTTTACGGGGAAGCAATGATTTCCCCACTCGACACTGGCGGTTCGCCATAATTTAAACTTGTAAACAGTGAAAAAATCCAAACTCACGAACATTCTAGAACACGACACTGGCGGAAATGTCCCCAACTATGGGTTGACGATTGCCAAATAAAAAAAAACTTTCAGAAGGTGCTGAAAAACACCCTATTGGCAGACCGCGTCTTGTGGATCTAATAAGCCTCTACTCTCGCTGCAAAGTTGCCTATTTTGTGTAGCTGATGACGTAGGATACCTTTCAGTGCCCTCATAACTCAAAGGGCGTGTTCAGTCAACGAAATTGAACAACTTTCCCAAAGAAACATGTTTGGGAAATGAACAAATAATTTTCGACCTCTCCATACAAACTGTTCGATCAAAGTGAGCATTTTGTATGGAGAGGTAAAAAAAAATTTCTTTTTCCAAAAAAGTTTGTTTGGGAAAGTTGTTCAGTTTCGTTAACTGAGCACACCCTTTCAGTACACCGTCCCTTACACCCTGTATGTAGAAGTACCTTTAGGACTACTCTCGGTTGTAAAACTTAAAATATACATACATAACATCACGCCTATTTCCCGTTGGGGTAGGCAGAGACCACAGTCCTCCACCTACTACGATCTTAACATACTTCCCTTGCTTCCTGTACTTTCATCAGTCCTTTCATAGATGCTTGTCGGTTTAGGGTACTTTTAATCTGACCTTTATTTAGAAGGTCCTGAATTGGGTTCTGGTACGTTCGCCTAGGCCTTCCCCTTTTCAACGTTTCCATTCACTCTCACCTGGTGGATATCTTTCTTCAATCTTCGTTCATTCATCCTCTCTACATGACCAAACCATCTCAGCATCCCTTTCTCGATTAAATAGATACTTTATTTATTTATTTACAGAAGACTCATGCTAATTATTATAACAAGGACTCTTTCATAGCTCACATTAGAAAATATTTGTATGATATCATAACATTTTTGTTATTACATTATTGTTATTACATTATTTTCGGTCATATTTCGGCGACATAGGAAAAATACACCTACATTCAAGTGGCTTCAAGATTACAAGGACTAGACTAAAATCTTTTTAAAAGATAAGATACAAGCAAGCCACCGGGACAGCCTTGTCAGTCATGTTACATCTATCACGTTTCTAAGCCTAATATCAAAATTTGTAAGAGATAAGATCTAAGGAAATTTAGCGCCACTTATATACACTTTACTATGGGTCTATGATAAATAAGAATCGCAAATAGGTATAAAAAAATCTATAAGTAAGAAAGTTATCTTTGGGAGGATTTACTGAACTTCACAAAGATATGTCATCATCATCATCATAACATCCCATGAAAGGTCCACTACAGGACAGGGAGCTCCAGAATTCGTCTATCCTTAGTTTCCTCTTGATGATGATGTTAAAGATATCAAATTCAAACCCATTATCGTTTTGTTGTTCTTTAAACATCATCCATTTAGAAAAAAACACTAAAACAGTTTGTGTGTCCGTACGAAGTCCAGTAAGCCTTGACCGCTAATTCCCGTGATATTGGCAAGCGGATACGCGGGTAATTCCTATGATATAACTTGCGTCATTCATCCAATTATAACATTGTCAACTTTTTCAGAGAGCCTTTAAAACAAACTGATATTACTACGGAAATAACAAAAAAATACCAGTTGCTGTATAAATTTTCAATAACTACCTAAGTAAACCAAAATGCTTTTTAGCAATAAGGCCGACTTATTGTGCTCCAATTTTATGTCCACATATGTTTTTTTGTACTGTTTGTTATCTGTGTGCAATAAAAGAGTATTGTATTGTATGTATGGAACATGATATTATTTTGCAATTTTAAAGATTCCGTAAAGTACAAAGAGATTGAGTAGAAAAAATACCGTCAAAATCTTTGACTGAAGCCAATCAAAATGGTTAAACGCAAATACTGTGAAACTCAATACCGTTTTTGTATCCTGCTTCATAGTATTTGAGTTTGACTTGAAACCGATACCAATTAAGTTGTATTTCATTGAATATAATAAAGAATTTATCAAAAAAACAAAAAATTTAGTTCAGGGGTAGAGTTCCAGGTCTTTTGTCGTAGCTAATTGCAAATTGAAACAAGTATTTGTAGGGAAATACTTGGAGAATATACGTCTGGTACTTGGCGAATAAGAAAAAAACCGGCCAAGTGCGAGTCGGACTCGCGCATCGACGTCTCCTTACCAGTTAGGTTAAAATAATAGCTCAGTCAGGGACGTGCCGCCGTGTCGCGCAGAACTGATTTAATACTCGCGAGTCCGACTTCTACTTCACGAGTATGTACACACGGCCGCACATCAGTAGAAACACTTTTGGACCTTATGGCGTGATAAAAGAGTTGAAAAAGTTTCTACCGACAAGCGGTTGACCGTACTATAAACATTAAAATTTTCACGCTTGTAAATGTTCCCGCTTAAACGATACATCTAAAACAAAAAAAGCACGACCCCCTCATTTTTATTTTTAAACATTTCATTGTGTTGTGAAATTACAACCATATCGATACTACGGTCAAAAAGATACAGCCCTCGGACTGACAGACAGACGAGGTAGGATTAGTAATAGGCTTCCGTTTGGACTCTTCGAGTACGGAACCCTAAAAAGTATCACCACAAGGCTTGGAGCCTAGGGCTCACAGGAAAATCTATCTGAAAACCAGCCACGAAAGCACTTTGAACCATCAATCAGCAATAAATTGTATTAGCAAACAAGTCACGATCGTTTGACACATATTGACTGACCGCTAACCGTAACTCATTCATTACGCCACAAGTGTCACAAAACACTGCGAGAAGGAAACACAATGTGCTATAACTTGGCAACAAGAGTTTTTTTTTAATGTCACAAGTGGGCAAACGAGCAGGTGGGCCACCTGATGGTAAGTGGTCACCACCGCCCATGAAACCCACTGTCTTATCAGTGAAATAATTTGACACTAATAGGACAGCAAAGCGCGTTACCCACCGGGAGAACTAGATGGTATGTCTCGTGTGCCGGTAATTTCACTGGCTCCCATACCCTTCAAACCGAAACACAAACACTGCTGCTTTACGGCAGAAAAAGGCAAGGGGGTGGTCTAGGGAACCAGACGGACTTTGAACAAAAGTCCTACAAAGTAAAATCAAACAAGGAATTAGAAGCTATGGACTACAGAATTAGAGTAGGGGTTGGTTTATTTTTTACACGCACTTAACGGAAACAGACTTCTAGCGAGAGGGTGGGCATAGCAGCATTTTTCTGTGTATCGTACCATCTTACATACTGCGGTCACGAACAACAGCAGTCGCCAGCTTACAAGCGTTGTGACTGTGGTACTTCCCCTCAAGTTTCCACGCGTTTTTGCTGGCATTCTGGAGGGAGCTCCCTGTCCTGCAGTGGAAGTTTCATGTGATGTATTGATGATAATGTTATGATGAACGCAACAGTAAAAATTTGACGAGGAATCGGCAAATATGGACTAGAGAATTAGAATCGTGTAGGTATCAATATGGGCAAACAACTCCGATGCTGACGGAAATTTTCTGCGCATGGGTGACAAGCGGAGAGCCACTTTCACCCGCCTGCCTCAAGCACCCCCGCGACTCATGTTTTGAGTTTTATGCACAACGGTCAGCATTCGAGTTCCGTGTCCCGCATAACAGATAATTCTCCTAAAGGATCAAGCATTCTTTATCTTGGGAGAGCTACAATCTTTCACTGCTCAGAGTTCTAGTCTATAAGACAGCAGTGTTCGAGCGATAACTCTAGAATCCTTCGATACGATCGAGATTCAATATGACGCGACACAGGTGACTTAGGGCACTGCTTTATTCTCTCGGTGCATAAACTACTATTATTTTATTAAACAATTCATTTTAATTTGTCAATAAAATATAGCTAAATGTAATTCAATACACGTCAACACCACCAGTAGAATAAATAAATCATGGAAACACGAATTATATGAAAAACCCGTACAGTTTAAAAATTATAAAACTAAAATCATAAAGCACTCTTTCGACGGTAGCAGTAACGTACTAAAAGTTATAAATAATGAACTCCAAATACCAAATGACCAACTCATCAGCTGCAATTTATACTACTTTCTTAAATCAAGAAAAATCAAACTAGAAAGAAATCAAATTCAAATATTTAAAATAATCTGTAGGTATATTAATTTAAATGCTGAACTAAACAAGCTGCCCTGGATGACGCTTTCCACATTTTTCATTCATCGCGCACACAGTAGTAAACATCGGCGTTGTCCTGTAATGAGTAACAAACTGCTTCCAAATCACTCACTTGACCCTTTAACACGCGAATTTGTTGAACATTAGACTGGCAAATTGTTTAAAGAAGCGAGTGTAAGGGTTTCGGGTCAAAACTTGTCGCCGGCAGTTTAGAAATAGTAAATGTGGAATCAAGTTACCATTGACATAAGAAAAACGAATAAACATAGATACACATAGTTTTGGGTGCAAACAGAAGGTTCATTTAAGGTGAAATATTTGTACACAGAAAACCAGTTATATAGTTTTTGTTGTTGCCTTTTATCAGTAGAACATTATATATGAATAAAACGCAGTCATAGTTTGTATATTTCATTGATGGATAAATTAAGAATAAGAATCATTTATTTGCAAAGAATACAGTTATATGATGATCTTAAAATTATAAAGTCCTGTGTATTCGCCTGCGTGCAAGCGTGCAAATATTTGTGAGAGCAAAACACAAATTATATTAACATAAGTAGGTACATAACTAAATTAACAAAACTTATTTGAATTCCATGTACTCCTTAACACTATAGAAGCAATGTTGAAGTAACCATTTTGTCAAACTAGATTTAAAATTCTGTTGTAATTTAATTTCGTCAGGAAGTCTATTATATATTAAGATACACATGTTAAATACATTTCTCTTATAGATATCCTTTTGGCAACAGGGTTGGTATAAAAAATTTGAGTATTTTATATCTTATTTTTGTTAGAAACTCCTCGAAGCACCGCTCGACTTAATGCCCCACCACTACTCAATATTTCAGTCGCGTCGTTGCCAAAATTCGCAACATTGCAACATTCGGAATAACAAGTTAACAAGTCAAGAGTACTGTTTAAAAATGTTATGCATGTCTCCTGAGTGTAAAGAAAAACATTGTTTTGTAAGACTTGGAAAGGTCGAAAAGGATATAAATTAAGGATTAAAGATTGCATCGAAGAAGGGCGGGAGCCCACGACCGAGAATCGGTGGGCGATTATCGGCCAGAACAAGGAGGGAAGATGCAGGTGATAACACGTCAGAGCGGGATGTCGACAAAAAATCGGTCACCGATTCTCGGTCGTGTGCGGGGAGCCCGAAGACTCTTGGCGCTGAGGTAAATGTTTAATATACAGCGTGAATTTTTATTCGTTTTAAACCCGAAGCCCAGTGATGCTACTCATGAAAACAAGCAACTTTCCAAAAGAAAAAAAACTCTTTACTCGAAATAGTAGATTTTACAACAAGTGCACAAAACGAACCATTTTTCCGAGACTTTTAGCAGCCCGAGCCGAAGGCGAGGGCTGATAGTAATGTCGAGGATAAAATGGTTTTGTGGACGAGTTATAAACTCTTCTTTTCACTTTGATTGCGAGGAAATAAAACGTAAAAGTACGCTCTAAATGTAACTGAAGAATGAGTTGTTCTGCTTTAGTGAAGAATATGTTTTGGCGCGCGCGGCGCGGGACGGGGTGCCGCAGGCCCGCGCGCAGGGCGTACACCACCGAGATTACTTTTTTGCCCTAGTGCACAAAATTCGACTTTTTGCAGCCTATATCCTGCACAAATAAGCACTTTCAGAGCATGAGAAGTGAAAAAATTTTTTCGTCTCCCCTCAGTAAAGTGGTCACGTGATCGACTCATTTTGTATGGGAAGGTAACAATTTTTTTTCAAGTAAAACAATTTTTTTTTTCGGTAAAGTTGCTTGTTTCCATGAGTAGAATCCCTGGGCTTCGGGATTAAAACGAATAAAAATTCACGCTGTATAAAAAAATACTTAAATACTTTAAATCGTTCAGATTGATTTTTGTTTAAGTAAGGCTAAACCTAAAATGAAAATGAACCTGGAAAGATGATGATAAAACGTAGGTACGAGTATATAGGTATAAAAGAAATAATTAACAATAAATATTAATATTGGGGGACTTGTAACACAAGTTCATCTAATTTTAAGTACTATGCATATCAGAGACTGTGCTATGCACACCAGAGACAGATACACATAAATAAATAAATAAATATCCCCTAGACACAGAACGAACAGTTGTGTTCATCACACAACTGGTTTGCCCTGCATGGGGATCAAACCCGCAACCCACGGCGGCGTAGAAAGCAGGCCCACTACTAACTACGCCAATGGGCCTGGGGCCTGCCGATAATCATGCACTTTTAAATTGATTAAAATATCGATACAAGTGCGGAATGTTAGAATTGGCGTCGTAAAGCGAGTGTGTATTTGCGACACGAGTCGGAGAATGTCCTCTCAGCACGTGTATAGAACATTTTAGTCCATCCGCGAGAAAAACAAAGAGTAATTAATCATAAACCACTTGCTCCTGTTTCATAAAGCACAAGTTTAAAAAATTAAGCAAAAACTTTTCAAGCCACAAAACAATAAAGTGTTTTCCAACACCTTCTGAGGATACAACTGCCGGCTTAGCACGCTGCAGTTGTCAGTTTATCTAGGCCCATAGATTAAAAAACCTGTATTTTTTTGACAGCTGAGCAGTGCAACACATTTTGAAAGACAAGGACGGCTACATGTTTTCGTGTATACAGCTAACTCTGTCTAAAATATCAAAAACGTTATTTGTGGGTTTGCTAAACATTTTCTTTCACTGATATTTCATCGCGTTTAGAGGTGATAGATTAGATGACATCATTCCTCACATAAAGTGACATTTCTCCGAGATAATTTTTCTATCGGGCAGCGTGCTAAGCCCGCTGGATGGCGCTGCTGATCATCGTTAGGAAAATGGAAACACTGATACTAAACGCTCACTCAGTATGAAAATGATTAGGTCAGTTTTACTTGTACTGTCAAATGTTTGTAATATATTTTCCTCTTAAATATTTCAATTATTTTACAAAGTCATAAAAAAATAAATTACCAACACTGATGAGCGTGCCACCTATAAACACTTAAAAAACGTAGTTGACAGACGTCATAGAGAATTACGTACTACAGACACAAAGCATGTTGAATTTATCAGCGAGCATAACCCACGTGAAACACACATGCCAAACAATAACAATAATACGAGTATAGGACACGCTTTTATCAATGAGATTAACAATTTTCAGGTAGCTCTACCTACCTACCTAGTAATTTTCCTAAAATACTTCGCTCTTTTTGATAAGATAATTATTTCGAGTCTAATCGTATATAAAACAACGTATCAAGAAATTATCGTATCTGGAAATAATTTTGACTGCATTATGCTATGACGCTGTAAACGTTATCTCTGATCGGAGTGATGATGCTTTTTAGATATTTCTAATGCTTGATTAAATTTTTAGTTTTTTTTATACCTAGCCTATATTGTGTCCCTGGGTAGTAACCAAATCTATTAACTTCGAAATTAATAAAAGATCATTATCATCATCTTATCAGGCGAAAGACGTCCAATGCTGGACATAGGCCTCCCCTAAAGATTTCCATGACGACCGGTGCTGCGCTGCTTGCATCCAGCGGCTTCTCGCGACCTTGACCAGATCGTCGTCGGTCCACCTTGTGGGGGGCCTGCCAACGCTTCGTCTTCCGGTACGTGGTCGCCACTCTAGAACCCTTACGCCCCATCGGCCATCGGTTCTTTTTGCGATGTGCCCTGCTCACTGCCACTTTAGTTTAGCAATTGTCAAGTCTATGTCAGTTACTTTTAATAAAAGATATTTTTGGATTTCTCAGTAAGTATTTTATTTTTAGATCATTTAATAAATTTTAACCCTGTTGACAACAATTGTAAGCATTGTGTGTAAAAAAAAACTATCATCACTGCCGTATTATTTAAGGTCATAAATTATTGTTGAAACTTCCCACGCTTCGTTGATCGGAATATTTTAACACTTTAACTGCCCCTTCATACAAATAATCACCCAGAGCTTCTGGGCTCAAATCTCGGTACGAACACAGCCAAAACGAAAGTCACTTTGTGAGACTGTCTTCTGATATTTATAATCAATATTAGGACATTACAGGTTGAATCTCTTGATTGTATGAAAAGTAAGATAGTTCAGTGATTTGAGAGGCACATTAATTAAACAGAGGCAAATTTAAAGAAAAAATTACTTCTGTGTTGTCTTGACCGCCATTTTATTTAAATTGGTGTTTAATTTTGATCACTGTTAAAATTTTCTATCTATTAGTTTAAAGTTACTAACCTTACTATTTAATTAAATTAAGAGTGCTGTGCTCGCCTATAATAGGTCTTGGTGTCAGACCGTTTCCCTATGTATGCTTTAAGTAAGTTTAACACCATTACTGTTGGCGTTCCTAATTAATAAAATAAAATAAAATTAAGCCGTTGGGCCCTGGCTACCAAAGAAATTTGACCTCATATAGAAGTAATATATAAGAAATAATTCGTCACAAGTAGGGATGTGCGCATGCTTTCATCTATCGATAGTCGATAAGTTACACAAGGACAAATCGATGTCGAAACTTTGACCAAAAAGTTGAAGTACTAAACTTTAATAAAAGGCAAATCTGTTAAAAGCAGTGATTAAATTCATTAAAAAAAAATACTTTTTGCATTTTTTACTACAGGTGATTTCTTACGTAGGTGTTTTAATATTAAAGATACCAAATTTCTTACTTACTTACTTACTAAAAGTAATGGACGGTAGCGGTGGAGGCAAGAGGGGTAGGAGGTGTAAAGGTTCTTTTTTTTTTAATTTCATGAATATCTCTAGCTTACATACAAATTATGTAGGATTTTAAAACAAACTTTTATCCCTCAATTCAATCCATTTGGGATGGTTTTGCAAAAATGCTGAAATACGGGTTTGTGTTTTTCTTCTAAGTAGCTCAAATAAATTTTCAAGCGAAATTTCGTGTATCTTATCTTGCCTTATAACGTGGAGCTGAGTTCCTTATTGGACCTTAGAGCACAATGAGCCTGTAGTCTTCTGGTTTCGGATAAGCTTGACCCAGAATCTTCATAAGCTTGTGAGCCAAAGCGTTGCATGAGCACAAGAATTGCTTGTCAGTATTGTTTGTAGCGAAAAACTTTCAAACCTTTTTTGTAGAGAATTTTATGTAGATTAATTTAGTATTTTTATTAATTTTCTTACAATTTGTTGATTCAGGATGATTCATGCTGATTGAGACATTTCAATTTGGCGAAGACACACAAAGTTATATTTGTTTGACAGTGTCCCCATCGGAAATCGAACCCAGAATGAAAACAAAACGCGTTGAATGTTGTAAAATATAATAAATGGTACAGCAGCACTGCACTTACTTTCTCGCGATATGCAATTAGAACTGTCAACCGCAAACTTAAATTTGTAATACCATACCTACACATAGTATGGAATTACAAACGTTTATTAAGGTTCTGAAAAATGTTCTACCACATGAATTCGGAACTCGAATTGTAAAATATTAAAACAAACCAACCGTAAACGATTTCGAACAAATCACATGTTCAAATTTTGGTAGTACTGGAACACCTTTTATATGAATTTTCACAGTTTTTAAATTTCAAAACTCTGTTTCTTATGAATAGTTGTTCAGTTTTGTCAACTGTAAAGCTCTTTAAGTTTTTGGTACATCCTGTGTACTAAATTTTCACAAAATCCAATCAAATTGAATATCCATTCAGGTAGATACGCAAAACAAAATTAAAATTATAGAAAATAATACAAACTTAATGTAGTCAATTAGGGTCAATGTAGGTACCACTAGTTGACCATTTAAGCGGTTTTATGACGAAATTCATAAAAAAACTAAATTGTTAGTTCTACTTTCAGAGTCACTTCTAAAAGTTCGACTATGAATTAGTTATAGTCCATTGAATAAAAAGTTCTAGAGTGCGTGAGTTAGTAACGTAAGATGTTTCTTCGGAAACATGTCAAGAGTCCCTAGGTAATAAACATACTAAAACCCCGGGACACTAGGAGGAGCCCCGGAGTGGGGGGAGGGGGGGAAAGGGTCCATTTTTTCATTTTTCGCTTAAATCTCAAAAACGGTACATGTTAGAGAAAAACTTTCAAGGAAAAGTTGAAAGGCCATAAAATTATCTACAAGTTGTACCTAAACAATTTTTTCCTATATCCTACCGTTTCTGAGTTACACGCAGTAAAAAATGATTTTGGCTCAAACAATTTCCCCATACTACATACCCATGTTTATCACATCAATCGATCAAAAAATATTTCTTTCTTCCAAAAAACTCAAATGTGCAACTTGTGACCGGTACTGATAGATTGCTCTTAATTAGGTCTATAATTGGTAAAATAAACACATTCCTCCATGGAAGCCTTTAGGAGGAATTGATTGTCAAAATATTATATTAGGGTAGTTACGCAACTTGACCTTTTTATTTTTTTTCTTCCAAAAAGCTCAAAAGTGCAACTTGTGACCGGTACTGATAGATTGCTCTTAATTAGGTCTATAATTGGTAAAAAAACACATTCCTCCATGGAAGCCTTTAGGAGGAATCGATTGTCAAAATATTATATTAGGGTAGTTTGAGTTACTGAACTTGATCTTATTATTATTTTCTTCCGAAAACCTCAAAAGTGCAACTTGTGACCGGTACCGATAGATTGCTCATAATTAGGTCTATCATTGATAAAAAAACCAGATTCCACCATGGAGGCGTTCAGGAGGAATTGAATTTTATTAGGGTAGTTACGATACATGAACTTTTTATTTTTTTAGGGTTCCGATACCAAAATGGTAAAAAAAAGGAACCCTTATGGTGCCGCTCTGTCTGTCCGTCTGTCTGTCACACCTCTATATCTCAGCAACCACTTATGCTATCAACCTGAAATTTGGAATAGTTTTAGAATATAGTTGCCCAACTTAATTGCACAAGAAAAAATTTTGAAAAAAGTATGATTATTAATATAAAGGGGGCCAAAATAGGGGGGGCCAAATTTCAAATTGTCGCTACTAGGTCGAGTGGGGTATCATATGAAAGGGCTTTACTTGTACATTTTAAAATATATTTTTGTATTTTTTTAAATTTCTTAGTTTTAAAGTTATGATGAAAAATGTCAAGAAAAATACCATTCCCCCCCCCTTATCTCCGAAGTTTGAGTAAGGAAAAATCTGAATTAATTACAGTTGACAGAAGTTTATATAAACTTTACAGCAAAAATAAAACGATCTTTCTAAGTTGCACAGTTTTTCAGAAATCTGCAAAAAACCTTTACAAACAAATTTAGTTTTGCGGTCCTGAAAATGGACTTTATTGCTTCCAAAAATACTATAGGTATATCGGAACCCTCGGCGCGCGAGTCCGACTCGCACTTGACCGGTTTTTTTTTCCTCTAGTGCCTCTCATATGACATCATCATCATCATCGTCATTTCTTACAATCCACAACAAAAACGGAGAAAAAAACGATCGTCTGCGGGCACCCTAAGTTGGTAAAATAAAAAGTTTTCAAATTTTTCACCTTTATGGGATGTAGCTCGAAAACGGCTGCGAATAGAAAAAAATGATTTAGGTACAACTTGTAGATAATTTAATGGCCTTTCAACTTTTCCTTGAAAGTTTTTCTCTAACATGTACCGTTTTTGAGATTTAAGCGAAAAATGAAAAAATGGACCCTTTCCCCCCCTCCCCCCACTCCGGGGCTCCTCCTAGTGTCCCGGGGTTTTAGTATGTTTATTACCTAGGGACTCTTGACATGTTTCCGAAGAAACATCTTACGTTACTAACTCACGCACTCTAGACCCCCCTTGGAGGGACTCATTCAATGGACTATTAGGCTTGTGATATAATAAGTGTTAAGGACTTTACAAAATATGCTCTTAAAGTTTTTTTTTTCAAATGTTACATTGCATGACCACTTCGAATAAACATACTAAAGTACTAGCTAGACAAACCCATAACTTTATTGTAAGACGCCAACATAGTTAAATTCTATATAAAATCGCGGTATTTTAAAATTTTCTTACTTTCAGTTCAAATTTAAGTTTTGGTCAGCTATTGGTGCTTGGTCATCTAGTGGTGCACTGACCCTATGAGTAAATCACAAGTTTACGTTTTGGTAGTACAGGAACACCCCTTATATGGAATCACACAGACAAACTGATGATGGCGCAAGATACCTTGCATAGAGATGCTTAGTCAAGCAAAGTTTCATAAAAATAATTTGAACCGTTTTTAAAAAAAATTCAATTCTTCATTTTTGTTGAATGACAGCTACCCTCAAAATGAGAGCCAGCAAAAAACCATTCGGAAATAAAAGTCTTAAATTAAAAATATGGTGTTAATAGGACCATTCGTTTAGCCGCTAGGCCAAAGCGTGACGGACAGACCGACCAACCGACAGACGGACATTTTTAGGGGACTTGCTTAAGTGATATAGAACACATTTTTGAGAAAGTTTGTGCAACTTTTTTCACGAATATAATACCTTTCTCGCTCAGCTCGAAAGTAAAAATACTACTATCGATAAAAAATACATCACTCATAAACTCCAACATGATCCCACAAAAAACGATAAATTACAGTAAAATACGTAACAATTCCATATTATCTGACTGTAGAAATGATAAGTTGACATTTTTTTATGCAATATTTGTGATAATAATCCACAAACATGAAAAATACTGATTAAACTTACAGATGAAAAGACAAAATTTCTTTGTAATTTTCGTTTTGTTGTTTTGAAGATGTACAGCCATCAACTACACACGTTATTATTAAAAAGAACAATCACTAATATGGAGAGCAACTTAAGAATAAATTCACGATATTTTCATGTTATTCACTACATGTTTTTTATAATTTACACAATGTTTACAACATATAATTTAGGAAATATTTTCAACCGTTAAAATCCCAACAAGTTACAATAATCCTATAAACTTTGTAAATGCAATGAACGCGTCGTTCATCTAATTTGGTAGGATGTGATCACTGACGACTTGACATGGCATGAGACATGCTAGCAGTTGTCATCCCATACTGAAAAAAAATAGCATGGTTTCTTCTCCGAGCGAAGCAAGGAGGTTTTTGTTCTGAGCTGGCTACTATCTACGGTAGTAACGGTTGCGTGAGCGATGTTAGAGATCTTTGGCGCTTCAACTTTGATGTCAGGGTTTGTATGGTAAGTCTTCGATTTGACAACCCTCACGATAATGAGAAATCAAATTTTTGAAAGCAGAACTACAGCCAGTTGACATGGACACTCTCACGATCTCTCAACATCGCTCTTGACATCACTCATGTTAGAGATCTTTGGCGCCTCAACTTTGATATCAGGGTTTGTGAGGTCAGTCTTCAATTTGACAACCCTCACGATACTGATAATGATGAAACCAGTCGAACTGTCAATTTTATGAACGCAGAACTACAGCCAACCGACATGGAGACTCAACGTCGCTCTCGAAATCGCTCATGCTAGAGACCTTTGGCGCCTCAACTTTAATGTCGGGGTTTGTAAGGTCAGTCTTCAATTTGACAACCCTCACGAAAATGATAATGATGATGATGAAACCAGTCGAACCGTCAATTTTCCGGCGTTGAGCATGAACGCGGAACTAGTTCCAACATGGAGACTCTCACGACGAATTGCGACGTCCTTCAATCGAGGAAGAGTGTCATTTGACGCGTGGATGGAAGGCCAGAGCCAGTGGAAGTGGTACAAGCTACAGATGATAGACATTCAAATAGTCTAATTAAATATCTATTATTTATAATTCTAAACTGATAGAAAGCCAAATGCAGAAGGCTTCTTGAAAAATAAGGTTTTATTAAATGTATCGTTGTTAACCATGAATAAAATAACCTTAAATTGATTAATAAAATTTTATATAATTGGCATAAATTTGGACGTCACCACAAAATAAGGATAATTTGTGTATTTTTTCAGTGAATTAATACAGAATTACATTAAAACGTAAATAGTGGAAGGCAGATAATTTTCCTGCAATCTAGCGAATTGCCGGAGTTCGAAAAGTTGGTCTACTTTCATGCCTTACCGAATAGTTAAATTACTGTTTACGAATAGAAGACATTCCTTAAATTCCTTTCTTAAAATCCGATACCCTTGACCAATACCAATGAGTCACTATTATCATTAGCTTCAATTAAAATATCGCGTGCGTCCGTTCATTCATCTGCCTGAGTATTTGGGACATAAGCTTCTCTAGATAATCTTCATTCATTAACATAGTCAATGCAATTGTCCATCTCTGGGCTGTCGTTAAACGTTTGCAAAATATCCAGTCCTACCATTCATCCGTTTTATAGTCAAAAACTGCAGTGGGCAAGCAGAAGGTCACTAAACCGTATGCGAACTAAGGTTGGCCGCTGCAGAGAAAACATGGCGTGACTGTGGAGCTACATATATCAAGACATCGAATTGCTTTCTTGAGCGGCCAAGCGACATAGCATTAAAATAAGTACCTGGGCGACACCGAGCTATGCTGACCAAAGCGCACCAACAGATGGCTCAGTGGGTTTTACTGAATCGCGGTATAGTTTTTTCGAGCTAGAAAGACCGTTCACCCCCGAAAACCTCTATACCTACATATAAATTGTTAGAACCGTTTTAGAAAACGCGATCGCAAATACAAATATTGTTCATTTATTTACATAGATAGATTGATTCATTTTGAAATAACAAAATTATACAGACGAAGTCTAAATAGGTCATATTGTAAAAATTACAAGAACCTAAGAAGCCAACAGCAGTGTATGTGCTGGTAAATAAGAGAAGAAGAAGCGGAGGAGGTATGTCGAGATCGTAGCAGGTTTAAGAGTGGTCTCTGCCAACTCCCACGGGAAATAACAGCGATGTTTGACTGTATGATATACCTATAATAAAGGAATAAAAACCATTCTCTGATAAGCAATATAGCCCTTCAAACGGTATTGCTATTAGATCTGTATTAATAGTAAACGCTGTTCGCTCTTGACTTGAACTTGACTATACTATTGGGTTAATTGACATAACCTCATCTGTGGGAATTGTATCAGAGGACAAAAATTTTAAATGGCATTCCGTTCCAATGGTGCTTATGATAGTTAGTTCTTCTTACTGTTGTTTTTATGTGTGTATTATTATCGTAGTTAGGGTCTAACTAAAAATAATTTAATGGAAAATAAGAGAACACAACAAATGAAATACGAAAATAAATAAAAACTAGTAAATTTTTGGTAAGTACACCATCTCCAAACTAATGAAAATGAATATGTATTCTGACCGATGTATTTTTTTTTATGTTACGTACAAGTGAGCAAACGAGCAGGTGGGCCACCTGATGGTAAGTGGTCATCACCGCCCATAGCACCCACTGTCTTATTAATGGTATATTTTGACACTAATAAGACAGCAAAACATGTTGCTCACTTTGAAAACTAAGATGGTATGTCTCATGTGCCGGTAATTTTACTGGCTTCCTTACCCTTGGAACCGTAACACAGCAGTGCAAAACTGCTGCTTCACGACAGAAAAAAACAAGAGGGTGGTACTTCCCCAGACGGACTTTCTACAAAAGCCCTACCACCTTCTAGTAGACATCCACACGTGGACATTTTCAGCTGTATTGATTATGGTGATGCTGATAATAAGTTACTATTAATCAACTTCAGTAGGGTTTCGTTAGAACCATTGTAGCCACTACAACTGTCTCCAAGACCTACCTACTCTGAAATACTCTCGATCAACCAGAGGTTGGTATTATTTCATTTTTAATAAGATCAATGGGCTTGCTCTTGACCTCCATCTAGAGCTCACCCTGAACAATCCAACTTGAAAAGAATCGGGTTATATATGAGTCATGTAGGGTAGTCCCCTGTGACCTTCCTACTTCCTAGCGTTGACAGAAAATTTCAAAAGATACAATGCCTGTTTTACATACTTCACATCATAGTAGCTGGAAAAAGATTACAGATGCGACTGCATAATAATGCACCATCATGGAGTGATGGCAACTGATGATGACGACTGATTGTAAGTGATGATAATGATGGTCGCCATGGTTGCCGTCCACACGGAAGCGAGCGAGCTTCCCGTCATTATTGCTAATGATGCGCGGTTACAGTATCGCGGGATGATTTGACTACGTCATCCAAACATTGTAGCTGAGGGCAATAATCAGCACGTAGGTAAAGTTTTAGAAATTTTAAAGCAATTGTTACGATATATAAATCGTTATCTTGCAGAAGTCAATAAATTATTTGCACGTACAGCATCCATCTGTAGTGTGGAGATGGCTAAAAAATTAAAAAAAGAAGAAGATTGCTAGAAAGAAGCAGTACAAAAAAGAAGTCAGCTATTAACATTGGCTGAGCTCTACCCCTCCATAGTCAACACTGAGTTGGTACATCCAATAGATTTTTCTTTCGTTGATGATGATGATGATCAAGCAACATCGACCGGTCCTGCAAAGGATACTGCTAAGGATAAACAGATTGCTATAAGCTATTATCCAATAAGATGTTGGGACTCTCTAAATAACAATTTACTTGTAAATATCGAACTACCAAAAACCTTGCCTTGCCTAAGGAACAGTCTACAAGCGATTACGCTTTTCATTTCATCAATGAAAAAGAGGTATGGTGCACTGATATTCCAGCGAAACACAAGAAACACATTGTAAAAAGCCGACTCTTAAAGAAGGCCGCGCTGCAGTGGTTTCTTGCTGTTTCTTTTACGCTGCCAAAGCTTGATCCAAAAAGGCGTAGACTAGCACTATTTGCATTGTATTCTGCATGACATTCAATAAGTATTCTGTAAAGAATTTACATCGAATAAAATTGTCTGAATCATTAGATTAGATACATTACATTGGATTGCTTCGCGTGCTAGCAAGCCTCCAAGAGACACCATTCTTTTCTTCAATAAAAACTTTAATTAAATGGAACGAGTCCTTGCCTTATCACCACCGGATGCGACCGATTTTACCCCTATTACCTCACATAATTAGAGCGATGCGACGTCAAGATAGTATTTGCATATAATGCCTGTGATGGCTACTCATGCCTTCCATTCATAAGTCTAGATCGTAGTAGTTCTTGAGTTTGTAGTTTTATCTCGTTTTTAATTATGTCTGTGAGTTTCCTGGGTTTGTTCAAATTCAAATTAATTCATTCAACCGTGTTTTTAGAGAATACATGTTGAAGGTCATAATAATGCAGTGTATAATTCAATTAGAGCGAGTCCACCAACGTTTGGAATGCGTGCTACAGCAACTATGGCGGCACAGCCTGTTAAGTTTGTTTGTGGTAAAATGGGGAGTTAATCAAATTTGAACTTTTTTACTTATAGTTTGCAATGTGATTCCACAATTTTTAAACGTTCACCCAAATATCCACGAGCTCCACGAGCTTGTTCCTCCATCTCCCTTGTACCATCGGGAGTCCAGACGTACCGCAGGATATCACCCATACTTGGTTCATATTCCGCACATTCGCACAAAGCGCTTTGAAACATCTTTTATAATGCGCACGGCTAAAGAGTAGAATTCTCTGCTTGTGTCTGTGTTCCCGAGTTCATATTACTCGAATCTATTCAAGTCGCAAGTGAATAGGCTTCTTCTAGGCAAGCTCATTCCATCGTCGACCTCATATCTGTCCTCAAGACTAGATCGAGGTTAAGAGTAATCCCACTGATAATAAAAAATATTTTGAACTTTGTAAGATATTCCAACTTTAACTTTACTGTATTTAGTTAACAAATACAACATAACTAAACAACCACACAAAATTCTGCTATGGAGCAATAACTATAAGGTCCTAATGAAATAGCGAATATAATTTTAGTATGTTACTCAGACCATGAAACTGAACAACTTTCCCTAAGGAGCATAGGTCGAAATGTGAAACAAAATTTTTGACCTTCCGTAGAAACTGAGCGCATTTTGTATGGGAGGTCAAAAATTGCTTTTCGTATGTCGACCCATGTTTCTTGGGAAAAGTTGCTCAGTTTCATGGTCTAAGTAACATTCTAAAATTAAGTTCACTATTTCTGTAGGACCCTTTATATAGGGTGACTTTTAATTAGTTCTTGATAGAAAAAGGTATGAATGTACTCATGATACTGAACAACTTTCCCCAAGGAACATGGGTCGAAATATGAAAATCAAGTTTTGACCTTCCATAGAAACTGCATCAGCTGATAGTGCATTTTGTATGGGAGGTCAAATTTGGTTTTTCGTATTTCGACCTATGTTCCTTGGGAAAAGTTGTTCAGAATCATGAGTACATGCATATCTTTTGCTATCAAAAACTAATAAAAGTCACCCTATATTGAATTGAATTTTAAACTTTTTTGATCAAAACTTGTTTGAAGTTACATTAATAGAAATTAAAATGATCAATTGCATAAATATTAAGTTGTTCGTCTTATTTAATAAAAACCACCTAAGAAATTTATTGAATACGGCTACTATTTTTAGCACATTTGATTATTACAAGGAGCAAAATATGCGAAAATTGAAAAGAAAATCTAGTTCTTTTTAACTCAATGAGGAAAAATATATAAAAAATAACTCTATGCGAAATTGCTCTAAATTTTTGATGTCATACGTGGAGCTTATGGACTAAAAGGACTTTTTGGAGTTCTAGAGGTTGAACCATTACATCTATTTTCAAAGAAGAGTGACATTTGCAGGATTACTTTTGCCCGTCGTAACTTCTTAATAAACAAAAATTTTAACTTAACTTTAAAATTATTATTCAAATAACTTACAATAAAATACTCACTCTTTCTTATTGTTGACTACAATGACTAGTTTTACTTTCCGAGGCCCCTTGGTCATCTTGCAGTGATCCGTCACTCCCCGGGGGCCCTGGGTCACAACTTTGTACAACGGAATGTTGGGTCCTTCCACCAGCCGACTGGCTGCACCATCTGTCACCTCATCACCTTTATCACCATCACCGTCATCACTATCACTTATACTATCATTGTCACTTAAGTCAAAATATCACTTGGGTTTAATACTGTTATTCTCACTATGTGTCTGTTTTAAATCACTGTTTTTAATACTGCTTAATACTTTGCTGTCGGAAAAGATTTCGGTAATGACTTTGACGAAGTATTAAAAGATTAAAGTATTGTGAATGATATGAGAAAAAATATTTGGGTATAAAAAAAATTAAAGCTGCATCTAAAGCATTGTAATCGACACGAAAAATTATAACATTTGACGTCAAAGATAGACAATACTACACGAGATAAAGAAATGTGTTATATAACTGAAGATATAAAAAAACTGAAAGATGTAGTTAACTTGACGACAACGTATATCGAAATGGCACACAGCACACTTACACGAATTGAAAATCACGTCAAGTAATGTGATGAATGATGATAAATTGTATGATAGCAGAGATTATGATAACACTATGACTGATAGTATGCAAGAGACGCCATTTAATATTTAGGCAACGTCAAGCGAAGGATTATTATTAAAGGCTTCGTCAAGAAAGAGTCTGGCACGTTGTACTGATAAAATATATCCACTGTTGTGTTTTCCTTGTTTGAGTTTAGGATTTGTTTACAAAAAACCTTTTAAAATTTTAAGATCATAAAGATTATAAAGATTATACTAATGTAACAGCCACGTAATAATGAGACGCAATAATAAACGACGATACGTCATAATAATTATCAAAGAGGAAAAATAAGAAGAGAAATAATCGTCATTTATAATTCGCTAAGTATTGTAATAAATTTTCACTGCACAGTATGTATATAGGTTTTGGGTCACACGTATCTAAACTGTCTCTAGGGGAAACGTTTTTGATGCTCATTGGTTATAAAAAACCTAAAGTAGGTAGTTCACGTATAAGCATACAGGTAAACGGAGACACGATCCATAATAATTTAGATTATACACATCAATCACAATATCTTAATGCTTTATTATTTCGTCACAATCATTACTCAAATTAAGTCGAAGATAGTGTGAAAATTATGTAAGGTAATAAATACTTCCAACGTTTTGGTGAAGCTGAAGATAAGGATAAGTTTACTGTATAAATTCGATTGGGTATATAGGGTGACTTTTAATTAGTTCTTGATAGAAAAACGTATGAATGTTCTCATGATACTGAACAACTTTCCCCAAGGAACATAGATCGAAATACGAAAATCAAGTTTTTACCTCATATAGAAAATTAGAAACTGCATCAGCTGATAGCGCATTTTGTATGGGAGGTCAAATTTGGTTTTTCGTATTTCTACCTATATTCCTTGGGAAAAGGAGTTCAGTATCATGAGTACAAGCATATCTTTTGCTATCCAGAACTAATTAAAAGTCACCTTATATATCTACTTTCATATGGTTTATGACGCTAATTACCGACTCAACTCACTATAAGTAGTTCTTGGGCCTTCGTCTTTTGTCTCTGTCCTACTGATGAACAAAGTTAACAACTATGAGCAAAGTTTGCTAGTTAGAGTGAAAGGAAGATAGTCCAGACTAGCTCAGTTTGGTGAACGACATGTAGTATCAGAAGTTATTATAATCTATACATGAAAGGAAGAGAGAGAGGCCTTTGCCCAGCAGTAGGGCGGTATAGGCTAAGTAAGATAAGATACATATAAGGGGCTTTCTAGAGTACTTTATACGAACAAAAATATAATTCAATTCAATTCAAATAATTTATTTGCAAGAATACAGTATTCAAAGGTCTTATATCATAATTATTAGGTACTTAAACAGAACTATTGAACACAAGTCCAGAGTAGTATATGTAAAAAATTGAAAAACAGTCGTAAAACATTTTAGCTCAGGACATGATCAACATAATTTTGAAGACAACTACCAAATCCAAAGGGCGGCCAATAAGCAAACTAGCCCTTTCCACGATCAAGTCAACATACGCAACAAGATTCCTCAAGGGCCAAAGCAATCAGAAGCAATCACGACTAATCAAGACTGTCTGCAGCCACAAAAAATCAGAATTATTTACTATCTAACAAGGATTGAAAAACTGTCAGCATCGACCTAACGTTCAAATAAATTACTACTTAGTATCGATGTTATTGTAGGAGTAGTGTTTCATAGAGATATACAGGGTGGGGTGTAACTAAATTTGGTTTCTCCATGCTAACTGTTCGATCATAGTGAGCAATATGTATGGATAGGTCAAATTTTTTTTTTTCTCATACATGTTTCTTTGGGAAAGTTGTTCAGTTGCGTTGACAGAGCACGCCCTTTCAGTTTTCGGTGCAACGTCCCTTACACCCCGTATAAGATGGTGATGGTGAAAATAATTCGTCCTATGCTTCCAAATGGTTGTCATTTAAAATACAATTTATAAATCAGAGCATGGCCTCACAAAGATTCGAATCCAAAACCTTCATGATCAAAACCCAAACGCTCTAACCAAAGGAATACGTAAGCTGTTTACGAACATAATAAATGGTACAACAAACACAATAATATGTATAAGTTAAACTCAAATACAATGTAAGATCTACATGGTATGGAGAACCAAGGACAAATTTTCATGACGAAACTTTGTTGAACATTCGTGACTTAAAAATAATAACGTAGAAAATTGTTCGATGAGACAAATCAGTCAAAGATGTTGGTGAAATAATTGTCAAGAAAATAAAATGATGCCAGGAGACGCATTTTTGAAGCGTTCGAAGTGAATCTTTAGTTCGCATACGAAAACGAATCGTGTACGAATTTAATTTCGAATGCTCTCGATTTTACGCATTTTTGAATCATTCGAAAGCAATGTTGCCATTAAATTACAATCTTTAAACAATTTTCTTTTCACGCAGAAAAAATAAAAACCGGAAAGCAATCACTCATTGATTTTAAAAACCGGTAATGAATTTCGAGGGAATGGAACGCAAATTAAAAAGTTGATATGTCAGTACAATGTCATGTGTGAAGGAAACGTCAATGTCGTTCTCATCACAGATTATACATACTTTCGAGTGGTAGAAATGCAAAACGAGTGGGTCGGACCACTCGTTGCAGAATTCACAGGTATGAATATTCAAAAATTGCGATTTTACGGATTCGTATACGAATCTTGCCAATTCGAATGCGAATTTAAGTTCGAACGCTTCAAAAATGCGTCTCCTGAAGTTGAACACCTTCTCTCCCCGTGGGTGCCGTAAAAGTGACTTAAAGTAAAAAACAAAACAAATAGGGTGAAAAACAGGACCTATTAATATACCTTCGATTCGATGTCTGTCTGTCTTTTTGTAAGCGAGCTGTATCTCATGAATTGTAATAGACAGTTGAAATTTTCACAGATTATGTATTTCTGTTTCCACAATAACAACAAATAATAAAATAATAAAAAAATATCTATTCTTCTACTACTCTACTAGAAACGTGTTTTTTTAGGCGATTTTTGTTTAAGCTCTATATCGTAAAAACGGGAACACTAACAAGCGTGAAAATTGATATGTTTATATTGCATAGGATAGAAAATAACAACATATAATAAAAACTGGTAAAGTGCGTGTCAGACTCGCGGGACTTTGACACCCTCAGTGCGTGAGTCTGACTCGCACTTGGTCGGTTTTTTATGGATGTACCATCCATAGTCAACACGCTTGTTAGCGTTGCATCTGGCATAAACGGACCGCAGTTAACAAAAACCGCAGCATGGTGATACGATACGCAGAATGACGCTACTGCAAATACTTCTAGCTGGCATTACGTGGGTTATAAACGAGATACGTTCTTAATTATAACGAAACACAAAAAATACGTCGTACCAAAGAATTAGGACCTCCTTCGTCGTACAATGCCGACTCTTAGTGCTGCTCGTGCTGCAGTGGTCGTGTCGTTTCTTCTACGCTGCCACATTACGCATCGCGAAAGATAGTAGACTCGCTCTATTTGCATTGTACTCTACATGTTATGATATTCAATAAGAATTCTGTAAAGAATCTACATCGAATACGCTTCACAAATAGATACGAGTACTATACTAATACACAGTTGCACTGGAACATAAAAATAATGTGGAAATAATAGACCCATATACTTATGAGTAATCGTGTGTGAAGCGAGAAGGAACTAATCGAGAATACTGCTTATAGTTTATTGCGTATTGTGAATGAAAATTAGACGATTCCATCAGTTAGTTATGTCCTAGGCCTTGTCAAGCATATAGCCAGTCTGATCAACCTTCAAGAGATTTGAAGCTGCAAACATACATACTTAAAATTACGCCTCCTTTCCGTCCGACCTCTGCCCTCCACCTGCTACGATCTTAACATACTTCCCTCTCTTCCTTTACTTTCATCAACCTTTTCAAAAAAACGTTCGTCGGTTTAGGTTACTTTTAACCTGGCCTTTATTTAGAACGTCCTGAATTTGGTGTTGGAACGTTCGCCGAAGCCTTCCCCTACCAAAGTTTTCATGCACTCTTGCCTGGTGGATCTATAATGACCAATCGAGTAACGATGGTCAGGAGGTCAGTCCAGTAGTTTCCAACCTAGTTAAAGGGTGAAAAATAAAGAGCCAGCTTACCAGTCAGGGCAAATTCGGTACCAGAAAATCCTGATACACTAACATAAAGCAGTAGGTAAATCGATCAATAGTGAGCACTGGTGAGATAGGAACGTAATCAAAAATAGTTCTGAGGCCTTGACAAGTCGGTACGGGCAATTTGTCCCCTTATGTGCGAGCGCATAAGTTAACATAGGAAATGAAATTATGACTGAATTTTCCCGAACTCTTAACGCATCCAAATGAGCTAAGTACTCAATGTAAAAAATCGTGAAGTATAATTAAACGTTATAATTTTTTGCAGTCGTTTAAAAACTCACATGATTAAAAGTAAAATGGTTAGTTAACTCGGCGACACGTTCAGCATTTGGCATAGCCTTGTGAAAATCCTCTCACGTACGGTCAACCGCTTGTCGGTAGAAACTTTTTCAACTCTATTACCACGCCATAAGGTCCAAAAGTGTTTCTACTGATGTGCGGCCGTGTAACGGAAAGGTGTGATATTACTGAAGGGTGCGAATCTGGACATGAAACTGAACAACTTTCCCCAAGGAACATAGGCCGAAATACGAAAAACCAAATTTGACCTATCACAAAATGCGCTATCAGCTGATTCAATTTCTATGGGAGGTCAAAAATTTATTATGTTCTACCTATTGTATATCTTTAAAGGTGAGCCACTAACTAGCAGAGAGATTCCTGATGCCAAAACCAACAACTTTACCATATCATCATATCGCATGGGTTGTATTTTAAGATCGATGATAGACCCAGGTTCCAGACCCAACAAACCCTATGGTGTCAGACTTGGTGACCTGCCAAAGGCGTCTGACATGGTTACAGACTACTTCGAGAGACGAACGCTCTAACTACTTGACCACGAAGGCTGTTATGTACTGTCAAGAGCACATCAAGCTTGACACATTAAACTTTGTACCGTTCTTATTTCAATAGACGTAAGAGCTAGAGTCGCACTGCGAGTGTCAAGCTTGACCTGTCGTTGACTGTTCCAAACAATATAGACTAAATATCATCACAGTGATTTGAAATACTAGCATATCAATAATTCAAACAATATGTAAATCATGACATAAATCCTGAAGACGTTCACAAAGTAAACGACTGAATCTCTTAACAATGGCCGGCTGCTATTGACCACGTGACCACTCCACGTGAGACACTTCACAACAATCCATTGCATTTACGAGAAAGTCCTACTATTACACCATGCACGTGAACAAAACAACCGATAATAAAAGCCTGCGCGTATTATCTCACAGCCATTTGCAATTTAAAAAAATAAACAATAATCTTTGTAAAGAAGAAAGGGATGCTGAGATGGTTTGGTCATGTAGAGAGGATGAATGAAGGAAGATTGACGAAAGAGATCTACAAGGCGAGAGTGAATGGAAACGTTGGAAGGGGAAGGCCTCGGCGAACGTACAAGGACCAAATTCAGGACGTTCTGAATAAAGGCCAGGTTAAAAGTACCCTAAACCGACGAGCATGTATGAAAGGATTGATGAAAGTTCAGGAAGCAAAGGAAGTATGTCAAGATCGTAGCAGGTGGAGAACTGAGGTCTCTGCCTACCCCGACGGGAACAAGGCGTGATGTTATGTATGTATGTATGTATGTATCTTTGTAAAGAATCAGGAAATAGAAAACTGCAAAATTTAGATACATACAGGGTGTTAATTTGATTGCGTGCCATAGCTCAGGAGCGAGATCAGTATCAGTAACTAAACAACTTTTCCCAAGGAACATAGGTCGATATACGAAAATAAATTTTTGACCTCCCATAGAAACTGCATCAGCTGATAGCGCATTTTGTATGGAAGTTCAAATTTGGTTTTTCATATTTCGACCTATGTTCCTTGGGAAAAGTTGTTCAGTTACTGATCCTGCCCTTGAGCTGCATGTGTACAAAAGTAAAGAAAGTGTTGATAAAAGTAAAGGAAGCGAGGGAAGTATATCAATATCGTAGCAAGTGGAGGGCTGTAGTCTCTGCCTACCCCGACGGGAAATAGGTGTGACGTAATTAAGTAAGTAAGTAATAAATAAGTAATCAGATCATTATAAAAGGTAAATTATGAAGGTAAAGAGGCAAGGGAATATAAAGAAAAACCTGGGCGGTCAATCTAAACTTGAACCTACTACAGAGTTGGACATAAGGCTTCTTTTTAACAACAAATTAACGTACATATAAAAAAAATGGATCTACTTATTAAGAAGAAGAAGAGAGTGTTAAATACATAGAAAAAATATTTATCATTTCGAAAAACAATTACCAAAAGAAATACGACTATCCGAAATCCGAAAAAAAACCCCGTCTTTATGCCATATTTAGACTACTTCCAGAAAAATTTTAAAAGTTTTCAAGATAAAAGGTAAAAATAGTAGCGTACTCTTCCTTTAAATTTTGATACCAAAAATAATTGAATCAGCTCAGTCTTGGAAAAGAAAACAGGGAAAAGCGGGACGTCGTTTTGTAGGTAAATTTTCAGGTAAAATCGGTCTAATCTGTAGGTTGTCCCTAATGTATCATATAGGTATGTATGATATGTATCGCACACATTTTAGGAGGATTGTTGGGGCACAGCGTGAAAGCAATAGTTTGCACAAATAACTAGCTTACTTCTTAAAGATAATGAAAGTAAGCAATACTTAGAAAGTTACACAAGTAGGATTATTTGTTTGAAGTAAAAGATAAAACACACTCGACAGTCATTTAACATCAATGATGAAATTCGATAAACAAACAAAGAAAGAAAATAATGGTCTTATTGATCAAAAGAACACTACACAATCGATACATTTAGGAAAAATACATGATTATACGTAATTTATTTAAATAAATAAAATAATAAGGCTCTCCACCATCTGTAAGCAACGAGTCCTAAAATTCTTCGGCCACACGGTCAGAAGAGGTTCAGATAACCTGGAAAGGCTTATCATCTCTGGCCGAATGGAGGGTAAACGGAGCAGAGGACGTATGCCAATGCGATGGGCCGACGCTATAAAAGAAGCTACTGGAGCGACACTACAGGCCAACATTCACCGTGCTCAAGATAGGGCGATCTGGAGAGGTGTGGCGGCACAAGTAGCAGCCCACGACTGTCAGGTCCCTCAGTCATGAGGATACGACTAAGAAGAATTTATTAGATAAAGTCCAGGCCAAGGCTAGTATAAAAAGTACCCTAAACCGACGAGCGTATATTAATAATATTAAAGGGTTGATGAAAGTAAAGGAAGCGAGGGAAGTATGTCAAGATCGCAGCAGGTGGAGGGCTGTGGTCTCTGCCTACCCCGACGGGAAGGAGGTGTGATTTTATGTATGTAATTTATTAAGGATAAATTATTGTTACTGATTGGTGTGAAGAATGGTCATCAGTGTCATCACTATTATTATACAGAGTGATTCTACATCACTAATAGATTTTTCAAATAACTAATAAAAATAAATAAAATCACATATCAGAATAAAATAAATTTCTATTAAAACAAAGAAACCGTCAATAAAACAGACCGCCCCAGGTCGCCCTCGGTCCAAAGGTGCCCATCAAAGAATCATCCCTTAGAAGGATCATCGTACTTTGTTACACCCTGGATTTTTTATTTTTTTTATAATTATGATCAAATCACAATGTAAAAATCAAATATTAAAATAATTTAAAGTTAATGTATAAAAAAAATATTTTTATTTTATATTTAAAACGAATTAATTTTAAAAAAATTTATATAATAAACTATCTTCCTCTCTCCTACATTGCTGTGCCCGACAGGGTGGGTCCATGTTTGTACTTATTTATTGTTCAAGAACTTGTAAACACACATGGAATGCAATAAATAATTTGAATTTGAATTATATCGGCCTCCCTCCCCTGCTTGTACTCCTCTCTAACCTGCGCCTGCGCTTGCCAACCCTTCTAAAATGTCTCCATTTCGTCACGTCACGCCATCTCTTTCTAGGTGTCGCCATCAGGAACCTAGTTGGTTGGCAATTTTGTTGTGACATACAAAAAATACGTGCACAGATAAAAAATAAGCCCGTTACCTATACATGTCAAGCAAACAAAAATGTGCAAACAAGTCGAGGTATATCAGACAAACATACATATCGTTCCAGTTAATATATTTGATAAGAAATGTTACACTACAAACAAACAGACACACAGACAGACAGCTCACTAACCTAGTAATATATATTAAGACGGAAATTTCAAAGAACAGGTGTTTTTAGGGTTCCGTACTTAAGGGTCCAAACGCAGCTCTATTGTTGCCACTCGTCATGTGTCCGTTTGTCCGTAGTTCTATGGTTTTATAGACAGTGTTCATATTTTCAAAAACCAAAAGCCATATAAATTAACAAAAAAGAGCAATATTTGTATATTTATTTGTTTGTATCACAGAGCTCTGAAGCGCATGCGTCTTGCTCTACATCTAGAGACGTTTTCTTTATGTCATTCCATACAAATCAGTGTCACCATTTACTAAAACTAACACGTTTTCCGCACCCACACTACTAGCTTCATTTGAGTGCGATAAACATAGTACTATTATTGCGAGAGAGTAAGATGCAAAAAACCAGTGACAGCGTCTCTATGGCAACGAATGTGTTTATGATGTGCATTCAAAATAAGCCCCTACAAAAATTGGATAGTATAACTCTTCAATACGGAACCATATTTTTTTACTATATTCGCTTCTATGGTGGGGTGCGCGCGCAGGCGAAGTGGCCCTATCGTTGTTCTGTGGTTTTTGTATATATATTTGTAATCAGTTTCTCCAAAACAGCTGTAACGATTTTGATGAAGTTTACAATACGGGAGTTTTAGGGGGCGAAATATCGATTAAGTTAGTACTCATGTGTTGGAAAATAAGTTTTCTTCGTTCTTTTTAGTATTTCTTGAAAAAAAGCACGAGAAAAAACTCTACAGCGTCATCTGTTGGCCCACTTGGACTGAGATTATACGGAGTGAATTTGGTTGCTAAATTGATATAAGAAGGGTGATCCATAAGTAGTGAGAATGATTAACATTTTGAATGGGAAGGCGTTTAATGTTCATGGGTATTGAAAACTTATTTCACTATAAAAAGTTGACTAAAACTCAATAAACGTAAACAAGCCCGTTGGTGTGGTTGGTAGTGAGCCTGCCTCACACGCACTGGGCCGCGGGTTCGATCCCCGCCCAGGGCAAACATTTGTGTGATGAACACAAGTGTTTGTTCTGTGTCTGGGTGTTATTTATCTATTTATGTATGTATATCAGTCTCTGGTACCCATAGTACAGGCTTTGCCTAGTTTGGGATCAGATGACCTTGTGTGAAATGTCCCCCAATATTATTATTATATTATTATTATTATAATGAGGTAAAATTTCAACATCATCAAGCAACCAACTTGAAAATTGAGAAAAACGAATGTTGCGACAGATGCCATTTAAAAAGCTATAAAAAATATAATAAAATATTTATTCTTTCACATTAACTGAGAAAGCTGAATTTTAACAAGAACCACTCTTTGTACATACCAGATTTGACTAACAGTCCTATAGTCTATCAGTGCCTTCTATTTATGCCTTCAGTGCAGTGTATCCATGCCTATTGTTAATGCTCACAATCAAAATAACATAGAAGAAGAAACGGAACGGAAGCAAAATCGGAGTTTTGGAACCGTTCAGAGAGCTGTTCGCAGAACCAAAGAAAGCTTTCATTCTCAAAGAGATCGAACTTTTGAAAAACTGTGAAATTCAGGGTCTGAAGAGATTTTGAAGCTAAGGAGCAGAGTGCATTATTAATTTACCAACTTTATCCCCGTATAGTAAACTCTCATATAGTAAATTGCATTCGTTACAACAGTTTTCAAGAAACCAATTCCAAAATATATATTTATGTCACCGGAAAATGATTCGGAATCGTAAGTTGATTAATTTTCTAGTAAGTTTAGAGATCGCTTCTGACACTTGCCAGATGCTGCCGCAGCACGCTCGCTTTGCTCGCTCGGCTCGTGCGTTTGGTCGAAAGAGAACCTAACACAACCTAATCGATCCCGAATTGTTCAGGTTGTTTTTGCCTTCCTAGGACCTATAAATCTACGAAATTCCAACGAGTTAAAAGTTGATCAACTTACTAGGAAATTGATGAACTTATGATTCTTATATTTTTTAAGTCATCCGGCGACATTTATATACAAATATTGCTCGTTTAATAGTATAAGATACTTTTCTGGATCATTCTCACTACTTATTGATCACCCTAGTACATTCGTTGTTAGGCGGCGGCGCACTAGCCGGCCACGACCACGGCCAGTGGCCGCAACGACGAGATTTACTAAGTTGGCCGTTGCGGCCAAGTGCGCGTTCGTTTATATGGCTTCTGGTTATTGCGGCCACTGGCGGTGGTCGTGGCCGCTAGTGCGCGAAGTCCCATAAATGACAAAAAGATTAATTTTTTCATTCATTACTTTACCCATACATGTAAATTCATAATCTGCCAATCAATCATTGTTAGCGCCGTATCTTCACAAATTATCACAAATTTTTAGGTCAAATATTTTCAGTCTTTTTACTTTGGACGTAAAACTTATTTTTAACCTAAATAATTTTGATATCAAGACATCAATCAAATCAAACATCCTTCAAAAGTATTAGATAAAGTTTGGAGTTTAAGCGATATGTTGCGACTTAAAGATAATCCTCTATTGTTTAACTTTAAACTTGGTACTTACCAGTAAACATAATTTCCTAATACATCAAAACTATAAACCGGCCAAGCGCGAGTCGGACTCACGCACCGAGGATTCCGTACCACTAAGGTGAAAAATACCGTTTTAGTTATGGTCGCACACGTTCGGAGAATTCGATAAGAGCATATTTTTAGGTCAAAGCGTTTGATTCAGGCGTGGATAACTTAAAAACTATACGTGAAAAGAAATGTATACAGATCTTCAATTTAAATAATAATATAAAAAAGCATTAAAAACGTTTAAAAAGTAGCTACAAACAAAACGGCGTTCGATAAAAGATAAAAAAAAAACTATTGCATCAACTTTCTAACAACAGTTTACGTAGATGTCTTACTAAGACACTTATCTATAAAATTACGAAACAACTGGAGTACTCCACTTAGGAAAGACAAATACCAAACAAATCCTTTAGCGCTGTTTACACAAAACACTGCAATGAGTGAATCATTTCAAATAAGTTTTTACGTTGTACTGGTTCGCATATTTACATAATTAGTCATTTTTAAATATTACTAAAAACACATAATTTTTCCTATGAGTTAATTTTCCCTTACCTCCAACTACGTACCTACGTAAAACTCATTTTCCTTTTGTAATTTTTTTCGGTTCCTTCCCAAAGGTTGCCATGTCCTCTGTCTGTTAGATCTTTTGAGAGAGAAAGAGAGAGCTGTGGTTCTGAAGTCAACTTAATACCTTTACCCGTTCGGGAGAAAAACGATCTTGAAAGACAGACAGACGGATAACAAAGTGATCCTATAAAGGTTCCGTACTTTTTCTTTTTGAGGTACAGAACCCTTAAAAAATCATCAATCTTTGACAAGATAATCTTCAGAAATTTCCTATACGCCATAAACTACGCCTACCTATCTCATAAACCTAAACTTATCTAAAAAGAGACTACTTCAACTTTTTCAGCCAATCACGTTTTAAAACTCGCTGTAAAACTAGATTTTTAAGGAGTTTAGCCTTTATTGCTATGGCGATAAGATTTGACGAAGTTTCTGGTAGTGATAACGTGGTAGTAATCTTAAACTGTAAGTGTCAAAAATGATAGATCATGATAAGTGTAGATGGCTCCTCCAAGGTGGATTGTTAGTTCCTCTATTCAAGGTGATGCATGAAACGTTTTTTTAATAATACTTATTTTAACTAGTATTTTTGAGATGGTTTGAGTTTTTGAAGACGTATGAAGGTATATATGAAATATTTTCGAAGAAAAATTGAAAAGAAAAGAGGTAGAGAAAGTTGGAGATGCCATTTTTACCAAATAAAGAAGAGGGTGAAAATGTCATGTCGTATTGAGACATTAAATATCTTGCAGATGCTAGAAATGCATGTGTACCGTAAGATCGTGAATATCGCCAGTTTATAATCTAGTTCGCGAGATTGTAAACTATCTATAAATTGCAAACTTGTAAGTATGGACCTATAAGTTAATACCTATGGAGGTACTTATCTTAGGTTGCGTTAGGTTCTCTTGGTACCGAAAACCAGAACGTAATTCGGCACAGTTCAAAATTTTTCGAATCTCGCGTAGTTAGTAAGCTAACAATATTCACAATCATACGGTGACACATAGGTATTATTGGATCTTAAGGTAAAACGATTCTAAAATCCGATAAATAATTAATAATAAAGGTTTATAACACTTTATTTCTTCTCGTGGGTATTTTAGACGACTAAAATAATCTACACACATGCCGCAAGGAGTAGTTCTATGAAAGTTGAGTGGAAGTCACGCCAAAAAGGAACGATAAAAGTGTAGAGGCGGGTAGCAGAACAGGCGATCAAATCAAATATAGTTTATTCATTGTTGGATATTAAAATCTCTTAATGACGTCAGCTAAACTACATCGCTTCACAAACAAGGTGGCGCCATAGCGGGAAAAAAAGAAGCGACAATAAAAACCAATAAAAAAATCAAGACAGTAAAAATGTTTATGATGAAGCAGGAAACGTTAAATGAAAAGATAAACCTACTTACAGTAGCAAATTTTTTTACGGCCGTATTTCGGTTAAGAAATACGGCCGATATAAGCATTTAAAACTATTAATTACGCGTCGATTAGACAGAGATCCGACATGGAGTGACGTCACATGTCACTACGGCCATATAAACTCCGTGTTAAACTTCGTTTTGCTAGAAAGAGACAGACACAAATCGTTGATGGCTTATATGTTTTTTAATTTTCTTGCAGGTGAAATATATTTTTTACCTGTAAGGATAAATTCTTTAAATATTTGTTTTTATTATTTTTCTAAATACATATTGATAAGGAAGCACCTTCCAACTGGTTCTTTAAAAATACGGAAAATGTAGTAAATTAATGATTTTTAAATAAAATAAGAGTTTTATCGTTCGCATGTAGTGAAAATATTAAAACAATGCGTTGGCGTAGGACAATTTTGAATTAGGAACGTCAGCTGATTTGAAAACTAACACTAGCCGGTTAAATTATGAGGGCAGAGGAAAGAGAGCGCAAGTGCTACGTTACAGTTCCATTCACATCAATTTAGAGACTAAATTTTGGGTGCTAGGCGCGATCATTTCTTTTGCGCACTTGTATGATGTTGGACATGCCTCTGCAGTTTCCCTGGTAGCTACGATATGAGGACTCTGGGGGCAATCAATTTTTAAGAGTATTGACGCACTAGCACGAGATAACAAATCGCGTGTTGCAAGTGTCCATGGGCAGCAGTATTGCTCATTTACCCGTTCTTAGACAAAAAAGATTATGGCAGCTCGATGGCACTAGTATAGTTCCAAAACCGTTGTCAAGCATGGCGACTATGGCCATTCCCCATAAAAAACTAAATGATTCGTAGTGGAAATTTTAAGTACGTTTTTGTCCAGGACGATTTGGGTTGTAACGATGATTAAAATAGCCAACTAGGTTTCAGCTACAAATTACATCATGCCATAAATGACCCCGACAACAGTATTGTTCTTAAATAGCACCAATTTGTATGACAAACGGAGACAATATTTCAGCTAATACAGCTTGAAAGTCACGCTTCTATGCTTTTGATTTGTATGTAAATTTGTCGCCGAAAATTGCACGAGCATGCCTTAAAATTTTGAAATTGTTCAAGTAATGGTTCTTAATGTATGGCTGTGAAGCCTAGACACTGACACAGAAAGAAGAGAATAAGCTCTTAGTGGCAGAGCGGAAAATATTGCGGAAAATTCTGGGACCGGTCAAGGAGGCGGATGGCAGATCGAGGCGAAGGAAAAATAGAGAGATCGTAGACCTAGTGCCCGAACCCAACATCATGGGCGAGACCAAGGCTGCAAGGCTTCGCTGGCTCGGCCACGTGGAGAGAATGGGAGAGGATCGGGCCGCCAAAAGAGCTTACGTGCAACGACCGAGTGGATAACGACCAGTCGGTCGTCCTAGGTACCGATGGGGTGACGAAGTGCGGAAAGACCTGGATGCCCTCCAAAGAGCCGATTGGCAAGAAGCGGCACAGAACAGGAAAGAATGGAGAACTCTCGTGTCGGAGGCCAAGATCCTCTTGGGGTCGCTGAGCCAGCGTAGTAAGTAGTAAGTAAGTAAGTCAAGTAATGGATTTGAGCTAGGGGTTTTGTAAAGCAAGCGCAGCTAGGTCTTAAACAAAAAAATTGTTGCCATTTAACTGTCGAAGGTTGAGGACTTATTGCAGTGAATGCAATGGTGTCTTTTTAGCTGCAAATAAACAAAGTCTGCTGAGGTAAAAATTACCTGTATTTCGTTAATTGTTTGTACTAAAAAAAACCATCCATCAAATAAATGCTCTTTATCTTTATCTAACGCAAAACCATCCATCAAATAAATGCTTTTTATCTTTATCTAATGCTCCTAAAAATCTGTAGAATTTCTCGATTGCAGTAAGACTTAAACCAACCTCGCTTTTTCTAAACTTCCAAAATAAAAACAAGAACCTCGGCCAACTGTTGGTAAGTGATAACCACGTTCTCGTACTTTAACTAATATAATAAGACAGAAAAGCGCATTGCCAATCCTGAGAACTCGAATGGAATGACTCCCATAAGCACTACCACTTTACCTCCTCAAACTTTGCACAAAAGCCCTACTAGTTTCATAATTTCTTCACAAACACAACGTTAAGGGGCTGGTAAGAGCTGACTTAACCCCCTTTCTAACAAAAAAGGGCAGAATGCGCGTGCTAGAACGGAGCGGAATCGCGCTGTTTTACGTTTGTCGCTCATTTTTGCATTTTTCTCAAAATCTGTACCCATAATATTAATTATCAAATAGCTATATTATTTATTATGCATAATGTATTGAATAATGTGTAAAAGTTTTGGCATCATAGATTAATGGGTACTTAAGAAAAACGGTTTAAAAGCAAAAATCTGAGGTAACTTTGGATTTTTTTTTATGGCGTACAAAATAAATTTAATCGTGTTTCGGAGTGGGCCATATTCTTAGAAAGATGCTTAATTATCACATAATTTTTTTTCACAGCCATATATTCATCGCTTTTTGTTAAAAACCTACTCAAGTGAAGCGTATTTAGCTCTTATCAGCCCCTTAAATGCGTTTAGAGGTTGCAAATTTCACAACATCGGGGACCACGGTAGCCCAGATGGTTTAGGCGTCTCCGGTACCGACGGAGAAGACGCAGGTTCGAGTGCCTGTAGTTGTGAAATTTTGCGATTTTCTACCTTGTGAAATTTCTAACCTCCAAAGCGATTGAACCTTGCACATTCTGTTCTACTGTCTTGGATTTATTTTTAGTTCTAGGTCCAACAATAACTAACAATAAACACTAATTTGGGTAACTTAAAATAATAGCCAAGACTCGAACACTTGTCTAGGCCTGTATAGTTAGAAGCAAATCAAGCTTAACACCAGTAACAGAAGCTACTCATACGTTAAACAGTACAAAGTCTAAAGCGTCAAGCTTGACGTGCTCGCGACTATACTACGGCTACATACAATTTAGAAAATATTTCCTGTTTGGCTTTATCTTTGATATGACATACGTCTGTGTAGGTATAGGTACAGTTAAGAGCAAGTCAAACTCTAAGTTCCCTCACCCCCCCCCCCTCCTGCCCCTAAACCCCCCCCTCCTCTCGGGGATAGTGATTATAGGGGGCTATAATCACCATCCCCCCTCTAACTCCCCTTCAACCCTACACTCAAGCTTCTCCCACACCCCTCCCATCACTCTCTGACTTATCCAAAGCTCAACTTCAACTTTCAATAAGATGGCAATCGGCCGTTTCAAGATACAGCCATTACTGCCAATGTCTAGTTGACAAGAGCACTCCTTGTCTTGTCAAAAGGTTTAATAAAATCCACTTTGTTCGAAATAGAAGATTGCGACGTTCGAAATTCGAACTGCAATTAAGTACGATCGGCAGGCATGAAAACGCGCAAGGTTGAGGAAAAAACTCAAGAACGTATGAAAAACTGACCATAACTAACTGTCATGACATGACGCAAGTAACAAAATCCGAAACGTTGTTTTTCCTTACGAAATGGCATACGTCGTGTTTTAGGGGTTACAAGACCTAAGAAAAAGAAAAAAATCACGCGAAAGTACCGCTTTTACGGCTGAACCGCTAAACCGATTTTGTTGAAATTAGGTAAGTATAAAGATAGTTTAAACCAGGGGGTGCGCCAGGAACTGAAAAAGTTTGGGAGCCCCTGGTATAAACAATAAAAAAGGACTTACTTTTTCTGAATTACACGCGTACGCAAACTTTGGCAACTGCTTGTTTAAATATAATTATCGCGGTAGAGACATCTTGTTAATTAGTTATATCACATCGCATTTTAAAGATAAAAACAAAAACAAAGCCACATTTATCTTTTGATAAAAAACACCAAGTTTGGATCATGTTAGTCGCTTAAAAATATATTTTATATTTTATAAATTATTCAACAATTTAGCACGTTTTCTTATTTAACTTGAACTCAGTACCAAATATTAATTAAGTTTTCCTCGCTTAATTATAAACAATTGAAATTAATTACATCAGTCACCCGACTTTAAAAATAGTACTACAAAATTAACTTCAATTAAGTTTTATGAAACACACCAAAACACAAAACTATTCTTTTAGCAATAAGTAGGTATAAAAAAACCATTGATTCGGGTTTCAACTTTACCAGAACACGTTTTTAAAAATTAAACTTTTAAGTGACCAAAGAGTAAAATAGAAATCTTACTAGAAAAAAAATAAAATTATTTCCTGTTTATTTTAATTTGTAACAAACTTGAATAAATATTTTTGTACAACCAAAACACAAAGCTTATATATTTTTGTATTTTGCATCTAATTGAATTGATCACGTATTAGATAAACACACACACAAATAACTAAAACCATAGAGCTATATAATACCGGCGTCTAAAACTACACAACGCGACAAAAATTCCGTACTCGCGATAAATTAGTCGGTTTTGGCATCACAATGGCGACGCGACAACCCGCGACAAACGTCAAATGGACACTACGGGGACAGATCATAAAACACGTTTGTGCCGTCATGAAGCGTAGTAAAATTCTCGTATTAAATTATTGTATTATCTGTAAGATAGCACAGTATGTCAGTGGAGTAGTGGCGTATTAGAAGATGGATCGCAAAGAAATTAAGCAAGGAGGTTTTTGTTCTGAGATGGATCGTTTTGTTTTTGACGTTAGCTTTTGTAAGTGTAACAACACACTTGTTGATTTTCTGCCGCGGAGAGTTCCGCTTATTACAGTGGCAACGCAAAAAATATTAAATTTTCGAACACAAATAACTAAATGAATAAGTAATATAAATTACCGGCACATGAGAGATACCATCTTAGTTCTCAAAGTGAGCAACGCGCTTTGCTGTCTTATTAGTGTCAATTTGTCAAAATATGTCTGGTAACATTAAAAAAATTCGTAAAATAACGGTTCCCGTGTTGCCGAATGGAACAGCCTTTTGTGGAATTTTTAAAAATCTGCATTTCACTTACAGGGGTTACAGTTTTTTTTTTTATGAAAGACTGTGACTAAGTCCCATTTTCGAATTTGTATCGATATTTTATGAAAATAAAAAATAATAACTACGTCATTTATATTTGAAACTTTTTATATTTTTGGATAATTACTTATCTATCGTCCCGTGTGGTCCATACATACCCGTGGGTGTCGTAAGAGGCGACTGAGGGTTATAAACTGAAGGATGAGCTGCAGCATCCTCCTGTGTATCATACCATCTTACTTACTGCGGTCACCTACAACAATCATCATCGCATTTATGTGCGGCTTGATGAAAGTAGAGAAAGTGAAGGAAGTGTATCAAGATCGTAGCAGGTGGAGGGCTGTGGTCTCTGCCTACCCTACACGGAAAGAGGCGTGATTTGAAGATTCATCATAACATCTCATGAAATGTCCACTACAGGACAGGGAGCTCCCTCCTGAATTTTTCCACCTTTTGCTGGAAAAATGTGGAGGGGAAGTAAATGTAAGACGACTTGAGTTTCGATTAACACGTAAATAGCTTAACTGAGTAAGTTCCTTAGGTAGCAAAGTTATGTGGCTGGGATAAGTAATAGCGGGCATTTTTGACTTTCATCATAACATCCCATAAAATGTCCACTACAGAACAGGGAGCTCCCTCTAGAATTTTTCCAGCTTTCCCTGGAAAAATGTGGAGGGGAAGTAAATGTAAGTCGACTTGAGTTTCGATTAACACATAAAGAGCTTAACTGAGTAAGTTCCTTAGGTAGCAAAGTTATGTGACTGGGATAAGTAATAGCGGGCATTTCTGACTTTCATCATAACATCCCATAAAATGTCCACTACAGGACAGGGAGTTCCCTCCAGAATTCTAGCTTTTGGTGGAAAAATGTGAAGGGGAAGTACAATAGTCACCTCGCTTGTCAGCGTTGGCTGGCACCATGGACCGCGTCTGAAGGTGACCGCATAGTAAGTAAGATGTAAGATATAAAGGCGGATGCTGCTGCCCATCCTCCAGTTAACCCTTAGTCGCCTCTTACGACACCCAAGGGTATGTATTGGTTGGTACTATTCTTTGCCGGCACCACACGGGACGCCTCTGTCAGTTTACTATAATCTGTGGTTAAGAGCAAGTCAAGTCACAAAATAGATGTCAAGTACAAGAAAAGTATTAGCAATGGGAGATTGAACTTGGTCACCTCGCTTGTCAGCGTTACGGCTGGCACCATGGACCGCGTTTGTAGGTGACCGTAGTAAGTAAGATGGTATGATACACAGGGGATAACTATGTAACATATATGTACGACTCGATATTTTTTCTCTTTACAAGTTAGGTAATTGAATATTTTAGAAACTCACGTCCACCCAAAATCCTTGATCACAGATGGGTTTAAATTGGTTGTTCACGTTTTTGTGCGCATCGGACACGCTAACTGTTCGTCTCACGTTTTTCATGATTTTGACATTTATGTATTGAATTGCGTCTTAGGTCTGGTAAAAATTTCAGGCTTTTTTGAAATTTTGGTACCTAGGTGTTGCAATTTACTAGGTTATAATAGGAAAAATAAATATCGGAATATTGAGGTTAAAACGTAGGTAAAACTAACTTTCGAAATGCGACTTATTGCGACTTTGCTAGTTGAACCTATTCCGCTTTTTCTTAGATTGGGTGCTATTTTGTGCCTTATATATATGTCCTAGGCAAGTTGGAAAATTCGTCGATTTACATTATGCCTTGGCATTCTACAAAATGGCGAAAATTTTTTAAATCGTCAATTTACTTCATGCCGTGGCATTTCACAAAACGGCGCGTAATTCGATTCCGCCGTTGTGGTCGAAAGATAATCTATTTCGTTGTTGTCAAAAGGTAACCTAACCCAACTTAACCGATTCTGAGCAGGAATTATTATGTCTCAGGCAAATCATATAACGGTACCTAAACGGTTGGCAAATAGTTAAACGGTCATCATCATATCATTGTATTAGTTAAACGGTGCCGGCAGATTGTAAACAGGTTTAGACCACTGGAGCAGGCATCGGTAAGGTTGGGTTAGGCTATCTTTCGACCATAACGCAGAAACGAATTACGCGCCGTTTTTGTAAATGCCGCGGCATTACGTAAAACGACGAATTAAAAAAAATCGGCATAAGCTACAACTCACTAATCTGGGTATCTGTCTATCTCTATGTATCTTCGTCACCGTTGTAGCTAAAAGTACACAAAAATAAAACTAGGCCTTACAAAGTAACTGGTCTTACTAACATAGAGACCGACCTATGCAACTGTTACAACTTGTGACATAATGTATACGGTATATATTGTGTTTCATTTTCAACGGTCACGTTTGGAGAAGCCGAGAAACTATCAGTCACGAAACTTTTGTGCATACATCCAGTGTGTACAAAGTAGTTTGTACGCACGGCAGCAAGTAAGTAGAAACAAAACCAGTATAAGCTGAACCAGCGTTATGCTACAAACGCCAGAAACCAGAGACCCGCTCAAGGTCAAAGTGTTTCTACCAAAAAGCGGCCGTGTGTACGAATGAAATACATAGGTTGTAAGATAAAACATTGGCGTAAGAAGTGGCAAGAAAGTGGACCGATTGCTCGTGAGGGCAATCGTCGCAGGTACAGATTAAGAGGTAGAGGTAGCCTGGATATAAAGTAATAATCAAAATACTACAAATACCATCACGTTGGATCAAATACTTTCCTCCCAAAACCTTGCCACTTCTACGGCTTTACGGCAGGTCCTCGCCAGTGCAGGTGAAGGGGCTCAGTGGACAAGAGAGCAAGTGGGCCATGTTTTGGGATGATGCTCCACAGTCACAGTGCCTTAGCAACTGGTCTGCGAAGCCCCACCTCGCCATGTTTTCTCTGCAGCGGCCAACCTGAGTTCTAATAATAAATAATTGTAATAATAATAGAAATGACAATAGCAATCTGGCGCTGGACCTCGCTCGAAAAATATTTATGAAAAAACAAACTATAATGATTTCTGAAGCAACTACGGAAGCTTAGACTGCGATTTTTATTCATTGTTTAATTTGTTTAAATTAGACATCTAGGTGACTGACTGACTGACTGACTGACTGCAGATCAACGCACAGCCCAAACCACTGGGTCTAGAGATTCCAAATTTGGCATGTAGGTTCCTTATGAGGCCTAGGGGTGCACTAAGAAAGGGTTTTACAAAATTCCACCCCTAAGGGGGTAAAATAGGGGATAAAAGTTTGTATGAAAGTCCGTCAGTTTTGAAGTTAGGATCTTCAAAATTTGTATTTAGGCTGACGACTAAAAATTAATACTTACGTGTCTCAGGGTTTTTGAAATTCGACACCCTTAAGGGTGAAAAGGGGGATGAAGTTGAAAATTCTTTATTTCTAAAGTAAAATCCACATAATTTATTATTTAGGCATTAATGATTTAATTCTATGCAACGTTTATCACTGTTATTGAAATTCCACCCCAAATTCAACCCCTCAAAAAGGGAAATGGGGTGAAAAAGTCTAAAAACCAATATGGGTATCGTTTGTATGGTTTATCGGGTCGCTGATTACGAAAACTACAACAATTTTGAAATCCAACGTGGTGGACGTTAAATACCATCATTCCCTTGGGATGGGGTTGGGGTGCAATAGGGTTGAAATGTGAATATGGGTGTCGTTTGTATGGTTTATCGGGTCGCTGATTACGAAAACTACAACAATTTTGAAATCCAACGTGGTGGACGTGAAATACCATCATCCCCCTAGGGATGGAGTTGGGGTGCTATAGGTTTGAAATGTCTAAAAATCAATATGGGTGTCGTTTGTATGTTAGGGATAGCGGTTAAATTGGCGTTAGGGGTAGGGATAGGGGCAGGGATAGGGAGAGGTAGAGGTAGACGTAGAGGTAGAGGTAGAGAGGTAGTGAGGTAGAGAGGTAGAGAGGTAGAAAGGTAGAGAGGGAGAGAGGTAGAGAGGGAGATAGGTAGAGAGGTAGAGACGTAGAGAGGTAGAGAGGTAGAGAGGTAGAGGTAGTGAGGTAGAGAGGTAGAAAGGTAGAGAGGTAGAGAGGTAGAGAGGGAGAGAGGTAGAGAGGTAGAGAGGTAGAGGGAGAGCGAGAGGGAGAAGGAGGGGAAGGGGGAGAGGGAAGGAGAGGGAGGGGGAGGGGGTGAGGGAGGGGGAGAGGAAGGGGCAGGGGGAGAGGGGGAGGGGGAGATACAGAGGGCAGGGGGAGAGGGGGAGGGGGGAGATACAAAGGGAGGGGGAGGGGGAGAGGAAGGGGAGAGAGAGGGAGAGAGTTTTAGTTTTTCTCAATTACTTCTGCGAATCGGCTCTGTTTTGAAATATTACATAAAGGTGTCTCTCATCTCGCTCTTTAGATTTGTTAGGATACTGCTGCTAAGTTCCTCTGTTCTGAGTAATTTTTGAGTAATGTCTGTATATTATATAAAATTCAGCTGGATCTTGAATTGTACTCATTGATTTGCGCAGGGTTAGTCCCGTTTTTCCTTAGTTTAAAATTACTCCGAAATGACGGGTAAATATCTCATTGCTTCGGAAAACCGGTAACAACATAAATAAGAAATCCACGCGAGCGAAGCCGCGGGCAACAGCTAGTATCATTATAACATTCCACGAAACGTCCACTGCAGAGCTCCCTCCAGAACTAAAGCGTTAAGACGCGTGTTACTTAGGAGGGGGTTTACCACAGAACAACGATACGGCCACTCCACCTGCGCGCGCACCCCCCATAGAAGCGAAGAGAGTAAAAAAAGGTCACTGGTATTTTGCATCTTACTCTCTCGCAATAATGTTACTATGTTTATCGCACTCAAGAGCAAGACGCATGGACTTCAGAGCTCTGTGGGATTTACCAAAGTCATCACGCTAGTAAGCGTTGCGGCTGGCTAGCACATTGGTGTTGGTGACCACAGTATGCAAGATATTACAATACAAAGAAAGATGCTGCGCTGCTGCCCATCCTACGGTTAGTCGCCTCTTACGACACTTACGAGAAGAGATGGGTTAGTACTATTCTTTGCCGGCACCACACCGTCACAGACACCGTCTTATATACTCCAGAAAACAGACGTAATTGTATGCATGTAATAGGCACGAATGACTAGCCACGATGCGATCACACCTAGCTAAAGAAATTCGGTATACATTGCTCTTTGAAGTAAGGATATTAAAACAACGTAGTTAAAGCCGCGATTACACCTGCTTGAATTTGACGACTGAATAAGAAATCTACCTAGGAGGCTACGTAGAAAAAGACGTTTGTGAATTCAGAGTTCTAGCTAGGAAGCTAAGTAGAAAAAGTGCCTACTAATACAGTTGCTGAATAGTGATGTTCCGATAGCGATAGTTTCGCTGTCGGTAGTTGATCTTGAAATACAGTAACTCTGTTGAATAGCCTTATCGAAAATAATTATTGTACAATAAAATACTATCGATTGTTAAAAATAAGCTGATACAACCTCAAGACAAATACAACCGATAATTAAAAGAAACAAAGTTATTGGCGGTCTTAAAGATGGGCTTTATTGCTTTTAAAAATACTACAGGAATATCGAATCCCTCGACGCGAGAGTCGGCCTCGCACTTGACCGTTTTTTTAATATAAGTATATTTTTTGTTCGATAAGTTGAATTAATCATTCGCACTTGGACATCACTAAACTTGCTAAGTCCCTTCAAGTAAAGGAGTTAGAAGCTTTAGTGATGTGAAAATTCTGCGAATGATTACTTCGAATCGAACAACTTGTCCATGAAAAATAAAGCATAATCTTGGTTAAATAATAAGTACTAATAATAAACTTAAAAAAAAATCACTTTAAAAAGTTTGTATACGACTGTTCGGTTGAGTTAAGGAGTGATCACAGCTAGCTGAATTCAAAGACTAATTCGGCATACATTGCTCGTTTGGTATGTTTAAGCTTTTTTAAGTTTAATAAGCTATTAAATAACAACAAATAATAAAATTTGGTCAAGCGCAGTCTGACTCAAAAAATCTAGCACATTAACTTACTGAAATTTCAACTAATACAATTATGATTATGTGGTGGTACGGAACCCTCGGTGCGCGAGTCCGACTCGCACTTAGCCGTTTTTTTTTGTAGTAATTCTAGTGTTTTTCTATACAACATAAATTAGCCCTTACTAATATTTTCCGTACGTTAAGGTGTTCTATTCGTATTGGCCCTTCACTAAAGTTCCTTACTGTGTTGCTTACTATGCGGCTTACTCAGTTAGTGACTTACTTAGTTCCATCTTTCTACCTTCCTTTCCTACGTAGGAGACTAACTGACTTAGTGTGTGAGTTCAGTCAGGTGTGATCGGTCCTTGTAATCACGGACGGGTTGCACTCCGAGGGGGCCGGCGCGGCAGAAGTGAAATCGTGCATTTTTGAATATTATGCTTTTTGTAAGGGTCAATCACGCCATTGCTCGCGTACTTCTTTGATGTCACTGAATAACGTTGACAGTCGGCGCTTTTTCGATCAGGCTACAGACGCGAGATCTGACGCGACATCTGACGCGTGTTTAACATTTTTCACCCATCTAAAAAAAGTGCCAAGCTCCGCTAAAGAAGTTTTCACTTCAAAATTCCAGTTTTTTCTATAAAACGCAATAAGTAAATCTATACACTTCTAAAGTTGATAAGATAAATTCAGACGATAACGATCAGTGCTTGTCATCTTTGGCTCTAGATTATATTTTGACTTACGTCTGTAAGAAACTGGTGACGTAGTACAGTCAACGACAGGACAAGCTTGGCACTCGCTGTACGACTCTAGCCCGAACGTCCATTGAAATAAGGTCGTCATACGTCAAGATTGATGTGCTCTTGACTAAACAAAACCCCAGTCGATATTTTTTTTTCAGAAATAGAAAGGAAATGTAAATGATAAGATTTTTTTTTCGAAATGTTTAATCTTACATATACTTTAAGATAGCGTTAGGATAATTCTACATCGGTGGTAGGTACACACGGCCGCAGATCGGTAGAAACACTTTTTGACCTTATGGCGTGGTAATAGAGTTGAAAAAGTTTTTACCGACGTGCGATTGACCGTACTTGTAATTTTTGGGACGATTCACAACTATACGTAAGTAGTACATTTCTTGTGTTCTTCCGACCCATAAATACAAGGTTATTTTTTTGGACCTGATATGGGTATGCCCGCCTTATTACAGAGGTCAAAAGCAACAACTTTTGTACTACGACTTTGCTTAAAACGCACGATAAATTTTCAACTTCCCATACAAAATGGGACGGTCACGTGACCAATTTAGTATGGGGAGTCGAAAATTTTTTGTGCGTTGTAGCAAAGTCGAAGAACAAAAGTTGTTGCTTTTGACCTCTGTAATAAGGTGGGCATACGCATATCAGGTCCTAAAAAATAACCTAGTATAGAAATTTTTCTATTATCTATCTCCAGCCCATGGCCAGATTGAGATCAAAAACATTTAACATTAAGAAAAAAGAAACCGGTCAAGTGCGAGTCGGACTCGCGCGCCGAAGGTTCCGCTAATAAAGTTCAGTTTAGGACCGCAAAACAAAATTTCTTTGTAAAGGATTTTTGCAGATTTCTAAATTGAGATCTTTTTATTTTTGCTGTGATATTTGCATAAACTTCTATCGACTGTAATTAATTCAGATTTTCGCATTTGCAAACTTTGGAGTTAAGGGGGAGATTGTATTTTTTTTTAGAAATTTTTCATCATAACTTTAAAATTAAGAGTTGTAAAAAAATATAAAAATCCATTTTGGAATGTACGAATAAAGTCCTTTTATTATGATACCCCTCTCGACCTAGTAATGACAATTCAAAATTTTGTATACGTAGCGAGCAAGAAAGTGCTTATGCTGCTGTACCATTTATTATTGAAATTGTTTTTTCCTAAAGTACATTGAAATAATATAAAAAATAAAACCGGCCAAGTGCGAGTCGGACTCGCGCACTGAGGGTTCCGTACCACCACATGAACATAATTGTATTAGTTGAAATTTCAGTAAGTTAATGTGCTAGATTTTTTGAGTCCGACACGCGCTTGACCAAATTTTATTATTTGTTGTTATTTTATAGCTTATGCACTATAAACATACCAATTTTCAAGTTTGTAAGTGTTCCCGTTTATAAATAGAACTAAAACAAAAATCACCTCAGCGACCATCCAACTTGACCCCTCTCTTATATGATTGTTCTTGAAACGGGAGCTCACCACAATTGGTTACCTCTAGTTGTGAGAAAAGTTGTAATATTTAATGATTTCAGACTTTTCCCATTATTTGTACTATGAGACCTAGCTTCTTGCCAAATTTCATAATTTTAGGTCATCGGGAAGTACCCTGTAGGTTTTTCATTTTTGAATAAATGTATGGAGATGAGGACATAAAATGTCATATCTTTTGATTGCGTCGTTGTAAAAAATTGAAATTTTCAGATCTTGTGTGGTTCATGGATCTTAATATATGGTATTAATTTCAACCTGATACCTTTACCCGTTCGTGAGATAAAGGGTCTTGACAGACAGACAGACAGACAGACAGACAGACAGACAGACAGACAGACAGACAGACGGACAACAAAGTGATCCTATAAGGGTTCCGTTTTTTTCTTTTGAGGTACGGAACCCTAATTATTATATAGCCAAAGAATATATATGATATAACGATAAAGAGCTTATAGCAATAGCATTGAGTACGTACTTCATGGAATTCCCTCATGGAGTTTGTTTTGAGGTAACCGGTTAAGGTTATAGCTCCTTAAGAAACTGCCGTTTACCTTATTAAATTCTGGGAAAAATACCTTAACAAGATGTTCTCGGGCAAATATTCAAAAATAAAAACGAGAGAACGATTTTTAGGTACCAAATTTTTAGGTCACAAATGCGTTTATAATTTTATGGCAAAAAAATATTATTTTCATTAAGATTTTTCTAAATACACCAAACATATTGAAAAGTCGTATAATTTCAATAGTTTTACAAATGTGATATGATAAAGTAAGGTATACAAATAAATAAATAAATAAATAAATTCGGGACACTTCACACAAAGTCATCTGATCCCAAACTAGGCAAAGCCTGTAATATGGGTACCACCAAAAACATAAATGTAAAAAAATGGAAGGCAAGTTTAATTATAAAGAATATGCGTGGTTGTTGACTTCACCGACAAAAGAAGTGATACCTAAATGGATGCCAAGTTCTGTATAATCTTAAATGTGGTTTATAAGAACGTACAACAATCTAAAATAAATTTACAACACAATTGTTTACTTTGCTGCTATAACAATGTTTGTTATTTCAAAAATATTACGTTTGAAATTTTATAAGTCGAGTTATTTACACAAGGCAGATAAATAAGAATAAAATAGAAGTTTAAGATTTGGCTTGGCTAGTTTTTGTTTGGGCCCATTTTGTTTATCATATCATATTTTTTGATACCGCAATCGCTCAACTTGTGTGTATGGCTAGTTTCAGCAAAATACCGCAACATAAATAGCTTGTTCTAATGAGGAAAAACACGCGTGAAAACGGGCTACCTAGTTTAATTTAAACAGCTTTTATAAATAGACCTAAGAATATTAACAATCAGTCTGCGTATCTTATCAAAGAGGTGAGACTCCAACAATCCATCTCTGTCAGTTTGTACATAAAAGCAGAGATAGCAAGATAACTTTTGCCGGTAAGTACGACATTCCTGTTGCGAGGTGCCATCTTATCAAGATATATATTTTGTGGAAAATCTGCTCAGTTACGTGGAATGGCAGAAGAAGCATGAGATTAAAAGTGCCATAATGTAGGGAATTTTTCACTCAACGTTATCTGATTCAAGCGTTTTCAGAAAGAGATGCGAAGCGTACGGTACAGAACCTCTAAGAGCCTAAGCACACTGCGACTTTTTATCGCGCCGTCGCGCGATTTATCGTAACTTGCATGAATTTGTTGTCATTGGAATCGTCTGCCTAAGGAATTCCTTGGCTTTTTAACAGATATTAGATCAAAATAAAAGAACAGACGTGTACAAAAGCTTGAATAAGGAAACATATTGTAAACTAATCACTGTCTGTATTATCATCTATTGAACTGAAATGGAGCGTCACTTTGTTTTTGTTGGCCTGAAATGAGGCCATAGCAACCTTAGTTAATTCTTTTTGTTTGGTCTTAGTTTTCCTTTCAGCTATTCTCTTTGTTCAAGGGTACTGGTTTTAGCTAGATTTCTATAGAGTTTGTGCATCGTATCATTTATTTAGTTTTCTTTTAATAACCATTTAAGGTTACAAAGCTGTTAGAGGAAATGTATTCTGTTAAAATTAATGTGTAGCAATGAATTGGACGAGCTTCCCTAAGCGGTTTTCCCTGTATCACTGTCAGTACTTTCAGTGGATAATCTCCTGTCAACTCCTGGTGGATATAGCCCTGCCCTAAGGATCTCCATGAGTGTCGATAAATCGATGCCTGGCAGCCGCATGCTATCACCCCCCACGATCACATCGTCCCTAATTCAGAAACTAATTCGGCTTACATTTCTCGTTGAAGTAAGGATATTGCAATTAACATAACCAAGCCTCCAAGCAATGTGTGCAGAATTAGTCTTTGAATTCTGTTAGGTGTGATCGTAGCTATAGTAGACACACGTTCAGACAATAAGTCTTACGTGATATAAATAAGTGTTATATATTGCGTATTGTTCGCTACGACCTTCGCTCAAACACCTACCACATATCTGCTTCCTAGCTGTTAGGATTTTTATGAAATGTATTACTTACTACACTATGGACTATAGCAGTCACCAATTGAAACGGTCGCAAGCCGCATCTCTAATAAGCTTGGTGGCTGTGGTATGTGTGTTGCCATCAGAAAATAAACTGCTAAATCTGATCAAGCTGTTAAACAAAAATAATTTTTGTATTTCTTTGAGCATTTATTGAAAATAGCGCGCGCGTTTCAGCCATCTGTTGAAGAGCTTTGGTTAAGGTTATACAAAGTCCTTTCCTTTCTTTTAATGCATGTTTGTGTACCTACTTTAAACTTTCGGGTCGCATTAGTCAAAGTTACTGAAATTTTATTGTAAAATTGAACTCACTGACTGCCAGTAAGCCCATCAGGCTTGTGTAGTCTTTAGTTGTAACATAAGTTATAAACTCTGCGATATTAAACAGTTTCAAATAAAAAAAAAAAAAAGTGTAACGGAAAGTTTTGATAATACTGAAGGATATGGATCTGCCCATGAAACTGCACAACTTTTCACAAGGAACTTAGGTCGAAATACGAAAAACCAAATTTGACCTCTCATACAAAATGCGCTATCAGCTGATGCAATTTCTATGGGAGTTTAAAAAATTATTTTCTTCTACGACCTATGTTCCTTGGGAAAAGCTTGAGGGAAGAGGAAAGCTCGGTAACTAACTAGCATATCATCGCCTATTTAGTTGGAGCCCTATAACTATTTCAAATGGCGTTGTCAACTCATTACAATAATTGATCCCAGTCTATATTTAACGTATAATTATGAGAACAGTAACGCCGAGTCATAATGCGACATAATTGTCTCCATTTAGCATTATAGTAACACCTAATGAAGCTGAATGGCTTGTGTACAAGGGAAATGCTTCCTCCATTAAAAGTAGTAATTTGTTTACATTCCTAAGTTTATTTATTTGTTTATTTACGCGTATATTAGGCAACTGTTGAAAAGATTTGTAAAACTGTTAAATTTAGGCATGTATTTAATGTCATAACTATTTATTACTAATGACCTTTCTTCGAACAAACTATTACACAGTAGTACCAAGAATACTGCACTAAATAATTATAAATTGCACCAAAATACCGGATTGCACACTAAAATGTGCTTAGTTGAAATACTTATAAATTGCACCAAAAATACTGGATGGCACACTAAAATGTGCTTACTGAAATAATTATAAATTGCACCAAAAATACTGAATTGTAAACTAACATTCTGGATTGCATAATTATTCATAACATAAGTTGATAAACAAAAAAACAAATTTAATTGCACATAGAAACTCCATCAGCGTAATTTGTACGGCAGGTAATTTTTAGGGTCCCGTACTGAAAGGGTGGGAACGAGACCCTAATTACTAAGCCTAGGTCGTCTGTCTGTCTGTCCGACTTTAAAGGGTTTGAACCACCAGCTAAAAACCGAACAAGTGCGAGTCGGATTCGCGCACCGAGGGTTTCGTACCACTAAGGTAAAAATACAATTTTAGTTATAGACACGCAATTGACCAGTTTTCATTAAATGTTGTTATACTATAGCTTATTTAGGCTTATGCACTATAAACATACCAATTTTTATTTTTGTAAGTGTTCCCATTTTTACGATAGAGCTAAAACAAAAATTGAGCAAAAATCGCCTAAAAACACGACTTAGTAGGGAAGCTCCCCTTATTTTTTTATTTATTTTATTTGCTATTATAGCGGCACCAGAAATACATAATCTGTGAAAATTTCAACTGTCTACCTACTACGGGTTATGAGTGACAGACAGACAGACATAGGAGGCGTACCCTTTGGGTACGGAACCCTTCAAATTATACCACTTACTTTTAATTCACAGTACCTGCCGGCTTAGCACGCTGCAGTTGTCAGTTTAGACCATAGATTAAAGACTTTAAGCATGGTCACGTTTTATTCACATCCGAGCAGTGCGACACATTTTGAAAGACAAGGACGGCTACATATATTAGTGTATAAAGCTATCTCTGTCTAAAATATCAAAAACGTAATTTGTGGATTTGGTAAACATTTTCCTCCACTGACATTTCTTCGCGCTTGGGGGTGATAGATTAGATGACATAATTCCTCAAATAAGGTGACATTTCTCCGAGATATATTTTCTCTCGGGCAGCGTGGTAAGCCGGCTGGGCGAGCGAGCTTCGCTCTATGATAGCCGCCACATCATTGGGTGAGCAAGCTACGAGTATGCTACCCACCAACAGATGAGGCTGTAGGTTTTTGTCTCGACGAGGAAAACGAATTTACCCAGACATGAGACCTAGCTGGATCGATTTCTCGTCCCCGAAAACCTCCGTATGTAAATTCCATCGCAATCGTTAGAGCCGTTTTAGCTACATGAAGATTTAAACAGAAACCAATTACAAATATATTATATACAAATATTATAGGATAGGATAAAGCCGCGATTACACCTGCATGAATTTGACGACTGAATAAGAAATCTACCTAGGAGGCTACGTAGAAAAAGACGTTTGTGAATTCAGAGTTCTAGCTAGGAAGCTAAGTATAAAAAGTGCCTACTAATACAGTTGCTAAATAGTGATGTTCCGATAGCGATAGTTTCGCTGTCGGTAGTTGATCTTGAAATACAGTAACTCTGTTGAATAGTCTTATCGAAAATAATTATTGTACAATAAAATACTAACGATTGTTAAAAATAAGCTGATACAACCTCAAGACAAATACAACCGATAATTAAAAGAAGAAAAAATTACAGACAAACTTATTTGCGGTCTTAAAGATGGGCTTTATTGCTTTTAAAAATACTACAGGAATATCGAATCCCTCGAAGCGAGAGTCTGCCTCGCACTTGACCGTTTTTTTTAATGTAAGTATATTTTTGTTCGATATGTTGAATTAATCATTCGCACTTGGACATCACTAAACATGCTAAGTCCCTTCAAGTAAAGGAGTTAGAAGGTTTAGTGATGTGAAAATTTTGCGAATGATTAATTCGTATCGAACAACTTGTCCATGAAAAATAAAAATAAAGCATTATCTTGGTTTAATAATAAGTACTAATAATAAACTTAAAAAATTCACTTTAAAAAAATTTGTATGCGACTGTTCGGTTGAGTCAAGGAGTGATCACAGCGAGCTGGATTCAAAGACAAATTCGGCATACATTGCTCGTTGAAGTAAGGATAATGCAATAACATAACCAAGCCTCCCAGCAATGTATGCCGAATTAGTCTTTGAATCCAGCTAGATGTGATCGTGGCTTTAATAGGCTGACAATACATTTCCGTGATGTTTTTATTTTTATTTACCTTAAATGGACAAATGAGACCTGAACATTGCCGTGCCAAATCTTATGAATGAGAGTATTTCTGATCAAACAAAAACAATGGCTGTGGTAAATGAAGTGGATACATTTTTTCTCTTTTTCTAGTCTTGCAGGTGCACAAAGTCATTCGCCGTAACTGAACAACTTTCAGTAAATAAAACTATCAGCCTCTTCAATACTCTTCATATATAATTGCAAATGGACAGTTTAGCCACGATCACATCTAGCTGGATACAAAGACTAATTCGGCATACATTGCTGGGAGGCTTGGTTGTGTTATTGCAATATCCTTACTTCAACGAGCAATGTATCCCGAATTAGTCTTTGAATTCAGCTAGGTGTGATCGTGGCTTTTTGTGGAAAAGAGGATTATTTTAATATTTTCTGAAAGTTTTATTTACTGAAAATTATTCAGTTACGTTGACTGACCACGCCTTTTCAGTTTTCGGAAACCAGTCCCTTAGACCATGTATTGGTCAATTTAATTTCGATGCGAACACGGAATTAAATTAAAATTAATCATTCGCACTCGGACATCACTAAACCTCCTTACTCCCTTCAAGTAAAGAACTTAGGAAGTTTAGTGATGGGTAAATCTTGCGAATGATGATGAACAACTTGTCGATAAAAAATAATTATTATTCATGGTGTAATAACAAGTACTAATAAAAAAAAATTAAAAAATTCACTATAGATTACCATCGATACTTCAAAGGTTCAGATATTTTCTATACGACTGTTCAGTAGAGTTAATAAACCTGCTTTGCGACAAAAAAAATCGTAAAAAGAACTAGGTAAAGGAGTGATCACACCTAGCTGAATTCAAAGACTAATTCGGCATACATTGCTGGGAGGCTTGGTTATGTTAGTTGAAATATCCTTACTTCAACGAGCAATGTATGCCGAATTAGTCTTTGAATTCAGCTAGGTGTGATCACTCCTTAACTCTACACTGCGCGTGGCTTGACACGAACTACGAACTTGGTCGGTTATTTAGTATCGATTATTACCGGTACTTTTAAGAATTCGATATTCTCGATATTTTCTATAGGAATATTCGGTAGAGTTACTGTATTTTTAAAACTCAACCATCGATCTCGTTATCGCAGCAACACTGATTCAATAATTTTCAAAATTTACGGTTCGGTTAGGTACTCAATCAATCGCCAGTTAAAGCGCGACGGAGTCAGATGTGTCCGTGTAGAATACTTGACTAGTGCAACACTGTTAGTTTTGAATATAGCGGTCTTTAATTGTTTTTCTAGTAGGAGCGCTTGTTTTAAGTAAAAAAGTATACCATCAGTTAGGCCATTATTTTTTGTTCGACAAGTTGTTCGATTCGAGCCAATCATTCGCATTTGCCCATCACTAAACCTCCTTACTAAGTGGCTTACTATGTTCCGATGTCATTTTTTGGTGGTCATTTCCTCCGAGGCGAGTTCGCCCGGTTGGGCATTTCGCCCGAAAGTATTCATTGTTAGTCGAGGTCTTTTAAAACCATATCCAAATGATAATGAGAAACTATGGCAAACAATAAATAAACTTACATACAGAAATAAAAAATCCAAATAAGATCAATAAACTTCTAGATAAAAAGAATTGACTTCAGCATTTTGTTACTGTAAAAATATCGTTGGCCGAAAATATTTTACTTAAGACTGCACCACGTAAAAACTACCAAAACGGCAATCACGGTTTAATATTGCTTACATATTTAATATGATTTTTTTTAAACCATTACGATTACGCCATATATTTTTAGTATGACCGCGCGAAGTCTAATAAATAGCTCTGACACGCGGCCGATACCCACAAGAGCTCGAAGTGAGACCACGTCAGTTTGCACCGCGACGCGCCAAAATTATGGATCGCGTTTCAACGTATACACATTCTCTGCTTTCATAGTGTAACAAGGTAACTTTGTTTTTTACTATTTTCTAAAGTAAGATATTTCTTTCCTTGTATTTATAAAGTGTTTGTTTTAGAGAAATGGGGAAGCGCAAAGATAAATATTATGTATCCCGTCAATAATTAAAAAAATATCTCTTCCTTTAACCAAGTAAGTACCTTCTTATATACCATACCTAGGTAGTTTTGTTTTGTGATGGGTGACTGGTGATGAAGGGTAGGCGGAGGAAGATAGGTAGATGATGGGTGATCGGTCAAAAGGGTTATCAGAGTAATAGATTTTCGGTACGTGATTGATGTCCGGACGAAGATGGGTGACCGGTGGATGATATTGATGGGTGACCGGCGGAAGAAGAGTCAATGGTAGATGATGGGTGACCGGTAGATGATGGGTAATCGGCAGTGGTCGGAATAGGTAGAGCTGTTTAGGGTCGATGATCGGAAACTTGAACGTGCTGCTTGCTACATTATTTCGTCAGGTCTGTTAGATTTTCCTCTTGAGACGGATTTCCATGGCATGGCTTTTCAAAATAAGACTGCCTTTTGATCGTTAGTATGTGTCGTTTGATCTTTCGATCACAAAAACAACGAAATGTACAACGATGGCACGGATTTAAATGGATTACTTTTTTAAAAGAAGCAAACGGCGCCAAACTTAGGCAGGAAAAAGGCTACATTATTTCGTCAGATCTGTTAGATTTTCCTCTTGAGACGGATTTCCATGGCATGGCTTTCCGAAATAAGACTGCCTTTAAAGAAGCAAACGGCGCCAAACTTAGGCAGGAAAAAGACTACATTATTTCGTCAGGTCTGTTAGATTTTCCTCTTTAGACGGATTTCCATGGCATGGCTTTCCGAAATAAGACTGCCTTTTGGTCGTTAGTATGTGTCCTTCGATCTTTCGATCACAAAATCAACGAAATGTACAGCGATGGCACGGATTTAAATGGATTATTTTTTTAAAAGCAAACGGCGCCAAACTTAGGCAGGATGATAGTTGATGACTGGATGAATGACGATGATGAAAGGATGATAAGTGATGCGCGGATTATAGTTGATGAGTGGATCAATGATGATGAGTGATGCGCGGATGATAGTTGATCAGTGGATGAATGATGATAAGTGGATGATGAGTGATGCGCGGATGATAGTTAATGAGTGGATGAACGATGATGAGCGGATGATGAGTGATGCGTGGATGAATGATGATGATGAGCGGATGATGAGTGATTTTCGGATGATAAGTGATGCGCGGATGATAGTTGATCAGTGGATGAATGATGATGAGCGGATGATGAGTGGTGCGCGGATGATAGTTGATGAGTGGATCAATGATGATGAGTGATGCGCGGATGATAGTTGATCAGTGAATGAATGATGATGAGCGGATGATGAGTGATTTTCAGATGATAAGATATGATGAAGATGCGCGGATGATGAGTGATTTTCGGATGATAAGTGATGTGCGGATGATAGTTTCTACCACCATGTCATTACGAGTAAGTCTAAAGTGTTTCTACTGACGTGCTGTTGAGTATACAAACTTGAAGAGCTGTTCCCTGTCGCCCCTCGAGTAACCCTCCGTTATACAATCGTTGCGCTGAGCTATATTAGTAGAGTTCATTAAAAATACCTTGAGAGAAAAAAGTTCCATTCAAAACACAGTTTTTTAAAAGGTGTCGTTTCCTCCGAGCGGACGAGAACGCGTCTCGGGTGAAATGACGCACTACGACTCCAAGTGGACTGCGCGCATGTGTGTGTTCGATCATACGCACACTACTGTTGCTTCCGACTCGACGCGAAAACTAAACAGTTTTGATCCTATACATTTTTTTATAAAAGGGACAACTGATTTAGACATGAATTGAAAATTTTGTCAGGATTACAAAGTATCTCTTTTAAGGAAGTCTAACAAAATTACGGACAATTACAAGGTGTCAAACAATCTCCTGAAAACTTCATCAATGGACTCATACCATGAAAAATTAACGATTTTCACCATACATACATCTATACACAACAAAAAAAAATGTTAAAGTGCGAGTCGGACTCGCGCATCGAGGGTTCCGATATACCTACCTATAGTATTTTTAGAAGCAATAAGGTCCATTGTAAGGACCGCAAAACTAAATTTGTTTGTAAAGATTTGTTGCAAATTTCCAAAAAACTGTGCTACTTAGAGAGATTGTTCTTTTTTCTGAATTATTTACATAAACCTCTATGGACTTTAATTAATTCAGATTTTTTTCTTCGGAAAACTTCGGGGATAAGGAAGGGGGAAGGTATTTTTTTAACTTTTTATGTCATAACTTGAAAACTAAGAGTCGTTAAAAATATAAAGAACTATTTTGGAATGTACAAGTGAAGCACTTTCATATGATACCTAACTTGACTTAGTACTGACAATTAAAAACTTTGACCTACCCATTTGGGCCCCCTTTACAATAATAATAATACTATAATTATTTCAATTGCAATAAAGTAAGACAATCGTATTCTAAAACTACTTCTACTACTAAATATAAAAGTATAAACGAGTTTTTAGCTTGCTTTTCAATTTATTTTAAGGTCATTAAAAATACTCATAGAAGCCTTTATACAAAGTATCTGAACATATCAGTCGCGCTATAAAGTGTACCAGCACAGAAAATATAGAGGTATACTAACGTATAGCACAACTAGTGAACTGACTATGATCCCTACTATGTTGATGTTCCTTAATAGTGATGTACAATTATTTCAAGAAGCAACAATCGAAATATTCGAATGTACTACTTAGTACTATCCAAATAATCTTTTAGCATTCAATTGTTATTTTTCATTGGAATCATTATTCGCTTTTCGTACGATTTTGAATGAAAAATTTATTCTAACTAAAAGAATGAACAAAGCACTCAAATTCTTTGTGTTTACTTGATTCAGATTCAGATTCAGATAATTTTATTCAATGTAGATTCTTTACAGAATACTTATTGAATGTCATGCAGAATACAATGCAAATAGAGCGAGTCTACGCCGTTTCGGATCGTGCTATGGCAGCGTAAAAGAAACGGCAAGAAACCACTGCAGCACGGCCTACTTTAAGAGTCGGCTTTTTACAATGTGTTTCTTGTGTTTCGCTGGAATATCAGAGCACCATACCTCTTTGTCATTCATATAGTCATCCAATCTATAGTAAGCTTTTTTACATAACGTTTGCTTTACACATTCTTTAAACTTTCTCTCAGGTAATTGCACTATATTGTCAGGTATTTTGTTGTAGTATCGTATACACAGACCAACGAAAGATGTATTGACTTTAGTTAATCTAGTATATGGTTGATCAATTTTATGCTTATTTCTAGTATTAAAATTATGCCTGTCACAAATTTTTGGTAATTGATGGATGTTCTTTCTAGCATACATTATATTTTCATAGATATACTGGCATGGCACTGTCATAATGTTGATTTCCTTGAACAGTTCTCTCAGGGAATCACGAGTCTTCAGGCAATAAATTGCTCTTATAGCCCTCTTTTGTAAAACGAATATTGAATGTATATCAGCTGCTCGGCCCCAAAGCAGTATGCCGTAAGACATAATGCTATGGAAGTAGCTAAAGTAAACCAGCCTTGCAGTAGCTACATCAGTAAGTTGTCTGATTTTTCTAACAGCATATGCAGCCGAGCTCAATCGACCAGAAAGAGCCGTTATATGAGGGTGACTTGACTGGTGCAACCTAATTTTAATTCCTTGTTTGTTTTTTAGTATACCGGTAATTCTGTGGTTTTTTTTTGTAGTTATTCTAGTGTTTTTCTATACAACATAAATTAGCCCTTATTAATATTTTCCGTACGATGAGGTGTTCTATTCGTATTGGCCCTTCACTAAAGTTCCTTTCTGCGTTGCTTACTATGCGGCTTACTCAGTCAGTGACTTACTTAGTTCCATCTTTCTACCTTCCTTTCCTACGTAGGAGACTAACTGACTTAGTGTGTGAATTCAGTCAGGTGTGATCGGCCCTTAAACTACACGTGTGTTGCCAACCACAACCACATAAAACGAATTAAATCTCTAAACTTTTATGCACCGGTTGCCCATGACAAGTTCAAGCAAATGCTAGGTATACCGAACGGTCAATAGCACATCAAACTTCAAACTCTGGGCTTTGAACTATTCTTATTTCGTTAGTCACAAGAATCAAAATCGCAATGCGAGTGTCATTCTTGACCTGATTTTGACTGTACAGGTAATACTACTCCGCGGTGTAGTCGTGTGATCGTGAGGCTCATTAATCAGAGGTTGTAAGTTTGGATCCCACATATAAAATCAAAATTACCTATGTTAGATTTTCAATTAACATATTTTGATTCATAAACATTTTTAGGTTCGATTTCAGGGGGCACACTGTCAAACAAACATCTCTTTGCGCGACCTCCCCAGGTTGTTAGGACATTGCAGGATGAATCACGTGATTGTCCGAAAAGTTAGATGATTCCGTGCTTCGGAAGGCACGTTAAGCCGTTGGTACCGACTACTATCTACGGATGTAGTCAGAGTCAGAGGCCTTTGGCGGCTAAACAACTCACACACCAGAGTTTGTGAGGTTGGTCATAGACCTTGCAACCCACACAAGTTGCTTTCTTGTACTCGATGATGTTGGATTACTTAAGGTGCCCTCAGAGTCTAATGCTTCAGAAGGCACGTTAAGGCCACTACACCTGTTGCTTATTATTATTTCTAATGGGGACGCCGCGGCTCGCGCAGACGGGTGATCAGATCACATGTACGGTCAACCGCTGGTCGGTAGAAACTTTTTCAACTCTATTACCACGCCATAAGGTCCAAAAGTGTTTCCACTGACGTGCTGTTGAGTGTACACGGCACGCTCACGGCTAAAGAGTGGAATTCTCTGCCTGCGTCTGTGTTCCCGAGTTCATATAACCCGAATCTATTCAAGTCGCGAGTGAATAGGCTTCTTCTGGGTAAGCTCGTTCCATCGTCGACCTCATCTCTGTCTTCAAGACTAGATCGAGGTCAAGAGTAAGCCCATTTTCAATAAAATAAAAAAATATGTATGGAGCTATTTCACCCACACACCTGTTGCTTAGGCCTGTCCATCAAATTAAATAAATTTTAACCGACAGCAATTAAGACATCATAAGACTGTCATTTAGTTAATTGAATAAATAAGAAACAAACACACAGATTGCAATAATACATATTGCACAATTTTTTATTGATACGTACAGTCAAGATCACATCAAGCTTTATAATGGTAGTTTTATACTGTTTTTATTTCAATCGCCACAGGGGCTAGACAGCATTGCAAAAGTACAGCTTGAACTGTCCTTGACTGTACAGTAAGAGCAAGTTAAGTTTAACACTTTCATCGTGACTTCAGCTCATACAGTTATACAAATAAGAACAGCACAAATTTCAATGTGTCAAGCTTGATGTGCTTGACTGTACCAAGGCTGTTGAAAGTCATAAGTCGTAACACTTTATTCACATTGATTCGTCACAATTAACCGGTTACGTCGGATTAAGATAAAAGGCAGTTATGAATGTATAAAGTACCTACAGGATATTATCAAAGATACCATTTCATATCCTTATTTAACCCCCTTCAAAGATAGGTTCAAAAATCCCCTCTTTTTTTATTTATTTGTCAATCGTCAACCCATATTTGGGGACATTTCTGCCAGTGTCGTGTTGTAGAACATTGTTCAGTTTTTGTAATATCTTCACTTGTATAGAAGTTAAAAATATGGCGAACCGCCAGTGTCGAGTGGGGAAATTGTTCATTGCTCCCCCCGTAAAGCGATAGTCGACTTTACGAAGGAAATGTTCATGACTTTTTGAGACAACATCCAAGTCAAGTCCAAATCCCCTCTTAGTGCATATAATCTATTTTTAGGGTACCGTAGTCAACAAGGAACCCGAAATGTTTCGTAATGTCGTCTGTCTCTGTCCGCGGCTTAGCTTAGATACTCTTAGTACTAGAAAGCTGTATTTTTTTACGGATATACATTTCATTCACGCCGAGAAAGTTGTAAAATAAAATCTTAAAAAAAAAATTGTGGTCCACCTTCCCTACAAGTAGTGGGGTGTCGTTAAATTAAAAGTAAAACTGTCACAGCTAAGTAGGCCTCACAGTTTAATGAGCAATAGCAAAAAAAAACTGGAAATAATAAAAAAGGCAATAGCAATCAGGCGCTAGGCCCTCGCTGAGCATTAGGAGGTGAACGTTATGGAATACTTAATTAAAATCTGCTTTGGGATACAAAGTCGTAAAAAAACTTCGGAACCCTATACTGCGCATGGCCCGACACGCACTTGGCTGGTTATTTTCGTTTATTCCAACGCTTAGATACAAATCCCACACCTATAAGCTGGGGATATTCATAGTGTCACGTTTACTATTTAATAGTTTAAAACCTTCTGTTTTATCCACATATCAGTATCAACCCTTTAACATTGAGCGAGTCTCTGGTTTTGGGTTTTTGTACCGTAGTGGAGTGGTCCGTACCACTTCCTTGATGCCGTTTGTGTACGGTCAACCGCACGTCACGTTTTGCTGGTGGTAGGGCTTTTGTGGAAAGTCCGTCTGGGGAAGTACCACCCCTTTGCTTTTTTCTGCCGTGAAGCAGCAGTGTTTGCACTGCTGTGTTTCTGTTTAAAGGGCAAGGGAGGTTAAGGGAACATTTTAGTTCTCAAAGTGAGCAACGCGCTTTGCTGTCTTATTAGTGTCAAAATATGCCATTAATAAAACAGTGGGTGCTGTGGGCGGTGGTGACCACTTAGGTGGCCCACCTGCTCGTTTGATCAGTTGTAACATTTTAAAAAGTCAGTGGAAGCATTTGCACCTCTATTACCATGCCATAAAGTCTAAAGTGTTTCTACTGATGTGCTGTTGGGTGTACGTATAATAGTTTCCTTCCAGAAACCAGTACTTTACGAAGCCCTTAAAACTTTAAAATGTTGATTGATTGACACGAGTGACCAACTGTGAGTTAAACCGGATATAACCAGTCTTACCACAATTTTTTTATGAATGAACATCTGAGATTAAACACGTTTTCGTTTACCTCATTTAAAATGCAACGAGACTTATCATTAGAAACACGCAAAATGGTAATCATTAGTAGTAGTAGTAATATTATTTACTAGCTTTCCGCCTGCCGTTTCACCCGCATTAAATGCGTTTTCCCGTGGGAATGAAAGGTTTCCCCGCGGTAAAAAGTAGCCTATGTGCTATTCCAGGACCTAACCTATGTGTGTGCCAAGTTTCATTAAAATCCATTCAGTAGTTTTTGCGTGAGAGAGTAACAAACATCCATCCATACTTACAAACTTTCGCGTTTATAATATTAGTAGGATAGGAAGTGGGATAAATAAAGGCCAAAAGTACACTAAGCCGAGCAGCGTGTATACGTTGTACAAAATAACTCCGGCAGTAACCGTCAATGCGCAGAAGTAAAAAAAAACCGGTCAAGTGCAAGTCAGACTTGCGCTCCGAGGGTTCCGTACTACACGCCAGTATTATATTACTCTTATGAAAGTACATAACGTTACGCCTCTTTCCCTGTGAGGCAGGCAGCCCAAACAAAATTTTGTAAAAAAAAAAGCTGTTTGGTTGCATCTTATTCCTTTTTTTATATTTTTTTAAACAAAAAATACAGTTATCTACTCAACGAGCTCTAAACAACGGTACCCCACTCGATGGGGTAGGTACAAAAATTTTTTTCGCGTCCCCCTTTAGCTGTTTGGGAGCCCCCCTTATTTACTTTTTTATTTTTAGTATTTGTTGTTATAGCGGCAACAGATATACACAATTTGTAAAAAATTCAAATTTCTACCTATTACGGATCGAGATAAAGCTCGCTCGCTGATAGACAGACAGACAGACATCGGAGAGATTATCAATAGGGTCCCGTTTTTCACACTTTGGATACGGAACCCTAAAAAGCGACAATATTCAAAAGACTACGATTGATTCTCATAATTATTTGACAAAGTTCAGGCGACAGTCTAAAAACCAAGAACAAATGTTTTTGCAAGCAGTTACGTTTCAGATTCTGCTTGAAGGTCGATCAGTAAAAAAGCCGGTCAAGTTCGGTAGGTCAGTAGCGTTGGTTTTTACGGTATAACACCGCTTTTAACTTTCATTTGATTGAAAATAAGAGCAAAAATACAGCTTCTTTACAGCTCTTTCAAATCAACCTGGTCGACCGAGAGCTTCAGATTCAGATAATTTTATTCAATGTAGATTCTTTACAGAATACTTATTGAATGTCATGCAGAAGACAATGCAAATAGAGCAAGTCTACGCCGTTTCGGATCGTGTTATGGCAGCGTAAAAGAAACGGCAAGAAACCACTGCTTCGCTCTATAATAGCCGCCTCAACATTAAAATATTATCGGGTGAGCAAGCTATGCTACTCGCCAACAGATGGCGCTGTAAGTTTCTGTCTAAAACGCGGTATTTTTAAAAAATGCTTAAAAACGCAGACAAAACAATTTTTCGCAGACATGGGACCTAGTTATATCGGTTTTCCCCGAAAACCCCAATATGGTAAATTTCATCGAAATCGAAGCTCGGTTGCCCAGGTACTATATATATAAATAAACAAATATTTTGTAACCGGTTTCTCGAAGATAGCTATAACGATTTCGATGAAATTTACTATACGGGGGTTTTCGGGGGCAAAAAATCGATCTCGCTTGGTGTCATGTCTGGGAAAATTCATTTCCGCTGTTTTGACGAGCACTTCTTGAAAGAAAATAGCGCGCTTGAGAAATCCTAACCTAACGCGTCATCTATTGGGTTTTGGTTCAGATAAACAGAGCGATGCTCGATCGCCCAGGACTTCCCCTGAGACGTCCACTGCAGGACAGGGCGCTCCCTCCAGAAATCCAGCGAAAACGCGTGGCACTTTGGAGGGGATTTACCATAGTCACCACGCTTGTAAGGATTGCGGCAGGCGACCGCTGTTGTTGGTGACCGGAGTACGTAAGGTAGTACGATACACAGATAAATGCTACTGCCCATCCTTCAGTTCATAAGCCCTCAGTCGCCTCTACGACATCCACAGGTAGAGATGGGTTGGTAATTCTTTGCCGGCACCTACCACTCGGTCGCCCAGGTACTCTAACAAATAACCCTTCTGATTCCTTTGCATTTAACTTTTTGTTTGTTTAATCACGCCGTTCACTATAAGTATTTTTTCCACACTTCATTCTACTCGTAATTTAGTAATCGTTTCCAGTCACTAACCGCAAAATGCTGCAGTGTAGTGAATCATGAGCAATCTTCGCTTATCTTGTGACGTATGGGTAATTAATAGATACTGCTGTTATTTAATCTGTGACTATTTGGTTGTCCGTATACTGGATGTAAGAAACTTAATCTAACTACAGCGCGTTCAGGACAAGTCTGTCTATGACTGTCTATCTGTGCATGGGTGACAGGTGAAGAGCCAATGAACGATTCGACCGCTCCCGTGGGGGAGCCGCGCTCATTCCCGCGACTCATTTTTAGGGTTCCGATACCAAAATGGTAAGAAAAAGGAACCCTTATGGTGCCGCTTTGTCTGTTTGTCCGTCTGTCTGTCACACCTGTATATCTCGGCAACAACTCATGCTATCGACTTGAAATTTGGAATAGTTTTAGAATATGGTTGTCCAACTTAATTGCACGGGAAAGAATTAAGAAAAAAATATTATTATTAATGTATAATGCGAGGTGACTATGGTACTTCCCCTCCACATTTTTCCAGCAAAAGCTAGAATTCTGGAGGGAGCTCCCTGTCCTGTAGTGGACGTTTCATGGGATGTTATGATGATGATGATATGACCCTATATCTATTGGGTGGGTGGGACCAAATTCAGTTAGTCTGTGTATGCATATGGCAGTTTCAGGAAATTGCGTAGAGAAAACGAGTAATGCTATAAAAACGATGAATCATTGTAGATTTAAGCTTGATTTGTTTATCTAGGGTGATAAAAAGAAATTATTACGTCTGTTTAAGGTAGGTATACTTACATCAATTGGCATGATTACCTAATGTAGAGATAAGAAGAGCGAAAGGTGGCTGGTATTTAAAAATATGAAAATAATAGCTGGTGCCCGCGACTTCGTCTGCGCAGGATTAATTGTAGCCTATGTGTTATTCTGATGTATAAGCTATATTATTGTAAAGTGTCATTGAAATCCATTCAGTAGTTTTTACGTGAAAGAGTAACAAACATCCATCCATCCATCTATACTTACAAACTTTCGCGTTTATAATATTAGTAGGATTAGTAGGATTGAGTGATATTCACCAATTTTCCTTTATTTTTATCCGGGTTTTTTTTTCCGTGGCAATTAAAACATCAAAATGCAAATAAAAGAACTTACAAACCGAAAAATACTTTATTTTTAGAATTTGTTTATTATTTTCCTTTTCCATTCTTTTCTCTTTGTTTTAAGTCATTTTCCTTATCTTGTTTTGGTAAAACTTGTTCTCTTACTTTTTAGATTTGAAGTCAAGAGTATCCAGACTCGACGAGAGAAGATGTCAGGGTTGATGACAGTAGAAGAAGCAAGGGAAGAAGACAAGGTCGAAGCTGGTGGAGGGATGAGGTCTCAACGATGTATCCACATAAAATTCATCATAACATCCCATGAAAAGTCCACTGTAGGACAGGGACACAGTAAATATATAAGCTAAAGCCAAGATGGCTAAAGCAGTTTGGAAACTCGGGCCTTTTTTTGAAAAAAGAACTATTCTGCGTCGGAGCGTCAGGGTTGTAACCACTGACCTCTATATATACAAGTGTATATATAGAGGTCAGTGGTTGTAACCCAGAATTTTTGAAATAAGAACAATATGATGAACTCAAAATATTGGGTGCTTCTATCAACTTTATTCTTTTCAGCATGTTTTGGGACCGTAAAAGTAAGAAGTCGAAGTACGAAATCATATTTTTTCATGTCCAATTGGAAATAGCATTAGAAACTGCGTCAGCTGATAGCGCGTTTTGTATGGGGGGCCATTTTTTTCGTCTTTCGACCAAGGTTCTTTTACACAGAAAATTAAATTTAGCAGACAGTCTTGCATAAAATGTTAAGTGAGAAGGTTAAATCACTTAGTCGCCTTTTATCACATAAGCTTAGATTAAGACACTTAGTCGCCTTTTAGCACCCAAGGGAAGGTTAAGCCACTTAGCCACGAAATACTTAGTCGCCTTTTACGACACAAGGAAAGGTTAAGACACTCAGTCGCCTTTTATCAAGACACTTAGTCGCCTTTTATGACACAAGGGCCGATTAAGATACTTAGTCGCCTTTTATCGCACAAGGTCAGGATCATACTTATAGGGACTCTATATGTACCTATTTGTTTGTATTATGATTTTGGCACCCATGACTGACTTCAGCGCGAAAACTGCTTATTTTCCTGTAGCGGTGTGCGCATGTGTGAGTGCGCCTGTTTTGGACGTTTGTTAGGAGTTTCCATACTGCTTTAGCTTATATATTTACTGTGACAGGGAGCTCCCTCCGGAATTCCAGCAAAAACGCACGAAACACTTTTGAGGCGAAGTACCGTAGTCACAATGCTTGTTTTGTTAGCGTTACGGCTGGCACCATAGACCGTGGTTGTTAGTGACTGCAGCAAGTTGGTACGATACATCATAACATCCCATGAAATGTCTACTACAGGACAGGGAGCTCCCTCTAGAATTCTAGCTTTTGCTGGAAAAATGTGGAGGGGAAGCACCATATACACCTCGCTTGTTAGCGTTACGGCTGGCACCATGGACCGCGTTTGTAGGTGACCGCAGTAAGTAAGATGGTATGATACACGGTAGGACAATGCTGCCCATCCTCCGTAACCCCTTAGTCGCCTTTTACGAAACCCGTGGTTAGCGTTGGGTTCGTACTATATTTTGCCGGTACCACACGGTGCGGTCGCAAAACGCGTTTTTTTATTGTCAAGAGTTAGTGATTGTTGGCAGAAACCAAAAAAGGAAAAATTTAAAAATATCACGGTTGCAGTGTAAATAAATGCAACAATAATTAAAACGTATTATTCGCAAACACGTCCTCAGTAAATATAAAACTACCTGCATGCATTATAATACGAGTAATATGAGGGAGCTATCAAATTTACCTCAATATTTGCCTTTTATAGTCGTCGCTGGCTTGGTAATTTCAAGGTGTCGATTCACAGGAATGCCTCTTAGGCTATTAAAATCTAAACGATCGATTCGCGTAATTTTAATCTCACTTTATGCATTTTTCTGGTTTTGTGTGTTTGCACGTTTAGGTCTTATGGAAGGTGGATAATTTTATTGGTGTCAAGACTTCATATATTTCCAACTAGCTGGTGCCTGCGACTGCGTCTGCGCAGGTTTATAAATTGTAGCCTTAGTGCTATTCTGATGTATAAGCTATATTATTCTAAAGTTTCATTAAAATCCATTTAGTAGTTTTTACGTGAAAGAGTAACAAACACCAATCCATCCATACTTACAAACTTTCGCTTTTATAATATTAGTAGGAAGTAGGCTGTACAGGGTGAATAAAAATTTACGAAGCATAGGCCAGTGTTTACGAAATACACAGGCGATATGTAAGTTTTTTTGGGTATTCTAAAGAGAAATATCTTCATATTTACCCAATATCTCGCCGTGATTTTCAGGTTTGTATTTATTGACCATTAAAGTGAGGGCATCACCAAGACCAAAACATGATTAGTGAAAATCGACTCGACAAAATAAAAATCCAAAGTTGCCTCTTCAATTTTCATTTATTACTCTTTTTGTGGAATCGGAGGTATTTTAAGTAGTGAAATTAAGTATACAGAATGGTATTTGTAGTTGCTAGGGTTTGCCCAACCTAAAATTTTATTTTATTACTTAGTTTTTACAAAAAGTCGATATTTTATATCAGGCGCTTACGTCATTTAGTTTTGGTAACACGCACAGTATATCTGTCGCAATCGAATGCGTTGCGGATTGCGCACTTTATCCCTTTCTTTCAAGCGAAAAGACTGCGCGCACTGTCAAATATCTAACTTTTCCCATAGCCTCTTAAGATATCTCTTCAATAATACCAGGAAGTTACACGTTTGTAACATAAAAACACACAAAACAGAGGAAAACAAAGACTAGTCATACATTTTGAACACTCTTAAATTTATGTAGAAGTTGAGGTTTTTTGTTCGTTTATTAAAACTCAGCTTCTTTTTACATACCCAGTTTTTTTTCACGACCTCTGGCCAAAGATTAGTACCTATGTTACAAAGAAATATCGATCGAAAAACTAAAATATAATTAAAGTCGGCCCATCAAAGCAGAAAAATCTACTTTTTCTACATAGTTTTCTTTAGAAAAGATGTATTTATGTTCTAAATAACATTGAATACTAAAAGTCTAGATACATATATAAAAATCATAAGATGATTTGGTCAGCCTGTATATGGAAAGTAAAAAATATATATTAATAGCTATAAAGTGTACCTAACTCCCTCCCTACAGATTTTTCCCCGAACAATATAATCCAAATCTTTTGAAGGCTACAGTGTACACGTACAGGCTTTATCTAGGTAAGCATGCTACATCTTCGACCCCACCGTCAATTACCTGAGATCGGGGTCAAAATGCTCCTATTAAAAATAAAAAATAAATCAAAAAGTCATCTTAACATCCCATGAAACGTTCACTACAGGACAGGGAGCTCCCTGTAGAATTCTAGCTTTTGTTAGCGTAGCACCTCGCTTGTTAGCGTTACGGCTGGCACCATGGACCACGGTTGTAGGTGACCGCAGTAAGTAAGATGTTACATACAAAGGAGGATGCTGCTGCCCATCCTCCAGTTTATAACCCTTAGTCGCCTCTTACGACACCCACGGGTATTTAAGGGCTTTTCCGGCACCACACGGAGCGTGCAACGGGCGTGGGTGGGCAAAAAGTAGTTTTATAAATATAACAGAATTACCTCCCTTAAGAACGCCAATGTTTGTACTAAAACTATAATGGTCATGAAAACCTTACAAAAACCACAATAAACGAAGAGCGTAAAATACCAAAAAAAGGAAAAACAACAAAAAATAAAAGTAAAAAACCATCTCTATGTATACTAATATGATAACAAGGTCTATTTGTTTGAATGTTTTTAATCTTTGGATCTACGTAGAAGCTACTTAACTTAAAAAAAAAGAACTTAGAAATTATTTCACCAACAGGAAACCTGGGTAACCAAATGAAGTGTCAATTGTTTTTTGATATCCTCTAAATTTTAAAGTTTAAAATATTATTATCTCTTAATGACGTCAGTGCAATTACATGTGCTTTACAAACAAAGTGGCGCCGTGTGGGACAAAAAAAGCCACAAGAACAAAATAAAAAACATTGGCTAGGTACTTCTCAGTGCAGGAATCTTATTACTTACTACGAGAACAATTAGCGGATAAGAAATGCTCAAGTTTTTTTTAAATCATCAACTTCTTCTCATCCATCATTGATCTTAGGAATAAAAATAAAGGATCTTTTTATACTCGTATGTAAGCTCAAACTTGTAGGTCACTTTTACCCCCAAAATATCGTTTCGATCCTGTACGAGGATCCTCTTCACGGAGGTCAGCACTCAGCAGTTTCACGGAATGTCGTCTGTCTCCGTGTTTCGCCGAGCACGTACAGGATCGAAACTTGTCGGTCCTCCGTCTATTTAAAACGTGAGTTTATCTATTGAACTACATAATTATGTGTAACAGTCACGGCTCGTTTAGTGATAAAACACTTTTACTCCCGTAGGTTTTTTTTAAAGAAAATTCCAAAGTCATTCAAGCAGATCCGCGTTCAGAAGCTGGTTTGTAGGAAAATGGCGGTGGAAAATTGCTACCGAGAAAATCTTGCATTAAGTACTTGAGCGATGACATTATTAGATAAAAGTGTCTGTAAAGCAAACTTGACCCAGTTGAAGATAAATAAATAGGTAGCCTGCTATAAACTTATACATATATACTTACTGGCAGAGGATATAATATAATATTGTACTACACCAGTAAGACGACTATAAAGGTAGGTAAGGTACTATAGGTAAAAACAGTATCCTATAGAAGTTCTCTCAACCGATCTGCAGTGGTTTCTTTTCTTTGCAATGCGTCAAACCGCGCAAGTCTGCGTGAGAAAATCGTTTTACTCTTAGTCCTGTAGCCCGTGGACATTCAAATTCACTATACATATATGATTACGGCGGGTTACGTACGATCTCTAAGACTTCGCTTTTAGTATATGAAATGGCGAAATCTATAACAATTTCACAAAGACAAACCTAACCTTTTTCGTAATTTGAATGTCGTCGGGGGTCGTCTTACTGGTGTAGTGTAGTACTGTGTAGTACAATATTATACTATATTATCCTCTGCCCGCCATCTCCCTGTGTCTACAGAACCCTCAGTGAGTTTCTGTAACGTACTTGACAGTTTTGAATGTAATAAGGAGCCGCTAGCAAAACATTAAAAAAACAGCCAACTTGTCAATGATGTCACTTAGAAAGTGGTTCTATTGCCAAAACGGCAAAACGGGCCTTCAGGCTAGACGCAGACATTGCAAGACCTCGTTTTATTAAACTTGTTTTATATATTATTTTCCTCGTTACATTTCATCATCATCATAATCATAACAGCTCAAGAACGTCCAATGCTAAAGAAGACCTCCTTCAAAAATAAGAATGTGCGGGGGAGCTAAGGGAAATTACAACCAATAGGAACGCGCCATTTTTCTAGCTTGTCCGATGTGCTAAAACGACAGAAGATATGAATTTGAAAGTTATTTTATAAAAAGGACATTTGTTTTGAAATAAAATATCACCAACTGAATAAACTTATTACTTTTTGCCAAATTCAGAGAACACTGATTAATTAAAATTCATCTTATATGGCGTGAGTTACAAATAAATATTTTTATAATATGTGTGTTGCAATAATAGACAATGCTTAGAAAAGTTCATTATTGTAGAGGTTTCTTGGTGATATGTTAAGACATCTTGAAAACTCAAAAACTACTTCAACAACGTGCATCAAAAATAATAAATAATGCGTAGATATTTTTTTAGGAAAAGCTATAGCATTTGGCCTTCTTAATTGAGGTTTTATTTTATTTTTATAACATTCTGTACACAAGTTGTAAAAACCCTAATAGATGGGAAACCACCCATGAAACTGAACAACTTTTCCCATGAAACAAAGGACGAAAATTTTTAATAATTATGACCTTACAAACAAAATGATGATGTTGCAGTTTCTATAAAAGTTTAAATTTTTTGCCACAAATAATTCCGTTTAGTTTCATAGTCAAAGTGACATCCTCCGAGTTTATATATTATAAAGTTCTGTAAACAACTGCACATAATGACAAACCCTAGAGTCATACTATTATGGAACTTGCCTCGCTACGCTCAGGAGCCACCCATGAACCAGCACTCGACTTTTTACTTATACTCCTCATTATGTACAGTTGTATAAACTACTATCTACATTGTTTGTGAAGCGATGTAGTTTAGCTGACGTCATTAAGAGATTTTAATATCCAACAATGAATAAACGTGTTACACCCAGTATTATAAAGACCTCGTATAATGCCAACCAAAACTGTCGCGACCCGAGACGCGGGCGTCCTTGCCTCCGCTTTCGCCCAGTTGCCAATACCGCGCACTACATGCTTATTTATTAACTTTTGTATGCTCCCGCGCATGCACTTGCGACATTTCGCTCTTTATAATTAATTCCGAGTGATATGAGTGAACTTTGTAAATGTAAAGTGGTTGATAAAGGGTAACATGTGCAATGGGAGAATGAAAATAAAAAAACCGGTCAAGTGCGAGTTGGACTCGCTCACAGAGGGTTCCGTACCACTAAGGTGAAAATACTGTCTCACGCAGAAGTGTATTAAAAATGCGTCTAACAAGCACTTGACCACTTTTTATTATTTGTTGTTATTTTATAGTTTACAAATACAACAAATACAAAATCATTTCAGGTCAACTTCTCCCGCAACAAGCAATAACCCAAGCTCGGCAAGAGAGCAAGTGTGGGTCGAAAAATTCCCAGTCCCATCAGGATACGTCCCACCTGCAGAAACTCTGCCACCAGGACACAATCTGCAGTGGTCAACCTGGAAGTCGCTAAACCGTCTGCGAACTCAGGTTGGCCGCTGCAGAGAAAACATGGCGAGGTGGGGCTTCGCAGACCAGTTGCTAAAGCACTGTGACTGTGGAGCTCCATCTCAGAACATGGCGCACTTGCTCTCTTGTCCACTGTGCCCCTCCACCTGCACTGGCGACGATCTTCGTGAGGCGTCGAATAAAGCCATAGAAGTGGCAAGGTTTTGGGAGGAAGACATTTAAAAGGATCTGGTATTTGAACATTGACACGAAGAAGAAGATTTATTTCTCAATTCATATAACATCAGTATGTCAAGAAAACAAAACATTTGAGAAAATGGCATGGGTTTATGCACTATAAACATTCCATATGTTTTCACGCTTGTAAGTGTTCCCTTATGATAGAACTATAACAAAAATCGAGCAATAATCGCCTAAAAACACGTTTTTAGTAAGAACCCCCCTTAATTTTTAATTTTAAGTATTTGTTGTCATAGCGGCAACAGAAATCCATAATCTGTGTTAATTTCAACTGTCTACCTATTGCGGTTCATGAGATACAGCCCGCTGACAGACAGACAGACATCGGAGGCATAATAAGGCAATAAGGTTCCCGTTTTTCACGCTTTGGTTACGGAACCCTGGAAAGGGACCAAACATTCTTGAAGACAAAACTTGTACTAGAAGATTACTAGAAGTCATGATCAGTATTAGTAACTACCAGAAGTTTTGTCAGAAGAGAAAATCGACCTGGGCCGAGTGATAAGCGGCTTTCTACTATCGCAAACGAAATGATGCGTAACCGTAACAGCTGTTTTCAATTTGATACAATTAATACTCTATTCTATGTACACACGGCCGCACGTCGGTGGAAACACTTAGACCTTGAGCGGGTCTCTGGTTCCGGGCGTTTGCAGCGTAGCGCTGGTTCAGCTTATACTGGTTTGGTTTCTACGTGCTTGCTGCCGTGCGTACTTGTAGCGTTTAAGATAATCGAAAAGCCACTTGTCTCAGAGCCTTTGTAGTTTAACGAGTGTAGGCCATATTTTGGAACCTCACTTAAAGGAAAAAAAAACCGGTCAGTTGCGAGTCGGACTCGCGCACTGAGGGTTCCGTACCACAACATAAACATAATTGTATTAGTTGAAATTTCAGTAAGTTAATGTGCTAGATTTTTTTAGTCCGACACGCGCTTGACCAAATTTTATTATTTGTTGTTATTTTATAGCTTATGCACTATAAACATACTACAAAGTTTGGAACATCGGAGCTGAGTAAAATCAGAAGCCAGGATGGAAGTACTATAAAAGGTGAAGAATGTGTGCTGAAGAGATGGAAGGAATATTTTGAAAGTTTGTTTGAGAGAGAAGCAGAGGCTAGCGTACCGAGGTCTTCTGTGGAAATGCATGAGAATGAATATGAGAGTAATGCAAGTGAGATAAGTATGGATGAGATCATGAAAGCAATGAAAAGTATGAAATCAGGTAAAGCAGGTGGGTATGATAGAGTGTCGGTCGAAATGTTGAAGGCTGGGCGAGGCATTGTGGCTAGTCAGCTGTACCGCCTTTTCAACCTGTGTTGGACGAACGGCCAAGTACCAGGTGACTGGTGCAAGGCTGTGATTGTGCCGCTGTACAAGGGAAAAGGGTCACAACAGGACTGCAAAAATTACCGCGGGATAAGTCTTCTCAGTGTCGTCGGCAAACTGTATGCAAAGGTTTTGATTGAAAGAGTGATGAAAGATACTGACGAAAAATATGGGACGTACAAGCGGGATTTAGAAAGGGAATGGGATGTACAGATCAGGTCTTTTCCTTGCGGTGCATAGCTGAAAAGTTTTTGGCCAAACACCAAAAAGTCTACTGCGCGTTCGTGGATTTGGAAACGGCCTATGACCGAGTGGTGAGGAATGAATTGTGGTCGGCATTATCTATGTATGGGGTGAACGGTCATCTGATTCAAGCACTAAAATCTCTCTATGAGGATTCCAGTGCTTGCGTCAGAATAAACGGGGCGTACACTGAATGGTTTAGCATCGAAAAAGGTGTTAGGCAGGGATGTGTAGCGTCACCTTGGCTGTTTAACCTATTCATGGATAATTGTTTGACTGATCTGAAAGAGAGTATGTGTGGACTGAGAATGAATGAGTTACTCATCAAATGTCTTCTCTACGCTGATGACCAAGTTATACTTGCGTCATCTGCTGACGAGTTACAGGAGATGGTAACAATGATGAATGTGGCTTTCGATAGGAGAGGAATGAAAGTTAATGTAAGCAAGACGAAAGTAATGGTACTTGAAAGAGAAGAGTGTATGACAGAGTGTACTATATTAATAGGTAGTGAACAAGTCGAACAAGTAAAGGAGTTTGTGTATCTGGGTTCTAAGTTTACGAGAGATGGAAAGTGTGAAAGTGATATCGAAAGAAGAGTGAATGCTGGAAACATGGTGAATGGTGCTCTGCATGCTTTTATGAAGAGTCAGAAGGTGTCTCACAAGGCTCGTCTGGCTGTTCATAGAGGTGTTTTAGTTCCAACACTGATGTACGGCAGTGAAAGCTGGGTATGGCAGAAAAAGCATGAAAGTAGAATTAATGCAGTAGAAATGAGAGCGTTGAGGAGTATGATTGGTGTGAAATTGAGTGACAGGATTAGAAATAGTGTGATAAGAGAACGTTGTGGCGTAAAAGAAGACGTAGTGACTAAAATTGAGAAAGGGATGCTGAGATGGTTTGGTCATGTAGAGAGGATGAATGAAGGAAGATTGAAGAAAGAGATCCACAAGGCGAGAGTGAATGGAAACGTTGGAAGGGGAAGGCCTCGGCGAACGTACCAGGACCAAATTCAGGACGTTCTGAATAAAGGCCAGGTTAAAAGTACCCTAAACCGACGAGCATGTATGAAAGGATTGATGAAGGTTCAGGAAGCAAGGGAAGTATGTCAAGATCGTAGCAGGTGGAGAACTGTGGTCTCTGCCTACCCCGACGGGAACTAGGCGTGATGTTATGTATGTATGTAACATACTAATTTTCAAGTTTGTAAGTGTTCCCGTTTTTAAACAGAACTAAAACAAAAATCGCCTCAGCGTCCATCCAACTTGACCCCTCTCTTATATGAATGTTCTTGAAACGGGAGCTCACCACAATTGGTTACCATTAGTTGTGAGAAAAGTTGTAATATTTAATGATTTCAGACTTTTCCCATTATTTGTACTGTGAGACCTAGCTACTTGCCAAATTTCATAATTTTAGGTCAACGGGAAGTACCCTGTAGGTTTTGCACTTTTGAATAAATGTATGGAGATGAGGACATAAAATGCCATATCTTTTGATTGCGTCGTTGTAAAAATTGAAATTTTCAGATATTGTGTGGTTTATGGATCCTAATATATGATATTAATTTCAACCCGATACCTTTACCTGTTCGTGAGATAAAGGGTCTTGACAGACAGACAGACGGACAACAAAGTGATCCTATAAGGGTTCCGTTTTTGCTTTTGAGGTACGGAACCCTAAAAATGTATGAAGTATTTGAAGGTTACAGATACAACTATGAAACTAAATGACACTGTAACAAACTCATACACGTGCCTATATTTACCAAGCAATAATTGCCTCAACCCAGATGACCATTCAAAGCAACATATGATTGTAAAATTCAATACAAAAGACAGATTTGATGTACAGGTTTGTGGTATTGTGTTTGACCGCGAGGGTGTAATTTTTGGTGAAAGCCAATTGACAATGGATGACGATTCCTTTCAGCTGTTTATAGTAAGGGTGCTGATGGACCAACTTTCTATATGATTTGCTCATGTCTGCCTCTTTGACTGATGATAAAAAGCGATCCTCTAAAAGATACAAAAAATATTGCCAGACATCCACACCCCTGCGTTTTTGAGGAATTAACTTTTAACTATTTAGAAATTTGACAATAAAACGTACACCTGGCAGACTATGACTGTCCGATTGTCCGACTCCAGAAAAATGGTCTGCTACCATAATCGCCCTGCGTTGTAAAGTTACAGCGATTCAAAATTCAAAAAATCACTACTTCGTCCCGTGATAATGCAGAGCCCTGCATGTCTGCCTCTTCGATTTTCCACATCTTCAGAAGTATTTTAAACAGCAGCCACAAAGTCAGACAAAAAAAATATTATTCAGTATCTTATTTTTTAGGGTTCCGTACCTCAAAAGAAAAAAACGGAACCCTTATAGGATCACTTTGTTGTCCGTCTGTCTGTCTGTCTGTCTGTCAAGACCCTTTATCTCACGAACGGGTAAAGGTATCAGGTTGAAATTTATACCATATATTAGGCTCTATGGACCACATAAGATCTGAAAATTTCAATTTTTTACAACGACGCAATCAAAAGATATGGCATTTTATGTCCTCATCTCCATACATTTATTCAAAAATGCAAAACCTACAGGGTACTTCCCGTTGACCTAAAATTATGAAATTTGGCAAGAAGCTAGGTCTCACAGTACAAATAATGGGAAAAGTCTGAAATCATTAAATATTACAACTTTTCTCACAACTAATGATAACCAATTGTGGTGAGCTCCCGTTTCAAGAACATTCATATAAGAGAGGGGTCAAGTTGGATGGTCGCTGAGGCGATTTTTGTTTTAGTTCTATTTTAAAACGGGAACACTTACAAACTTGAAAATTGGTATGTTTATAGTGCATAAGCTATAAAATAACAACAAATAATAAAATTTGGTCAAGCGCGTGACGGACTCAAAAAATGTAGCACAATAACTTACTGAAATTTCAACTAATACATTTATGATTATGTGGTGGTACGGAACCCTTGGTGCGCGAGTCCGGTTCGCACTTGGCCGGTTTTTTTTTATTTAACTCAAAAACGCAGCGGTGCACAGAAAAACTTGTTAGGACCAAATCGATCTATCATCCCTATTAATATGAATCATGAGCAGATCAACCCAAATGGCAGCCAGCACCCTAACTATAAGGTGCAATGTTGACAATGAAGTCCGTATCAATGGCCCGGGTACTCAATATGTCATACATACTGCGTTCCATGGTACCAGCCACAACGCTAAAAAGCGTGGTGACTATGGTACTTCTCCTCCAAATAATGCCACACATTTTCGCTGAAATATTCTGAAGTGGTCCGTCTGGTGCTGGAAAAGAATAATACTAACCCTTCTCTACCCGTGGGTATCGTAAGTGGCGACTAAAGGTTAATGAACCGGAGGATGTGCAGCACACTGTGGTCACCAACAACAGTGGTCGCCTGTCCTAAATCCCTTCCAAAGTGCCACGCGTTTTTGCTGGAGTTCTGGAGGGAGCTCCCTGTCCTGCAGTGAACGATATGAGGATAATTCTGAAGTGAGTTCTCTACTATGAAGACCCTGCCAAATTCATTAAATTTTCAATACCTATTGACATCGAATCCAGAAGATCTAGACAGCGTGTTCTAAATTTTAAAATGACGATAGCGAACGTCATAAAATGTATGGCGCAGGCCAGACAGAAGAGGTGCGCCGCACGGCACGCCTTCAGCGCACCTCTTAGACGGAGAGCGCGTGGTCGTCAACCCTACCTCATCGATTACCAAGATGCGACTAATCTAGGGTGATGCACGTTAAAAAGTTGTATCCGAATCAATAAGGTTGCCTGGGCGCAACCTGGCAGGTTTTGTACAGTGGGCAAAAAACTTGTCATTTTTTGGGCAAAAATTACCTCATCGAATACCAAATAGGTACATAGTACATTCGATAGTACTCATCAAGGAGTGCCTAAATCAACAGGGTTGCCTCACTCAATCCTGGCACATTCGGGAGTCGGCCTGATTTTAAGGTGGTCAAAAATGACAAAAATTACCTCATCGATTACCAAGTAGGTACTTATTACAACTGATAGAGCTCTTCAAGAAGGAGCAAAATCAACAGGGTTGCCTCGCCCAATCCTGGCACATTCGTGAGTCGGCCTGATTTTAGGTTGGCAAAAAAATACAAAAATTACTTACGATAACGAGTAATGAATTGAAACTTATGCCATTTGAAGGTTCTAGAGCTTAATAATATTGCTATTGTATGCTGACACTTGAAACTCCCGTTTCATATTATTATACAGAATGAAAAGTTAAGATAGGGTATACAGGGCAGCTACTATAAGCATTATAGCTACAAGAAAACTTAGTAAAGAGACTAACCCTAACTTTTAGAGATATTTTGACCTACATTCACAGATTTTGGAAAAAATGTACAGTCAACAAGAAAAACGGCAATTTCCACATTTTTTTTTCAATTTGATCTTCTTATTCATAAAGAACATAATTTTCTATGGGGTCAACCGAGGTTAATGTATTAGAACTGTCAGAAAGCACAGAATTATTTTCCCAAACATGTAATAGAAACAACAGAAATTTTCATGTACCTTTTTTTCGAAACATTCTATCCTTTTGATACTAAGAAACAGAAGTCTGTAAAAGGTGCACTAGGGTAAAGGTATTAGAATTCTCAGAAATCGCAAAATATTTTTTTTCCTGACTTTTAGGGCCATTAGCAATTTCTAAGTGGGCAAAACACATTTGGGTAAATGCCCAGTCGTCCTACTGCAGTGTCCCACTGGTAGGTGGACGGGGAATTCACAATCCCCCCTCGTCCTACTTCACTAGCGTTCGAAACATTTTAGTTTTCATGTATCGATATTTTTTTCCTAACAAGTACATGTAAAATATATTTTCGATACAAAGTCTCTTAAAAAAAACGGGTAATCGGGCACCCGCAAATAACAGATCTCGTTGAGATCTTCATTTCTGGTCTTTATTTCGGTTGACTGCTGTCAAATAAAGAATAGCTATGGCTAAAAAAGCCTTTAATAACAAGAAACACCTCCTGAAGGCCAAAATATCTAAGAAGGTAAAAAAGCGCTTCATCAAGGTGTACATATGGAGCATTGTATTGTACGGAAGTGAGACATGGACACTGACACAAAGAGATAGAGAAAGGCTGGAAGCATTTGAGATGTGGTGCTGGAGGAGAATGGAAAGAATTAGCTGGACGGAAAAGAAAAGAAACGAGGAGGTGCTAGAAATAGTCAAAGAAAAAAGAAGTTTACTAAAATCAATAGATAACCGAAGAGGGAAAATGATAGGTCACCTGATACGGCACGACAATTTCCTGAGAAACATAATGGAAGAAAAGATTGAAGGAAAGAGGGGACGAGGAAGACCTAGGCGAAGCTACTTTGACCAGATAAAAGAAAAGGTCAATGTCGTGTCGTTGCAGGAGGTAAAGCAGCTCGCGATACAACGTGAGTACTGGAAGTTACTCCATCGACAAGAGCCAAGCTCTTAAATTAAAGAAGAAGCTGTCAAACTAAAAATAGCTATATTTTAAGACGACATGGATTATTTTTGTGTACTTTGAAGACAAATATCTTTTTATTTACTCAGTATCTTGCCGTGATTTTCAGTTATGTGTTTTATGACCATTCAAGTGATAATACCGCTAAGACCAAAACACGATTAGTAAAAATTGGCTCGACAAAATAAAAATCAAAAGTTACCTCTTCAATTTTCATGATTTCCTCTTTTTGTGGAATCTGAGGTGTTTTAAGTAGTGAAATTAAGATCACAGAAAGGCATTCGTATTTGCTATCATATGATTAACCTTAAATGTTATTTTTTTACTTAGTTTTTACTTAAAGTGGATATATTATATCAGGCGCTTACGTCATTTAGTTTTGGTAACACGCACATTATATCTGTCGCAATCTTATGCGTTGCGTATTGCACACATTATCCCTTTCTTTCAAGCAAAAAGACTGCGCCCACTGTCAAGTAACTATCTTTTCACATAATATCCTCTAAAATCTATTAACCCTAAACTTCTCGATTGTTAGGACAAAGATAAAGATAAAGTTTCTTTCAAGACTACATAAAACACAATAAAATACATTTCAGGACTTATGAAAATAACTGAGGTTAAATTTCGTTGAGATCTTCATTTCGGTTGAAAGCTGTCAAATCTAAAACCACTATAACTCAAAAACTGCTCACCCTTAACTATTTTATGATCGAACGAATTATAGATCTCGTCGAGGTTTTTATTTCGGTTAACAGCTGTCAAATTTGAAATCGCTATAACATAAAACTACTCGTATGTTAGGACAAATGATATATCTAGTCGAGATCTTTATTTCGTTTGATAGCTGTCAAACTTTAAATCACTATTCTTTGGAAACTACTGACCCTAGACTACTTGTATGTTCGGACAAATGATACATCTCGTCGAAATCTTTATTTCGGTTGACAGCTGTCAAACTTAAAATCGGTATAACTTGGAAACTACTGACCCTAGACTGCTTGTATGGTGGGACAAATGATAGATCTAGTCAAAATCTTTATTTCTGTTGACAGCTGTCAAACTTAAAATCACTATAACTTGGAAATTACTGACCGTAGACTACTTGTATGTTCGGACAAATGATAGATCTCGTTGAGATCTTCATTTCGGTTGACAGCTGTCAAATTTAAAACCACCACAGCCCAAAAATTACTGATCCTAGACTTCTTTCATGTTTGGACGAATGATAGGTCTCGTCGAGATCTTCATTTTGTTTGACAGCTGTCAAACTTAAAATAACTATAACTTAAAAACTGCTGACCCTAGACAACTCGTATGCTAGGACAGTTAATAAAAGATCTCGTCCAAACGAGGAGTCTAGGGTCAGTAGCTTCCAAGTAAAAGTGATTTTAAGTTCGACAGACCAAAATAAAGATCTCGATGAGATCTATCACTTGTCCGAACGTACAAGTAGTGTAGGGTCAGTAATTTTGAGTTGTGGTGGTTTTAGATTTAACAGCTGTCAAGCGAAATGAAGATCTCAAAGAGATCTATCCTTTGTCTTAACGAACGAGTAGTCTAGGGTTAGTAGTTTTTTTAGTTATAGCGATTTTTATGTTGACAGCTGTCAACCGAAATAAAGACATCGACGAGATCTATCTTTCATCCGAACGTAAATTAGTCTAGGGTGAGTAGTTTTTGAGTTATGGTGGTTTTAGATTTGACAGCTGTCAACCGAAATGAAGATCTCAACGAGATCTATTAGTTGCCCAAATGCCCGTTCATTTTAAAGAGACTGTATGGAAAATATTTTTTTTTTGTACTTAATAGAAAAAATATCGATACATGAAAACTACTTTGTTTCGAATACTAGTGCAGTAGGTCGAGGGGGAATTGCGAATTCCCCGTCCACCTACCAGAGCGACACTCCAGTAGGACGACGCGGCAAGCCCCACAATTACCTGTATGAATGTAGATGTAGTGGATGTATGTGTGTGCCTGAGTGTGTGTTTGTGTGTTTTGTGTGCATGTGATGTGTGTGTGTAGTGTAGGATGTATGTGTGTATGTTGATATAGTGCTCTTTAAGAAGTGGCAGTATCAACACGGTTGCCTCACCAAATCCTGGCACTTTTGGCCTGATTTTATTTTATTAAAATAAAAATTTATTTTGCATTTACTGAGAATTTTAATAACTTGACCCTGGTTGATCTTTAAAGACTTTTTTTTCATAGTAACAAGAGAAACGAATATTTCGTAAAAAAGGTACAATATTTCGTAAAAAAGGTACATGAAAATTTCTGTTTCTCCTATAACATGTATGGTCGGCTCGGTTAACCCCATAAAAAATTAGGTTCTTTATCGATAAGAAGATGAAATCGAATGATAAAAGTTTATGTGTAAATTGCCATTTTTCTTGTTGCCTGTACATTTTTTCAAAAATCTGTGAATGTAGATCAAAATATCTCTAAAAGTTAGGGTTAGTCTCTGTACTAAGTTTTCTTGTAGCTATAATGCTTATAGTAGCTGCCCTGTGTACCCCATCTTAACTTTTCGTCCTGTATAATAATATGAAAAATGAGTTTAAGTGTTGGCATACTATAGCAAATATTATTAAGATGTCAAGAACCTTCAAATGGCATAAGTTTTAATTCTAAGTAAGTTTTGTATTTTTTTGTCAACCTAAAATTAGGCCGACTCACGAATGTGCCAGGATTTGGCGAGGCAACCCTGTTGATTTTGGCCCTTCTTGAAGAGCTCTATCAGTTGTAATAAGTACCTACTTGGTAATCGATGAGGTAATTTTTGTCATTTTTGACCACCTTCAATCAGGCCGACTTCCGAATGTGCCAGGATTGAGTGAGGCAACCCTGTTGATTTAGGCACTCCTTGATGAGTACTATCGAATGTACTATGTACCTATTTGGTATTCGATGAGGTAATTTTTGCCCAAAAAATGACAAGTTTTTTGCCCACTGTACAAAACCTGCCAGGTTGCGCCCAGGCAACCCTGTTGATTCGGATACAACTTTTTAACGTGCATCACCCTAGATTAGTCGCATCTTGGTAATCGATGAGGTAGGGTTGACGACCACGCGCTCTCCGTCTATCTTCTGTCTGGCTTGCACCGCGTCGTTCTCCTACATTTTGTATGCATGTGATTTGAACAGGCGACGAGACGGCATGCCTAAGGCGCACTGTCGGTGCACCACCGGCGCACCGCCGGCACGCCGCCGCACAGCACAGTCCGCTGCCATCGATTGCGTCGTCCAGCCGAAAAGTGTACCACAGGGGCGCTCGAAGCGCGCCTCGGGCGCACCCGAAGCGCGCCGCGCCCGTTCTGTCTGGCTTGCAGCTATGGGGTGACAAAGACAACATAAATGTCATCCCATAGATGTCATGACGTTCGCTTTCGTCTTCTCTAAATTAAGAGCCATGTTGTCTAGACCTCCAGAAATCTTCCTACATCAATCTTTCCTCAAACTCCTTTCAAATCTCTCCAGTCACAATAACGGAGAGTCTGTACTCTGCGCAGTCGCTATCAGACAATGATTACTGAGAATTGAAATCAATGACATTTAATGAACCATCCTTTAGGAGGCGGTTACGATAGCGGGCCATTTGTCATACCAGCCGATATGTACAGTCAGCTACGAGTCAGTGGTCACACTATGTCTTTGAATAGGTCTTCGGTTACAGCGTAGTGCTGGTTTACCTTCATCATCATGATCATTAAATCCCATGAAACGTCCACTGCAGAGCAGGGAGCTCCCGCCAAAATTCCAGCTTTTGCTGGAACAATGTAGAGGGGAAGTACCATAGTCACCACGGTTGTCAGCGTTGCGTCTGACACCATGGGCCGCGGTTGTTGGTGACCGCAGTATGTAAGATACACAGGATGTCGCTGCTGTCCATCCTTCTGTTCACAATCCCTTAGGGGCCTCTTACGACACCCATGGGTTAGATAGGTTAGTACTATTCTTTGCCGGCACCACACGACCTTCGGGTGTACCTTATACTAACTTTATTACCACTTATCTGAGGCTGTGTGTACGTCGACGACTTATTGATGAGCAGTAAAATATATTTTTAAATTATAGATAGTTTTTCATGATATATTAATCATAGAATGAGCTGCATTTAACAAGGACAAAGCAAATTTTTATGTGGGATAAAAAACTGATGGCAGAGTATGTAAACGGCTTGTTAGCCTCTGGCGTAGATGCAACTTAATAGAGACATATTTCGACAAATATAAATATTTCTTTATGAATGATATAAAATTCAAATTGAGCAGCTAATTTACTCTAAAATAAACGTAGATAGATCTTCTTAGTATCTAATATAATAAATATGATTATTTATCTAAAGTAGTTACCGTTTTTTACGATTTTAATGGTCTTCTTCTTCTTAATCGCTCCCTCAGTTCTGAGGATCGTGACCCACAATGATTGAATTTGAATGATTTTAATGGTACTAAGTAATAAATAAAATGTATTTAATTGCATGCTAAACGTACTAAAACAACTCTACATACAAGTATAAAGAAATCCTTTAATCTTTTGTGTTTTTATTAATCGTTTCGTCTTGAGTACACTAATATATGCTATAATATATTTGTGATAGACAGATCGCCACTACTGACGCCAATGCGTGTATCCAGTCATTTAAAAGTCTGACCGATAACATGTGATTCATTCACATTGTTATTCCCGGTTGCCAAGGTTACGTCATGATCGCGTCCAAGTCCAGTTGATACAACTTTCAGTGAAAAATTTGTCTTATTTGTCAAACTTTGTCAATCACATTTGTGGTCGAAGAATTCGTCTGTTTACATTAAATGTTAAAATTTCGACGGTTTAATGGTGAGAAACATGAGTTCCCAATCCGTAAGTTATGAGATCGAATACTACAGCAAGATTTCTAGTTTAATTAGGACATTTCGTACGCCATTTTTGGTCTTTGAGCTTTCGAGATCTTCCCCTTCCTACATTTCCATTCACTCAAAATTATTTTACGAGCTAAACGACTCGTGAGTGTTACACATAATTATTTATATGAGATACGGATAAACTCACGTTTTATATTGCCGACCGACTCAAAATTCATAATTTTAGTCACAACATCTTCTTTTACGCTACTATTTTCTTTAATCACACTGTTTCTTATCCTGCCACTTGACTACATTTTGCGACAGTATCGAAACGTTACAAGCTGCAACCATCTTAAGATTAGTACTAACAATTTATTACCTACTCAGGCAAGCAAGTATTCGTATGAGTACATACGTTATGCTTCTATTACTCCACATACGCTCAAGGTTAGAGATCTGAACTTGTTGTACTTGACTATATAGATAGAGACCTGTTTTAGCATCCTTTCTTATTTTAAAAGTCTGGTGCAAAAAATCTTATGTCGTAGGTTTTATGTGAAAGTGGACCAAAAATGCCTCCCTTGCTTATAGTGTAGATACTTAGGAACCGTTATGTCAGTGGTCGCAGCTTATTTCAAAGTTAAATAATTTAAAAAAATATTCGTTAAATTACTAGTAATTTTTATATAAATGGAATTGCTCTTGCTCCCAATCTGCCATCTGAGGACAGAGATGAGGCCGAAGGTAGTACAAGCTCACTCAAAAAAAGTCTATTCACTAGCGATTTGAATTAATTCGGGTTATGTTAGCTCGAGAATACTCGTAGAATAGAAAAACGTTTATTCTCTGTAAACAGACAGTACACAAAAGACCATATCTCTAGCTTATAAGTACTACAACTTACATAACTTATATAAAATGTAGAGAAGCATCTACAAAGTCAGCTATGTACTGTTTGGGACAGAGAACAGGTTCAGACTCAGCATGTTTTCACAGCAAGCTGTGACGCTGTTCATTCTGCTCAAACCCTGAATACAGATGCAGATGGAAAATTTGTCTTCTTGGCAGCGTGCATTACAAAACACGTTGCGAAGCACACTCAGCGAATATGTGTACTAAGATAGATCATAATCAAAATCAATGAATTATAGTATATTTTGATGTAAAGAAAAAGCTTGATACGCTACCGACAAACACCCACATCGAACACAAAGATACGATACGATACGGCTAAAGAGTGAAATTCTCTGCCTGCGTCTGTGTTCATATAACCCGAATCTATTCAAGTGGCGAGTGAATAGGCTTCTTTTGGTCAAGCTCGTTCCATCGTCGACTGTCTTTAAGACTAGATCGAGGTCAAGAATATGCCCATTAACAATAAAAAAAAATCACAGAAATGTCATTACCACTAGAGCACAAACAATTTAATTCCTAACAAACTAGTTAATTCAATGGTATTTTGCACAAATCTTTACGGTCAGTTACGTAACAGAACTGAACTAATACGCATTACTAATTAACTGCACTAAAATTCAAAGGAAACAATAAAGTCATTTTCTATAAATAAGGTTATGAAAGTGGAGCAAACGTGAGCCCTAGTAGAATAATTACTTTATCTTACTATCAATGATAACAAACGTAACATTCAAACAAAAGGTGGGTACGTATCTACTGTTCTCCGTGACATTTACGTACTTGTTTACTATACCTAAAATCACCTGCATATTTTTTTAAACAAAATGACGTACTTTAGTTTTGACTAAACGACATAGGTACTTTAGTTTTGACCTGAGCATTTGATAGTTTATCCATACTTTTAACAAGGACTTTCACAAGGATGTGTTTTAGATCTAGCCCTATTTTTAAATTGATACCTATATCAATGAATGTTTAGCCGGCGATATGGCAACATAACTAAATAATTATGTTTAAATTACAAAACATAAAGTCTTCGTGCAGATAATATAAAAAAAAGACAGAATTGAAACCTCGATGATGCACTTTAAGTCGATTTTTTTTAAATATTTTAGATTTATATATGTCATTGAGACAAGACAAACAACTAGAAGCACAGTCGTGCAAACGACATAATCATTGTTTATGTTAAGGATAAGTGTTTATATGAAAGTCATTACTAACAGGTAGGCCTGATTCTTATCGGCGGCAGGTCAAGGTTCGCTATCTGTGCCATACGTCATGTTATGGTAATCGCCCGTTCGGACTCGACTCTAATCCGCGCAGATTGATACGCTATGACAGTACTGTTAATCACATGTGTTCAATCTTGTCTCGTTTAGGGTAACCATGTTTAAATGAAGGCAGAATGTCTGTCTAATGCGCTTAAAATCTATCTTTCACATAGATTTATATAGTCAAGATAGGGTCTTGGGAACAAGCGGTTCAAAATTTCCCCATTACAGAAAAAATAGCGCCATCTATGAAAAATCGCGTGAACTACGTTGTGTAGTACTGCGGTCGGTGCTAAATACACGGAACGAAAATAATATGGCGGGAAAAAACAAAACAAACTTTTTACTGTTTTTATGTGATTTCGGCCTGGTTTTTCAGTTTCATGAATTGGATTATAGTCAAAAACAATAATAAGAAATAACAATAATAATAATAAGAATACATTGTTTCTTCAACTAAGAACATTCCATTTTGTTGGTAAGTTTATTTGCATCCAATGTTGACAATATGACTGACAACGACTGACGTTTGTTGGTCCTAAACGTCAGATTGAATTGGGGACATTGTAACGTGCCGATGGGCTAGTACTTATATATAAGCATAGATTTATATAGTCAAGATAGGGTCTTGGGAACAAGCGGTTCAAAATTTCCCCATACAAGAAAAAATAGCGCCATCTGTAAAAAATCACATGAACTACGTTGTGTAGTACTTCGGTCGGTGCTAAATACACGGAACGGATATAATATGGCGGGAAAAAACAAAACAATCTTTTTACTGTTTATATGTGATTTAGGCCTGGTTTTTCAGTTTCATTAATTGGATTATAGTTAAAAACAATAATAAGAAATAATAATAATAAGAGTATATAGTTAAGCACCGAGGGGTGAGGGGCGCTCTTGAATAAAACGTAGAAGTTAAAGTTTAAAGAACTACTTTTAATTCAAAAGAAAGGAGTGTTCTCCACACGGAGTTTTGCTTAGGACTAAAATCTTAATTCTAATTACGTGCTACCGATGCATCCCGAGGCACCTGGTTATCGCTCGCCGCGCGGACATGAGCTTGCACAAATGCTACGCGTGGGCGCTCGGTCCGCATAACTCCTCCCTCTCTAAGTTCGACGGAATCATCAGGGGGTGGAATCTCCGGCTGATGATTTCGGCGATATAAAACTATCATAATGTACGCTACGACACAAAAGAGTATAATATATAAGATTAGGGTTCCTAGACTAATACTTCTTACGTTAACCGCACTTTCACTATTGCTCATAAAGCTCACTGTATCACTATCACTTCTTTTCAGGATGTACGATAGAGTTTGAAGATTGCGTAGATCGATTTCGTCTAAATCAATGGGTTTCCAAGGAGATGGTGCGGACGAGCTTGGAATTTCAGGAAAATGTATCTCCGGTAACCTAGGGTACAGGATCTTGGAAGCATTCACGCTGTGGTATCTTAGCGTCACATCATCTATCTCCACTTCGCAGGTGTCTTGAACGGTAATGACGTAGGTTCCTTGAATATAGGTTCTAGTTATCTCATTTTCACAACGTGTTGTAAGCATGGTATTCATTTTGCAGTAAAGTATCCATCTGTTGGGATGTATGGGTTCTATCTTTAATTTCTTTATATTCACAGGAACAGGAAAACAGGAAGTGATGTTTGCTGAAAACTTCATCAGGTCTGCCACACATGTATCTTCCATGGATTTCGGAACAATGGCTTCTTCAGAGCACATATAAGAACCCTTTTCTAGTTCTTTACAGGGTTTGGAGAGCGAAAATGTTTTCGATCCATTTGCTAAAAGATAGGGCTGTTTAGGAATAATTAGGACAGTTTTATTAAGGTTATTTGTTACAGGTAGAGGAAGGATTTCGTAGTAGCTGTAAATTTCGCTTCTCACCAAAGGTAGTTCAATAATGAAGATTATCTGATTTTCTTTTGAATATGCTTTTAGCTCTAAACACTGCTCAATTTTGATTAAGTTTTTGTAATTAACAACATATGCTAAAGTTTCTTTTTGCTCAATTTTCTTCAAAATAGCCACAAATTCATCTATATCTAAAATTGATTGGTGTAACATTTTCAATTTGCCAAATGCTACAGCAGTTTCTATTTCATCCAATCTTATATAGAGCATCTGAAAGTTATGTAAGAATAAATTGTAAATATGAATTAATCTGTTACTAGTCTGGTTGGTTAAGGTTTCATTTAACAGCTTTCTGATTTCCCAAATCTCTTTATCTAATTGAATGAAATTGTTTTTAGTTGCATTTGTATTGTTAACAAAAGACCCTATAATTTCGGTGATTAAGCTTGTTTTCTTGGAATCTGTAACCTGTCGAGTTTTTATGTCATTAATAAGTTTATCATATTTTACAGCGTCCTCATTATCCAAATTACCCGTCAGTGCTTTTATGAGAGATCCCAGGGGATTCAAAATACCTCGTTTTTGACGCTTTGTTGGAATTAATTGTCTAATTTTATCAAGCAATAAATCTTTTAGGTGATCAGATTGAATTTTGACATCAGCAAGTTCGTAACTGAGTATGTTTTTGTGATAACTGTTCGTAACATGTTTGTTGAGGTTCGTGTAGCGGTTAATATTAAACTCTACTTCTTCGTAAACTAATCTTATATCTAAGGTTTTAATAATAGTCCACTTATCGTAACTAATAATGCAACTTCCTTTCTTCACAGGTAGTATTCCGGGATTTCGCTCAATCCTTTGCAGTTGAAGGCCCTGGCTCCGGCTCAACTGGACGACCAGCAGGAGCACGAATCTGTGGAGGACGTTTAATATCCTTAATGGGTATTCTTGTCTCACGATTCCTAACTTTGACAGGGACCACGTTCCTAACAATTTCTCCAGTTATTTCAGCTTTCTCAAACCGCGGTTTGTCCTTACTGCGTCTTGTATTTACTCCTTTCATAAATACCGTATCCCCTTCTGCAATATTAAACTCTCTTTCCCCAGCACGCTTTTCTTTTACCTTCTCTTTTCTTTCTAGCATTCTTTCTGTCAGATATTGATATAAGTGTTTGGTTCGTCTGGCATGATCATTTACTAACTTTTGGGTGTAAAATTTATCAAAGGTTACGTTGAAAGCAGTATTAGAGTCAGTGTGGCCAAAAACGACTTCGAACGGCGTAAGGCCAGTAGCTGAATGTATTGTATGGTTATAAGCCATAATGGCGTAGGTCATTATGGATGCCGCATCAGTTAATTTTTGTTCATATTTAGCGAGACGATATATTTCTAGTATGGTGGAATGGAACCTTTCGATCATGCCCATAGAGCTGGGATTATGTGGTGTGCCGATATGCAGTTCAACCTTATAAAAGCTCAAAGTCTCTTTCATTAGGGTGTTATTAAACTCCGAACCCGGGTCCGAACTTATCTTTTCAGGTATTCCATAAATAGAGAAGTATTTTATTAATGCTCTTACGACTTCTGGAGTAGAGCGGTTCGGGATTGCAAAGGCCTGGCCAAGTTTGCTGAAGGCATCTATGATAGTCAAGAAATATTGGCTTTCTATGGAAAATAAATCAATAAAGAGTTCTTGAAAGGGTTTTGTTTGCGTCTGTGTTAGTTGTATACCAGGTTTGTGGGGTTTTCGGTCATATTTCATTTTTCTGCACGTTTCGCACGCATTAATAACGCTTGCTACGGTTAGATCCATGTTGCTCCAGTAATACACTCGTTTTAATTTTAGTAAGGTCTCGTTCATTCCTCTGTGACATGTATTGCTGTTATGGTATTTCAATACAATTTGTCTTTGTTCTTCTTCATCTTCAATGCACATCACTCGTTTCGTACACTCATATAATTTCACCGTGCCTTTTCTAAAAAGTTCTATAGCTGCGTGTACAAACTGTTTTCGGTGTGTTTCTTCTTCAAAGTAAAGAAAGTGTTTTGTTTTTTGATTTATATATTCTTTCAGGAACTGCTTCACCAAATCAGGTCTATTTACAGGTAAGTGTACTTCTAGAATTTTCTGTTTTTTATTTGAAAGGTCTTTCACGGTTATAGCATCTCTGTTCCAGGAGAATATCAGAATTTGGTTGGGTTTTGTATCGATAGCTTCGCTGAGTATGGGAATTCCTTCCGTGTCTATGTCATGCGCTGAATGAGCTGTTTGGTTTTCTTCTCTTTCACATTCTTCCGGAATTGTTACAGTACTTGAAGATGGCGAAATCATTGGATATTGGGTCTCTATTTCTTCTCTATTTTCTATCGTTTCAGTTTCATATTGTAATTTTTCAGGTGTTTCTTCAGCTTTTTTCTCTTTCTTGCGTTGTTTGGTCTTTTGTAGTCTTTTATTTTCAGCTTCGACGTCTTCGGGATAGGATTCCAGTCGTTCTTCAGATTCATCCACGTTAACTTTCATGGATTCGGTGTCTTCTTTTCCTGTAACATTAAGTCTGATACGGGACAGAGCGTCTGCGTTGCTGTTTTGTTTCCCGTTCTTATAAACGATATCAAAATCAAATTCGGCTAAACGCAGCTTCCATCTCGTCAGTTTGCTGTTCGGGTCTTTCATCGAGTTTAACCACGCAAGTGGTCGATGGTCTGTAAATATGGTAAATTTTCTCCCATAAAGGTAGGGGCGGAAGTGCTTCACAGCCCACACGATTGCTAACAGCTCTTTTTCCACGGTGCTATATCTGGTTTCTGCGTCGTTCAGTGTTCTGCTGGCATAAGCTATAGGTCTTTCGCTTCCAATAGGCCCTTGTGAGAGGACAGCACCTAAAGCATAATTGGAGGCGTCCGTGGTGAGTACAAACGGTTTATTAAAATCGGGGAACTGCAGTAACGGAGCGCTAATTAAAAGTTCCTTGCATCTTTCAAATGCCGCCTTGAATTCTTCTGTTATTTCTATCTTGTGTTTCTTTTTCAGGCAAATAGTTAATGGTCGCGTGATCTTAGCGAAGTCCTTTATAAATTTTCGGTAGTATCCGACTAGGCCGAGAAAACTCTTGATTTCGGTTGTGGTTTTAGGAAGCGGAAAGCTTACTACTGCTTTTATTTTGTCGTTATTTGGTTTGAGCCCTTCCTTTGTTATAACATGGCCCAAGTAGAGAACTTCTTTCCTAAGAAATTCACTCTTGTCCAGAGTCACCTTCAGGTTTGTTGCTCTAAGCCGTTCAAATACCTTTCTGAGTTTTTCAAGGTGTTCTTGCAGACTGCAGGAATACACGATTATATCATCGAGGTAAACCAGGCAGTGTATCCCTTGTAACCCTCGCAATACGCTGTCCATGGCCCGCTGGAACGTGGCGGGTGCCGTTTTGAGCCCGAATGGCATCCGTGTAAACTCGTAGTGTCCTGATTGTGTTGAAAATGCTGTTTTGGGTCTGTCTTTCTCTGCAACCTCTATTTGGTGGTACCCACTAGCAAGGTCAATCGTGCTGAAATATGTGCACTTACCCAATTTATCGAATAAGTCGGTTATGTTCGGGAGTGGATATTTGTCGTCCGTTGTAATTTCATTTAGGCGCCTATAGTCTATGACCATTCTGTACTTAATTTCTCCTGACGCGTCTGGTTTTTTGGGTACAAGGTGTACAGGAGCGCTCCAAGGTGAATGTGATTCCTGAATAACATTATCTTTTAGCATTTTATTAACTTGTCTTTCTATTTCAGCATACTGCGCTGGTGGTTGTCTGAATGGCTTTATGTATATTGGGTCCTCATGTTTTGTGCGAATCTGGTGCTTTACCTCATTGGTGAAAGAAAGGGGAAGTTCTTCACAATAAAATATATCGCGAAATTCATGACAAAGTTTGGATATACTGTTACGCTCTTCTTCGTTCATGTGATCTAGGCGTAAACGTTTCAGGTTTTCTTTTAGTAGTTCATCAATTTCAATGTTACTGGTTGTCATATTAAGTTCACAGTCATTATGTTCGAATTTTTCTACTTTGAGAGGTTGTGAAAAAGTAAGAGTCACCCTATCATGTGAGGCGTTTTGAATTACAGTCGTTGCATAGAAATTTGTGCACATTACGATTGCACTGGGCATGCGAACACCTTTACCAAAATCCACGAAATTAATTATTGCTTCTCCATCTTTTAAATCGGTTGGAATTTTCACACGTGTCTCTGTGCGCGGTGCCAAATGCACTTCATAAGGTGGGTTATAAATTATAGGTATTGTTGTGTCTCGTGTGCGAAGAACTTGGTTCTTCATATCGACGGTCGCTTCAAGTTGTTTCAGGAGGTCAGAACCAATCAAACCATCGTAACGGTTATCGACATCGTAAACGTAAAATTTGTGCTGTAAAGTGCTCTTAAAGGTCTTTAAGAGAGGAATAACGATGACGTCATTGTGCTTACTGCGGGCATGTGTACTTACGACCTCAAATGGTTCGCAAAATTTGTAATTTTTGAAGAACTCATCTACCTTTCTAGGACTAATAAATGAGCGTGTGCTACCTGTGTCGATCATAAATCGCGAGCCTATCTCAGGTAGTTCAATGTGAGGTAATTTTAGCAGGCTGTCGCAATTAATATTTACTATTTCAGGTGATCGTTTGGCGAGGCTAGTATCCGAAAATTTTCTTCTGCAGGAGTTGATTCGTTTTCATAAGCAATCGGCTGTTCGTATGGTGCATCTGCGATCTGAGGCAGCCCTGTGGGCTCTGTGTACATTGGTGAGTCATACTGTTCCGTATAATATGATTCTTCTGGAGAAAGCTCATAGTTATAAAACAAATTGTCATTTTCAGGGGTCTCGAGCATGTATTGTCTTGCAGTCCTCATAGAAACATCAGCATCCGGCTGAGGATTAGCGTTTTGTGACCTGAAAGGGGGGCGATATCCTTGGGGTTGTGGCTGAATACCGAATTTAAACCCTTGTTGATTATTCAGGAATGGTCTGAAACCTTGTGCCTGAGGAATTCCGAATCTGAAGTTCGAATTTTGATTTCCAAATCCGTTATACCTCTGATTTAAGTTTGGTCTGTACCCTTGCTGCATTTGTGGAGGAATACCAAATTTAAACTGTGTAAACGCAGGTGAAGGCATACGAAATTGCTGCTGCGTATTTGGGCGAAAAGCAGAATTAAATTGAGGAGAGCCGAATTTATTATTATAAGCAAAAGAATTTTGTGTCGTTGTGGGTGTTTGCTTGTGCTTGGAAGAGTATTGAGTTTGAAAATTAACTTCTTCAGTTACTACACTTAAAGCATTCTCAAGAGTACTACAACCCTTAAGACGCACCATTCTTATCAGGTTTTCAGGCAAATTATACATAAAAACGTTTAGGGCACTGTTATTGTAGATAATCATTTTAGCCGCTTTGACACCCTCATCTTGAAGACGGTTCACTTTGGAAAATAAGGCGCTACGCACTTGCTGGATACGGTTACAGAAACCATTAAAAGACTCTCCGGATTTAATTTTCATTGTTTCCAGTTCTATGGCAATACATTCCTCTGAACGCGGGTCACCGAAATGCTGAAGCAATAACTCCTTAAGTACATGCCAAGTTGTTACATCCTGTCTTTCACTAAGCAGAGCAGCTGCTTTATCTACAAGCCTACTCGTAATTGAATGAAATAAGTATGTTGTTTGCGCAGCATTTCCTTCTATTGCATAGCTGCGTTGAATGTATTCGGCTTTAGAAATGAACAAATTTAATTGCTCTGGTTGGCCACCAAATTTGGGTACTAAACATAACATTTCTTTTGGAACTAACGTCACCTGCTCTGCCATTTTTACAAATCCGTAATTAAATTCGCAAAAGAAAATTAACTATTCTTTAAATTTAACACTTATCTAAAAAGAACACTTATCGCCTATGCAGTGCGATTCGTGAAAATCAAATAATCTTATTTAATTTCAGCGATTGAAACTGAAATATTAATTTAAAACTACACACTTAACTAATTTTGAGTCTGCAACCAACAGGAATAGATAAGGATGGAAAAGGAATGCAAATAGATCTACTCACAAGCCGCTGAATCCCATATCCTCCACGCTATAGTTGCTCGCTTAACTCCAAAATTGTAGTAGAAACACTCCAGTTGAAGAAGACAATTTTGACTCCACTCACTCCCAGACGGCGAAACACATTTCTTTGGTCCGTGTAATATTCACAGCACTTTAAGTTCGAAAACCGAAGTTATGGCCCTCAAACTCGGCTTAGGTGAATATTCTACCGATACGCTGCGCCAGTTAAGCACCGAGGGGTGAGGGGCGCTCTTGAATAAAACGTAGAAGTTAAAGTTTAAAGAACTACTTTTAATTCAAAAGAAAGGAGTGTTCTCCACACGGAGTTTTGCTTAGGACTAAAATCTTAATTCTAATTACGTGCTACCGATGCATCCCGAGGCACCTGGTTATCGCTCGCCGCGCGGACATGAGCTTGCACAAATGCTACGCGTGGGCGCTCGGTCCGCATAACTATATTGTTTCTTCAAATAAGAACATTCCATTTTGTTGGTAAGTTTATTTGCATCCAATGTTGACTATATGACTGACAACGACTGACATTTGTTGGTCCTAAACGTCAGATTTCGGACCAACGAATTGGGGACAGTGTAACGTGCCGATGGGCTAGTACTTATATATAAGTAAATGATCTTTCAATATAACACCATTGATGCGATCATAAGGTTTTAGATAATGCAAAACTGTCAAAAAAAATATTTCTTAATTAAATATTTGATAAGAGTAAGGAGAAATTGAAATTACAACATGTTATAAACTTTCGCACATTTATGTATACTGACATTGTAGGTATATGATGATAAGATAGAAAGTGAAACGAAACTAACACGTTCTAAAAAAAGTCAACTTTGATGAACATTCCAATAGCTAGCTAGCTTAGCATCAAATAAATCGCGTTTATTTTAAAACCGTGCAAAATTGTTAAATGCCTGCTACGAATCAATGCCAAACACGCCTGAATGAACTGGAAAATCAAAATGCCAGCCACATGGTAACCCTAGCCTTGATTGAACTAGAGTAAATAAATACTAAGGTCTATTTCTTTGATACTACATTCTACAATGTGAGGAAAATGCTAGAAGGTAAAGTCACAAGCATAATTGAATGTCTCGCAGCCTACTGCAAAGTGCAAAGCGAAAGATCTCCTTAAGCAGATATACATAGCACTAGTTCAGTCCATACTGATTTACTGTATCTCTATATGGGGAGGTGCAACTAAAATAAAATTTCTAGAGTTAGAACGGGCTCAACGAAGTTTACTAAAGGTCATGTATTTCAAAAAACGTAGATTTGCTACGGAAAGCTTATATCAACTGGCAAGCGTACTTACGATTAGGAAACTGTACATCGTCCATGCTGTGTTAAGGAAACACAAGGCCCTTCCCTTCGACAACAGTATCATGAGTAGAAGAAGATGTGATTTGGCGGCTATTGTGCCAGGATCAAACACCACTTTCGCAAGCAGGCAATTTAATAGTCGCTCTGCTAAATTATATAATCTAACAAACAAAGAGTTGCAAATTTATCCAAAATCGCTATCTGAGTGTAAAAAATTGTTAACTTGTTGGATAGAAACTAAGTCATATGACATGACGGAAGGGTTGTTGAATTGATGAGTAGCTAGTGGAAGTTGTATATACATCTGACCGATCCCAAGACCTTGTCGTAGGGCTATCTGCTCTTCAATTTAGCAACCCCGCACGTAGGCACGTATGCATGAACTTGTTCATGCCATACTTGAGTAATAACTTGCTTTAGTGCACACACCCCCACGCACACACACCCACACCCCCACACACACACATACACACACACACTCACCCACACATACACACACACTCACCCACACATACACACACACACACTCACCCACACTCGCACCACTCAATCAGTAATAATCTAACCTTACTTTTTTCTCTTTTGTCATAAATTATATTTTACTTGTTTGAATTTAAGATACAAGCAAAGTAGGCTTGACATCGGGCCTGTTACCGTTATTTTTCATTAGTTGTAGAGGCTAAAGTCGGGCCATCTGTCAAGCTTGACTTATTGTTTACTTGTATACTGTAACTACGTAGTCGGTTATGGAAGAGCGGAGCCTCCTGACACAGGCATAAAAAGCTTAAAAGGAGGCTTCGGCAACTAGATGGTAAGCACACTTCTGGTTAATGAAATAAATATTTTGTATTTTTTGTATTTTGTATTGTACTATTATATTGAAAGCAACTAGATTCAGATAATTTTATTCAATGTAGATTCTTTACAGAATACTTATTGAATGTCATGCAGAATACAATGCAAATAGAGCGAGTCTACGCCGTTTCGGATCGTGCTATGGCAGCGTAAAAGAAACGGCTAGAAACCACTGCAGCACGGCCTACTTTAAGAGTCGGCTTTTTACAATGTGTTTCTTGTGTTTCGCTGGAATATCAGAGCACCATACCTCTTTGTCATTCATCTAATCTATAGTAAGCTTTTTTACATAACGTTTGCTTTACACATTCTGTAAACTTTCTCCAGGTATTTTGTTGTAGTATCGTATACACAGACCAACGAAAGATGTATTGACTTTAGTTAATCTAGTATATGGTTGATCAATTTTGTGCTTATTTCTAGTAATAAAAGTATGCCTGTACTTATATCTAAGATGTGATAATGATATAATAGACGCCAAGAGAGTTGAAATATAAGTGTAGAGCGTGTAACGGAAAGGTATGATAATACTAAAGGGTGTGAATCTGCACATGAAACTGAACAACTTTTCCCAAGGAAGTGGCCATGAAACAAAATCGATTTTTGACCTCCCATAGAAACTGCATCAGCTGATAGTGCATTTTAAAAGGGAAGTCAAATTTGGTTTTTCGTATTTCAATATGTATATTATATAATATATACAGGGTATCAATTTAATTGCTTGCTATTGCTTAAGGGGTATTTCAGTAACGATAAAGGAAAACGAAAATATATTTATAGATTTAAAAAAAATATAAAAAAACATAAATAAACAATAATTATAATAATATTTTATTAAATTATTGTGATTAATTATAATCAATACAATTCAATACAATACAAATATACTTTATTGCACACCAAGAAATACAAGAAATAGTTACAGAAATATACAGAAAAAGAACAGAGTAGTACAAAAGGCGGCCTTATTGCTAAAGTAGCAAATAAAAGCAAATAAAGTATGAAATTATTTATTTATCTTTTAAATGAATTAAATATTTTAATTTAATTTATTTTTATTAAATAATAAATTAAATACAAAAACAAAATTTTTAAATATATAAAAAAGTGTATAATATTTTAAAAAAAATTTTTGTGTTCCTTTATCGTTTCGTTATCGGAATACTCACTTAGCTATGGCAAGCAAGAAATAACACCATGTAAGTATAAAATATATAAAACTCCCATCATATCTGACAAACTATACCTACCTACATACATAGTTTTCTTACAATCTTCCATGCACTCTACTTATTATAGTTAAAATTAAAGTGTTATTTGCCTGAGTGATGTATTCTGTCAAAAATAAACAATATTCCTTATTTCTTACCGGGAATATAAAAAAAATAAAATAAAAATATATTTCGTCATTTAGTTGACTGTAAAGAAATGTACTTAGCACCAAATTTCTTTTTCTGATATCAATTAAAACTTGTTTATTATCAAAGAAGACAAGTAAATGGAGCGTTAACTTCAAGGAGAAAATATGATGAAAATATCTACAATACAATATAACTTGGTAAATAGTTGTAAAGATAAGAGCAGATTGAAGCATTTAGATAATGTAGGTTGTGCAGATGAAAAAGTGAAATAATATAAACTTGGAGTAAAAAATTTTGAAATGGATGGAGTATTTGAATTAGAAATTGACTAGTTTTTGACCTGAATCTAGCCCTGGGCACAGAACTGAGCTTAAAGATATATCAAGCTTACTTAAAAGAAGACTATACACTCGAGTCTTAAATAAACAAGGATCAGGCTTATAACCTCGGGAACATAGACGCAGGTAAGGAAATCCACTCCTTGACTGTGCGCTTAAAAACATGAAGGAAATAAGAACAGTGTCTTTCCATAGTAAGGAAAAAGTTGTATTTAAGTTCATTAATATGCGCAAATATACTTAGCAATACTTTGATGTATTTTCCTTGTCAATATGAGGAACTATATGTATAACTATTGTAGGACTGTCCAGTTGTACCTCAAGAAAATAAATTTATTTATCGAAAGAATGTAAAAAGAATCAAAACGCAACATCATGATGTCAAGGATACGCAAAAACATAATTGTGAAATAAAGACTAAAAACCAACAGTAAAAACTCAACCGAGATGCAAACACAAAAACAATCACAAACGAGTCGGCGATTAAATAAACTTCGACGAGTAATATTTGACATAACCAGAATCAAACAGACTACACAATACATAATAACTGAACAGACCCTCGTTTATTATTATATCGCCTAATTTAGCTTGTTTAAGACTGTTAACTACCCAGCCGCAGCGTATAAGGAGAAACATATACCACGCAGTAATTTATATAGTATGCAACCATAACAGTAATAAGAATAAGGTTGCAATTGATAACAAGAAAAACGCTTTAAATGGTCTTAAATATCTCAAGTGTAACATTCATTGATACAACACGTTACAGCTTGACAGTCGTCAACATAAATTTCAGAAAATAATTCAAGGTTTCTGTCATTGGGAAAAATACCGGTGTAACCAATGATGAATTCTCCGACAGTACTGTAACAGGCAATCCAATTGACAACACACTGCACGCACGTGGCCGCGAATCTGACGCGGCGGTCGAGACGTCCGCTCGCGACGACAGTTCCAATGACACTGACGCGCGTTGATATAAGCCCGGCGCCCGCGCATCAGATACAGGTAAATTACCACTGAAAATTGCATCTGATGCAATAATTGGTTGCGAGTTTTTCTCTCCCTCACGTAATGTATGTAGCCACCGATTTATCTTCTAAATGTTTAATGAAGAGGTCAAATATTAGTAGAAATAAAATGAATTGTAGAGCTCTGGACGAATTGATGTTTACAAACTTTAAGGTCGTGCCAATAGTACGTTTGTGGGATAATTACCGCGAAATAGGTTTGATAGATGATATGATAACATACAGTAGCGGGTGTTCGTTTAGTGGACGATAACTTGTGACGTAGTCATGAATGTAGGCAAGTTTCAAGATTGCTGGAATAGTATTATAGCGGGAGTGAAATCTAAGGTGCAAGGAGCCGACTCAATTTTGATGAAATTCGGTATAAAATCCGATGAACTCTCCAACGGCACATAGATTTACAAGCAAAGCTACCTTAAGAAAAAGTGGAATTAGGGATAAGTACGTGGCAGTAATCGTGGAGGCCAGTGGCAAGTTCTCAAACTAGGTACTAAATGGTTTGTCTCGGCTCAACGATTACTATCGACGCCGAGAGCAGCTTAAATTACATACCTTGGGGTTCAGACAACGTGGCATTTGACAAAAGCGAATGTCATAAAATGTATGGGATGACATTTGACATATTATGTCATACCATATATTTTATGAAATTATCTCAAAATTTCATGACACGTTGTCTAGATCCCCTTTAGACAACGCTATTGTTGCTATAAATCTGATGGGCTGTTAACGCATACAGCTTTTGCATGAATTTCTGGTAATAACATTAAAGTTTGACTTTAAATAATAGGTCTTTACCTGTGAAATTGCCGTTTTGTATGGCGAATTTTAGGTAAACTCAATTTTCAGTTACTAACATTTTTGCATTTTTCTTAGGAATTATTTTTCTATTTTTTTAGCATTATTGGGAAAACATTAAGCTAACAGAAGCTTAAATTTAATTTTCGAAAAATATTATCTGTAAAAAAATATAACAAATCTAATGATGAAATCGGACGAAATTTAAGACAAACAATTTTCGAACCTTTAATTTTATATATCAAACTAAAAATAAAAACTTTATTTTATGCGTTAATTAATAACCTTGAAGTCAACTTTCAAATATAAGACAAATGAAAAAAATAGCATTAGAATTCTAGGAATTATGATCTCATTAATATGTAAGAAAATTTCAGCAATTTCATAGGTAAAAACCTATTAACAATGATAATGAGTTTTCCAGGCTTCATCCAAACAGTCCCATAGTTCTACATGATCGCAAACACCACCAAATATATATATTTATAATTTTTAACATTTTTAACACTTTTCAAAATGGGCACATTGCGCACAGCAACATGCTGATTTTAAGCCTAAAACTACTTATACAATTATACAATATATATAGTGATGTAAAGTCATTTCTTAGAAGGATCAATACAATCTATATTGTGATCTATAGTGATGTAAAGTCAGTTCTTAGAAGGATCATCATTCTTTTTTTACACTCTGTATATAGCCATCTATATAATTTTATGACGGAAAAGATTTGAATGAATGAGTCTAGGTTAACGGGAAGCACCTTATAGGTTTTGGATTGGTTCAAGAAGCGGTGGAGGAATGATCTGAACGCGAGAAATGAAAACGTATGGTTATATTTGCCCAGTAGTGGAACAAAAATGGTCGTCTACATCAAACGATTAGCACAAGTAGGTACTCGTAGGAGTAGATTACTTCATCCCTGAAAATATACTTTAATAAGTATGATTGTACACATCCCTCATTTTACATACATAGATAAAGTTTTCAAAAATGTATAGTTGTTTATCATAGTACAGCGAAAACTAGAATAAGTTTGTCAGTACGCCATAGAATGAAGTAAATGTGCGAAACAACAAAGGGAGCTTCTCAATCAACTGCGTTCCTTCCATAAAACTGAACAATCTTTTTCCCCAAAGAACATTGGTCGAAATAAGGAAAAAAAAAACTCCATCCTATAGGAACTGCGTCAATTATTAATAAGTAACAATTTCATTTTCCTATTTCAACCCACTGAAACATGTTTTTAAAAACTCTGCCCATCCTAGAACCTACTCAATAGGTACTAATAACATCTATCTCGTGCACGCGATGATAAGATGGTTGCCAAGCGATGCGCACGCGACGCTCGCGATGACATCGTTAATTTATGTGCCAGTACTGCCAAGCGGGATATGATAACTTTGGTTAGTTGCAATCGTGTACTTAGGTATAGTCAGGACAATGACTAGTCTTATCATAACACTAAAAAAAAAAAAAAAAACACTACACGAAACGTCTACTGAAGGACAAGACCAGCAAGCCTTTCAGAAGTCCAGCAAAAACGCGTGTTACAATTTTAGAGGAAGTACCATAGTCACCACGCTGGTTGGTTTTGCGGGTGGCACCATGGATCGCGGTTGTTGATGACCTGAGTATGTAAGATAGTTTGATACGCAGAAGGATGCTGCTGCCCATCCTCCAGTTCAAGGGCACCACAAGGACAACGCCGACAACAAATCCCAAATTATTTATTTTTAAATTTAGATACCACAATATACAGATAGGAGCTTGTTTCAAGCCCACTCAGGGTTATATGTATAAGGGAACCCTGATGTCAGACTTTATCTAAGAAAGAAGGCCAACGACTAACCATGTCTTCTGAAATACGAAAACGCTGTAGTCGTAATGCTAGGAGCGGTCACCTATACGGGTTCAGACCACGCAGCCAACGTTGCTTAACTTTCAAAATCGTAAACAAATCATCTGTCATCTCATCACTTTACCACGAAGTACCTACATCAAAGAAATTAACTGATTAAGCAAAACATATCCATCCCTAATTCCATACATGGACGGTGAAATTCTTTGGGTCTATGACCTGACAAATGCAAATAATCTTGGTTGGCTAGGTACGCATTCTTAGCGTTGGTAAACACACTTCTACAAAACAGTCTTTCAAAATTGTTGTGCCCCATTCGGTCCATGGTGCCAGCCGTAACGCTAACAAGCGTGGTGACTATGGTACTTCCCTTCCACATTGTTTCAGCGAAAGCTGAAATTTTGGAGGCAGTGCCCTGTCCTGTAGTGGACTTTTCAATTAGTATTGAATTTTTGTCATGATGATTGTGCCGTAAATTTTTTCAAATTCAGGAAGAAAATGAAGGTTATGTTTGGTTCATGACCTTACTTACTGCATAATGTAAGTACATGACTCTTAATTAAGCCAAGGTAAATTATAGTATTGAACATTGATTCATAAAAAAAATTAAACGTATTGTAAAATAACAAAATCGGCATGATAACGATGTTTCAAAAATAGTCTCACCATGCAATTTATTTTATAGGATACTTTTCCACCAGTTGAAATAATATAATTTAGTATAGAGAGTAAATATAGGTACGTCAAAATCTTCGAATACCTATGTCAGGATTTGCTTGAGAATCTGTATTACATCATTCTGAATCATAACTTAACTCGATACCTATAACATACCGAATCTGCCTTTGTTAGGATATCTTTTAGATACTAATAATTATTTAGTGTCAAATTTCTTCGTAGTGGGGCCTCTAAATAATACGATAGTAACGCAAAACTTAATATGAAATTATACAAAGTGTAAAAAATGTACGATGATCCTTCTAAGGGGTGATTCTACATCACTTGTGGATAGTTGGCTAGTTGGTTGGTTGGTGGTTGGTAGTTGACTAGTGGATAGAGAGGAATACAGACGCAATTGCGATTTCTCTTTCAGGATAAAAAACCCGATTGTCCAAAAAACAAGATGATTTGTGGTAATCCGTTTACTTTAGGAAGACACTTTAAAAGCCATCGGTCCCACCCGAGCTCCCGGGGTTACTTTTATGAAAGTAGTCAAGAGGGCTTTAGCGGCTCAACACTTCTGACACCAGGATTTGTTAGGTAGTTATCTTACTACGATGAAGATTAATAGATATTTGTACTGTATTATTATACACAAATTACATTATTTTATTATCTATATATATAAAAGAAGAAGGTGACTGACTGACTGACTGACTGACTGACTGACTGACTGACATATCAACGCACAGCCCAAACCACTGGGTCTAGAGATTCCAAATTTGGCATGTAGGTTCCTTATGAGGGCTAGGGGTGCACTAAGAAAGGGTTTTTCAAAATTCCACCCCTAAGGGGGTAAAATAGGGGATGAAAGTTTGTATGAAAGTCCGTCAGTTTTGAAGTTAGGATCTTCAAAATTTGTATTTAGGCTGACGACTAAAAATTAATAATTACGTGTCTCAGGGTTTTTGAAAATTCGACACCGTTAAGGGTGAAAAGGGGGATGAAGTTGAAAATTCTTTATTCTTAAAGTAAAATCCACATAATTTATTATTTAGGCATTAATGATGTAATTCTTTGCAACGTTCATCACTGTTATTGAAATTCCACCCCAAATTCAACCCCTAAAAAAGGGAAATGGGGTGAAAAAGTCTAAAAACCAATATGGGTATCGTTTGTATGGTTTATCGGGTCACTGATTACGAAAACTACAACAATTTTGAAATCAAACGTGGTGGACGTGAAATACCATCATCCCCCTGGGGATGGAGTTGGGGTGCGATAGGTTTGAAATGTCTAAAAATCAATATGGGTGTCGTTTGTATGGTTTATCGGGTCGCTGATTACGAAAACTACAACAATTTTGAAATGCAACGTGGTGGACGTGAAACACCATCATCCCCCTGGGGATGGAGTTGGGGTGCGATAGGTTTGAAATGTCTAAAAATCAATATGGGTGTCGTTTGTATAGTTTATCGGGTCGCTGATTACGAAAACTACAACAATTTTGAAATCCAACGTGGTGGACGTGAAATACCATCATCCCCCTGGGGATGGAGTTGGGGTGCGATAGGTTTGAAATGTCTAAAAATCATTATGGGTGTCGTTTGTATGGTTTATCGGTTCGCTAATTACGTAAGCTACAACAACTTTGAAATCCAACGTGGTGGACGTGAAATACCGTCGTCCCCTGGGGATGGGGTTGGGGTGCGATAGGTTTGAAATGTTTAAAAATAAATATGGGTGTCATTTCTATGTTAGGAATAGCGGTTAAATTGGCGTAAGGGGTAGGGATAGGGACAGGTAGAGGTAGAGGTAGAGAGGTATTGAGGTATTGAGGTATTGAGGTATTGAGGTATTGAGGTATTGAGGTAGAGAGGTAGAGAGGTAGAGAGGTAGAGAGGTAGAGTGGTAGAGTGGTAGAGTGGTAGAGAGGTAGAGTGGTAGAGAGGTAGAGAGGTAGAGAGGTAGAGAGGTAGAGAGGTAGAGAGGTAGAGTGGTAGAGTGGTAGAGAGGTAGAGTGGTAGAGAGGTAGAGTGGTAGAGTGGTAGATAGGTAGAGAGGTAGAGAGGTAGAGAGGTAGAGAGGTAGAGAGGTAGAGAGGTAGAGAGGTAGAGAGGTAGAGAGGTAGAGAGGTAGAGAGGTAGAGAGGTAGAGAGGTAGAGAGGTAGAGAGGTAGAGAGGTAGAGAGGTAGAGAGGTAGAGAGGTAGAGAGGTAGATAGGTAGAGAGGTAGAGAGGTAGAGAGGTAGAGAGGTAGAGAGGTAGAGAGGTAGAGAGGTAGAGCGGTAGAGATGTAGAGAGGTAGAGAGGTAGAGAGGTAGATAGGTAGAGAGGTAGAGAGGTAGAGAGGTAGAGAGGTAGAGAGGAAGAGAGGTAGAGAGGTAGAGAGGTAGAGAGGTAGAGAGGAAATTGAGAGGAAATTGCCTTTCACCCGATCTGGCTACTTCAGGGAATCCTTCACTGTGAAGGCTGCTTGTTTGTGGAATGATCTTCCTCGAGAGATTCGTCACTCAAAGTCTCTCGCCATCTTTAAATCTAAGTTGCGTGCACATCTCCTAAATAAAATAGTTTAGTTTTCCTATTATTAACACAAGATATATATTTATTTTTTTCATGTAGTATATTTATTTTATATATTTAAACCGTATTTATGTATATTTATATATTTGTCTTTTTGATGTATATATACATTTTTATTATAATTGAATATTATATGATTATATATTTTGTCTTCTTATTTTGTTTACTTTTAATGTATTTATCATTTCATTTAAATTAATTGCTGTTTTCTTTCTCCTTGGTTCCAATTGACGCAGTGCTTTTGTTTATATTTATCCAATTATTTAAGGTTGCCTTTAAAAGATCGCTTGTAGCGATAAGGCCGCCTTTGCTCACATTATGTTTAAGGTTTCCTGTAAAATTAGTTATATTTTTGTTATGTGCGCAATAAAGCATTCATCTATCTATCTATCTAGAGAGGTAGAGAGGTAGAGAGGTAGAGAGGTAGAGAGGTAGAGAGGTAGAGAGGTAGAGATGTAGAGACGTAGAGACGTAGAGAGGTAGAGAGGTGCAGAGGTAGAGAGGTAGAGGGGTACAGGTACAGGTAGAGGTAGAGGGAGAAGGAGGGGAAGGGGGAGAGGGAGGGAGTGAGGGAGGGGGAGGGGTGATGAAAAGGGAGAGAGAGGGGGAGAGGGAGGGGCAGGGGGAGAGGGAGGAGGGGGAGGGTGAGAGACAGGGGGAGGGGGAGAGACAGAGGGAGGGGGAGAGGAAGGGGGGAGAGGGAGAGAGAGGGAGAGGGTTTTAGTTTTTCTCAATTACTTCTGCGAATTGGCTCTGTTTTGAAATATTACATAAAGGTGTCTCTCATCTCTCTCTTTACATTTGTTAGGATACTGCGGCTAAGTTCCTCTGTTCTGAGTAATTTATGAGTAATTTATGAGTAACGTCTGTATATTATATAAAATTCAGCTGGATCTTGAATTATACTCATTGATTTGCGCAGGGTTAGTCCTGTTTTTCCTTAGTTTAAAATAACCCCGAAATGACGGGAATTTATCTCATTGCTTCGGAAAACCGGTAACAACATAAATACGAAATCCACGCGAGCGAAGCCGCGGGCAACAGCTAGTATTATATAAATTTCGTCCAGTGTGGTGCCGGAAAAGAATAGTACCAAAACATACATACCCGTGGACGTCGTAAAAGGCGAGTAAGGGTTTTAAACTGGAGGATGGGCAGCAGCATCCTCCTTTGTATCTTACATCTTACTTACTGCGGTCACCTACAACCGCGGTCCATGGTGCCAGCCGTAACGCAAACAAACGAGGTGACTATGGTACTTCCCATCTACATTTTTCCAGCAAAAGCTAGAATTCTGGAGGGCGCTCCCTGTCCTGTAGTGGACGTTTCATGGGATGTATGATTATATAAATTTCACAGTACCGTTAACGCCACCTTTTAAGCATACAATTTCAAGAAACCAACACGCTACCCGCTGATTTCCCAGCCTAAGTTTCTGCGAAATCTAATTAGTACCAGCATGCCATTTCAAACTTTGTACGGTGACTATATAAGCAAGCTAGGTGTCAGAACGGTGGAAGTTAGCGATCTTAGCACAAGCATCTTTGTTTCCGTTCCCACCATTGTTTATGTAGAGAAACAGAAGGTTAAGGTCTTGATAATGATCATGTAGATAGTTGTCGTTGAGCTTATGTACCACCCATCGAGACTTAAAAACACATAATTCACAAAAATTATGGAAAATTCCTTTCTTAAAGCAAAATGTATGTATTGTATGTACACTTAAGGTTTTTACTTTGTCGGTTTATTGTAACAAGTCATTGATGATGTGTGACGTTGTTGCACCTAAACTAGTATTACCATCATTTGCAAAAAGCGTCTTAAAAGTTAAAGCTCCATTGAATCTCTTGCTGGCGTTTTCTGTTTTGTTGACTTAGAAAGTGACAGCAATATACAACGTGTAACGAAAACGTGTGATATAGAAGAACGTATCCTTAAAACTGAATAACTTTCCCAAAGGAACATAAGTCGAAATACGGAAAACCGAATTAGATCACAGATTGTACTTCGGAGAGTGTGCACAAGAGCTCCATGAGCTTATTCCGCCATCCCCCTTCTACCATCGAGAATCCAGACGCATCGCAGGATATCACCCATATTTGGTTGATATTCCACACATCCGCACACAGCGCTTTGAAACATCCTTTTAGGCTAGATCGAGGTCAAGATTAAGCCTATAAATAGTAAAAAAAAAAGATCTCCCATACAAAATACGCTATCAGCTGATGCAGTTTCTATGGGAGGTCAAAATTAATTTTCGTTTTTCAACCTATGTTCTTTGAAAAAAAATGTTCAATTTCATGGACAGATTCACACCCTTCAGTATTAACATACCATTCCGTTATACGTGGCATAAAAGAGCTTTAACGAAGCTTTCTGAAAATTGGTGTTTAACACAAAAAAAGTAGAATATTAAAGTCTACCTCTTAAAGTGTACCTAGTATTTTCTAGTTTTATCACTCCCATTTTTATCAATGATAAATATGTCGGGACATAACGGCTCACATCTTATTTGATATCTTTTAAAAAAGATAAGCATAATCTTACAAATCCTCTTAAAGCTTGGATTGAAATAGAATAAGATTATCACTGAGACATCTGAGTGAGTACTTAACGAATCAGTTTGGCGCAATTGTTATGCAGCTGACTCTTTGATCGATGATTTTATCCATACTAATATTATAAACGCGAAAGTTTGTAAGTATGGATGGATGGATGGATGTTTGTTACTCTTTCACGTAAAAACTATGAAACTTTGCACACATATAGGTTAAGTCCTGGAATACGCATTTAATAATGCGGGTGAAACCGCAGGCGGAAAGCTAGTAAGACATACCTAAATGGTTTAAATTTTATATCAAACACTGGTTTAACACCCCAAATACAGCTTTCTGAAAATTAAAAGGGTTACAGAATAATAAATTGAATTGATATACAATTTAATATAGAGATACAATTTTCTTTTTCAAATTAGTGATTATTTATCGAAAATTGTTTAATACGACGAATGATTATGCCCTTTCAATCTTCAGGTAGCTGTCCCTTGCGGGGAGCTAGGGTATACTTCTACAAACAGCCCTTAGGGCCCTTGTTAATGTTTGTTAATGTTGCTAAGCCTTTTTTTTTTCAGGTACACAAAGAACAAGGTAAGGAGGTTGCTTCTAAATTTACATTCAATATACAACCCGAAAAAGTACACTTGGCGCTTCGGTTTTACTTAATCAAAAGAGGTAAGATAAATCACAAGATATGTTAATCAACTATAAATACTTTAAAAATTTTAAACATATGAATAGCTGTACGATTTTAGTCAAGGACCAAGTTAAGACCAAGCTTCTGTGGGATGTACGTTGATGACATGATGGTCTATCCCACCTGTGCTATAAATGCAATTTGAAATGACCTTAGTATCAGTCTCTCTATAGTTTAGCAATCATTTTAGATAATTTGCGAGATTCCTAACAAAATTTTGCGAGATGTCTATAAAATCAGAAGGACGAAATTAGGTTAAGATTGACTCACAGTCACATCTTAAAGCACATCCAAAATATCGCAGTACGTTCAAATTTTCACTGTCACTATCAGCGTTACCACTATAAACACAACAAAACAGCTCTTCAATAAAAACTGTAAACTTCACTTTATTTGTACACTTTAGTACCACTTCAAAGACTTCCAACTCCGAGTTAGAAACGACGCGGGGCGCTTCACGAAAACATAGAACGTCAGCTTTTTACGATACATTTTGAACGTATTGGTGAGTTTATACTGAGTTTGAGTTGATTTTCAGATGCACGGGCGCCTGGTACGCGTGGAGGATAGTCTGTACCGAAATAGAACTTCGAATTCGTCGCCAGCCGGTCAGTCAGATAGGGCTAGCTAAAATTACTGCTTAGAACCAAGATTTACATCTAAATGTGCAATTTCAAGGTTTGACAAAGCGACAGAATTAAATATTAGTACATGTGCAGGAGATTTCAACATTTACAATAATAACAACTTGGGGGAATTAGAGGCTGAAAATTACTGTTTTGATATTATTGGTAGAAAATCCAAGTCAAGAGTACGATATGTGCTCTTTTAAGGATATCAGCAAGTATCCATCGCAAAGTAGCCTGCTTGTCGGTATTCTACTGGATACATTTTGGGGAGCGTGCATCCGATTGGCACGACCTTATTCCATGGTCTTTCATCTTTGTGGAACTAGACCTCGGTTGCAGTTCTACTCCTATGTTGTTGACTTACTATCTGTCCGCACGAAGCGCTTTGCTTATTCATTCTCAGTGTGCACAGCCAAGACCCGGAATACGTAATAGTACTAGGCAAAGGAGTGGAACTCCCTCCCTGCTAATCGATTCCCCGTAAAGTATAATTTGGATCTTTTCATGACAAGAGTGCGTTGGCATTTTCTGCTACATCTTTGACCCTATTATCACTTACAACCGAGGTGAGATCAAGGTCAAATGCTGACCTATTTCGAATAAAAGCTTCGTGGTTTTCATGATAATAAGTAAGTTAGTGCAGTGACTAATTGTAATAAAAGTCATCGCGGCGATCTCTAGGGGAGACCCATGTCATGTCCAGCCAGCGGGGCCCACGTCTTTGGGCTGACAAGAAGATGATGATGTTGATGAAATGAAGCTAAGTATACGTATTTCATTATTCTGCAAACTGTATCGTGTCCTATAAATTTGGGCTCTTTTGTACTGACTGTCCAAGTCAAAGCAATTATGACGCAACGGGTTCATATGGCTTTGGCAACGCCTCCAGCCACTCTCTGTCTCTTTATATCATTGTCCAGGTTTCTCCCCCATAGAGGGCGATAGTTTAAATATATTATTTAGGCTAGATTTAGGTAATGAACCTTTAATAATTTCGAATTCATATTGCATAAAATAAATTACCTTTTATCCAGAACGCACGTAACATTCCCGACCAATAGGGAATCACCTCGGAGCTAAAAATATGACTGTAGTTTGGTATTCGCCAACCGTGTTGTGACTGCCGCGGCAGACATCAAAATATTATGTTTATGTTGTTGTGTCGTGGTCTAGTGATGGACATGGCATGTGATTTATTAGCTTTTAGGCAATGTTAGTAAAAAACTAATGACATTTCCACTTCCAATTCATCTATTATTGGTGGTTTCCTTCTATACTTTCAAATAGTCTGTTTTTTGCAAAGAAAATTTTGAACGGCAGGCGCTGGAAAAACTACTTTACTTTTCACTTTTTTTTGCCTTCTGGTTCTTACTGCTGGGCATAGGCCTCTTCCAAGGGTTTTCCTTGGTAATGATCATCTGCAATCTCTTCCCAATCCTTGAGAAAGGCATTAAGATCGTGACCTCTGCAGTTCTGGATATACCTACCTCAACGCCTGGACCCGCTATGAGGTACCCAGTGCGTGACATTGTTTGCCCATATTTCAGGGCACATTCGATAGCTTTCAGACCTTCTGAAGCTTCAGCTTTTTTTTAGTCTTGTTTTATTAAAAATCGGAAACACTGTTGTACTCTGGATGCTATAAAGAAACCAAATCGGTGAGATACTAAGGTATAAGTACATGTTTCTCATGTATCACGGAAAAGCTCTCTCTCAAGCCATTTCTTCTACCTGTAAGAAATATCCTCCATACAAGGTCATTGCATATGTTATTTTCCACTTTAGAATCAGCATCATCCAAAAGGATGAAAGAAAGTTCCTCGTTTCTTCTAGATTTTTTTGATTAGACTATTTAGAACTCTATGCCATAGATACTACATATTTAAGTTACATTTTACACGTTGTATTGTATAGCATCATTCAACCACCCGCACGTGCCGTACTATCATAATTACGGTATGTTAATGCTTGTTTATGTACCACGTGAACACTGTCTGCCGTACTCATGGAGACTCGTAGAAAAAGTTGCCGCCTCACTGTTACCAGGCAATATGCTTTTGAATGATCATACAACTTTTTTTGAATGATCACACAACAAAAGAAGACTTTCCCAAACCATAGGAGATAACTTTTATTTTAGTCAGCACTCAGCACGGCGACACACGGGGAAACTTCTGTCTGTTAACACCACGCAACTTCTGTCTATTAAAACGCAACAAGTACCTTCGCAGTCTTTCTCGCCTGATCACCTATATTTTTTTTTTCGCTTGAATCCTGTGCAGGCATCAAGCCAAGCTTTTACCTTTTAGGAAAGCGATAATGCAATTTGTTGAAACCTTACTTTGCAGCTTAGTGACGTACTTATCATGACTAAGTTTTACTCGTGTTTTTACAAAAAAATTGTTCGACTATGGCAAGGGGCTCGAAAGCGCAATTTTTCGGTTGCAAGTAAAAATGAGCATAAAGGTTCAGGCGCGAGCGACCGCTATAGTATATCCACAAAGTACATTACGCCTTTATCTCCCACGATCATAAATGCATGTTTAAAAACAATAATTAGTGCTGTAATGACTTCAATGGTAGTATCGTAGTCAGCTATGTCGCCTGCTAGTCTGATTATTACTGGTTTATACTGGCTTTTAATTGCACGGAGTACTACTGAAAGTTTCTTAATAATGTGCGTGCCAGTCGCCCTTTGCTTGGGCTATTTAATGGCTGGCTGAGTGGGCAATGTTTGAACTCGCTCATGGCGTTAATGACGAGTGGTTTTTTTTCCAAACTAAACGAGTTTGTCATCAAAATGTTTCATGTTTATTGGTTCTGTAAAAAGCAGAGTACCAACCCATATATACCCGTGGGTGTCGTAAGAGGCGACTAAGGGTTAACTGGAGGATGGGCAGCAGCATCCTCCTTTGTATCTTACATCTTACTTATACTGCGATCACCTACAACTGCGGTCCATGGTGCCCGCCGTAACGCTAACAAGCGAGGTGACTATGGTACTTCCCCTCCACATTTTTCCAGCAAAAGCTAGAATTCTGGAGGGAGCTCTCTGTCCTGTAGTGGACGTTTCATGGGATGTTATGATCAAAAAGCAGGATGAGTTGTCGCTTATTTAGGGACGTGACAAAAAAAGCGTTTTCCGTGCTAATGAAAGAACGTTAAGGTGATCTGTGACGGCCAGCTTAGCCCCTAACGCAACTAGATGGAGCCACTGCTGCAAATATAAGGTTTTATTTTTTTATGCAATAAGTACCAACTATATACCTATAGGTATGTGCAAAAAGTTGATTCGCGTAAATTACATCATGCAACTTCAACGCCTAACAACAATTTCGATAAGAAAAATATCTTCATATATATGTCGTGGCCAGATCGTTAGAAATGATCACTTCATGATGTGGCTGACCACTTCATGAAAGGTTCGGTTATGTTAGGTTGCATTTCATGAAGTAACCAACATGAATTCATGAAGTAACCAACATGAAAGTGGCCACATCATGAAATAGCCAATACCACGATCTGGCCACGACGTATCCACTAAAGTCAATTACTCTCGTCAGTCCGTGTTTACAAGAGTACGATCACTCACACATGCACACAAAGCACAACCGTACAGTTTTGACGCCACGCCCACAATCGTAATATTGAACCATAAATTGCTAACAAAAATAGTACTTTCAGTACATTAACTGTATTTTTGTATTAATTAGCGAAAAATTTAACTAAAAATAGTAGTATTCGTTCGTTTTTCAACAGAATTTTATGTCCCGCGTAAGAATGCAAGTCATTTGAATTTTTGTATGGAAAACGGATCACCTTAAGTCGTTGGTTTAGTAGGGGTAAGAAAAGTTTAATAGGATAAAATACAGATAGATATTCTAGGTCTCAGTTCTTAAGTTTAGACATAATAGATGTTGGGCTATTTGCTTGAAAACTCACAAATGGGTCTTTCGACTGACCAGTCTGAGAGACGATGCCTATGCGCTCTAAAGAATGTGTAAAGCAAACTTTATGTAAAAAAGCTTACTAAAGATTAGATGACTTATATCAATGACAAGAAGGTATGGTGCTCTGACATACACAAGAAACACATTGAAAAAAGCCGACTCTTTAAGTAGGCCGTGCAGCAATGGTTTCTTGCCGATTCGTTTATGCTGCCATAGCACGATCCGAAACGGCGTAGACTCGCTCTATTTGCATTGTATTCTGCATTACATTCAATACGTATTCTGTAAAGAATCTACATTGAATAACATTATATAAAACTGAAATCTGATTCAGTAAATATTCTGTAGAGAATTTTTAAGTCTGAATCTAAGATTCACTTTTTAGTTAATCTGAATTTAAACCTGTTACTGAAAAAGCTCTATTTATTTTAGCTGCACCAGTGTTTTGGCAAACGTTGATAGCGTCTTTCGTTACGTTGATACGATAAAATAGTCAATGAACAAAATTAATCGAGATTCTGAGAAACGAAACAGTCGATTCCTCGAATAGTTTTCTAAGGAATTTTGATTAGCAACATTTAGTAAAATTCTTGAAATTAATTTAGTTTAATTTTGCAAGCTCTTTTGGGCATGCCTCTGCTTTTAAAGATCCATCAGAAACAAGTGGAATTTTTTCGATTCTATCTCCGACAATTATAATAGTCATTAACATGGCTCAGCCTATTTTTTTTTATCCTTATTGGCTGTCACAGCTTCACAGTGGTAGTGGCTCGGTGATCTGGTGGTTCGAGGGCTCGGCTCTCGATGTCGAGGTTCAGGGTGCGATTCCCGGTGGGGACACTGTCAAACAGAAATCACTTTCTGCGACTTTCACTCACACTCACAAAAAATCACTTTCACTTTCAGTTTGGTTAGGACATTGCAGAAAGAATCACCTGATTATCCGAAAAGGTAGATGATTCCATGCTTCGGAATGATAGATAGATAAGAATAAGAAAAGTTTATTTGCTAGAATGTAGTACATAATGGTGTTTATACATTAAATCGTTATTGCTCGTTTAGCCACTTTTGACATTAAAAAAAACGGTCACAGTGCATTCAGCCTGCGAGCAAGCGTGCAAAAATATGTTTAATCTAAAATTATACATGTTTCATTATAATTGTTATTAGTTCACTAAAATTCAAAAGTCATTATAATCTGTCAAAAATTAAAATTAGAATACATCAAGATACAATATCAAAATTAATAATAATAAATTCACATTAGCTCATTTAAAATTAAATGATACATAGATAAAAATGTTTATTCATATACGCATTCGACACACAATATACAAGGGACAGTAAACTATGTATTAAACACAAAAACAAAAGAAACAAATTAAGCCGTTGGTCCCGACTACTATCTAGTGATGTCGTCGTTAATGAGCCATATCAGAGGCCTTTGGCGGCTCAACAATTCTGACACCAGGGTTAGGTGAGGTCCGCCATCGACCTTGCAACCCATAGGATATGATGATGATGAGCAGGTGGAGAGCGGAAGATTCGACTCAGAAGTCAATATATCAGGCAACGAGCCTAAGGACCTCGCGTGGCTCGGTCCTCGGCAGACTTATCCCAAAATGGAATTTCTTCCAGCCAACCTTACCGGTTGTTGCCGGGAACGGGAAGAAGCGGACTGGAATATGCCGATAGTTCCCAAAGTACTGAAAACTGAAATGGTGGTGGCTAGGATTGACACGCTCGACTTCGAAGGTCACAGTCATTGGTAGCTTGTTACCTGTTAAAATTTTGCAAAAGGAACAAGTCTATAGGGCAAAAAATTGTAAGGAACAACAATAAAATAAATTGTACCTTGTTTATAAATTTATTTCATCATATCTCCGGTCGTTGTCTAGACTACTACTACTGAAAACCTTTAAGGCCTAAATGATGACGAAGTTTTTACAAAAACCCAACGGGTTTCAGATCAACGATAAACGAATATGAATATGATCTTACCATCCAAAAAATGACTCACGCTCACAAACAGTTCAACAAAATAATCCTTTAAACTTCTAAATTACTGCAAAATACTACGCGATTGGCACGAGACGATGTAAACGTACATTGTCACCACAATACCTGTGCAGTCGACAGCGTCGCTAGTAGTGAAGACTTTGTATAACCTCCTTGCAAATTCACTATGAAAATTTTTAGTTCCAATTTTAACCACCTGAACAGATAACGTGGTCACACGTAACTCCTGAGTTGGTATGAACTGACGTCATGTTACGTCACCAGTGTTAATGACAACGTCATTGGTGAGATGGTGCGTGCGTTCCAGATTTAAATTTAGATTGAGGCGCGGGAGTTGAGATAATTTTAGGATTCAAGTACGAAAGATCTATTAAACAACTTGTAAGAAAAGGGTATAACGACCTAAACTGAAAGCATTCGGAGCTCCAAATAAAAACAATTTCCATATCAAAGAGATGCTGGGGATCGCGGAAGATATAATTTTTTACAGGACAGGGAAATGAGAAATGAGAAACAATGTTATGAATCTCTTTTTAGGGCGTTCCTGTTGCAAATGTTGATCGCTAACATTGACCTAATGGGCACCTTTATTTTCAGAACCTCTGGAGGGGTTAGAACCTTGAGCTGGTTTTTAGGATTCCAAATCAAAATGGTAAAAACGGAACCCGTATGGTGCGACTTCGTCTGTCTGTCACACCTGTTTTCTCAGCATCTACTAACGCTATGGACATGTAATTTGGAATAGTTTTAGAATATGCTAACCAAAATTTATTGCAAACAAAATAATAAAAATATGTTTTTTGTTATTATTGTAAATGAGTCCTAGGGCGAAAAATCATGTGTTTTTGTAATAAAACCGAATTCCACGTGGACGAATTCGCGGGCCCGCTAGTCAAGTCATGGTAAATAAGGTAAAAGACGCAGTTGATAACATTTTGTGTACGATAACAGTTATAGTATTAAGCCACGATCACACCTTACTGAATTCAAAGAGTAATTCGGCATACATTGCAGTGCGGCTTGGTTGTGTTAATTGCAATATCCTTACTTCGATGAGCAATGTATGCCAAATTAGTTTCCGAATGAAGTAAGGTGTGATCGCGGCTTTACAAGACGTCAGTTAACCGGTTGTATCTGATAAAATGATAACTGAAACATCACGTTGACTGGTGATAACTACAACTCGGGCGCTGAGGTAAAAACACGCTCAAATCACTTTTTATCACTTGTACGGTAAACAGTTTTATCGGAGTGGCCGTCGTGGATCCAGCAAACGATGACATATTTTGTTAGGGATCTTTATTATGATATGATTTAAATATAAGCTAGGTAAGTATAAGAAACGTGGACGCTCACAAAGGATAAATGCACAGAGAGCCATGGAGTGTTTCTTGCTAGGTATCAAACAATAACGAAATTCACCGCCGGATTTAGATAAAGGATGTAGAAAAACGGATGAGTAGGACATGTGGCAAGACGAAATGTAGATGGACCTAGGTATAAACATCACAAAGGATACTATGCACAGAGAGCCATAAAGTGTTTCTTGCTAGGTACCAAACAATAACGAAATTCACCGCCGGGTGTAGATAGAGGATATAGAAAAGCGTATAATTAAGACATTTGGCAAGACGAAATGCAGGTGGACCTAGGTGGAAACATGATGGCGACTAAGGAGTTTAAATCGCTCGGGAGGGAGACCACCAGGAAGTTGGTCAAACGATATCGTGACCATAATAGGGAAAGTTTGGACTGTGGTTTTATTATTTCATAACATTATAATTTGTGTCGAAATAATAGTTAAGCTACAAATACAATCAAATTAAATTAAAACTAATTAAATTAAAATCAAATTAAAATTACATTAACATACAAAATGTCACAAGCTAAATACAAAATGTAACATAAACATTTAAGCTGTCGACCGCTGTTGTTGGTGACCGCAGTATGTAAGACGGTACGATACACAGAAAGATGCTGCTGCCGATCCTCCGGTTCATAAGCCCTTAGTCGCCTCTTTCGACACCCACGAGTAGAGATGTGCTGGTGCAGGCACCAGACGGACCTTACGACACGCACTGTAACTACTTCTAAATAATACTAGCCTGTAGCACACTCTGGACGCTACTAGTATAGTATTATATTATCTGTGACGCTACATACAACCAGCGCGAATTTGAAATTTGAAATAGGAAGGTCGCGTAAGCCTGCATATTCATTACAAAATACCCTCAGGAGCACCACGCGAGTCGCTTGGGCGGGTGCGCGCTGGTGTGCGGGGTAGATTGCAATGGGGGCAGAGAGTGTTCGTTCTGTGTGATAGTACTAAGTACTATTTTATTATGTGCCTGTAGGTAGGTACATCGTGTGGAAGGAACATTCCCACCTCGGGCTTCAAATAACAACACAGACACCATAATTCCCCACGTGTCGGCCACATGGCCACTACAGACCACTGAATAAGTACTACGACACGACACATGGAAAGGTTAGGTCCACAGATAACGGAAAGGAAGGAGATCTGACTTGAGACTAGCCGTAAAGCCGCCTTTATTCTATGGAGCCAGTACGAATGCGTAAACTACTCAATGAAAATATGATTGTCTACGATATCTGCATGAAACAATAAAATTGTATAGATAGAATGAATGACAATTAATTGGTAAGAAATAAAAGGGAGCAAAATAATTCCTGGGACTACAGGTAAACAATTGGGCTCCAGAAGCACGTTTACATACAACTCGTGATTTAAAAAATATACAATGGCATATCAGTGTCGGCCAAAGCCTCTACTGAGTGGGTCCCCCTCGATAGCCGGCGAGGAAGAGGAAGGCCTAGAAAAGACGGCGCGACTACCTAGGTGCTTTCGAAGCCGATTGGCAAACCGTGGCCCATGATCGTGTTATGCCCACTGGGCTTCAAGCAACCTTTTCATCTCTAGTATTCTGTTATCTGAGGTTAGGACCAAGGTAACAGTAGTTATAATCGGCACACCTTCATACATCACGACATAATATGGAGTCACGCGTATCATATGTAGTATTTACTCCTGTACAGTTGGAGTCTAGGTTAAAGCCACGATCACACCTTCTTGAATTCAGAAACTAATTCGGCATACATTGCTGGTTGTAATAAGGATATTAGAATGAACAAAACCATGCCTCCCAGCAATGTATGCCGAATTAGCCTTTGTATGTAGGCAGGTGTGATTGTGCCTTATGGCTGGCTCCACATATTGTAGCATTTTTGGTGTATCTACAACTATTTACTTACTCCTCGGCTACTAGGCTTTTCGAGTCCTCTTATAGCTCTTACCTGTAATAAAAAAAGCATTTTATTAGTATTTTTGACACTGAAATAAAACTAACTTTTTATGCAGATTTGCCCACGTAGTTCTTATGCAGATTTGCCCACGTCGTTTTTATGCAGATTTGCCCACATAGCTTTTATGCAGGTTCGCCCACGTAGTTTTTATGCAGATTTGCCCACGTAGTTCTTATGCAGATTTGCCCACGTCGTTTTTATGCAGATTTGCCCACATAGTTTTTATGCAGATTCGCCCACGTAGTTTTTATGCAGATTTGCCAACGTAGTTTTTATGCAGATTTGCCCACGTAGTTTTTAGAGATCCATATCTGAAGGTTGTCTACGGGAACCAATTTTTTTATTAGGTTTACAAACCGAATGTTACACACCTACAACTAGAATACTGACAAAACATAAGTAAATAATATCTGTGTACTTTCCAAAATAGTGAACACAGCATTCACAAGGGGTAAACAAAACATCCGGTAGTTCTAACTTAAGTTAGGTTAAATTAGGTAAGAAGTAAATTACTAAGAAGTTAGAATACAACTAGGTTAAATTAGGTGATAATTAAATTACTTAGCACTTTATCCTTAACTGAGGCCAAAGAACCAGTGAAGATGTCACTTTTAAGACAAATACCGTTGTAATCGGTACACATACTGTGTTGCTAATTATTAAACGAAATAGCCTTGAAAGTCAATTCCACACCTTGCATTTTTTTTAACGGATGCAATAGTTTTGAAGGTTACTTTTTACATCGTAACTTACAAACCTACGTTTTATAGACTCGTTTTTTTGTCGCCCATCATCCATCCGGTCTGTCCGGTCTGTCTGAGCTCGCTAATTTCAGAAATTTCTTCGTGGATTTTTATATGGTTTTCACTGACAGAAAAGCTGGTTCATGAAGAAGGTTTCTGTCTATAATTTTTAAATCATCATCATGACATCATAACATCCCTTTAAGCTTCTACTGCAGGACAGGAAGCACCCCCTAATTCTATCAAAAACACGTGGGAGAGGAAGTACCTTAGCACAGAATAACCTATAAGTATCATAGCAAGACCATAGTCACCACGCTTGTTAGCGTAGGTACGATTTACAAAGGACGCTGCCCATGCTCTACTCGTAGTTCATAATACCTTAGTCGCCTCTTACGACACACACGGGTAGAGATGGGTCGGCACTATTCTTTGCCGGCACCACACGTCTATTTAATACAAATTAACTGAACTTAATATGTTTGTCAAGAAGTCTGAAAAAGCATGCCTCAAGAGAGCTTTTGCTAAACGTGCGATGCCGGGGCGGACCGCTATCTGCTTCCTACTAATATTATAAACGCGAAAGTTTGTAAGTATGGATGGATGTTTGTTACTCTTTCACGTAAAAACTACTGAATGGATTTTATTGAAACTTTGCAATAATATAGCTTATACATAAGAATAACACATATGCTACAATTTATAAACCGGCGCAGATGAAGTCGCGGGCACCAGCTAGTTATAATATAAAGTACAGTCAACGATAAGTCAAGCTTGAAACTCGCAGTGCGACTCTAGTCCGTATGTCTTTTTTTTTTATTGAAAATGGATTCTTGACCTCGATCTAGTCTTGAAGACAGAGATGAGTTCTACGATGCGGCGAGCTTGCCCAGAAGAAGCCTATTCACTCGCGACGTGAATAGATTCGGGTTATATGAACTCGGGAACGCAGGCAGAGAATTCCACTCTTTAGCCGTGCGCATAAAAGATGTTTCAAAGCGCTTTGTGCGAATGTGCGGAATATCAACCAAGTATGGGTGATATTCTGCGGTGCGTCTGGACTCCCGATGGTATAGAAGGGAGATGGTGGAATAAGCTCGTGGAGCTCTAGAGCACACGTCTATTGAAAAAAGAACGGTAAAAAGTCCAAGGTGTCAAGCTTGATGTGCTCTTGATTGTACCTAGTGTAGATGTGTAGATAGATAGGGACTGATAGGGACTATGGAATGTTGGGCTTAGTAGCTTAGATTGAATCAAATGAACCGCTTATTGTTGATATTAAGGACATATTGTAGGATTCATAGTAGTTATGAGTAGATTACAATAGTAGGTAGCTTAGCTTAAGAACACTCTCTTTCACTTCCATGAGTTGGCTGGAAGAAATCTCTTGTAGAGATAAGCCCGCCTTTATAAATGTCCTCTTATTATATGTAGGTAAATTTATATTGTTAGTGAGGTCAAAATTAACACTTTTGTTCTACGACTTTGCTAACAACGCACTTTCGACTTTCCATACAAAATCTGTAGGTCACTTACAACGTTGTACTTACACTTGTACGTTGCCTTGAATGGGAAGACGAAATTTTTTTGACCTTTGTTAGAAAAGTCGTAGAACAAAAGTTGTTGCTTTGGACTTCACTAAAAAGGTAGGAATATTCATATCAGGTCCAAAAATTACCTTGTATGTGTAGATTGAGACTCACAAAAATATGATATGCTGCCAGACCCATAGACTCATATCCTGTACAAGCAATATTTGTGTATATTTATATACAGGCTGTAAGCTTGGCTGTAAGGGATAATTTGGCAAATACTGAAAGGGCATGATCAGTCAACGTAAATGAACAACTTTCAGTAAATAAAATATTCCGGAAATGAAAAAAAAAATCGGGCTTTTCATACAAACTGTCCAATCAAGTTTGCAATTTTGTATGGAGAGGCCGTTTATTTTTTAATTTCCGTAAAGTTTTTTTTACTGAAATATGTTCAGTTACGTTGATCTTTTCAGTATTTGCCAACCTGTCCCTTACAGGCAGTATATTTGTAATCGGTTTCTCACGGCTCTAACGATTTCTATGAAATTTACTATACAGTGGTTACGGAGGTGAACAAAAATACTGGGAAAATTAGTTTTCTCCGTTTTTAGGGTTCCGATATCAAAATGATAAAAAAAGGAACCCTTATGGTGCGACTTTGTCTGTCTGTCTGTCTGTCTGTCCGTCTGTCTATCTGTCACACCTCAATATCTCAGCAACCACGAATAGTTATAGAATATAGTTGCCCAATTTAATTGCACATGAAAGAATTTTAAAAAAAATATGATTATTAATGTTAAGGAGGCCAAAATAGGGGGGGGGGGGGGGGGCAAATTTCAAATTGTCGCTACTAGGTTGAAAGGCCTTTACTTGTACATTCTAAATTATATTTTTGTACTTTTTTTAAATCTCTTAGTTTTCAAGTTATGATGAAAAATGACAGAAAAAATACTATCCCCCCCCTCCCCTTTATATCCGAAGTTTTAATTACAGTTGACAGAATTTTATGTAAACATTACAGCAAAAATAAAACGATCTTTGCTAAGTTGCACAGTTTTTTAGAAATCTGCAAATAACCTTTACAAACAAATTTAGTTTTGCGGTCCTAAAATGCACTTTATTGCTTCCAAAAATACAAAAAGTATATCGGAACCCTCGGCACGCGAGTCCGACTCGCACTTGGACGGTTTTTTTTAGCATGTTTTGAAAACAGCGCGTTTCAGAAACCCTACAGCACCATGTGGTGCCGCGTCCCGTTTGGTGCCGGCAAAGAATAGTACCAACCCATACATACTCGTAGGAGTCGTAAGAGGCGACTAAGGGGGATAAGCTGGAGGATGGGCAGCAGCATCCTCCTGTGTATCATACCATCTTTCTTACTGCGGTCACTTACAACCGCGGTCCATGGTGCCAGCCGTAACGCTGACAAGCGAGGTGACTATGGTACTTCCCCTCCACATTTTTCCAGCAAGAGCTAGAACTCTGGAGGGTAATCTGTTAGTGGGCTTTGGTTAAGATTAACTTTAGCAAAGCTCGGCCTCCCAGGTCATCATCATCATCATATCAGCCGAAAGACGCATCCAGCGGCTTCCCGCGAACGCCACCAGATCGTCGGTCCACCTTGCGGGGGGCCTGCCAACGCTTCGTCTTCCGGTACGTGGTCGCCACTCAAGAACCCTTACGCCCCATCGGCCATCGGTTCTTCTTGCGATGTGCCTCCCAGGTACTTTGATATTAATTTCAATTTGATATCTTCACCAGTTCGTGACAAGAAGGGCCTTGACAGCAGACAGACGGAAAAAAAAACGCTCAGTTTTAAAAGATCTTTGGATCCTAAGAGATCCGTTTTTTTCTTTTGAGGTACGGAACTCAAAATACATTACATTCAAAATTTGACAGCTGAGTTTCTATGGGAAGTTAAATTTGGACCAAGGGGTCCACAGGGTAGTCAGTCGTATACATAGTCTGTATGAGGTAGAGAAGTGTAAAACGTCTCCTAGTCGACTAATACTAGTCGGTCAAAAAACCCGGTTAAGTTTTACAAAAATCAAGAAATCTTTAGAAATCTAATGTTTTAGCTAGAGTTTATTTGCCACCTCAACATGAAAATATTATCGGGTGAGCAAGCTACGCTCCTTGCCAACAGATGGCGCTGTAGGTTTCTGTCTAAAACGCGGTATTAAAAAAAATGCAAACACAGGGAAAGCGAATTTTTCCAGACATTTGACCTAGCTAGATCGATTTTTCGTATGCAAATATTGCTCATTTACTAGTATAGGATTTCAGGTAAGTACCTAATGATTTTGTTTACAAAACACCTCCTTCATGAACTCCGATATAAAGAGGTTTTTGCAAGTGCGGGGTGTCGCAAAAGTCGTCGCCGAGATTCATTGATCAGAGGTCATGCGCTGTATGTGATAGATCTAGAATGCGCGCGCGCATGGCACGTAAGGTTTACGGTTAAGGACAGGCAATCGGGTCAAGTCGGCGGCTCTGTTCACATATTAATAACACCCGTTCGAGGAGAGTGAATACGCCCTTATTACTCATTTTTAGCACCAGATAGCAACTTTAAAAATGTTTATCTCCCATTGCTAATACTTTTCTTGTACGGTCAACCGCTTGTCGGTAGAAACTTTTTCAACTCTATTACGACACCATAAGGTCCAAAAGTGTTTCTACCGATGTGCGGTCGTGGTACTTGACATTTATTTTGTGACTTGACTTGCTATTAACCGCAGATTATAGTTAACTGACGGAGACGTCCCGTGTGGTGCCGGCAAAGAATAGTACGGTCAACCGTAAGTCGGTAGAAACTTTTTCAACTCTATTACCACGCCATAAGGTCCAAAAATGTTTCTACTGACGTGCTGTTGAGTATACCAACCCATGTCTACCCGTGGCTGTTGTAAGAGGCGACTAAGGGCTTATGAACCGGAGGATGGGCAGCAGCATCTTTCTGCGTATCTTACAATCTTACATACTGCAGTCACCACCAACAGCAGCGTGGTCATCATCATATCGTGTGGGTTGCAAGGTCGATGACCGACCTCACAAACCCTGGTGTCAGAGTTGTTGAGCCGCCAAAGGCCTCTGACATGGCTCATTAACGACTACATCCGTAGATAGTAGTCGGGACCAACGGCTTTACGTGCCTTCCGAAGCACAGAATCATCTAACTTTTCGGGCAATCAGGTGATTCATCCTGCAATGCCCTAACCAAACTGGGGAGGTCGCACAAAGAGATTTTTGTTTGACAGTGTCCCCACTGGGAATCGAACCCAGAACCTCCGGATCGAGAGCCGAACCCTCTAACCACTAGACCACGGAGGCTGAGGCTGTTGGATGATATGATGAAACTGACGTTTATGTTAACGAACAGCCTTCGTGGTGTAGTGGTTAGACCGTTCGGCTCTCGATCCGGAGGTTCTGCGTTCGATTCCCGGTGGGGACACTGTCGAAAAAAATTCACTTTATATGAACTCCCCAGTTAGGTTAAGGCATTGCAGGATGAATCACCGGATTGTCCTGAAAGTAAGATGATTCCGTGCTTCGGAACGCACGTATACCCGTGGTCCCAGTTACTATCTACGGTAGTTTATACGTCGCACAAAATAACTTTGGCCCTGTCATTGATGCGCAGAAGTAAAAAATGTGCAAAAATGGGCCATTTTTTTCTTCTGCGCATCAATGACAGGGCCACAGTTATTTTGTGCGTCGTATACTATTATTTAATCTGTGGTAGTGGTAAAATGAGTCATGTCAGAGGCCTTTGGCGGCTCAACAACTCTGACATCTGGGCTTGTGAGGTCGGTCATCGACCTTACAGCCCACAAGATATGATGATGAACGACCACTTTCTAAGGTAACGGAACCACGTTCCGCCTTTGGCCTCAGCGGTTTCCGAAACACGCAGAACGTCCTTGTTGTAAAATCAATCAGAATCTCGACTAGGCTTGATTCTTGATTTGAAACCCATCTACGAGTATGAGACTTAAGCCACGATCACACCTTCCTGAACTCAAAGACTAATTCAGCATACATTGCTGGGAGGCTTGGTTATGTTAATTGCAATATCCTTACTTCAACGAGCAATGTATGCCGAATTAGTTACTGAATTAGGGAAGGTGTGGTCGTGACTTTATTTGGATTTTACCGATTACCTACTCGTAAGTTGCACGTTTGATGATATCCTACTCATTTCATTTGGCCTTTGACACAGGAGCTAAATTCACACTGCGAGCTAGACCTGCTGTAGACTGTACCTAGTCCAAAGGTTTATCTGAGCATGTTTTGTTATGTGGTTGCAAACGTTCTAATAAATGTTACCGCATCGTAATCATCTTTTGCTATCGTAAGCCACGATTACCTAGCTGAATTCAAAGACTAATTCGGCACACATTGCTGGGAGGCTTGGTTATGTTCATTGCAATATCCTTACTTCAACGAGCAATGGATGCCGAATTAGTCTTTGAATTCAGCTAGGTGTGATCGTGGCTATAGTTAACCGAACCTAGTTTACTAGTATTATATGATCTGTGACCGAACTAAAAAGCAAGAACAAACACAATAATTTTCATGATATTTTTCTTTGCTCTCTGATGCCATCTAGTGAAAAGTGGCTGAACTTTCAAGGTTCGAGGTTCGTTTCAAGGCGACGACAATTGCTAGCAACGTTGTATGTTATTACTCGGCGCCGACAGATTGAGCTACAAGTCTGGAAATGGACAGTTTTGGAAAGTCGTAAAATAACTTATGAGATTTTAATTTTTCGAATTAACGATAAACTTTAAAAGGTTAATTTTATACTCGTATAATAATGAAAATTGACAATCACATTATCACACTAGTTTATACTTATTTAACGACTATCGAACTTATTACTTTTGGAAGAAAAAAAACCGGTCAAGTGCGAGTCAGACTCGCGCGCCGAGGGTTCCGATATACCTATAGTTTGTTTAGAAGCACTAAAGTCCATTTTGAGAAGCGCAAAACTAAATTTGTTTGTAAATGGTTTTTTGCAGATTTCTTAAAAACTGTGCTACTTACTTACAAGGTAGTTTTATTTTTCCTGTAATATTTACATAAACATCTCGACTATAATAAATTAGTAAACGGCTATCGACTATTATTAAGGGGCTGATAAGAGCTAAATACGCTTCCCTTGAGCAGGTTTTTAACGAAAAGTGATGAAAATATGGCCGTGAAAAAAAAAATGTGATAATTAAGCATTTTTCCAAGAATATGGCTGACTCTGAAACACGATTAAATATATTTTATCTACTCCCGTACCGGAATATTCCAAATTCGAAACCAATGACAGATTCGAAATTGAGGTCATTGTCCGCTATCATTTTCATTTCCACACTGTTCCATACTACGAGCAGTACGGAAATGGAGTATGGATTTTCATTCCGCAACTGTTATAATACATAATTTTCAATTTGCATAGGCTAAGGCAATACTACCACAGTACTACATACAGCCTACTTTAAAGTCATTTTGTAAAAATACTTTTTACTGGGGTGACGACTGCCTACCTATATTTAAAAGAAAACGGAGAGTACCAGGAGTACATAAATCGACAAGAGGCTGACAGTTGGCTCGCTTCTATATAAAGTGACCGTGGCAACAAAAGAAGTGACTTAACAAAATGGAAAGTATGTACCAGGAGAACATGAGTCTACAAGAGGCTGTCAGTAACCATATACCGGGTGTAACATGAAGTTATTGTTAAAGCAACTCCATCCACAAGCTCTGGATCTGGAATAAAGGAATAACTTTAATTAACTGTACTAGCTAACTGTCCTCTTAGTTCCATGAATTGATCACTACTTTTTAAAATTTTATTTTATTTTGTCGGTCGTAGATAAAGTTTTGTATGCAACTATACGTAATTAGTCATTTTAACACTCGATCTATACTATTTTGATACTCGGCTGCGCCTCGTATCAAAAACCAGATCTCGTGTTAAAATTACTCTCATTACGTAACAGTTGCATAAATAACTATTGTACGCCATAAAAAAAATCCAATGTTACCTCTGCTTTTTGCTTTTAAACCGTTTTTCTTAAGTTCCTATTAATCTACGATGCCAAAACTTTTACACATTATTCAAAATATTACACATAATAATATAGCTGTTTTATAATTAATATTATGGGTAAAGATTTTGAGAAAAATACAAAAAAGAGCAAAAAACGTAAAACGGCGCGAATCCGCTCCGTTCTTACACGCGCATTCTGTCTTTTGTTAGAAATGGAGGTAATTTAATTCTTATCAGCCCCTTAAAGTGTCATGGCTGCAAAAGAAAGTAGTAAGCGTTTGAATAAACGAAACAGAAAGGGTATATCAACCCTGAAGGGTGTGATTCTGCCCATGAAACTGAACATCTTTCCCCAAGGAACATAGGTCGAAATACGAAAAATATTTTTTACCTCCCATACAAAATGCGCTATCAGCTGATTCAGTTTCTATGGGAGGTAATTTTTTATTTTCATATTCTGACCTGACGGAAAGTTGTTCAGATACATGGGCAGGTTCAGATGCTTCTGTGTTGGAATACCCGTTTTGTTACACCCTGTATTTATCTGTGGTTGAGGTGACCGTCGTAGATCTAAGAGCGGGATAGTTCAAAACTTGCAAGTCCACAACTTGTAGGTTTTGTAGGTGGTACCACTTACCAACAGGTGGCTCAAATGCTCGTTTACCCACTAGTGACATTAAAAAATAAATAAATTGGTAAGTAAGTTAATCATCTTTTTATCACGGCTTTCGGGAACCTACAGCCACTTACGGTTTTGTACACTTGTTGGCAAACAAATCGACTCACTTTCAAAACATTATTGGCGCGAATAGGTGTAAGTTACTACGTTCTGTATTTTATTTTCCAAAAAATACATAACGTAATCCTATGAGCTAGTTTTAAATTTCGACGATTTGATAATAATCAGTGACGTAGGTACTATTTTTTTGTATCAAAACGCGAGCTAGTTTAAATAAAAACAATCAAACCTACAAAATTTGTTTATTCATCTTAGTTATTCATTCTAGGATATTACCAATATATTAATGACTGATAGATAAGACTAAGGTATTCGGTAGCACATGACAGTTTAACAAGCAGTTAGCTTATTTTAAGATAAGAAACATAAAACAACTTACAAATTACTATCAGAACAATCAACAAACATGCTGACACAAAACTACAGTATGACCAGGATACCTGTTAAGGTGGTCAAAATTGGAACTATTTTTTTTCATAGGAAATTGGCAAAGAGTTTATATAAAATCTTTTCAACTAGCGACACTGTCAACTGCACAGATATCGCGGTATTGTAATCATCGTCATCAACGGAACTCTTCAAAACAAGATCCACAGATAAACAAACTGTCATGCTGTGATGTGACACATCACCACAGAGCACGCCCTTATACGGTGATTTGAGATCACTTATCTAGTCCCTGTTTGAGATACAGCGCGTTCAGAACAGTCTATGATGGTTATTTTCCACCCCCCTTTTTCCGCGCATGGGTGGCAGGCGGAGAGTTCTTGTACTCCATGCGGAGAGTCAATGAACGCTTTGCTCGCGCCCTGGGAGGAGCCGCGCTCACCCTCGCGAGTAATTTTTTACTTCTGCGCATTAATTAACGGTCACTGACTGATTTATTTTGTATGCAGTATTATTACTATTATTCCTAGCCTATTGTGTCCCACTGCTGGGCAAAGGCCTCCCCCTCCTTCTTCCACTTATCACGGTCTTGCAAGCTCCCACCAGTCCTAATGCAGTATAATAATATTTATTCCGTCCTTGTAGGAGAAATTACAAACAGACGTAACGCATTGTTAGACTCGAGACTATATTAGCCCACTCCGTTCCACTGCATGGCAAAGGCTTCCCTTACCTTTTCAGGATTCCGAAAAAGAATAGTAAAAACAGAACCCTTATGGTGCGACTTCGTGTGTCTCTCTGTCTGTCTGACTGTCCCATCTATATACTTATCTCAGCAACCACTCATGATATCGACTTGACATTTTTAATAGTTTGAGTATATTATATGCTTGCTTAACTTCATTCATTCAAAATTTAAGAGCCAAGCTCTTGTCGGTGTAGCTCCCTCCATCTATTTCTATCCTACATCAACTTAATTGAAATTAAAAAAGATATAATTATTATTAATTTAAGGGGGTAAAAATCGTGCGCGACATTGTGCGTGATATGACAAACGGTGTCGGAAACGACCTAAAATGTATGTCATTTTTGTGACATGTTTGAGTGACAGTTATTTACTTACATTATTTTATCTTAACTCTACAAACCACCTCACCTTACTTTTATCATATTAATTAGACACATACTTACCTAATATTTCAGCATGCAAAACTTCGTTTTCGATTTGTCCCTAGCCTAAAGCCACGATCATACCTTCCCTAATTCAGAAACTAATTCGGCTTACATTGCTCGTTGAAGTAAGGATATTGCAATTAATATATCCAAGCCTCCCAGCAATGTATGCCGAATTAGTCTTTGAATTCAGTTAGGTGTGATCGTGGCTTAAGAAACATGAATCACACTCAAATTGGGTGTAATATATAAACAAACAACACCAATGACGTAATAATTAACACTAAATGAAACACTTAAGCGCAACGGTAGCGTGCGAGCGATCAATTCCTCGTTGGATAATTAGCGATTATATCTTACTAGCAGTTGCCCGCGACTTCGTATTTGTGGAATTTAAAAAAAAGTAGCCGATATCCTTTTCCAAGGTTCAAAATGTCAGCATACCAAATTTCATCAAAATCAGTTCAGTAGTTCCAGGGATTACTTCCTACAAACAATATAAACTTTAATTCTTTGTATTATAAGTGTAAATATTTTTTTAAAGCATAATAGAACAATGTTGATTATACGCCTATTTAATATTAATGAATGGGCCGATTATAAAATTACTTAGGTCATTAAGAGCCCAGCCAATCGAAGAACTGCCTATACTTCAACTATTTGGGATGGCAGTGCACTCGCTCTATTTGCATTGTGCAGTCATCATAATGTCCCATGAAACGTCCACTACAGGACAGGGAGCTCCCTCCAGCATACCAGGTAAAAGGCGTGGTAGTTAGGAGGGGAAACATCATAGTCACCACGCTTGTTAGCGCTTTTACTGGTACCATGGACCGCGTTTGTTGGTGACCGCAGATAACGGAGGACGCTGCTGCCCGTCCTCCAGTTCATAACCCCTTAGTCGCCTCTTACGACACCCACGCGTAGAGATGGGTTGGTTTGGTCTATTGTTTGCCGGCACCACACGAGCAAGTGCAGTGCTGCGTGTTATTGTTATGGGTACCTATGTTATGATGTGAATATAAAGCCACGATCACACCTAACTGAATTCAAAGACTAATTCAGCATACATTGCTGGGAGGCTTGGTTATGTTAATTGCAATATCCTTACTTCAACGAGCAATGTATTCCGAATTAGTCTTTGAATTCAGTTAGGTGTGATCGTGGCTTATAATTTACATCTAACAAATACGCTCTGAGGCTTTATAATTCGGCTTATTTGATAAACTGGCAAATGACAGAGCCTTGGTAGAGTTTTGAGTTCTAACCAAAAATTATAAAATACTAAAAGAAGTGGAGTGTTTTTACCCGACTGAAATTGATGAAAGGTTTTGTTTCAAAATTTCTTGAATAACTCCCGCCCGTGAATGAAGATATCCCCTCAGTGTCTGTGGATGCCATGTGGATGGTCAACAACACCTTCAAGGTAACTTGACTGAATGTGGCGCTCAAATCGAAGTGAGTAACTTTTAACTTTACTCCACAGACAATACAGTTTCGCTACGACGCACATAATATACATTTTCGCTCATAGATACTTAAAATAATTAGGAACCCAATCTTCAGTCATTATTTTCCTAAATATTTAAGGCGATTCTAACTGTGTTCTGCAAATTTAGGAGTTTTTTGAGGCGGTATAAGTAAGTCGTTATTCAAGAAATAAATCTGAAAAAAATATATGTTGAGTATCCATGTTTCAGCTATAGTTTGTTATATATATATAATATTTTCGACACAATTTAAAATACCTTTTCAACACATTTGCTCTATTTGCACTGTATTTAGGTCCATAATCCAGCTTATTATAAACGCGTGCTTTTCTCATCATATATTACAGCACTAGTTATTAAAAAATTTTTTTATATCAACAAAGAGCAAGGAGTTCTAATGCCTTAAATATTATGACATTTTCGTAAATATATACCTAATATTGATGAAAATATAATATATAAACATTTTGTTGCAAGAGATTAGTTAGATTTGACAACAAATTAACATTAATTGATTTTGTAAGCAATAAATTTTAAGTTTTTGTACTTTTTCAATGACTACGCTGTTTGGGAGCATTGCCCCTGCTTCGTCACAGCTCCTCATTTGAAAAAAGAAATGCGCGCGCAACAAGAATTCCGCGCGCCATTTTTCAGAAGTATTTTCATTTGCTTTGATTTTTGTGACTAACTAACAATGTCAACGTTGGTTTCAAGCAATGAAGAAGAACCTTATTTAACCCCACAGGAAATAATTACTGGGGCACAAAATGCAAGTGAGAGTCTCCTTCCAGCAAAATCAAAGGAAAAAATACATTCTTGCCTACGAAAAGTTCATTGAATGGAAGAACAGCAGTTTGTTTTCAGAGAATGTCTTTTTGGCTTATTTGAATGAGCTGGCGAATAAGTATAAACCTAGTTCTTTGTGGTGTATTTATTCCATGTTGAAAATTATTGTAAGAACTTAAAATGGAGGCTCAGGAATTGCAGCCCGAACAGAAAAAGGTAAGCGAATTTGATTCGTTTTTATTCGCAAATGTGTTGAAAAACGTCGTAAGAAGCTTGTGCGCTTTGGTAATTACACCCTCGGCTACATTACGCCCTCGCCTGCGGCTCGGGCTGCAATTTCTGAGCCTCGGCCGTAATATCCAAAATAGCGCACGTGCATCTTAATGTACTATTATAGCCTTAGTTTTAAGTACATATATATATATCGGCGCAGGAGGCCATAAATATCAAAATCATCTAGGATTATTGTGGGTTCAGGTATAATTAACCAGGATCGAATTATTGTCACATCACGTTTCGTGCTCCGGGCTTATGATGAGCCACCCGGACTCTTCCGGCCCAGTCTGACCCTGGATAGTTATTACAGTTTACACTAACGTTGTACGTCTTACTTATCATTATTTCAGGAATCATTGTGATAAATAGTCTAACGCAAAAGCACGGTCACCATCATCTACCAAGATGACTTGTTGTGACGTCCTTTCACCTTGACGCTTCATCAGATCGACAGCTATCTAAATACTTAGCTGCCAGTCTATTCCTGAAGCAAGGAGACCTCACTCGGCGATACTAAGAAGGTGCTGCTAGTAATATGCCTACACGGCCGTCCTGACAACACGACCGTCCTCGGGCGTTAATCCATTAACAATGTCCTAAAACAAATAAAAACAAGATCACCAAGCAATCCGCTCGTCTATCCTGACAATCAAGATCATCATCACACACAAAACTGAAACCACTCATTGTGAAGTTACTCTGAAGGCATGTGCCCCTTCAACCCAACTCTGAAAGCATGTACCCTTTCGACCATCTGACTATGGACCGGATGACATCTTTCCCACATAAATCACGGACTGGACCAGTGTGTCCATTCGACCATCCCTAATGGGCACGGTGACATGATCCACCACTGTCCTTCCAACCATCAACAAAGCCTGGCCCGGACCAGTGTGTCCCTTCGACCAGCCCCGATGGGCATGGACCGGATCCGCCACTGTCCGACCAGCTTCGCAAACACAGATTGGGCCAATGCGAACCTTCAACCACCCAACCAAGTCGGGCTGGCCCGTACGACATTGCCCTCTCTATCAACTCCACAAACATAGATTGGACCAATGCGAACCTTCAACCACCCAACGAATCGGGCTGGCCCGTACGACATTGTCCTTTCTATCAGCTCAACAGTAATCACCCTACAACCACCCAAACCAACTGAGTAACTTCAAATCATATTATCAACATAGCAATTTCAAATTACGTGCGTCACAATATCATACTATCTCACAATAAGGAACATGCTCACCAGATATCCATAAGGTAGGTATCAACAACATAATTTTGTCTATGTACAGACAGTCCACATTATTCGAAATTCCCATATATTCCATTTCTGCTGTTCGACATTGCTAAGAATATGGCTCTGGCTTGTTGATTTTCATCATCAATCACAATGTATCAAAATCAGTACACTGTCTATCTCTTTTCTTCCTCCATGCCTCTTCCCATTTTAATTTGGAATCGACCCCCTGAATATATTTTCAACCGTTGGCTCTGTTGTTATAATCGACCACAATATTTTTTGTAAGACCTTGCATTTTCATCCACCAAATAGGTCTTTGGCATCCCAGGGGTTATTTAGATTTGTTTCCCTTTGTCAATATTTAGCACAGACTCAAAGTGGTGCTCTTCTTCTCAGCGCATCACATAATCCGTACCACCGGAGCTGACTTTATTGAAGTTTGTCTAGAATAGGCGATACTTTGAAACTGCCACTAACATGTACGTTCCTGAGTCTATCCAATTAAGTTCCACCGGCCCATCTAAGCATTTTCATCTCGGTTACATGGATTTTGGTTACATAGTTTTATTAATTATCCAACATTCGTCCCTGTAGAGCACCGCGAGTCTACCACAGATTTTCAAACAATCAATCAAATCGTTTATTTGCTAGAAGAACATCTTTCAATTTGAACACATCCTCTAGATTAACGCTGTGTCCCCATAAATAGCACACCATAGCTAAGGACTGACGACAGACCTGATATCCATGATATGCAGTTAGTGTAGCATCTTTTGATATTGTTTGGGAAACTCTCATTGACGCAAATACGAATCTACTGAGTCTTTCACGCACTGAGTTGACACGAAATTGCTAATAAAGATGCTCATTATCATTGAGACTCAAAAATGTTGCTTCTCCACTATTTTGTATACTTGTATTTAGTGCTCTTGGTTTCAACTGGCATCCTACAGTCACAGAGCATGCCTAACAGCGATCACCATTTCAACCAGTCAGCATTAGCTGTGTGATCAAATTATTTTGTTTCATTTCATTTCATTGCATTTTGTTTTTATTTAATCGTTATTCATTCAGATTTCGTTATTTCCATTTTAATTTTACAGACATCTGGTTAATCTGGTTAATGTTGTATAAAAACACCGTAGGAACACATCGTCGCTACCGTACGTAACTTTGATTCCATTCTACAAAGTCGAAAATTACATAATTTCACAACCACAAGCAAGTCTTGTCTTCTTCGTATGTACCGTAAGCGCTCTTTAACATCCACTATTTAAAAATGCATCAACGCCTTTCTAATTTACGATACTTTTGCAAATTACGCTTTTTGTCACCATCTAAGCGCATATAATTTTGATCATTACGACATATCAGGTATTAAAACTCATTAAACTTGATTCCTTTTTATCATAAAATGTATGTACAGCACCTAATTTTCTTGATTGTACTTGTTGCTCAACAATTTCTCGGCACGACTGTACTTTTACGCAGATCCATGAAACTGAAATGCTTGCACACATGATTAAAATATTGAGCTGTGTCTCTTTATCCCGCTTCTGATATCGGCGCAGGAGGCCATAAATATCAAAATCATCTAGGATTATTGTGGGTTCAGGTATAATTAACCAGGATCGAATTATTGTCACATCACGTTTCGTGCTCCGGGCTTATGATGAGCCACCCGGACTCTTCCGGCCCAGTCTGACCCTGGATAGTTATTACAGTTTACACTAACGTTGTACGTCTTACTTATCATTATTTCAGGAATCATTGTGATAAATAGTCTAACGCAAAAGCACGGTCACCATCATCTACCAAGATGACTTGTTGTGACGTCCTTTCACCTTGACGCTTCATCAGATCGACAGCTATCTAAATACTTAGCTGCCAGTCTATTCCTGAAGCAAGGAGACCTCACTCGGCGATACTAAGAAGGTGCTGCTAGTAATATGCCTACATATATATATGCTGTTTCTTGACAGGCTTTTGAATAAAAATTTTATTATTATTATTTTAAAGTTATCTTTGCTTTTCTCTCTTAATTTTATTTATTTAATTAAATCTACCAAAATTGCACGATTATTATTATGTTATTTATTGTTTTTATTTACCTTTATGTGGGGAAATACGACACTTTCGCGGGCTTTTTTTTATTTTCTTAGCAAGCGCGAAGAAACAAAGATGAACAAGCGCTAAGCTAAAAACACCCGAAACCAGAGGCTCGCTCGAAGTCAAAGTGTTTCCACTGACGAGCGGCCATGTGTACAGTCAAGACCAATTCAAGTTTAACGCAGGCTCCTACAACCATTGCAATAAGAACGTTTAAAAGTCCAATGCGTTAAGCTTGATTGCTCCGTGACTGTTCTTATTTTGTATCTACAAGCTTGTGTCTGTGAGCTTGTAATAGTTTCACATACCATTCTATTACGGATATTACCATAAGAATAAAATAAAACTCCTTTGGTTTCTAAGTTTCCATTCCAACCAAATCAGCTGTAATTATTTTTTATTGAAAGTCTAAACGGAAAACCATGGTGTTATAATGGAATTACCAATTCCCAAGACTCGCCACCACATCCAGTCCTCGCATCCAGACACTATCCTTCACCTTATTCACGTCAACGGTTCATCTGGCCGAAATTCACTTTACCATACACCCAACTTAAAATATGGTATAGCTGTGAAAATACGCAGGTACTTTGAAAATAATACCTAAAATGAAATACTTCTAAATTTGAACTTGGCAGGTTTTTGTGCTGTAGGCTGTAGGTAACACTTGATTAATTGTGTAATTAGATTTATTATTACACAATTAATCAACTGCAATTACTGCCAAGTTCAAATTCAAAAGTTTGCAGTAGAAATGGTCAATGGGCGGAACAAATTGAAACAGAAATGTAGGCATATTTTTTTTGTTTTTAACTAATATATTCTGAGAGACGGAGTGGCAAACTGTTATTATCTTGAATGTGCGAGTCCGACTTGCACTTGACCGATTTTTTAATTATTTATAATAATTTCATTTCTTATATTATCGTATATAAACCGGCATTATATACGATAATAATATATAAAAACAGATATCTAACATATGGCAAGCCAGTACCTAGAATGAAAATAAAAATGAAAAAGAGCCGCCGCAGATGATCTGGAGACGTATTTTTGAAGCGTTCGAAGTGAATCTTTAGTTCGCATACGAAAACGAATCGTATACGAATTTAATTTCTAATGCTCTCGATTTTACGCATTTTTGAATCATTCGAAAGCAGTGTTGCCATTAAATCAAATCTTTAACCAATTTTTGTTTCACGCAGAAAAAATCAAAACCGGAAAGCAATTACTCATTGATTTTAAAAACCGGTAATGAATTGCGAGGGAATGGAACGCAAATTAAAAAGTTGATATGTCAGTATAATGCCATGTGTGAAGGAAACGTCAATGTCGTTGTCATCACAGATTATACATACTTTCGAGTGGTAGAATTGCAAAACGAGTGGGTCGGACCACTCGTTGCAGAATTCACAGGTATGAATATTCAAAAATTGCGATTTTACGGATTCGTATACGAATCTTGCCAATTCGAATGCGAATTGAGGTTCGAACGCTTCAAAAATGCGTCTCCTGGCCATAATCATGCATGACAGAGATGGGTATTGTGCAATCGAAACTAGAAATACCTCAATAAAATTGTAAACATTTAGATAAAGCGTCTACTCTAGGTAAAGCCACGATCACACCTAACTAAATTCAAAGACTAATTCGGCATACATTGGCTTATGCAATATCCTTACTTCAACGAGCAATGTCAGCCGAATTAGTGTCTGAATTAGGGAAGGTGTGATCGTGGCTTATATGGCAACAAACTAAGAATTTTAGTAGGATATCGAATGATAGGTATTTATAGTTTCAATGATGCACTACACGCGCTTGCGCCTAGGGTTACCGATCGAATTTCATCCGAATTATTATTTCGTTCACATTTTAATTTGGATGGAAAATAATAAGTATTCTTTTCGTTGTTGTAATGGAAAACATAAAAATGACAGGATTTTTTGTATAATTTCAATGTTTAATCCAAGCTTTTAAAAATAATAGACATATTTACTTTCGTATTTAAGACAGTTGTCTTGTTTAACTTCGATCTATCCCTTAAGCCACGATCACACCTTCCTGAATTCAAGGACTAATTCGGCATACATTGCTGGCAGGCTTGGTTATGTTAATTGCAATATCCTTACTTCAACGAGCAATGTAAGCCGAATTAGTTTCTGAATTAGGGAAGGTGTGATCGTGGCTTTAGACTAACGTGTCAAACCGCCCATATTTTCGAGCGAAAATCCATGTTACTGTATACCGGTAAACCGATTTATCGCTCACTGAAGATATTTTGAATCATAGAAAGGACATAGACTATATTTTTCTGAATTCGTACGAAGTCACGGACATCAGCTAGAGCCATCTGTTTTAGTATCGCAGCGTTGCGCGTAGATTTAGTTTTATTTCATACATCATCATAACATCCCATGAAACGTCCACTGCAGGGGAGGGCGAGCTCCATCCAAAATTTCAGCTTTTTCTGAAACAATGTGGAGGGGAAGTAGCTACCATCACCACGCCTGTTAGCGTTACGGCTGGCACCATGGACTGCGGTTGTTGGTGACTGCAGATTGTAAGATGATACGATACACAGAAGGATGCTGCTGCCCGTCCACTGGTTCATAAACCCTTAGTCGCCTCTTTCGACACCCATGGGTAGAGATGGGTTGGTACTATTCTTTGCCGGCACCACACAGGCAATCATGCATATTTTAACTAAATATTTGGATTTTTAGAAGTTTTCGGCTTCTCAACTTTCGAGATGTTAGGTCTTTCCTAATTCAGAAACTAATTCGGCTTACATTGCTCGTTGAAGTAAGGATATTGCAATTAACATAACCAAGCCTCCCAGCATTCCCAGCAATGTATGCCGAATTAGTCTTTGAACTTAGTTAGGTGTGATCGTGGCTTAACCCTAGTCGAGACACTCGAGACAGATCACGTTGTTGATGAGTGATTCGCGATCAGAGCATCTTTTATTGAGTCCACACAGTAAGGAGTACTTAATGGGACTACTCGTACTTATTCTTCGTCTGTGAATGGAACACTTAGTAATATATACAGGATGTAAGGGATGGTTTACCGAAAACTGAACAAAACTTTCAGAAAACGAAAAAAAAATCCGCGGCGCCAAACTTGATCGGGCAGTTTGTATGGAGAAGCCGATTTTTTTTTTCGTTTCCTGAAAGTTTTATTCACTGAAAGTTGTTCAGTGTCGTTGACTGATCATGCCCCTTCAGTATTCGAAAGGCTGTCCCTAACACCCTGTATACACGTGCTTAACACATATTTGGTTTGGGAAGGTCTAACTACGTAAGCGGAGTTAAACGAACTATACTTCCTTACTTCTCCTATTTGACTAAGTATTTATGACTAGTAAAACAATAAAAAAAAATATCAGTTTCTCTGAAATATTCGTTGCATCAGAAGTGACGATAAACTTAGCTACTTCATCAACTAAAGGTACGATGCTTAGGTAATAAACAATAAACTAACAATAAAAACTACCTATGTTTTTTAATAGAAATGCCTACCTACCTTCTTTCTTGCTGTGAATATTCATAACCTTCCTTTTTAACACAAATCATCTAAAAAAGTGCGACTGAGCACGTACAAAGCATTCATCACTTATTCGTCCACATAGTGGCAAAACGCAAGTAATTTTAAAGGAGACGCGTTCTTCGAAAAAGATAACTTTGGGTTTTTGGAACTCTATGAAATATTTAGATTCTATAAAGCCCAAAACACAGACTAAGAATCTGTGGTTTTAAATAAATCTTTCCAAGACTGGGTGGGCACTAGCGCAGGACAGAATTACCTAGCGCACAACTATTTTGGCCAACACGGCACCTATCATTGTGGATCACGATTCTCAGAACTGAGGGAGGGACTTAGAAGAAGAAGGCTCTCCAGAATCTTGCGACACTTATGATTTCGATTTCTGAGTCATTTAAACTTCTGGAGCACAGAATTTAAGCGGATATTAAAGGGTGTCATTATGCTGAGGGGTATACCGACCCTGAAGGATGTGATTCTGTCTATGAAACTGAACAAATTTTCCTAAGAAATATAGGTCGAAATACAAAAAATCATTTTTAAACTGAATAAGCTGATAGCGCATTTTATCCCCCCTTATCTCATTAGTATGTAAATATTACAGTAAAAACAACACGATGTCAGTTACGCCTTTACGTGATATGGACTATACAAACTGAATTGTCGTCTTGCAACGGTAAAGAAGTAAACGTGTATCAAGGGGGTCGTATAAAAGTGTAAAAATTTCTTTGTTTTTATTATTAAATAAAAAGAAGGTCACCAGGCTACAATTGAGGGACAGAAGGCGCCGGGGCTGACATGGCGCAGACAGACTGGCAACTGGAGGCTTAGAATAGAGACCAGTGGAGCGAAAATACATACAGTGGAACATAGAACTTCCTCCTTTTTTGAAGTCGGTTAAAAGAAGGAGGCCTTCTATAGTCTAGCAAGGTGATGGAAGCGTGTTTTAGCGCTCAGAGATATAAGACAAGTGTATGCAGAGCCTTGCCTATTTCTGTCATATACCTAGCAGCAGTGTTTCGGTAGAAGTTTTAAGAGAGCTGGAGAAATTCCTGGCCCATGAGCCATTCTATCTTATTTCTTAGGGTGGCTCTTCAGAATTGAGTTGTTTTTTTTCCGTAGAAGCCTTATGCCACCTTCAGAATTTGTACCAGGAGTCACAAAAGTAGGCAAACTCAACGCCGATTTCAGCAAAAAGTTTTTTTTTTCTGTTTTGTGTAGCCTAGAGATCTGCAAATACGATATCGCGTCCTTTGCTGTCCGTCTGTATTCATAGGTATATGCCACCCTGTCATGACGTGGTGTGGTGTGTTGTGCTTTTAGTGCGCGACTCCGGCTTTAAGGCACAATCATACCTAAATGCAAAGACTAATTCGGCATACATTTCTGGGAGGTTTGGTTTTGTAATTCCAATATCCTTATTACAAACAGCAATGTATGTCGAATTACTTTCTGAGTTCGAGAAGGTGTGATCGTGGCTTTACGTGTCCGGTTTTGATCTCGAACGGGGAACGAATATGTCGCTTGATCTTGACTTACTTTTCTTTGTAGTAACTAGATACACACTGCGTCATCTATTATACATAACAAATATGTAGTTACTGCCTGCACAACATGCGATTTCAAAAATCGTAGAACGAACTTCTTTACTTGAATGTATTCTGTAGTAGAACCACAACACAGTCCCTGAGAACGAGACGACATTTTATATTATTACACAAACCCTGGTGTCAGAGCCCAGAGCACAGAGCTCTGAAGCGCATGCGTCTTGCTCTACATCTAATGACGAATTCTTTATGTCATTCAATTCAAATCAGTGTCACCCTTAGATTATGAATAACGGCAGCTTTAGCTATGGTGTCACCATTTACTAAAACTTTTTCCGCACCTACACTACTAGCGTCATTTGAGTGCGATAATACCTACTATTATTGCGAGAGAGAAGATGCAAAAAACCAGTGACAGCGTCTCTATGGCAACGAATGTGTTTATGATGTGAATTCAAAATAAGCGCCTACAAAAATTGGATAGTACTTATAACTCTTCAATAAGGAACCAATTTTTTTTACTATAGGTATTGGGGGGTGCGCGCGCAGGCGAAGTGGCCCTATCGTTGTTCTGTGTGTCAGAGTTATTGAGCCGCCAAAGGCCTTTGAAATGACTTATTAACAACCACATTCGTAGATAGTAGTCGGGACCAATGGCTTAACATGCCTTCCGAAGCATGGGATCATCTAAATTTTCGGACTATCAGGTTATTCATCCTGCAATGTCTTGTCCTACGATGCCAATGCCATCCAAACTGGGAAGATCGCGCAATACAAATGGATTTTTTGTTTGACAGTGCCCCCACCAGGAATCGCACCCAGAACCACCGGATCGAGAGCCGAGCGCTCTAACCTCTAGACCACAGAGGCTGTCACTGCATAATATAATACTCTTATAAATATCAGAGAATATATAATAATACCTGTTGCCCGCGGCTTCGCTCGCGTGAATTTCGTATTTATGTTGTTACCGGTTTTCCGAAGCAATGAGATATTTTCCCGTCATTTCAGGGTAATTTAAAACTAAGGAAAAACAAGACCAATCCTGCGCAAATCATTGAGTAGGTATAATTCAAGATCCAGCTGAATTTTATATAATATACAGACGTTACTCATAAATTACTCAGAATAGAGGAACTTAGCAGCAGTATCCTAACAAATGTAAAGAGAGAGATGAGAGACACCCTTATGTAATATTTCAAAACAGAGCCAATTCGCAGTAGTAATTGAGAAAAACTGAAACCCTCTCCCTCTCTCTCCCACTCCCTCCTTCCTCTCCCCCTCCCCCTGCTTCTCCCTCTCCCTCACCCACCCCTCATTCTCTCCCTCCCTCTCCCCCTCCTTCTTCCTCTACCTCTCTACGTCTCGACCTCTCTACCTCTCTACCTCTACCTCTCCCTATCCCTGCCCCTATCCCTACCCCTAACGCCAATTTTACCGCTATCCCTAACATAGAAACGACACCCATATTTATTTTTAGACATTTCAAACCTATCGCACCCCAACCCCATCCCCAGGGGATGATGGTATTTCACGTCCACCACGTTGGATTTCAAAGTTGTTGTAGCTTTCGTAATCAGCGACCCGATAAACCATACAAACGACACCCATATTGATTTTTAGACATTTCAACCCTATCGCACCCCAACCCCATCCCAAGGGAATTATGGTATTTTACGTCCACCACGTTGGATTTCAAAATTGTAGTAGTTTTCGTAATCTGCGACCCGATAAACCATACAAACGATACCCATATTGGTTTTTAGACATTTTCACCCCATTTACCTTTTTTAGGGGTTGAATTTGGGGTAGAATTTCAATAACAGTGATGAACGTTGCATAGAATTACATCATTAATGCCTAAACAATAAATTATGTGGATTTTACTTTAAAAATAAAGAATTTTCAATTTCATCCCCCTTTTCACCCTTAAGGGTGTCGAATTTTCAAAAACCCTGAGACGTACAACTTTATTTTTAGTCGTCAGCCTAAATAAAAATTTTGAAGATCCTAACTTCAAAACTGACGGACTTTCATACAAACTTTCATCCCCTATTTTATTCCCTTAGGAGTGGAATTTTGTAAAACCTTTTCTTAGTGCACCCCTAGGCCTCATAAGAAACCAAAGATTTTGGAAACTACGCGCAGCGTTTTTCTTACGTCAATGTAAGAAACCTACATGCTAAATTTGGAATTTCTAGACCCAGCGGTTTGGGCTGTGCGTTGATATGTCAGTCAGTCAGTCAGTCACCTTCTTCTTTTATATATATAGATTACGCTAAAAAATCTATCGAGTTGTTAAACGCCAAAACCCGTGGCCAAAACGCTCACACCGAATTCCCGCCAAAAAGTCCTATTTCCGTTTCCTTGCAAAATTTGACCTTTAGCGCGTTCGGATACACGTAATTGCGATAATACCTACGCCTTCCAAATAATCCAGATAGCAGGCTTAAATTGATTCCACGGTAAATAATTATAATTTCAAACCCTGTCCCACACCAATGAATTACTATTCCAATATGTGATTCATTTCATTTTGTTTATTTATTATCTCTAATTTTAAAGTCCAACAATTATTAAGGGTGTCCTCATTAGATATACAAATCGGGTGGCCCGGTCGTAGTAGTCCACCTTTGGTTTAATTTTACGTCAGTAAAATTATAATTTTGTCTTTGATCCAATGAAAATAATAGGGAGTTTTCCTTGACATTTGTCAACTATGTTTTTTTAAGTGTCGATGGCTGGTACGCTGATCACTGTTGCTAATTTAGAATAGAATAGATATAACATATTCAACACAACAAAACATATTTACTTTATTTATAACATATTTTTTGTTTTTCTAATGCTCAGTAAAATTAATGAAATCTTTTTAGAAGAAAATATATCACGGACTTTGACAGCAACAATCAAATCAAACTGACTTATAATAATTTTTATACTGGGTAAAGGTTCAGTATCAGAGTTTCCAGTTTCTATTTTCCTAGTGGTAACTAGCAGCGCTATCTAATTGAACTTCCAAAAGCTGGTCGAATACACCGTATTATGTAGATGACAACGAAACAACTAATTTTAAGTGGTTTTCACGAAAGAGTCAGACGTTTCTTAAACAAAAATTGTGACACCAAGGAAAGATTTATAATTCAGAAACTCGAGGTACACGTTTGTGAACACAATAAAAATACTGTTTTTATTACTAAACAATAGTATTAAGTCAGAATAATCCACAATTTTCGAATATTTAATAGGTAATTAAAATTATTTTTTTAAATTTCCAAAACAGCTGTAAGGAAAAAGACTCGAGAAATAATTTATACTTGACTGACTGACAATAAAACAGTAATAAAAAAAAATACCGACTTCAAGCCTAAAAATTAAGAAATAAAAGTTTTTAAGGTCAGTGCCAGCCTGAATAAAACACGTAAACGTGCCACTTAGTAGCCATAGTATGCTATGAAATTGTACACACGTTTTATTCCTAATATTCAGGCTGGCACCAACCTCAAAAACTTTTATTTCTCTATTTTTATTAATCTGTAAGTCGGTTAAATTTTTTAAATTATTTATTATCCTGGATCATTTAAGAGATGGTTTTTTTTCTGTCAAAATAATAAAAAAAAATCGACTTCCGATACAAACTGCATGTTCAGCTGACAGCACATTAATAATAATAAATAAATCTTTATTTTCTTAATAAATGTATACAATAAGGTTGTCATAACATTAAATTTTACAAAGTTTACAATAGGTTTGCTTATGTGAATTTTAGTCCTGTCAACCAAATTAGGGCTTTTCCTGTGTCTTGACATTCTGTATAGAAAGTCGATATTTCTTTCATAATGACCTATGTTCCTTGAGAAAAGTTGTATAGTTTCATGGGCACTATCTCCACACAAAAAAAGACACACTTTACGAGAAAAATATAGTTTAATATTAATTGAAGAGTTCATCACGGTTTTTTTTCTTATTTCATTGAATTAATAGAAAGATATCCTGAGACTTCAAAAATCACTATCGTTAATATACTAAATACATAATATTTTGTAAACATAATGACGTGAAATCTTCTATAGAATTAGGCATGAATTATGGTTACACATCAAGTTAAAAAGCACGCGTGAATTGATTTTAAGATTATATTTTTAAGTTTTTGCTAAGATTTTCAAAAAGATTCACATAATATTGTTGCTGTGACGTTGGCACAGGCAAAAAAGTGAAGTCTCTAACAGAACTAATAGAGTTGTTAGCTCGCCAGTTTTACCCACCATCACACAAACAGCAGTGCCCAAACGTGGTTCATCATTGCTCATTCTCCCTAGGAATGCGCATTAAGTACAGTTTCAGGTAGAGTTTTGGCAACTGTTCGGCGTTTGTTTGTTGTTCCTGTTCTATTTGTGCGCCAGCGTCTGCGCAAGTTCAAGGGCTAGTGTTTCGCATGGAGAATGAAATTGGCCGGGTAGCGTATGGCGGGCGATTGCTCTTTCTCTCCGTTCACGAAAGTTATCCCTGGTGTTGACCAGGAACCGGATTGATGACCGCGATGTAACAGCTGCATGCAGCCTTTTCCATACAATGACTTAACATGCCTTATATTAAGTCATTGATCGGAACTGATTATTTGGTCGTTAAGTGAGCTGAGCCATTTGCTTTTTCTCAATATGGTAAGGCACGTCAGACACTGTAATATTTTTATTCATAATTTGTTAAAAATCCTTGCAAAAGTCATAGTAAGGGTTGAAGTCAAACAAACTGTTCAATTGCAATCGCGTAATTGAACATCGCAAATGACTTTGATTGAATTGACAACGTTGCAGTTGCAGTTTAAGGGCAAGAAAGTCTCATTTCTGAAAAAGAAAAACTATTTTTTCATCATAATTTAGCAGCTCTCAGTCAACAGTAAATAAAAAAATCTGATAATTTCAGTTAAATGCCTTGGGACATAATGGTAACCTCAAATTCAAACCCAAAACCAATAAGATCGTGTTTGGTTGTTTATCACCTCTCCATTCACTTCACGATTTAGTGCTTATTTATACAAACATGTGCACACGCTTATAGCAATCGTAGCCGAATGGTGGTTGCTATGCTACTTCTTCTCATCACGAAAGTTAAGTAACATTGGCCGTGGTAAAAAACTGTTTTGGTGACCGCTATAGGTAAAACAATCTGGTCATTTTCTGTCCATTAAGATAAGTCGGACACCTTTTTGGCAGCTTGAAGACTCTCGCCAAAATTTTGAGTTCTGAGTCTAGTTTTCCCATGTTTTTCGGAGGTCAGATTGCAGTCGCTATAAATAATAACCACCATTGTCAAATTTCCTTGGTTAACCGACTCAGCAGAAAAGAAATAAGGCTGAGGCAATGATGAACTGCACACAAAAAATGTGGTTTTTGTCGTGTTGTTGGATTCAGGGCCAACAATCGATAGTCTTGTAAATTTATTTCTCTGTAGGTTTAGCTCAAAATATCTCGTTTGGTCTCAGGTCTTAGCAAAAATTTACCAACCCATTTGTTTTCTCTTTAGTTTCTGTTTCGCTTAAGTTAAGTATTACAACATTACCAATAAATATCTAAGTTGTTCGCATTTGCCATGTTCAGGTGAACTTATGATAACTTATGCTGTACGAACGTATTTCTGGACAACAATCTGAAGATAAATATTACATAGTTTGGTGTTATCTGTTGTGTTAGTCTTTTCAATAAATGAAAAGCGAGATCGTGCCGTACAGGCAAAACTATTTACTAGAGTAGTGTTTATGAACTTCGCAAGTTTATTTCATTATTATGTTATGATCACATGGCAACAGCAATATCAATAAAAACAAATTGTTTTGTTCAAATTACGAACTAACAAGAACCTGCTTGTTATTGGCCGGAGAAGATAGATTGGCGGTGTCATCGACCAATCAGGAACAAGATAGGGTTAATATATTTGAACTAACTAGCCACAGAGATTCTTTGTTTTCATAAGAACCCAATGTTTCAGAGACGTTAGGTAGTTGTAATTTGCTTAGATTTATTTTCTTTTCATCAAAATAATAAATGATTTCTTCACTGAAACTGGGTGTTATACTACTAATATGCCTAATAATTTATCGTCGTAAAAGATAATGTGGCCCACTGAAGTTCAATTTTGAATTAAATCATTCAGGTGGACAGACGATCTTCAATAAATATTATGAATATTGTGCAATGTTATTGTCGGTGTTTGTGCCGTTTAATAATATTCTTGCTCCTCGTTTTCCCACATACGGAATCAAATGCGGCCAAAGAGTGCGGTGAGACCATAGGTGCTACTGTATTTATTTGATTAGACTATGGTAAAGTACAAGTAGAGTTTAGAACTAGACTGATGCAAAGGATAAAATTAGGTACATTAAGTAAATTTAGTAAAAAGGAAAATACAATTTGATTCATAAACACGCCATTCTTGTTTATGTATGTATATATACAGGGTGTCTCATTCAAATCGGTCAGTATGGGAAAGTCTGAAACTATAAGACATACGAAGATTTGTTCTTAGGAACCATGTCACCGATTTTGATAAAAAGAAAAACTGCATTCATACATTTGAAAAAAAAGTGTACCCATATTGTATTGAAAAAAACGGTGGTCACTTCGAACACCTACTATGATAAATTAAAGTATGTAAAAACAATGCATTTTATTCATTTTAGACATCGTGTTTCATAGAGACATTTACTGCTTAAGACCTACACAACCGTTATTTAAACAGAAAAACTGTAAGCTTTTTTTTCAAAACTACCGGGTTCGATTCCCCAGCTGGGTACACTTTTTTTTTTTCAAATGTATGAATGCAGTTTTTCTTTTTATCAAAATCGGTGACATGGTTCCTAAGAACAAATCTTCGTATGTCTTATAGTTTCAGACTTTCCCATACTGACCGATTTGAATGAGACACCCTGTATATATATATATTGTAACTTTTGTTTTCACCATGATTCCGTTTAGAGCTCAATAGAGGTACAAATTGGGGCATTAATGGCACGCATTTCGAGGGTTCCAGTATTAGATTTGTGGTCAAAAAATCACTTCACTGATTTTGGAGCATTGTGCCGTGGGTCTGGGGTGGCAACAGTAGTTACCGCTTAGTTTCTTTTAAGTTAACCCTTATAAATATTAAAGAATCAAATATTAAAAATTAGGTATGTTGACATGAGTTACACAGATAAGATAATGCGGTCTATAATTTTTGTTCCGCCAACGTTTTTTTATGCAAATGGACAGATGGATGATGCCCATGTGTGACGGAGAATACTGTACAGCCATTCAACAATACATACCTACTTACATGCGTAAAGCCTACCAAGTTACGTTTGATTTGCTTGCAGAGAGGCAGAGAGGCATCTCAGTGAAGGGGTGTGTGATGGTCAAAGTTGCGTAATTTATCTCGATTATCTCAATTCTCAAGAGAAAGTGAACTCCAAACAAAGCTAGGTATTAGAAATGGCTAATAATATTTTCTTTTTATTTTTAATCACCAGCATTCTTCACAATTTTAGCTGCTCTTATCTGCTAAAAGGTAAATTAAATCCCATACAATTCTAAATAAAAATGAAATCTAGTTATGACCGAAAATATGCAGAACTTGTCTAATAAAAGGATGAAAATAAGGTGTACTAAGAACTGGGGTCTTTGCCAAGTCCAGCTCCCAAGGCCACTTCAAACTTCGGCGAAATTGTTCCTCATACGTCGGATGTGCTAAAAATACTGGGCAAAAACTACTCAGTTGGCGCGCACGAAAAAGTTTTACTTATACTAACTTTTACAACAACTTAAAAACACATACCTTTCTGTTATCGGCACGGCTTTGGACTTTAACTCGTAGAACATAAAGTCTTGATGCTGTTGAGCTGCGGTCATCTCCTCCAAAATCTTCTTGTCTACGTTAATATCGTTCGTAAGAAGACTTACGAGATCGAAACCCATATCTATGCCAGATTCTTCCATTGTAGAAAAACACTTACACAAACTTTTTCACAACAACAAACTATTGAACCATAGTAAACACTAATAACTTAGCTATTGTCATGAAAACGGAATGACAATCACGAAAATATCATTTCTCCTTGTTGTCATATCGGCTGTCTGCATTGCTATTAATTATATTTGTACACAGATCCATGTTCCTTTCACAGTTCAATTCTGATACCTATGTATGAGATGTAAAATCATAACCAATACAAATATCACGTGTCTTGTACTACTATGCAAGACACGGGCAACCTTCTAAATTTTTTTGCATAATAATGCCACACGAAAAATTTATGTAGTTATTTTTAAGATCTTAGGTGGTTTTAATTTTTTAAATTTTATAAAATATTACGATTGAAACATCGAAAAGCTAAACGTACGTAAAAACCGTTTTGGAATTGTTTTATTTCTCTTCTTTAGGATGTCAAAGATTAAGACATATCTAAAATTAAGGAATGGCAACCCCACAAACATCTGCTTTGTTCAGAAACTCAAACCATGTTAAAAATAATTATCGGTGTTCAAACTAAAAGTAATAGGTAGAGTTCAGGCACAAAATATCGTCACGTTTTGTAATTAAACATTTTGCATTAAAGAAAAGATTTTACACGAAGTACCTAGACACGCTTGTAACGTAACCTAACAGAAAAAAGCTTAGTTTATAATTTTTCACCTACCTATCTAGTAAGAAATATTTAAATTTTTAACACATTCTTAACTATGTTTAGAAAACTTGCCGCTCTTAAATTGACTAACTTTTTTTTACCCGACTGTAGCGATGTCAAAAAAAATATTTTTTTAAGTGCTAAGGTGCACGAAAAATATTTCAGAAGTTAAGTATTTAGAAAAAATTAAGTCCTTTATCTTTTTCGTGATTACATTAATTTGGTCATGTCATGTATGTTTTTCATTCATCATGCACCAAGATCGCTAGCATTTTTGGCTTGCATTGTTACGAAAATCAGCCACTTATATCAGTGTATCCGAACATCAAGCAAAGAATGTCATCAAAATGTCAATGTCAAATTCTCGCAAACGTCAAACTGTTATTATTATTACGTCAAACTGTTTGTAATGCTTAGGATTGCCAGAGAAGAGGTTTTTTCTCAATTGTGGGGAAATATTTACAATCTTGGGGAAAATTAATTAGGAAAATTTTTGGTGAAAAGAAATAGTACGTTGGGTGAGGGGGACAACAACTTAGTAGTACTACATTTGGAGCACTTTAGAAAAAATCTTAATTAAATTACTATTTACTCCTACTCAATTTGCCCATCAGCTAGAATCTAGACTAGACCATACTGTGAAGACAAACTAGGGTCGATTGCTGCGTTAACGCTAATTTCAAGCCTACAGTTTGACAGATCTGAAGGAGCTTCTGTCTTTGCTATCCTCGCCAAAAAAGAGAACAGCACTTGTAGACCCCATTACCCCATAATCGATCTAATTGTCAGGCATCAATTGTTTAGGCAGGCTAGCAGCTGAATGCCATTTAAAAATTAATAAATACAATATGCTTAAAATCGTTTATTTTATAAAATAAATGTTAGACACAACAGACTCCTTAAAATAATGATAGTAATTGTAAGAGAATTTGTATCGAAAACGTATCATTTTGGGGAAAAAATTGTCAGTTTCGGGAAATCACAAAAATAGGATCTGGCAGCCCTGGTAATGTCAAACAAATGAAATAACAAAAGTTAGTGAAGCAGGGATGTTTACACGGAAACTAATTTATTCGTTATAATTATATAGTAATAAGCATTCTATGTTTACAGTCATGAAGTGCAATGTTTGTCATACGTAATTCAATACAATAGATGCTTTTAATCTAAGTTTTTGACTATTTACTTGGGACATAAAACTCGGTAAGTTTTTGTTAGAAATTAGTTCCCACGACAATTTATTATAATAGCAGTGAAGTTGAAGTTCGAGGAAATACTTTTACATACAATATCCTATTGAAGGATGTTCCATTGTACTAAATGAGGAAATTTCTTGGAAGTTGACGAGACATTCGTGAAATTTGAGGTTGTTTTGGTTCAAGTTTCCATTTGAAACACAATGATATCATCAGTTTTACTCATTTAGGTCATGCAGAACAACAGATTTCTTTGAAAACAAACACGTGTAGATGCTTAACTTTATAGAGGATAGTCTCCAGATCTCTATTTTCCAATGATTCTAAGCTTCTATCCCAGTTTTGTAAATATTTATATGTCAATAATATCAAATTATAAGTTTGTCTGCTAAGATTTCATGTTCACTTTCTGTGTCTTCTTGTTTGTGTTGTCCGTTTGTTTTAGATGCTATCTCACAGAGATATAATTCATATTTTTGGGCCCCTTCTTTAACCAGTAATTTTTTTTAAAAACTGCTCTTGTTAACTAGACATTGGCAGTAATGGCTGTAATCTTATATGGCCCATTGCCATTATATAAAAGTTGAACTTCTTTCAAACAAAAAAAAATTGTTGGCCAAATAAAAAAAAAAAATTTTTATTCAGAGAATAACAGCCCTTTTACATATTTTATACTTCTGCCAAACATAATGTTAAGGGTGTGCCTTGATTGGTTGAATATACTCTTGTCCCATCTCTAATTGTGAAAGAAAGAGGCGACTAAGGGCTTATGAACCCCAGGATGGGCAGCACCATCTTGTGTACTGAACTGTCTTGCATACTACGGTCACCAACAACAGCAGTCGCCAGCCAGACTTTGGTAAATCCCCTCCAAAGTACCACACATTTTTGCTGGAGTTCTGTAGGGAGCTGCCGTATCATGCTGTTACGACTACGACTCCTTGAACTAGTTAATTTTGAGTTTACTCGGCTGCTATGCTATAAAAAGGTTTTATGAGGAAGGAGAGTAATCCAGTTCAATTTGACTGGCCCGTTAGCGTAGTTGGGTTTGTAGTGAGCTTGCCTTCTATGCTATGGGCCGGAGGTTCAATCCTCGCCCAGGGTAACATTTATGTGATGAACACAAGTTTTCTGTGTCTCTATTTATGTATGTATATCAATCTCTGGTACCCATAGTGTAGTATAGGGAACCAAACGCAATTGGAGTTACAATATCTAAACGCAAAGTACAGATTCTTTTAAATCACATGATTAACATTATTATCCATGACAGCTAACCTCAAATTGCGTGTGGTGTGGCAGTACAGACGGTGTGGAATGCTTTGTGCATTCTTGGTACAGGGGCAAGGGGATTGGTCCTTTGTTCGATCTGTAACGTGTCATCGTGTGCTTGTAAAGAAGAAGTAATAAAACCACTCCAAGTGCTTCATCAAGTCTTTTAATTAAACAATACCATCTTTAAGGAACAATACATGGCGCAGCCGCTTATCGAACCAGAAATATTGAAAAAGTAACGAGAAATTAATGAACGAACAAGACGAAGAGAAACTTCAAGAAATGGGATCAGCAGTTGAATACAAGATGCCATCACCTCTACACCTTGATTCTCCTGGTGATTTGCTGCAAAAGTGGAAGCAATTCAAACAGCAATTAAGAATTTTCATAGCAGCGTCAGGCTTAGAAAAAGTATCAGAAGCAAGAAAATCAGCCATTCTACTGAATTGCATTGGTCAGGAAGGTCAGGATATCTACTTTAATATTCTAAAGAAGGATGAAGACAACATAAAATATGAAGAATTAATCAAGAAGTTTGATGAATACTTTGAACCAAAACAGAATGAGCTTGTTAACACCTTCACTTTCAACAATAGAAATCAGGAAGACGGGGAGACTTTTGACAGTTTTTATTCAGAGATAAGAAAACTGGTAAAGTATTGTAACTTTAAAGACTTAGAAGATAGGATGCTGAGAGACAGAATAGTGATGGGTGTTCGTGATGCCAATGTACAACGCAAACTTCTAGAAAGCAGTGAACTAACACTAGAGAAAGCAGTGGCAGTGTGCAGAGCAGCAGAGTTGTCGAAGGAGCATGTAAGGGTTCTTCAGAAAAATGTTGAAGCGCTGCAAATGGATGAAATAAAAAAACATCAGACTACGAGGTGGTCACAGAATGAAGCTAAGTATAAAAATAAGTACAATAGGGTAAATAAAAACAGCTATCATAGTAGATTTTATCGTTGCAGAAAATGTAATAGGGAACATGGCCCAGCACAGTGCCCTGCTTATGGGCAAAAATGTACATTGTGTAACAAAATGAATCATTTTGCAGTAGGTTGCAAAAATAAATCTGTGCATTCTGTTGAAGAATCAAATGTTAATGATAATTGTGAAAATCAAGATTTGTGACTAGTAAAAGTATGCCACTCAATTGGTTATAGAAAACACAGCAGTCACAATGAATGGTTAATAACATTAAAAACTGAAAACAAACCGATAACTTACAAGTGTGATACAGGGGCACAGGTTAATGTTATTTCATTACAAGATTTGAAGGAAATTGTCGGTGATGAGAGTCCTGAATGGTCTGAGACAAAAATTTTACTAGAAGCATTTGGAGGTTATAAAATAAAACCAGTTGGAAAAATTTGTTTGAAAATACATGTGAATGAAACAAAAAATATTAAAACAGAATTTATAATTATTAAAGAAAAAGTACGTCCAATTTTAGGACTTATGTCTTTAATAGAACTAAAACTATTAAATTGTAATATTAACAGCCAAGACAAGAATAATATTAATATTAACAGCATAAACATAGACAACAAAGACTTAATAATTAATAAATATTCTGAATTATTTCAGGGTATCGGACAATTTAACACACCTTTGGAGCTGCACACTCAGCCAGACACGTTACCAGTTGTAAAGCCACCTCGACGAGTTCCTCATGCACTGATGGATCGTCTTGCAAACAAACTAAGAAGTCTGGAGGAACAACAGATTATTGAGAAAGTCGAACATCCAAGGTCGTTTGTAAGTAATCTTGTAATAATAGAAAAAAGTGATGGAAACCTCAGGATATGTCTAGATCCACAAGATCTAAATAAGGTTTTAATAAGAGAATATCATCTAATTCCAACATTAGAGGAAATCGTAACAAAAATGAGCAATAAATCAGTTTTCTCAGTACTAGATCTATCAGATGGTTTCTATAACATAAAATTGACAGACAAATCAACAGATCTATGCACATTTAGTACACCATTTGGGTGTTACAAGTTTCGTCGATTGCCGTTTGGTCTCTCAGTAGCACCAGAGATCTTTCAAAAATATAATGAAAAAACATTTGGTGATATACCGGGCGTTGTAATTTACTGTGACGATCTGATGATTTGTGCTGATAATGAAGAAGAACATGACAGAATATTAAAGTGTGTTCTTGAAAGAGCAAAGGAAAATAATGTAAGATTTAATAAAAAAAAGTTTCAGTATAAACTGAAAGAAGTCAAATACTTTGGACATATTTTCTCAAAAGAAGGAATGAAAATAGATCCAGATAGAGTAAAAGCAATATTAAATATTAAAAGTCCGATAAATAAAAAAGAGTTACAAATATTCCTGGGAATGATAAACTATTTAAGAAATTTTATTTTCAAATTAGCTGATTGGACAGCGCCCCTAACAAAGTTATTAAAGAAAGACGTTTCTTGGCTTTGGACAGAAATGCATGAAAATGCTTTTTGTAATATAAAAAAATGTATTAGCACAGCACCGGTTCTAAAAAATTTCAATGCAAAATTACCAGTAACAATACAGTGCGATGCAAGTAAGGACGGTCTTGGATGCTGTTTAATGCAAAATGGGCAACCGGTGTGCTATGCATCTAGAAGTCTTACCAGCGCAGAAAGAAATTTTTCACAAATAGAAAAAGAGTTACTGAGTGTAGTTTGGGCAACTAAAAAATTTCATTACTATATTTATGGTAAAAAATGCACTATACTAAATGATCACAAACCACTAGAAAGTTTACTAAAAAAGGGAGTACATGAAATACCTTCTGCGAGATTACAAAGATTAAAATTAAAATTATTAAAATATAATATAGATTTTAAATATTTAAAAGGAAGGTTGATGCACATCGCAGATTTGTTGTCACGCTCATATCTGAATGAAGTAGATGAAGATCAATCTTATATGTATGAAGTTATACATTGTATTGGCTTGGCAACATATATGCAATGTACAGACAAACAGAAAAAAGACATAATATTAGAAACTAATAAAGATGAGGACTTACAGAAACTATTGACTTTTACACAAAATGGGTGGCCTGATCAACAAAAAAATGTACCAGATAATTTAAAAGCCTTTTATAAATGTAGAGAAAATATCACAATTGATCAACAACTCATATTTATGAATGACAGACTCATAGTACCCAAGTCATTAAGAATAAAATTTTTAAATCTTTTGCATGAGGGACATATAGGTATAACAAAAATGAAACAAACTGCTCGTAATTTATATTATTGGCCACAAATAGATACACATATTGAAACTCTTGTACAAAAATGTTTTGTTTGTCAGACATACCAGTGTAACAATGTCAAAGAACCACTAGTGTCACATTCTGTACCGACTTTACCATTTTCAAAAATAGGAATTGATATAATGGATTATAAAAAAAAAAAGTTATTTAGTTTTGTACGATTACATGTCAAAATGGTTAGAAATTAAAAGTATCACGACTAAGTCAGCTCAAAGTATAATAAATGTATTAATAGAGGTTTTTACATGTTTTGGCATACCATCAGAGGTAGTGGCAGATCATGTTCCATTTGATTCCATTCAATGCAGACAATTTGCAGACGAATGGGGCTTTAAATTTAATTATTCAAGTCCGAGATACCCACAATCTAATGGTATGGCAGAACGGGGAGTGCAAATAGCAAAGAAAATGTTAACTAAATGTAATGAAGATAAAACTGATTACAGAATAGCTTTACTACAATATAGATCATATCCAGTTTCAGGCACCCATTTCAGCCCATCACAATTAATGATGGGTAGGAATTTAAAGACGAAATTACCATCTTCTTATAATTATTTACTCCCCAAACAAAATGTTAATGTACAAACGGAATTTGATAAAGTGAAAAATAGAAATAAAAGTAACTACAATAAAAATACAAGAGAAAAGCAAAATTTTAAGCTCAATCAAGATATATGGTTTAAAAAAGATCCCTTAAAAAATAAATGGTCACAGGGGACAGTTATTAATAACAACAACTATCGATCATATGATGTAATAGATTGTAATGGATGTATTTATACAAGAACTTCTTATCATATTCGACCTCAATAATCTGGTGTTATTTAACGGTTAGAGTGTGCAGTTCAAGGATTGTTGTATAACATAGTTATATATGCATAAGTTTTAATTAAGTAATACCTTTCTGGATATATGGGTAAAATTTTGTTTGTTGTAAGGGGAAAGAAAAGTGTAAGATTAGAATGTGTTTTCTTTTTGAAATGTACTATCAATAATTATTGTTAGTAACTTTTTTTTTATTATTTTTTTTATAAAAAGGGTATGATGTAGTATAGGGAACCAAACGCAATTGGAGTTACAATATCTAAACGCAAAGTACAGATTCTTTTAAATCACATGATTAACATTATTATCCATGACAGCTAACCTCAAATTGCGTGTGGTGTGGCAGTACAGACGGTGTGGAATGCTTTGTGCATTCTTGGTACAGGGGCAAGGGGATTGGTCCTTTGTTCGATCTGTAACGTGTCATCGTGTGCTTGTAAAGAAGAAGTAATAAAACCACTCCAAGTGCTTCATCAAGTCTTTTAATTAAACAATACCATCTTTAAGGAACAATACACATAGATTTGCCTAGTTTGGGATCAGATGACTTAGTGTGAATTGTCCTCCAATATTTACTAATAATTTGAATAAATTTCAAAAAATTAAATACATACAATAAACACAAGTAGCTTAGCAAAGAATTTTTATTCAACCCTGGTATGGTACAGTCAAAAGAGACTTGAATTTCACATTGTATGTAATATTAATTTAATTTGGTACACAGACACATGACATAGTCAAAATCTTCTGGGCAAGCTTGTTCCGTCGATAACCTCATAAACAGTAATAATAATAAAATAAAAGGTCTTTATTTTCTCTCACAAACATTTAAAAATTCAGGCATATGTGACTATAACAAAATAAATATTTTGTGCTAAGTATTCTGGCTTTGCAGCATAATAACATCATTCTAATGACCATAGCTGACAGATATACGTCGCCGCTATGGAAGTGTCTGGTGCGGAGGGTGATCACAGAAACAAGATCGTTTCTTTGATCGCCCTAGCCCCGGAAGCTTTTGCTAGATTTTTTGTCTTATATAGTCTAACATAGTTTTAAGATATTACTAACATTTCTATGGACCTAAGAAGTCTGAAATAAACAATTTTTATCTATTTTATTTATTAAGAAATGTTTGTGAGAAACCGGAGCCTAAACAAAATTTTCACCTGAGTATTAGGACTCCAGAAAACAGTATGACTGCAGTAGTTAGTAGAGCTAGTTAAGGGTTTACACATTCTCTGTGGTGTAGGCAGAGACCACAGCCCTCCACCTGCTGCGATCTTGACATACTTCCCTTGCTTCCTGTACTTTCATCAACCGTTCATACACACTCTACTTTTATCTGGCTTTTACTAAGAACATCCTGAATTTGGCCATGAAGTTTTCCAAGGTAAATTCATAATATTCCTTATGATTGTGCTTTTAATAAATAATTTCAAATATAATTATGCACTTAGATGGATAAACTTACGTTTTACATTGACAGTATAGGCACATGTATATGAGTTTATCCATTAAGAGTCGTTTAGAAATTTCAGATATCTCAGTACAAGCGTATATTCTTCACTGAATGACAGTTCTGTTTTCAACAAAGTTGTCTATGATGCTACAAAACAATTAGGTTCAGCTTCGGTGACTGCAAGTAAAAATTTTGCTTCACATTTATGAAGTTGCAAATTTTTTTTTTTATTAAATACTCTTAATTTGTCAGTTATTCTTTTAAAAATGCCCCCAGATCATTGAAGAATCTTAATTTCTATAACATGAAGTTTTTGTCTGTCCGTCTTTTGCATGTACTTTGAATGATGTTTCATACATACTACATAATATCAAGAATCTTAATTTCTATAACATGAAGTTTTTGTCTGTCGGTCTTTTGCATGTACTTTGAATGATGTTACATACATCTAAATATATAAAAGAGCATGTCCTGACTGACTGACTGACTGATTCATCAACGCCGAGCCGTAACTGCTATAGATACAGATCTGAAATTTTGTACACAGGTTTTATGCACGTCAAAACCTCCCACTAAGAAAGGATTTTGGAAAATTCATCTCCCAAGGGGGAGAAATAAGGGATGAAAGTTTGTATGAAAGTCCTTTGTTTCTTGAGCTAGATTCACACAAATTTGAGTTTAACAGCCTCGCTCGGAAACCGGGCACATGTGCCCATGTTTTTGTATGAGATCTATTGTTATGCGTTGAGCGAACGGGTTAAGCTTCTGGTAAAAAATAAAGAAACACGTGTTTAAGCATTTCTTAAAAATCATCCTTCAAGGGGGTGAAATAAGGGATGAAAGTTTGTATGAAGTTAGGTTAGTCCGTCAGTTTTGAAGTTAGGATCTTCAAAATTTGTATTTAGACTGATGACTAACAAGTAAGTTTTATGTTTCTCAGGGTTTTTGAAAATTCTACACCCTAAGAGATGAAAAGGGGGATGAAGTTGAAACTCCTTCATTTCAAAGTATTATCCACAAAATTTATTATTTAGGCATTAGGGTTGTAATTCTGTGGAACACACATCACTGTTATTGAAATTCCACCCCGAATTCAACCCCTTAAAGAAGGAAATGGGGTGAAAAAGTCTAAAAACCAATATGGGTATCGTTTGTACGGTTTATAGGGTCGCTGATTACGAAAACTAAAACAATTTTGAAATCCAATGTGGTGGACGTGAAATACCATCATCCCTTAGGGATGGGGATGGGGTGCGATAGGGTTGATATGTCTAAAAATCAATATGGGTGTCGTTTGTATGGTTTATTGTATGGTTTATTGGATCGCTGATTACGAAAACTACAACAATTTTGAAATCTAAAGTGGTGGACGTGAAATACCATCATCCCCTGGTTATAATGTATAATAATATTGGTGTCGTTTCTATGTTTATATAAGGATAGGGATAGCGGTTAAGACGGCGTTAAGGATAGGAGTAGGGGTAGGGTTAGGGGCAGGGATAGGGAGAAGGAGATGGAGTGGGATGGAGGTAGAGAGAGAGGGAGTGGGAGAGGGTGAGGGAGGGGGAGAGGGAGAGACTGCACATTGTCTGAATATTACGCGGGCGAAGCCGCGGGCACAGCTAGTACTACATAATATCACACCTTGAATGATGTTGTTCATATTAAATTGAATAGTTCTGAACTAGCAGAGACAGTAACGTGTTGTAATGTCTCATCAAAATGCATTTTAAGCATAGAGCTGAGTACTAAACCGTACAATTTTTTTTGTAAATTTATAGCAAGAAACAATAAAAATAAATAAGAATAAATTTTATTAATTCCACACAGAAATCATTTACAAAAGAGTGCTCTAGAGGTTCCCAAACTAGGACACAGCCTGTATCTTGGGCAACCGATTAATAGTTACTTTATATGATTTAGATAGGACTAGAGGGACGTTTAACATAGTTTCATAGCTCAGTTGCAAGAAATAAAAAATTAAAAGTTTAAAACATGTTTTTAGACGATTATTGCTCGATTTGTAGTTTTAGCTCTAACATAAAAGCGGAAACACTTAAAAGCGTGAAAATTGTTAAGTTTATAGTGCATAAGCTAAAGAATAACAACAAGTAATAAAAACTGGTCAAGTGCATGTCGGACTCGCGCGCGTTTAATACACTTCTGCGTGACTGCGCGTCTATAACTTAGACGGTATGTTTACCTTAGTGGTACGGACGGAACCCTCTGTGCGCCAGTCCGACTCGCACCTTTTTTTCATCATCATCATATCAGCCGAAAGACGTCCACTGCTGGACATAGGCCTCCCCTAAAGATCTCCATGACGACCGGTCCTGCGCTGCTCGCATCCAGCGGCTTCCCGCGACCTAGACAAGATCGTCGGTCCACCTTGTGGGGAGGCCTGCCAACGATCTGGAGACGCATTTTTGAAGCGTTCGAAGTGAATCTTTAGTTCGCATACGAAAACGAATCGTGTACGAATTTAATTTCTAATGCTCTCGATTTTACGCATTTTTGAATCATTCGAAAGCAATGTTGCCATTAAATTACAATCTTTAAACAATATCCGTTTCATGCAGATAAAATCAAAACCGAAAAGCAATTACTCATTGATTTTAAAAACCGGTAATGAATTGCGAGGGAATGGAACGCAAATTAAAAAGTTGATATGTCAGTATAATGTCATGTGTGAAGGAAACGTCAATGTCATTCTCATCACAGATTATACATACTTTCGAGTGATAGAATTGCAAAACGAGTGGGTCGGACCACTCGTTGCAGAATTCACAGGTATGAATATTCAAAAATTGCGATTTTACGGATTCGTATACGAATCTTGCCAATCCGAATGCGAATTGAAGTTCGAACGCTTCAAAAATGCGTCTCCTGCTTTTTTATCCTATTAAACGAGCAATATTTGAAATTTTGTAAATATATTTGTAATTGGTTTCTCGAAAACGGATGTAAGGATTACGATGAAATTTACTATATCCTCCCCCAGGTATCATCTATGATAATGATACCTATGATACTTAGGCAAACAAGTCCTATTGTGTGATTGTAAGGTACATTATGCAACTGTCACTGCCAGTTAGGCCGGGTCTCAGGAGGATACAGGGGTCTTCGGGGGTGAATAATTGATCTAGCTAGGTCTCATGTCTCTCTTTCACTGTCTTCTTTAGTAATTTCTTTACGCGTTTTAGTGCGTTTAAGAAATGTATAGCGCCATCTGTTGTTGACTAGCATAGCTTGCTCACCCGATGATATTTTAAAATGCATTTTCAGGATAGAGCCGTTTACTTAACCTTACAGCAATTTTTGTAATTTTTTTTTTAAATAATTTTTTTTTTAGTCATTATCATCATGTTACAATGCGCGCAACGAAAGAAGAGCCTTGACGGATCACGTGGTTAACCTGCGCAGTAGACAGTTCACAGGCCATTTTGGCGGCAAGCGGGCAGGGACGCAAGGCTGTACCTGCGCGAAATCCCCTCTACTTTCAACTGACAGGGCTCTTCTTTCGTTGCGCGCATTGTACATGGATTATTTATCAATCTGGATGTTGAAACACCAAGATTATTTATAAATATTTGTTTTTGCATTGTTGCAGTGACGATGCCATCAACAATGGCTGAAACTTTGGACCCTCTCTCGCCGAGCGTAAACTCAGCAAATCCAGGCTTCGTTCGCAAGCTGAGGTCTAGATTCAACCGTGGCATGCCTCCTTCATCACCTGGAGAAGGTTGGTACCTACTCTTTTATTAATTTAGTGGTAAAATTAAATCTTTAAAAATATTTTTTTAGAGGACCTCCTCTATAAGTAAAGTGGGGGTGAAGTTTTTTTTCTTGCGTACCCCTTTGTGTGTCGTTAGATAGGTCAATGTAAAAATAATGTGAGACTGCATATAATATATTTTAGTTTTTCGATGGGGGGATGCGTTTGCGAAATATTTAACTTGAAAGTGCAATTCTTTGTTGGATCGAGTGTCCCCCCCTTCCTTGCCAGCTAAACGAAAAAAATCACAGTATACTGTTAAGACTTTCACAGCTAAGAAGGCTTTACAGGTTAATGAGTTATAGCCGAAAAACTGGAACAAAATAAGCCATCAGGTGCTAGCACCTCGCTGAAAAAAAAATTAAATAAGCTACGGAATTCTATACTGCGCCTAGCCCGACACACACTAGGTTAATTTTTCTAATTCTATGATAATTGATAGGTTGTGACTGTGTGCCTAAAAAAAAACCATTCTGTCGTACAGAAATAGATATTTTACGAAAATATATATTTTTTTTAATTTGTTTTTATAAAAATGAAAAGAACAAGCTACTTAAATTACAGCATCAACTTCGTTATTTGTTTTCGAAAAAACCAACCACACCAACGGGCCAGCCAAAAGTAATACATTTGTTGGTCCTTTTCTAAGCCGGTACCACGCGTTTTAAGTAGGTATTGGTGGCGATTTATCAATTCGCTGTCCGTTCATTGTTTGATGAAGGTCGCAAGTGGAACAACCGATAACCTGCGCTAGTTATTACATCTGTTTAATAACTTTCATACTGAGCCATACATAATACATTTCGGCGAGTGTGCGTCTTAAGTGCAGGACCTAGCAACACAAACCTTCCACCTGGGACTAGACGCGGGTTTGGGGTTCCATTCCTTTGTCAAAGAATCCTACTAATATTATAAACGCGAAAGTTTGTAAGTTTGGATGGATGGATGTTTGTTACTCTTTCACGTAAAAACTACTGAATGGATTTTAATGAAACTTTAAAATTATTTAGCTTATACATCAGAATAAAACATAGCCATATTTAATCTTTGACATAGCCTACAAATTTATCCTGCGCAGACGAAGTCGCGGGCACTAGCCAGTATAAGTCAAAGTCAAATCAAAACTGAGAGCGCTCTTGCTGAAGGAGTGTTTTTACGAATTAGACGATTTTCTTAGGTATAAGCATAATTGACGTTAATTATTATTATTATTTTTTCGTATTGATGACGTTTTGATTTTATTTGTTTGACAATTTTAGGTAATTATTATTTCAATGTTATTATGTATTTTGATTGAATTCGGAAATAGTCGTCGATTGAATTTAGTTATTATTTTTATTATTTTATTGTATTATTTTCGAACACAAATTTTATTTTTTAACCGAATAAACTAAACTGAAACTGTATATAATATTTGCCTATGTCGTCGACATACTCGTACCACCTATTAAAGTCAAACTCAAAATAGTTTATTCATTGTTGGATATTAAAATGACGACAGCTAAACTACATCGCTTCACAAACAAATTGGCGCCATGGTGGGAAAAAAAATACCTCCGATGCCCAGCAACAACCTAAGCCAATAGACAAAAGACCCTCAGAGGGACCCGTGGGGGGTGCGGGGTGGATTGCGGGCGGGGGGCGGAGAGTCCATTCTGTATGATAATATTATTACTTTATTCTTTGATAGAGGTTAAGAGCAATAAGAAAGTTTATCATCTCATCACGCCTACTCCCAATCCCAAATTCTGTGCTGCAAGTAGAGGTCCGCGCCGCAGTCCAAAAGCCCAGCGGCGGCGCGCCGGGCGCGGCACCCGGCGCGGCGCGGCGTCGCCGGCGTGGGCTAGTTATTTTTAAAGATATTAAGGGGTGGGCAGGCAGTAGAAAAATCTCTCTTTAAGTTTAATAAAAAAAATATTTTTAGGAGAATCAAGTAGCTAAACTAAATTATTGGCAACGTTTATAATTATCAGGTATAAAAATAATATAATAAGAATGTTGCCCTCTACATCTCCTAAATCTGAAGGGTTAGCCGTAGCCAAATATCTCCAACACTCTTGAGCGACGTCATCATCCTCATCAATAAATCTATTGGAGTGTTTTTTGGCTAGCTTTTGGAGTTAAACATCCTGGTTTTTATTTGAAACAGGAACAGATTCTGCTGGTTTGTCGGACTCCTTTACAAATTTCTTAACAACTTCAGGCAAGAAAGATGTTTTCGTCATTAGATGATTTTCCACGTATGTGTCGATTTCTTCCAGACTAGCGAAACGCGGGTCGAGCAAAGAGGCTGCGACAATATTTTCAGTCACAGGAAACCTTCTGTTCAGACTAAGTTGCATCTGGTTTCTTAAACGTTGAATTATTAATGATTCATCATCTGGCATCGCCAATAGGACGTCTTTTATTTCAGATCTGAAAATAAGTGCCAAATTAAGTGACGACACCTTTTGCGACGACAACATTTCCACGGCTTCTAGAAAGGTTCTGAGAAATTTCATTAAATCTTCTAAAATATTCCATTGTTCAGCGTTAATTTTAAGGTAAAGCGGGGTGGGGCTGGGGTGCGGGGGGGCCACCGATCGCACGAGTCGCACAACACGGCAACGTCGCATCGATATAGTAGACAACAACGCGTGCGTGACACATGGTTCGCGCGCAAAATTTGAACTCGGCGCCAATTTTTCTGTGACCCGGCGGCGGCGGCGGCGCACCGGGGTCGCTCGGCGGCGGCACGCCGGCGTGGCGCGGACCTCTAGCTGCAAGTTAATCTGTCAGCACTGTCACGCCAATCGTGTAATGCTGCCAGCAGTTCAGTCACTTCCGGAGATTGCGCTCCCGATATCCGCTATCCGGTTACCGACGGAACCCGGTTGACACCCTACTGGCAACTTTACAGTGTAACACGACAAAAAATTATTACCGAAAGAAGTTGTTTCAAAATATCTGAACTTGTATTGTATAATATTTTGCAGTTATAGAAGGCGATCCGTTTTCCATACTAAATTCAAATGACTTGCATTCTTATGCGGGTCATAAAATGCTGTTGAAAAACGAGTGATACTGCTATTTTTAGTTAAAATTTATTAATACAAAGATACAAATAACGCACCGAAAGTACTACAGTATAGATACTTTACTAAACGTTCCTCTTCATTTTGAATATTAAGTATCACGGTTGAACGCTGTCTCTTAAAATACAGGTTTTTTAACTTAGTTTAAGAGGCAGAGTCAGAAACAAAAGATGTAATAAGTAAGAACGCTAATGTACACTTTTTTTTTTTTTTATCGTGTGGGTTGCAAGGTCGATGACCGACCTCACAAACCCTGGTGTCAGAGTTGTTGAGCCGCCAAAGGCCTCTGCCTTTGTACACTTAAAAACCATGTTGTTTTTTGGAAATAAACAATTATCTTATCTTATTTTAAGTTAAAATTTTCGCTGATTAATACAAAGATACAGCTAATGCACCGAAAGTACTAGTTTTTGTTAGCAATTTTTTGTTCAATATTACCATTGTGGGTGTGTGCGATCTATACTATAGTAAATATTTATAAAGTAATAATTCTCTTTCCTCTGTAGTTTTTTTACCCACCGAATTTTGCCTGCATGTATTCCAAGCTCTGATCCCTTTGAACAGATGTGCACTCAAAAAAAATATTGAGAAAGGAATGCGCTTTGGACCTTACATACAGTACTAATAGGCAATCAGCATAGTGAGAAAGTTAAATCTTCTGTTGATGAGTTGTAGAGATGGGACTATTGTAATTTTCCATTTCTGATTAGTGAAATAATCGGTGCTACGATCGCCGACAAAAGTGCATCGCCACTCTACATTGGTTTCGTTATCGAAATGAAAATTTCAAAAAACTTTTTAAATGAGGTGAAATGAGAGAGATAATTTTCAGTGTATTTATTGTTCCGTAAATCAAAAAGAAAAAAAAACCGGTCACGTGCGAGTCGGCCTCGCGCGCCGAGGGTGTCGATATACTTTTTGTATTTTTGGAAGCAATAAAGTCCATATTTAGGACCGCAAAACTAAATTAGTTTGTTAAGGGTATCCGTTTTCCATACAAAAATTCAAATGACTTGCATTCTTACGCGGGACATAAAATTCTGTTGAAAAACGAACGAATACTGCTATTTTTAGTTAAATTTTTCGTTAATTAATACAAAAATACAGTTAATGTACTGAAAGTACTATTTTTGTTAGCAATTTTTGGTTCAATATTACGATTGTGGGCATGCGGTCAAAACTGTACGGTTGTGCTTTGTGTGCATGTGTGAGTGATCGTACTCATGTAAACACGGACTGACGAGAGTAATTGACTTTAGTGGACATATGGAGATATTTTTCTTATCGAAATTGTTGTTAGGCGTTGAAGTTGCACGATGAAATTTACGCGAATCAACTTTTTGCACATATATGGTTGGTACTTGTTGCATTAAAAAATAAAACCTTATATTTGCAGCAGTGGCTCCATCTAGTTGCGTTCGGGGCTAAGCTGGCCGCCACAGATCACCTTAACCTCAGAAGCACCGTGGGTTCACATGTGAACCCAGATCGCTTCCTTTCGTCAAGCACCGCGGGTTCACATGTGAACCCGGAAACAGATTTTCGAATTTTGCCTTATTGCAGAAAAACTACGGTTTATTTTGGTTTGACATGTATAGTGACTTTAGACCTTATAAAATTACCTTTCCAATGACATATAAACCATAGAGATAGAGTGGCTACGTTCGGAAATATCAGCGATTACTTCCCGCGCACTGAATACCCGACCAATGTAAGTAGGTCTATTGGCGGGAAAAAATTGCAAATTCGCAATGTCACTTTGTTTTTGCACGGTTGTTGCGAATTTTTGTATGGCAGGGCTAGACGGTTATTCTGAGGTGCTTAGTGGAGTCTTTTAGTTGGAGTGGAGGGGTTATAGAGGTTAAGGCTATTTGCAGATTTTAAAAAAACTGTGCAACTTAGAAAGATCGTTTTATTTTTGTTGTAATGATTACATAAATTTTATTATAATCTTTTTTTATTATTAAATTTTAATTTTATCATTATTTTAATGATTACTAATATAGATATAAGAACATACTAACACGCTATGGGCAATGCTCGAAATAAATTGATTTTATTTTTATTTTATAAACTTCTGTCAACTGTTATTAATTCAGATTTTTCCTTTCACAATCTTCGGAGATAAGGGGGGGGAGCGGGAATGGTGTTTTTTTACATTTTTCATCATAACTTGAAGACCTGTCTAGTTTAGTTTGTGACTTTGTGTCTGCCAGAATCGACCGACCGACACCATAGCATTTCCAGTAATACCAGTACTTTCAAAGATACTAAAGAAAGAACATGCCATGATCTTGCCTGCATTCTGCAATTAAATACAGGACGCAAGCTTTCAAAAATTTGTTGTTCCAAATATACCGCTGCCAAAATATGGAACACTATCCCGCCTCCTCTTCGTAATTGTGTATCTTGCAGCACTTTCAAAAACAAAATTAAAGAATATTTCCTGCAGCGTCAACTCAGCGGTCTGATTTGATTTTCGAATTTTCTATCCTAGGATCATCCTTTAAATGCATATTTAACGCTTCTTCTTCTCTCCCAACTACATGACATGCAAACCCACCCATACACTTAAACGCGCACTCTCGCACTGAAACGTATATGCAATGCACACACTCCAACCCATGCATCAACACTTCTATGATTAATTTGCTTTTTATATTGTTTATTATTTTATTTTAATTTTTTAGGTTACTAATTTCTTATTTTGTCAAATTACCGGTCTCTGATCCGGTTCCAACTGAAAACCAGCGCCATGGTCCCGACTATGGCATTATGCTGAGTTGGAACCGTTTCGGTATAATTGTTAGATTTAAGTTAAATTATAATTACGATTTTACTTGTAGCAATTTTTAACAGTTATACCGAATAAATTTTTCTTTCTTTCTTTCTTTCTTTCTTTCCCTCACAACGGACGAGTGTAGAAAAGTTCGCCGGGAACCCAACCAAATCACGATAACACCTCGACACCGCGATTCAGAAATGAAGAGTTTCCGTATAGCGCCATCTAGAAGACCCTTTCGGAAACGGTCTTCGTTGGTTTTGTAAGGTTAGCTTTATTGGACAGTTTGTATATCGACTAAATAATTCAGATTTTTCCTTTCACAAACTTCGGAGATAAGGGGGGGGGGGGGGGTATTTTTTTTTTCACTTTAACTTGAAAACTAAGAGTCGTAAAAAAATACAAAAATATATTTTAGAATGTACAAGTAAAGCCCTTTCATATAATACCCCACTCGACCTAGTAGCGACAATTTGAATAAAACACAACCAATATAAGATGAGCTCCCATTTCAAGGACATTTATTTAAGTGGGGTCAAGTTAAAGTGGCTTATGCATTAGACACAAAGATTTTACAACGAGCATATTATATAAGCTTTTAGTACGGAACCCTGGTGCGCGAGTCCAAATACAAAAATACAAAATGTTTTATTAATACTTTTATACAATGTGGTACAAAACTCGAGGATGGAAATCAGGTTGCCTGTGTCAGTACGCTTCGCTCTTCCTTCAAATAAATATAAATATGTTGGCCGGTGCCCAAGTATCTGTGTATCAGTAGAATGTATTACGTAAAAGTGTGTGTGTGTGTATGCGTGAGTGTGTACGTCTGTATAGTGTGAGTGTGTGTATGTGTGAGTGTCTGTGAGTGCTGTTAACCGGTAGGTATTATGTATACATAATAATAAAGTCTCCATTTCGTTGTAGGTTTTAATTTTTATCCATTTTGTAAGAAACGATCTACATTCATGGTATTGCTTCGAGTAGATATTAATTTCTTTATTGATTTTATTTTGTAAGTGAGTCCAACTCACACTTGACTGTAAGTTCTCTAGTATTTTCCATTTGGTATGCGCGTTCCTTTATCGTATTCTCCGACTAATCGGTATGGGGCCCAACTCTACTTTTTCTTTGTAGTGAGTTAAATAGGTTACCTGTTACTGTTACTGCCAATAATTGTTTATACAGTTGATAATACTATCAGCTAGTTTAATTTTACGTGTGGTTCTGTGAGGCAGTGCTTTTTGTTATTTGTAATTATAATGCAAGAGAACAAGTGTGATAAAAGTGAGTTTTTTTCTGATTTTTTTTTAATGTGATATAGGTGAGCATTTGCCCCCCATCTCACCTAAAATCAATGAAAGACTTATGAAAATATTACTATAGTTCGTCGGCGTTAAGAATGCAGTAAGTCATTAATGCAAATGCAGGGTAAAGGTGTATTCACAATGGAGTTAAAATTCAAAACGATTTTTTTTTTCGTTTTTGAGGTAAAACACAAAGGAAACAACCGCTTCTTTCAAAGGTTTGCCTTCAGATAATCATTGTGCATTTGACTTTATAATATTAAGCGACCTGATTGTTTACGGGGCTTGGCTACCAGCGGCGGAAGGCATACTACTCACTGCATTCGATGGAAGAACTTTAGTTAAAATCACGGAATATTTTGTGGAATATAAAATTTCTTGGTAGTTGGATGTAGTAACTGTTATGTCTTTAAAATGCGCTGGAAAATCGCCTGTTGCGACAACCACGGAGTTTTTTTTATATTACAAGTGAGCAAACGATTAGTAGCTTTGCACCTACTGTATTATTAGTGACAAAATTTGATACTAAACACAACAAAGCGCGTTGCACACCCTGAGAATAAAGATGGTGGTATGTTTTTTGCCGGTAATTTCACTGGCTCCCTTACCCTTCAAACCGAAACACAGCCGTGCAAATACTTCTTCTTTATGGGAGCAATAGGTAAAGAGTGGTATTTCCCCATACCATGGACGAATAATAATAAGACTGACAATCCCCATACTAGAAAACGTAACCCGGAAAAGCATAAAACTCATGGAAACTAGATGGCGCTTTTAAATAATCTGGAAATTAATTATGGTCTACCGAGTATTCTGCCAAAAAAACATTCAAAGTTTCAAAATAGTGTCAATGTAAAGAAACGCTAACATTGAAATCTGGTTTATTTTTTTAGCAGAATATTCGATAAATCATAATAACTTCCCGGACTATTTTATTAGCGCCATCTAGTTTTATACTTTTCCGGGTTACGATTTCTAAAAGGGGATGGTCAGTCCTCCATACGGACTTTGCACAAAAGCCCTATCTCCTTCAAGAATATGATGACTGGACGGAGTGATAATATTCTTAGCAGATATTCTTAATGTACAGTCAAGAGCACGTCAAGCTAGACACCTTTTCTTAACTGTACCTCATGACACCCCATAGAACGTCCACTACAGGACAAGACCTCCGAAATTCCAGCTTTTGCTAAAACAATGTGGAGGGGAAGTACCATAGTCACCACGCTTGTTAGCGTTACGGGGTTACGGCTGACACCATGGACCGCGGTTGTTGGTGACAGCAGAATGTAAAAAAAATAAATGAATGAATGAAAATGAATGAATGAAAATGAATGAATGAAAATGAATGAATGAATGGAAATGAATGAATGTAATGTACCTATGCGCTGAAATAATGAAGCTTGATTAGAATGACGTCTCGTGTGGTGCCGACATTAAATAGTGCAGTCAACGACAGTTCAAGCTTGACACTCGCAGTGCGACTTTAGCCAGTACGTTTATTGAAATAAGGACGGTACAAAGTACAATGTGTCAAGCTTGATGTACTCTTGACTGTACAAAACCCATCTCTACCCGTGGGTGTCATAAGAGACGATTAAGGGAATATGAACTGAAGGATGGGCAGCAGCGTGCTTCTGTGTATCGTACCATCTTACATACTGCGGTGACCAACAACCGCGCTCCATGGTGCCAGCCCGCAGCCGCAACGGTAACAAGCGTGGTGACTATGGTACTTTCCTTCCATAATATTTCTAATTCTAGAGGAAATACATAATCTAATTTCAACTGTTTTCCTATTACGGTTCAGAAGATACAGCCCGTTGACAGATAGACAGATATCGGAGGCATATCAATAGGGTCTCGCTTTTCACCCTTTGGGTACGGAACCCTAACAAATTATCACGTTATAATAATATTCCACTTACCCTAATCAAAGCGATCATAAGCCTAAGGGCATAGTGGCATAATATATGACCACGGCTATTATCTGAACATCAGTATGAATTGGTTTTTAGTTTGTACATAACAATTTCAGATGACAATATTTTCTTGTTTCATACTTTTAAGAGCGTTTTTGATTTTTTTTTTATTTTAATCCTATACTATTAAACGAGTAATATTTGTATATATATATATGTATATATATATATATTTGGAATCGGTTTCTCGAAAACAGCTCTAACGATTTCGACGAAATTTAGTATACAGGGGTTTTTGAGGGCAAAAAATCGATCTAGCTAGGTCTCATGTCTGGGAAAATTCGTTTTCACCGTCTTTTTTAATATTTCTTAGCGCGTTCAAGAAACTTACAGCGCCATCTGTTGTTGAGTAGTATAGCTTGCTCACCCGATGATATTTTAATCATACAGAGCATAGCTCGGTCGCCCAGGTACTTATTGTTATTTGTTGGAGCATCACGAAAAAACTACTGAACCGATTTTAATGAAACTTTTTTGTTTGATAGTTAATTGTTTGGCTTAATCACTGGTATATTTTTAGGGTTCCGATACCAAAATGGTAAAAAAAAGGAACCCTTATGGTGCCGCTCTGTCTGTCCGTCTGTCTGTCACACCTCTATATCTCAGCAACCACTTACGCTATCGAGCTGAAATTTGGAATAGTTTTAGAATATAGTTGCCCAACTTAATTGCACATGAAATTTTTTTGAAAAAAGTATGATTATTAATGTAAAGGGGGCCAAAATAGGGGGGGCCAAATTTCAAATTGTCGCTACTAGGTCGAGTTGGGTATCATATGAAAGGGCTTTACTTGTACATTTTGAAATATATTTTTGTATTTTTTTAAGTTTCTTAGTTTTCAAGTTATGATGAAAAATGTCAAAAAAAATACCATTCCCCCCCCCTTATCTCCGAAGTTTGAGTAAGGGAAAATCTGAATTAATTACAGTTGACAGAGGTTTATGTAAACTTTACAGCAAAAATAAAACGATCTTTCTAAGTTGCACAGTTTTTCAGAAATCTGCAAAAAACCTTTACAAACAAATTTAGTTTTGCGGTCCTGAAAATGGACTTTATTGCTTCCAAAAATACTATAGGTATATCGGAACCCTCGGCGCGCGAGTCCGACTCGCACTTGACCGGTTTTTTTTTACATGAGGACAAAGTCGCGGGCAAAAACTGGTATAATAAATAATTGGTCTGTAATTTTTTTTGTAGGCTATGTGGAGTTTGGCGAGTTCCGGGCAGAGAGCCCGGGCGTCAAGAAGGTGGGCACTTTCGCTGGGGTGTTCTGTCCTGTGGTGCTTTCCATGTTCAGCGCTCTTATATTCATACGAATGGGTAAGTTGGGGAAACTAATTTATTTTATGTATATGAGGTGATCTAGTCAAGGTCGAGGTGAGGTCGCGGGAAGCCACTGGAGGCGAGAAGCGCAGGACCGGTCGTCATGGAGATTTTTAGGGGAGGCCTATGTCCAGCAGTGGACGTCTTTCGGCTGATATGATTTGTCTTTTAGTCGAAACGTTAGACCTTTTATCTACACTCACATCGTAAATCCCAAATTATGAGTTCAGAAATTGTAGGTTACCATCTCTCATCATAAGATCCCATAAAACGTCTACTGCAGAGCAGGGAGCTCGTGCCAAAATTCTAGATTTTGCTGTAACAATGTGGAGGGTAAGTACTATATTCACCACACTTGTTAGCGTTGCGGCTGGCACCATGGACCGCGGTTGTAGGTGACCGCAGAATGTAAGATGTTACGATACACAAAAGGATGCTGCTGCCTATGCTCTGGTTTATAATCTTTTAGTCTCCTCTTACGACACCCACGGGTAGACATGGGTTGTAGTATGCCGTATGCCGGCACCACTCGGCATACGGGTTACCATTTACGTAATGTCAATCTGTGCCTAGAAACACTCTTCTATATGGCTTGTAAGGGACAGCCTTTCGAATACTGAAAGGGCATGATCAGTCAATGTATCTGAATATCTTTTAGCTTATAAAACTTTCAGGAAATGAAAAAAAATTCGGCCTCTCCATACAAAATTGCAAACTATATTGGACAGTTTTTATGGAGAGGACTATTTTTTTTTTCATTTCCTGAAAGTTTTATTAGCTGAAAGTTGTTCAGATACGTTGACTGATCATGCCCTTTCAGTATTCTGAAGGCTGTCCCTTACACCCTGTATTATTATGGAACTTGCCTCGCTACGCTCCTCTGCGTACTATAATACGACGCTTAAGGGGCTGATAAGAGCTGAATTACCTCCCTTTCTAACAAAGGGCAGAATGCGCGTGCTAGAACGGAGCGGATTCACGCTGTTTTACGTTTTTCGCTCATTTTTGCATTTTTTTCAAAATCTGTACCCATAATATCAATTATAAAACAGCTATATTATTATGCATAATATATTGAATAATGTGTTAAAGTTTTGGCATAATAGATTAATGGGTACTTAAGAAAGACGGTTTAGAAGCAAAAAACAGAGGTAACTTTGGATTCTTTTGTATGGCGTAGAAAATATATTTAATCGTGTTTCTGAGTCGGCCATATTATTGTTAAGATACTTAATTATCACTCGCCTATACACACACACTCACACACATTCAATGCACACACCCATTCACACACAAACACCCACATACACACACTTGATATTCTGTAGCTTTTATTAATTTTTTTAGGGTTCCGATACCAAAATGGTAAAAAAAAGGAACCCTTATGGTGCCGCTCTGTCTGTCCGTCTGTCTGTCACACCTCTATATCTCAGCAACCACTTACGCTATCGAGCTGAAATTTGGAATAGTTTTAGAATATAGTTGCCCAACTTAATTGCACATGAAAATTTTTTGAAAAAAGTATGATTATTAATGTAAAGGGGGCCAAAATAGGGGGGGCCAAATTTCAAATTGTCGCTACTAGGTCGAGTGGGGTATCATATGAAAGGGCTTTACTTGTACATTTTAAAATATATTTTTGTATTTTTTTAAGTTTCTTAGTTTTCAAGTTATGATGAAAAATGTCAAAAAAAATACCATTCCCCCCCCCCTTATCTCCGAAGTTTGAGTAAGGGAAAATCTGAATTAATTACAGTTGACAGAAGTTTATGTAAACTTTACAGCAAAAATAAAACGATCTTTCTAAGTTGCACAGTTTTTCAGAAATCTGCAAAAAACCTTTACAAACAAATTTAGTTTTGCGGTCCTGAAAATGGACTTTATTGCTTCCAAAAATACTATAGGTATATCGGAACCCTCGGCGCGCGAGTCCGACTCGCACTTGACCGGTTTTTTATTGTTTATATTGCTATAAGGTCATTTACTATTCTTGTTATAACTTGTAGATATGGAAGAGTGGTTTCTTCTTACACAGGTATTTTTTACTTAAAAGAAGATCCCTACTATTTGTAACTGATGAGTAGTTTCTGACTGAATAAAGACTTTTTAATTAATTTAACATAATTTTTTTTCACGGCCAATTATTCATCACTTTTCGTTAAAAACCTGCTCAAGTGAAGCGTATTTAGTTCTTATCAGCCCCTTAAGTTTTATACCCCTCATTATGTACTGTTGCATAAACTAGTCGTACAAAGGTTTTAAAATATGAATTTAATTATCAAATCGTAACGAGTCATTTAACGTAACAGTATTATAATAACATAATTTTGATAATAAAAGTTTGTGTGCAGATAAGTGCTCGTAGGGATTGGTATGACGAATCACAATTACATTTGTATGCGTCATGTATAGCGATAAACTGAGCGTTTGGTTGGAGCTACATTGCAATAGGATGAAGCAAATATCGGTTTCAGATTCAGATAATTTTATTCAATGTAGATTCTTTACAGAATACTTATTGAATGTCATGCAGAATACAATGCAAATAGAGCGAGTCTAAGGCCTAAGCCGTTTCGGATCGTGCTATGGCAGCGTAGAGCTGGTTCCCACTATGTCAGATATCGGATTCCGATTTGAATAGCGCCATATGCGATCATATGCGAGCGTTGATCCTACACGAAAATTGGCTGACAAAACACACGACATTTCTTGTTGGATCCGACACAAAATCGTTGTCGGACGAGTGTGAATAGCTTCATATAAAATGCTCTGCCACTGGAACCTCCGATTATTAAACGGATCCGACAACCGGCTCTAAAAGAAACGGCAAGAAACCACTGCGACACGACCTACTTGAAGAATGTTTTTTTGTTTACGTATTTCGATCAAGAAAGTGGTTCGGTTTTAGCCTTTGCGAGATGTCTTTTTACCTAAGAAATATAGTTTTATCTTGTTAGACTTTGAGGGCTCCGCAAGTTATCCTACGTCATTGAGTACACGAAATTTGCAACTTTGTAGCGACAGTAGTGGCATATTAGATCTACAAATCGTTGGTCTGCCAATGCGCAACCTAAAGTTGGGCCAACGTAAGAAGTCCGTTTTGACGTTTCTTTATCACCAACACACAGGGTTCATTTTTCTTTGCAGGTCGTAATTTTGCATACGTTTGACAGCTGTCAGAAAAGACCTATTACGATGGCTTTACTTTAGCAGGTTCGGTACTGTTGGAGAGAAAAGTTGTTACGTCATAGTACACGAATGAAATCTGTTTGTAGTAATAGAAGGAACATAAGTAAGTTACGGTAGTTATTGAAAATGTAAAAAAATTCATAGTAGAAGTTTATAATTGATGAAATTAAAAGGATAACTATCACAGCTAAGTAGGCTTCATAGGGTTAATCAGCGCGTGGCCCGACACGCACTTGGCCGCTTTTTTTACTAATTATCTTCCCAGCATTGGGACAGTACAGAATAAGAAAAAAAAAGTATTTTCGATGAGGTTTCATTCATGTACTCTATGACGTGGGATAACTTGCGATGCCCTCAGAGTCTACAAATTGTCTTCATTCATCCAGTTGACGCATTGGTAGTGGCTAGTGGTTTATGCGAGTTTGATACTCTCGATACTCAGCAGGGTCCACTGAAAACCAGCGTCGCAGCCTGCGTACTGCGACTTTTGCTGAGTGAGGCCCTTTTATATCACTACGGACGTCACAGTGCTCGAATTTTTCTTTCTTTATATGCCTTTATGTTAACTTTTTTGTTTATGGTTTGGTATTGTTACCCATATATGTTCATTGTGTTGTGATATCCTAGTAGTAATAATAAAATTTTCTGATTTCTGATACTGTGATGGATGAGCATTAGGGTTTTTTCTGTATCTGAATGTTATTTATCTTGTATGTATACTCGTATCAGACTGATGTCTTTTCCTCAGCTTGTGTCAAAATATCAAAAAATTATGACGTTTAACAAGTTTTTTTTATTATTATTTCAGGTTACCTGGTCGGCAATGCCGGTCTTCTAGTTACTTTAGCACAGTTCGGTCTAGCATATCTTATAGTGGTGTTCACTGTAACTTCAATATGTGCTATTTCCACCAACGGCGCGGTCGAAGGTGGAGGCGTGTATTGTATCCTTTTATACATAGTACCTGGGCGACCGAGCTGCGCTCTATAAGAGCCGCCTCAACATTAAAATATCATCGGGTGAGCAAGCTATGCTACCCGCCAACAGATGGCGCTGTAGGTCTTTGTCTTAAACGCGGTACTTTAAAAACACGGGGACAACGAATTATCCCAGACATGATACCTAGCTAGATCGACTTTTTGTCCCCAAAAACCCCCGTAAGGTAAATTTCATCGAAATCGTTAGATCCGTTGTCGAAAAACCGATTACAGACAGACAGACTTTTTCAGGACGTTGTCCGTGTGGCAATAGTAGATTGTATCACAAGGCTGTAAAATAATATTTTTAAGGTGAGGGTGCTATTTTGAATCCAGAGCGAAATGAAGGATTCTTGAGTAGAATCCTGAATGTAGCGAGGGATTCAATAGGTCGCCCAAGGTAAAAATATTTTTGCAGCCGCGTAATACACTACTTTTCATCTCCCTCTATGAGAAAATAATAAGAGGCTCATTGAGACACACGCTCATCATTAATTTTAAATATAAAATACCATTACAATATTATTACCTACTTGATGAAACAATACTAAAAATCATATTAGGTATTATTTGTAACAACTGAAAATGTTATTATCATTTTTTTTTACCAGAAGCTTAAATTCAAATTTGTGGGAATCTAGCTCAAGAAACAAAGGACTTTCAACTTTCATCCCTTATTTTACCCCCTTGGGAGATAAATTTTCCAAAATCCTTTCTTAGTGGGTAGTTTTGACGTGCATAGAACCTGTGTACAAAATTTCAGATCTGTATCTATAGCGGTTACAGCTCGGCGTTGATGAATCAGTCAGTCAGGACAAGCAATTTTTCATTATTCCTTCTACTGGGCAAAGGCCTCCTCTTTCTCCTTCCAAGCTTCTATGTCGTGTGCCAGGGTTTTTCAATTTGGTTCGACTGCGTCTAGTTATCTAGCTAGCCCACCTCTATATAGACCATAAATTTTTAACAGCACTGCGCCACATAAACTTTGATTAAGTTTTTACTCTGTAAATATTACCGTTGTGATGTAAAACTGTGGGTGTGATGGCTGTTCGCCTCATAAGCGTTATTTTGCAGTTATTTGTTTTGATTTTGATCATGTGAATGAACATCCTTAACCACATAACCAGTCATGTTGAGCCGCACGATGGGCCCCGAGTTCGGCGGCGCGGTGGGGACGTTATTCTTTTTCGCGAATGTGGCTTCAAGTGCGCTCTGCATCTCAGCCTGCACAGAGGCCTTGGTCGAAAACTTCGGCCCTAATGGTAAGAGAACTTCGGGCCTAATAGTAAGAAAACTTCGGGCATCATAGTAAGAAAACTTTGGACTTTACGGTAAGAGAATTGCGGGCTTTACGGTAAGAGAACTTCGGGCTTAACGGTAATAGAGCTTCGGGCTTTACGGTAAGAGATCTTCGGGCTCTCCGGTAAGAGAAGTATGGGCTTTACGGTAAGAGAACTTTGGCCTAACAGTGTGAGAACTTCGAGTCTAACAATATGAGGACTTTGGCCCTAACGGTAAGAGAACTTCGAGCTTAACAGTGTGAGAACTTCGGGCTTAACAGTGTGAGAACTTAAGGCTAAACAGTATGAGAACTTCGGGCTTAACGGTATGAGAACTTCGGGCTTAACGGTATGAGAACTTCGGGCTTAACACTGTGAGAACTTCAGGCTAAGCAGTATGAGAACTTCGGGCCTAACGGTATGACAACTTCGAACCTAACAGTATGAAAACTTCGGATTTAACGGTAAGAGAACTTCGGGTTTAACAGTAAAAGAACTTCTGCCCTAATAGTAAGAGAACTTCGGTCCTAACAGTAAGAGAACTTCGGGCTTAAGACTAAGACAATCACGGGTCTAACGGTAAGAAAACTTTGGGCTTTACGGTAAGAGAACTTCTCAAAATTTCACTACTTTGATATCCCATTTCCCGTTTTGAAGTTACACGCGAAAATAAAAATAAATCGGAATTGTGCTATGCAAATTCTCTTCTTTCAGGTTACCTAGTAGGCGAGACCACGGCCGGTCTCCCAGACAACTGGTGGTACAGATTCCTCTACCGGTCTGTTCTGAACGCTTTGGGCCTGGCCGTGTCCTTGGCGGGGGCCAAACTCTTCGCCCGGACCAGCCTGGCTATATGGGTCACCATGACCATATGCTTGGGCAGCGCATTCATCAGTTTCTTTGTCACCAAGCCGCAGCCGGTAATTAATTTACTGTGAAATTAGCTTGTTGGTTAATAACTCCAATTGCGCGATTCTGGACTTTATATACGGTGACTGTTAATTCATTATAGCAAAATACAAGGTTATTTTATTGGACCTGATTTCCTTTTGCCCTCTTATTAGTGAGGTCAAAAGTTACAACTTTTGTTCTACGACTGCTAATAAAGCACGAAAAATTTTCAACTTCCCATACAAAATGTGTCGGTCACGTGACTACTTCAGTCGTAGAACAAAAATTGTTGCTTTTGAGCTCACTAATAAGTGGGCAAAAGGAAATCAGGTCCAAAAAATAACCTAGTATATGAATGTACTCATGATACTGAACAACTTTTCCCAAGGAACATAGGTCGAAATAATTCTTCTTCTCATATTTAAGAGCCGCGCTCTTGTCGGTGGAGCAATTTCCATTTCTCTCTGTCCTCTATCAATGATTTGACATCCTGATAAGACTCGTCGAAAGTCGATAGGTCGAAATACGAAAAACCAAATTTGACCTCCCATACAAAATGCGCTATCAGCTGATGCAGTTTCTATGGGAGGTCTAAATTTGATTTTCGTATTTCAACCTATGTTCCTTGGGGAAAGTTGTTCAGTATCATGAGTACATTCATACCCTTTTCTATCAAGAACTAATTAAATGCCACCCTATAGATATATATTTTTTTTTATTGAAAATGGGCTTACTCTTGACCTCGATCTAGTCTTGAAGACAGAGATGAGGTCGACGATGGAACGAGCTTACCCAGAAGAAGCCTATTCACTCGCGACTTGAATAGATTCGGGTTATATGAACTCGGGAACACAGACGCAGGCAGAGAATTCCACTCTTTAGCCGTGCGCATTACAAAAGATGTTTCAAAGCGCTTTGTGCGAATGTGCGGAATATCAACCAAGTATGGGTGATATCCTGCGGTGCGTCTGGACTCCCGATGGTAGAAGGGAGATGGTGGAATAAGCTCGTGGAGCTCTAGAGCACACTCTCCGAAGTACAATATGTAGAAGACCGACAGACATGCAACTTTGCGACGGTGGGCCAGACTGTGAAACTTGGTTTTCACCAGCATCTCATCACCAACGAGCTTCTTGGCTCTGCAATCTATCGAGTCAAGTGCGGCTAGCTGGTATTTGGCTGAGCCATCCCAAAGGTGACAGCAATTCTCCATGCACGATCGGACTTGGGCTTTATATAAAACTAGAAGTGAAGTAACGCTTAACCTTATTGAGGATGCCCAGCTTTTTTGCCGCAGTTTGGGATTTTGACTCAATGTTAGCGCCGAAGTTCAGATTTGCACACAACTTCATGCCAAGTAGTTCGATGCTGTCGGTAACTGGTACAGTTGTACCTCGAAAAGTAGGAGCCAGATTGAACGGACTCCTTTTGGCGGTGAACAGACACGCCTGCGTTTTGGTGGCGTTGAAACTTACCAGATTTTTGTCACCCCAGTCGGAGACAAGACTTAAGGTTGAGTTTATACGCTCTACCATGGCCTCTCTCAAAGAAAGTATTTCGTCACTGCTGGCTTTTGCGCTTGGCATATATCTCTCGACGACAGTACTGTCATCTGCGTACCCAACAATACTAGGACCAAGTAGGTCGTTGATGTGCAGCAGGAAAAGAGTCGCAGAGAGAACCGACCCCTGAGGAACCCCGGCATTAATAGCCACGAGGTCAGAGGAGCAGCCATCAAGGACTACTCGGATCGACCGTTCGCTCAGGAAGTCAGAAATCCAAGAGCAAAAGTCAGCGGGAATGCCGTATGCAGGAAGTTTGCTCAGCAGACTTGCGTGCCACACCCTGTCGAAGGCCTTCGAGATGTCTAGCGACACGGCAAGGGCTTCGCCGTATTTCTCGATGGCCTCCCCCCAGCAATGCGTGACATACACTAGAAGATCCCCAGTTGATCGTCCCCGGCGAAAGCCATACTGACTGTCACTGAGTAGGTCGTTAGCTTCTAGGTATGTCAGCAGTTTTCCATTGAGTACCCTTTCCATAACTTTGCAGAGTATGGAGGTGATGGCGATTGGCCGATAGTTGCTGGGGTCGGCACGACTACCCTTCTTGGGCACTGGCTGTACGTTGGCAACCTTCCAAGATTTTGGCACCGTTCTTGTTTTTAGAGAGAGGCGGTACAAACGTGTTAGCACAGGAGACAACTCAGGCGCACAGTTTCTCAAGACTTTTGCTGGTATTCCATCAGGACCGCTTGCTTTGTTCACGTCTAGGCTTCGGAGTACTCTACGAACCTATATACGAAGATATGCCTCAGGTTTTCAATTTTGTTGTCACTGCACCATCTTTGTGGTCCGAGTGTATAATTAATCATAGTGTAGCCATTGCTAGGTCATTGGATAGCCTTAAAAACCTGATTTCAGAGTTTTTAAAAGGCTTTATGCATAGCTCAACAGTCAACAGCACGCCAACCTCCCCTCCACTCCCACCCCTCCCCCTCACCACCCCTCCACTCACCTCCTCCTCCTCCTGTCACCCCCTTCCCCTCATTTCCCCACGCTCTTCTCCCTCCCATCACCCCCCCCCTCACCGCTTTCATTATCATATCACTAGCACCTGCTATCTGATTCCTTGCCAGGACCTCTCCTAAGTTCTATGATTGGAAAATAAAAAGCGATCGCCAGTAAGCTACGAGGGCTAGCAATTGAATGCCCGACGAAGGGATACCCGTTACTTTTATAAAAACAATCATCATCATCATATCAGCCGAAAGACTTCCACTGCTGGACATAGCCCACTGCCACTTCAGTTTAGCGATTCTCAGTTACTTTAGTTCTTCTGCGGATCTCCTCATTTCTGATTCGATCGCGCAGAGAGACTCCGAGCATAGTCCTTTCCATAGCCCTTTGGGTGACTTTGAGCTTCTTGATAAGGTTTATAAAAACAATATTTTTGTGTATTCCTAGATCGACAAACCGGACACAAACCAACTAACGAACGTCACCCAATTCAATTACACAGGACTATCGTCAGCCACTTTATACGAAAACTTGTACCAACAATATGGCCGCGACTATACAACCAGCGCCGGTCAGATGGTCGACTTCGCCTCGGTTTTCGGAGTACTGTTTACAGGAGTAACTGGTGTCATGGCCGGAGCCAATATGAGTGGTGAGTTTTTTAAATAATTGTTCAGTAATTTTCAAAAATAAGAGTGTGATTGTAAAGTTAGTGAAATTTTTAATAGTACTTGTTGAGTATATTATGGACCGATCTCACTTTACGGTTTTGTTCTACCTCTTACCATTTGAAAAATTTAACGTTAAAATAAGCTCAATGAAACCAATTTTGAGTAAATCGCATATTTACATTTTGGTAGCAATGAAACACCATTCTTCTAAATTTCTTCAAGATCGAGCCGTTTTTGAGCAAATTACAATATTTCATTTTCTTTTTATGACAGCTACCCTCAAAATGAGAGCCAGCCAAAAACAATTTAGGTAGTAGTTGTAGGCAAACTTATCCTTATGCTTCACCACCATTGAGTTTAGTTTCGTCTGCAGTAGTGGCTCGCTCATTGGTAAGGGCCGGGCGGGCTGAGATTGCCAGGCAAGCAACAAGATTTCGAAAGTTGTCAGGCGCCAACTTTGTTGTGTATCTTATAAAGTACTTGATTCGGAAACAGGACCCTCGACTACCTGTAATTTCATTTCATTTATTTTCATTTAATTTATTCTAAAAACAAAATACATTGTGTAGGAAATCTCACACCTAATACAACATTAATATAAGCATGCATAAACTCGTCATAAAGATACTTATTAAAAAAAAAAAATTTGAAAATTAATGTTTTTCTAATTTATTGATAAATTAGCTTTCCGCCTGCGGTTTCACCCGCATTAAATGCGTTTTTCCGTGGGAATGAAGTGTTGTAAAAAGTAGCCGATGTGCTATTCCAGGACCTAACCTATGTGCCAAGTTTCATTAAAATCCATTCAGTAGTTTTTGCGTGAAAGAGTCACATCCATCCATACTTTCAAACTTTCGCGTTTATAATATAATGTAGAATTCCTCTGTGCTATAATAACATTCTTTCACCAAGAATCGTGCTAATTAGTTGTAATTCTGTTTGTATTATCCAGGAGAATTAAAGAACCCAGGCCGCAGTATCCCAGCCGGCACTCTAACAGCACTTCTCTTCACGGCGGTATCTTACGCCGCTCTGAGCGTCTTAACAGCTTCCACCTGTACTAGAGACCTGCTGCAAAACAACTACGTGTATTTACTGCCTGTTAACATCTGGCCGCCTTTTATTGCTGTTGGTAAGTACCAAGTTTCACACTTAAAAAACAATGTTCCTTCAAATACTAAAAATCTACCATTTTGAATGTATTTTTTGCTCTAGCAATACATTGCTGCAGCAGTGTTGTTGCAGAACGAAGCGATGCGTAAGATATTGGAGTGACAGAGACACGTATCGCTCCGTCCTGCTCTCACGCATAGCTCTGTCAACCGTAATTTTTATTTTTTTTATTCCTAGATGTGTGCAATAAAGAGTTATTCATTCATTCATTCATTCATTCTGTCCTGCTCCCGATCTGTTCAAGGTGCATAATTTCGAATTGTAGTGAATCAGCAAGCAGAGTATCAAGTATCCTACGAGAAAAAAAAACGGTCTAGTGCGAGTCGGACTCGCGCGCCGAGGGTTCCGATATACTTTTTGTATTTTTGGAAGCAATAAAGTCCATTTTTAGGACCGCAAAACTAAATTTGTTTGTAAAGGTTATTTGCAGATTTCTAAAAAACTGTGCAACTTAGAAAGATCGTTTTATTTTTGCTGTAATGTTTACATAAACGTTTGTCAACTGTAATTAATTCAGATTTTTCCTTTCACAAACTTCAGAGATAAGGGGGGGGGGGGGGGAATGGTATTTTATTTTTGTCATTTTTCATCATAACTTGAAAACTAAGAGACGTAAAAAAATACAAAAATATATTTCAGAATGTACAAGTAAAGCTCTTTCATATGATACCCCACTCGACCTAGTAGTGACAATTTGAAATTTGGCCCCCTTTACATTAATAATCATATTTTTTTCAAAATTATTATATGTGCAATTAAGTTGGGCAAATATATTTTAAACTATTCCAAATTTCAGGTCGATAGCATGAGTGGTTGCTGAGATATAGAGGTGTGACAGACAGACAGACAGACGGACAGACAGACAAAAAAAGGTCTCCCTCGGAATTATGTGTAGATACTCCTATGATTGCGGAAAAACATGCTATTACAATGGGAAAACTATTTCTGCAATATTCTGTACTCTTGAAAAATTAACATAAATATAAAGAAATACACGAAAATGGTCTTAGGAGACTTACCACATCATTTAAAAAAAACCGGCCAAGTGCGAGTCGGACTCGCGCACTGAGGGTTCCGTACCACCACATGTTAATTGTATTAGTTGAAATTTCAGTAAGTTAATGTGCTAGATTTTTTGAGTCCGACACGCGCTTGACCAAATTTTATTATTTGTTGTTACATACCAATTTTGTAAGTGTTCCCGTTTTTAAATAGAACTAAAACAGAAATCGCCTCAGCAACCATCCAACTTGACCCCTCTCTTATATGAATGTTCTTGAAACGGGAGCTCACCACAATTGGTTACCATTAGTTGTGAGAAAAGTTGTAATATTTAATGATTTCAGACTTTTCCCATTATTTGTACTGGGAGACCTAGCTTCTTGCCAAATTTCATAATTTTAGGTCAACGGGAAGTACCCTGTAGGTTTTTCATTATTGAATAAATGTATGGAGATGAGGACATAAAACGCCATATCTTTTGATTGCGTCGTTGTAAAAAATTTAAATTTTCAAATCTTGTGTGGTTCATGGATCCTAATATATGGTATTAATTTCAACCTGATACCTTTACCCGTTCGTGAGATAAAGGGTCTTGACAGACAGACAGACAGACAGACAGACAGACAGACAGACGGACAACAAAGTGATCCTATAAGGGTTCCGTTTTTTTCTTTTGAGGTACGGAACCCTAAAAATATCCCGATTCACACATTAAAAAAAAAAATGTGCAGTTAGCAAGAAAATGACCATTTAACACAAACAAAGTTTTTTGATGCCGATCGATTTGGTTTCTAATGCTGTTCAGAAACTTCTATAAATCAGAAATTGAAATAAATTATTCCATAGATTTTGTTAAAGTTAAAGTTGTGGTATATGAATGAATGAATGAATGAATACATTTATAAGTCTCTTTTTGTATAGCTGTACAGTTAAAATACAATACAATACAAATATACTTTATTGCACACCAAGAAATACAAGAAATAGTTACAGAAATATACAGAAAAAGAACAGAGTAGTACAAAAGGCGGCCTTATTGCTAAAGTAGCAATCTCTTCCAGGCAACCTTTAGGTGTTGAAATGGGCGTAGGGTGGATAATGCGACGCGGGTTGGTGGCTACTTATAATAATCCTACATAAAAATACACCATGTACATAAAATACTTAAATAAATTAAAAGTATCTGCCCTTGCTGTCCCATCTCAAAAATCCACCCTGTATGTATATTGGACCTTTATGATAGTACTGGACCACTTAATTAGTGTCTGTTTCTCGTTTCAGGCATGATTATTGCTACTTTCTCTGCTGGGTTGTCAAATTTGATCGGCGCTTCAAGAGTTTTGGAAGCTTTAGCCAAAGATGACATATTCGGTAAGTTTCCTATGAGAGTAAGACGTACAAAATAATGCAATGAAGTCAATCATCATCATATCGTGTGGGTTGCAAGGTCGATGACCGACCTCACAAACCCTAGTGTCAGAGTTGTTGAGCCGCCAAAGGCCTCTGACATGGCTCATTAACGACTACATCCGTAGATAGTAGTCGGGACCAACGGCTTTACGTGCCTTCCGAAGCACGGAATCATCTAACTTTTCGGACAATCAGGTGATTCATCCTGTAATGTCCTAACCAAACTGGGGAGGTCGCACAAAGAAATCTTTGTTTGACAGTGTCCCCACCGGGAATCGAACCCAGAACCTCCGGATCGAGAGCCGAGCGCTCTAACCACTACACCACGGAGGCTGTTAGTCAATAAAATGAGTCGTGGGGGTGAGTGGGGCAGGTGGGGGGATTTGGTTCTCCGCCTGTCACCCATGCGCAGAAAATAACTGTCACAGTCAAACTTATTCTGCGCAAGCTATACCTTGTGCCGTCTAAGAATAATACTGATTTCTGATCTGTGTACTGCGCATTACAGGGCTTAGAGACAGTGGCTTATATATAGAATCTCAGAGTAAAAACTATAGAGTCCGTCATATACATAATCTGCATAACTAGTGAACTAGAGTACTATACTAGTCGGTCAAAAAACTCAGTTGAGTTTTACAAAAATCAAGAAATCTTTAAAAATCTAATGTTTTAGTAAAAAATTTGTTTGCGAAAGTGAAAATATATCTTTTTTTACTTGTGAATTGATCATTAATACTAAGAACGGAAGCGTAAATGGCAAAAAGGAGTTTATTTATTTATATTAATATTTATTTTTCTAGAAAAAACAGACAATAGCGTATATTAGGTCTAAATGAATAGAGTTAAATTAATGTGCTTAACACTCTACCTCCATGTACATTTCTCGCTTAGAGTTAGAAAATAGGGATTGAGAAGTATACAAAAAGCTTTTACTTTAGTAACAAATAGTGCTTAGTGCGCGCAAACAAACATTAATCCATATGTTGGTGAAACCATATCAATTATTTTGTCAGATCAGAACTGGGAAGGTCGACAAAGTTAAATACAGTAGAAGGAAAGAAAACGCAGACACATTCAGATGTCAGTATTTGAAAACAATATATTGCGGAGTTGGCTCAGCTTATGCTGTGATGGGGCCGAGTACTCATACAGCGCTGGTTTTCAGCCACGGTAGTAAGCAGGAGCACATTCTTGTCTTCATCTGCCCTTGTGTCATAAAAGGCGACTAAGTGCCTCTTTTGAAAAAATTGCAGGGTTTTTCCTCCGCGGCATGGTGTCTCGCTCTGGCAACCCCGTGGTGTGCGTGGTGGCCTCGTGGCTGCTGGTGCAAGTGGGCATCATGGCGGGCTCCCTGAACGCGATCGCGCAAGTCAACTCCGTGCTGTTTCTGACCAGCTACTTCGCTATCAACCTCGCTTGCTTGGGTCTTGATCTAGCTTCTGCACCTAATTTCAGGTAAGTAAAGAGAACCTACTAAAACCACCACACACACCACCACCACACCACACACACACCACCACCACACCACACACACACCACCACCACACCACACACACACCACCACCACACCACACACACACCACCACCACACCACACACACACCACCACCACACCACACACACACCACCACCACACCACACACACACCACCACCACACACACACCACCACCACACCACCACCACACACACACCACCACCACACCACACACACACCACCACCAGACCACACACACACACCACACTAGAGTATAGCTGCGATACAGGCCGCTAAGTTTTTGTTTTTTTTGCTCTTTGCTCATATGGCTTTAGCAGTAGCTATGCGTAGCGATTGACAATTTTTAATTATTTTGGTTTGTTTCTCTTGCATCTAGAATTTCCCTCGCTATGGTGAACTGAAAAATTTGGTGTTTTGTGTTGGACACAGATCGCTGGAGGTTAATTTGTTTGTCGGAACCATTATTATTCCGTCGCTCGCGCGCTCTGAGTACGGACGTATTTACCTACTACGAGAAATTACCGGTTAACGAATAATATACCTTCCTACTGTAAGCAATGGTGCAGTGTAAAAAATGTAAACAATTCATGGCAGTGAAGGAGACCGATGCGGTTAAGTGTAAAGGTGTTTGTAAGGGTGTATTTCATGGTAGATGTGTGAAGAACCTAAACAGTTTTGAGCAGAAGGGGTACTGCGAAGATTGCTACAAGAGCACAGAAACACCAAAAACACAGGAGATACAATCGCCAGCTATTAGCTTGAATCCAGATACAACATCCATGGAGGAACTTTTAGCCCAAGTCAACGAAAAACTGGGTATTATGTATAAACTGCAGAAAAACTTTGAAGATATGAAGTCTACAATAGAATTTTATGCAGAGCAATATCAACAAATGTTTGAATTTAAAAAACAAGCAGAAAATAAGCTGAAGTATTTGGAGCAAAAAAATGTTAACTTGGAAAAGTGCAACAAGGCATTGGAGGAAAGAGTGCTTGAGCTGGAACAACAAGAGAAAAGAAATAATATTGAAATAATAGGACTAGAGAAGAGAGGTACGGAAGATATTTCGAAAGTTGTAAAGATATTAGCACAAAAGTTAGACTTACAGTCGGACGATGTCGAAGAAGCAAAGAGGGTAGGTGTGGAAAAGCAAAAAAATAATAAGACTATCCCGCAGCCTATTATTATCACACTACGGTCGAAAGCTGTGAAGGATCAGTGGATGTCCAAACGAAAGCAAAAGATCACAAATGGAGATGTTTATGGAGATAATAGCGAACTCAGAGTATACATTAATGAAGATTTATGTAGGTACCTGAAACAGCTGTTCTGGATGGCAAAAAATGAGTTGAAATCAACGTATAAGTATATATGGGTTCAAAATTCACGTATCCTCGTAAAGGAAAGTGAAACTGAAAAAAAGATATACTCAATAAGATGCGATAAGGACATTCAACGGCTAGTAGAAATCGCAAAAGATAAAAAACATTAATAATTATAGGCCAGGACACACTACGTGATTTATTGTATACTTAAAATTCGATAGTGAAAATGAGGAACAGAATTGGGAATTTACGGAATTTTTCGATTTGGTACTATGGAGTAACTTTTTAAGTAGAAAAAATAAAAATACAGAGTTAAATATAGTAAGTTTAAACATACGATCACTAAGAAAATATTTTAACCAATTATTAGTAATGATAAAATGTTGCCATCAAAATGTGGACATATTAATATTGACGGAAGTTAATATTAAGCAAGAAGAAGTAGCACTTTACACCATTGAAGGGTACAATACATATGCATATACAAGAAAAAAACAGAGAGGAGGAGGAGTAATAATTTACGTGAAGGAAGAATTAAATTATGAAACCCAAGACGTAGAACTATCAGCCGCAGAGTTCGTCATAGGAAAAATTTGTTACCAAGCTAGTTCTATGTATTTAATATCACTCTACAGACCTCCTCACAAAAATCAGATAGAATTCAGCAAACAACTAGGACAACTAATCGAGCGCATACCGAAGATGGAGGAAGTTCTGGTGATTGGAGACTGCAATATTGATATCAAAGATGGGAAAAATAACGCGGCGGTGGCTTGCTACAAAAACACCTTGTGTGATCGCGGCCTCGAGTGTGTCATACCCGAGACTGCGATAACGCGGGAAGCGATAGTGGACGGGCGAGTGCAAGAGTCGCTTATTGACCATGTGTGGGTGCGCGCCACTCGTCATACGCGCTGCTTAAGCTCACACACGTTTAAATGTAACCTGTCGGACCACCGCGTCGTTGGCGCGAAAATTGAATTCGAGTCTCATAAACAATCACAAAGAGCTATTACTCAGCAGGTAATAGATAACGAGTTGGTTAAAAAAAGATTAGACTGCGTTAAATGGACCGATTTATTACAGTTAGACTGTCCTGTATTATTGTATTATAAGTTGTGCTTTATTTTTGGTACTATATATTCTGAATGTATGATCAATAGAACACAGGGAAATAAAAGGGAGAGACAACCGTGGGTAAGTAACAGACTAGTAAGTATGATTAACCGGAGAACAGAATTGTTTAGAGTTTGGAAATTAGATCCTACCAGTATGAATAAAAGGCTTGAATACTCCAAGTATCGGAATAAAGTAAACAAAGAAATTAATTTGGCAAAAAATAGATACAGACAAAAACAAATAAGTGAGTGTAAAGGTGATCTTAGGAAAATATGGAATTTTATGAATGAATGGTTAGGTAGAAAGAAGGCCTCTATAGACTGTACAGTACTTAAATATTTAGGCAAAACAGATAACATGTATAATATTTGTACTAAATTCGCTAAAACGTTTACTCAAGAGATAGAGAAAATAAAACATAATTGCAACTGTAAATTGTTGGATAGCAGTACTTATATAAGGGAAATAAATGTATCTTTTAAATTATCCAAAATAACACCTAGTAAAGTAAAGAAAATTATAGATAATTTGGAAAGTAATAAAGCGCCAGGCAGTGATAAGATTAGAGTTCAAGATTTAAAGTATATAAAAGAACCAATCAGTGAGGTCCTTGCCTATTTTATAAATTTGTGTGTTACAAGAGGTATCTACCCTAATGGGCTTAAAAAAGCAATAATAAGACCGATTTACAAACAAGGTGATCACCTCGATTATGCTAACTATAGGCCAGTAGCAATATTATCAGTTATAAATAAAATTGTGGAAAAAGTGATTGTGGGTCAAATAAGTAACTTTTTAGATAAATATGGAGTAATAAAAAATGTGCAGCATGGTTTTCGAAAGGGAAAAAGCACGAATACCGCACTGACTCAGTTTACTGATTTTATTAATACTGAGCTAAATGAAGGAAAGCAGGTTGGCCCTCTTTATTGATTTTAAAAAGGCGTTCGATACCTTAGAGCATAATCAGTTACTTAAGGCAATGGAAGAATGCGGTATCCGTGGTCCTACAAACATGTTCTTTCGATGCTATCTGAGTAATAGGTCTCTGTACACCTCAGTGGCAGGCGTCACGGGTGAGAGCGCCGACGTGACTTTAGGCGTGCCGACTGGCTCCGTGTTTGGACCTGTCGGATACATCATGCACGTCAACAGCATGGCCAACGTGGTGCAGCATTGTAAGGTGGTTATGTACGCAGACGACACATGCCTGCTAATAGCGGACAAAAATGTGCACGAAATAAAAGAACTTTTGCAGGTGGATTTTGAAAATATAACAAGATGGGCACACGACAACGGTATCATTCTAAATAGTAGCAAAACTAAATGTATGCGTATATATTCACCTTACAATAAAGCAGCAAAACAAATAGATAGTAAGAGTTTAAATATTGTAGGTCATACGTACGATTGTTTACATAATAATAAAGATAATTGTGAATGCCAGAGTTTGGAATATGTTGAACAAATAAAATATTTAGGATTAACTATAGATAGGGTGTTTAATTGGAAATCGCATGTGAATGGTGTTTGTAGCAGGTTAAGATCAGTGCTGGGAAAGTTTTACCACCTTCAAAAAGTGTTAAACAAAAAAACTTTATACATGGTGTATTATGCACTAGCTGACTCTATACTCAGTTATGGGCTTAGTTGCTATGGCTTAACATTTAAATCGTACATAGATGAGATAAAGAAGATTCAAACTAGATTTATAAAGAAACTGGTAAGCAAAAAAACCAAGCAGAAAACAAAGAAGACTACAGTAGACTTTTTAAAATATGTAAGGTTTTACCAATAGATAAAAAAATTAACTATTTATTAGCACTGGAGACATATTATAGTGAAGAGTTTAAGGAAAAAAATAATCAAAAATATTGTACTAGGTCTCAGAAAATAGGAAAATTGATACAAAAAGGTGTTAGGAACTATTACGGTCAAAGAACCAGAAAATACATTATACCAAAAGTCTGTAATAAATATGCAATGCTGCTAGAGCCTAAAAAAATTGAAAGTGTACCTACCCTTAAGAAAAAATTAAAACTATGCATGTTAGGTTAGTAATTTAGTTATTTTAAATGTATGAGTATGTAGTATATAAGCTTAGCTAAGAAATCATGAAGGAGCGTTATCGCCAACAAACTACTCTGTAGTTTGACGAAGAAGAAAAAATTGTAAAATAGATTAAGCTTTTGTTAATAAAAAAAAAAAAAAAAAAAAAAAAAAACACACACACACCACCAACACACCACACACACACCACCACCACACCACACACACACCACCACCACACCACCACCACACCACACACACACCACCACCACACCACCACCACACCACACACACACCACCACCACACCACACACACACCACCACCACACCACACACACACCACCACCACACCACTCACACACCACCACCACACCACACACCACCACCACACCACACACACACCACCACCACACCACACACACACCACCACCACACCACACACACACCACCACCACACCACACACACACCACCATCACACCACACACACACCACCACCACACCACACACACACCACCACCACCACACCACACACACACCACCAATTCTCTCAAATATATGAACTTTACGAAATTTCCACATTTACTAAATTGGCGCGAGGGTAAAATGGCAGCTGTTCTGTAATAAAAACCAAGTGTTCTCCTTAAGTATGATGAGGTAAGGATGATTATCGTTATTGTTCAAGAATGTAGGTAACTAGTATCGTTCTCGAAGCAATTTTCCTTATGAGATTTAAATTTATTGGCTTTGCAGCGACACTGTATATTTCATTCAATTACGTAAAATTACGATACCGTTTATTGTAGAGATCGACAATGACACAGTAAATATATAAGCTAAAGCAGTATGGAAACTCGGGCCTTTTTTTGAAAAAAGAACCTTTCTGCGTCGGAACGTCAGGGTTGTAACCCAGAAGTTTTGTAATAAGAATAGTATGATGAAATTAAATATTGGGTGCTTCTATCAACTGTGTTCCTTTCAGCATGTTTTTTGACCGTAAAACTAAACAACTTTCCATAAGAAGTCAAAATACGTTCTTTTTTTATCTCCATTAGCATTAGAAACTGCGTCAACCGATAGCGCGTTTTATGACAAAAGGGCAGATGAAGACACTTAGTCGCCTTTTATCACGCAAGGATAGATTAAGACACTTAGTCGCTTTTTATCCCACAAGGACAGGGACTTACTTATAGGGACTCTATATGTACTTATCTATTTGTTTGTATTATGGTTATGGCACCCAGGACTGATTTCAGCGCGAAAACTGCTTATTTTCCTGTAGCGGTGTGCGCAGGTGTGAGTGCGCCAGTTTTGGACGTTTGTTAGGAGTTTCCATACTGCTTTAGCTTATATATTTACTGTGACAATGATCTCGTATTAATTCTGGCTTACAATGTGTCTGAGAGAATGTTTAGTCCTATCCTGTTCGTTCAAGTCGAAGGTCAAAGACTATTGTAGCCATAATGTCTGATTTACACGAAGGCAATGGGATGTAGCTATAGAAAAGAATGAAATAGGTTTCTCTAACCGCCTAACTTTAGTCTTCGTTGCACCCCAGACACTATACAAGGTTATTCTTTTGGACCTGATTTGCGTATGCCTACGTTATTACAGAGGTCAAAAGCAACAACTTTTGTTCTACGACTTTTCTAACAACGCACGAATTTTTTTTTAACTTCCCATACATAATGGGTCGGTCACGTGACCACTTTAGTATGGGGAGTCGATTTTTTTTGTGCGTAGGTAGAAAAGTCGTAGAACAAAAGTTTTTGCCTCTGTAATACTCGTAAATAACGTGGGCATACGGAAATCCGGTCCGAAAAAATAACCTAGTATACAAACAGTGCGAATTAGTAATTGGAAGGTCGCGTAGGCCCGCATATTCAGAGCGCTTAAAAAATTTCGCGGGCGGGTGCGCGCGGGGGTGAGGGAGAAAAGCAAGGGGGGCGGAGAGTGTCCGTCCTGTATGAAAGTTCTATGCTTTCGTATAAATCAGCTATAATTCCGTTGTGCAGGCCCACGTTCAAGCAGTTCTCGTGGGTGACGTCGCTGCTGGGGCTGGTGGGGTGCGCGGGCGTGATGTTCGCGCTGCGGCCGGCGCACGCGAGCGGGGCGGCGCTGGCGTGCGGCGCGCTCGTGCTGGGCATACACGTGCTGTCGCCGGCCGCCGCCCAGCCCCGCTGGGGCAGTCTGTCGCAGGCGTTGATATTTCACCAAGTGAGTTTTAGTTCTAAGGACACTCATAGGTGGCGTGAACCCCTGCCATAATAAAATAAATAAAATAAACTAAAGCAAGTTAAGTTGTAGGACAACCCTAGAGTGTGGTGGGTTGGTGGTGGGGATATACCTTACAAACTCGAGAGTGAGCTTCAACATAATAAAAATATTGATATGATCTGCATAACAGAACATTGGCTAGATTCTACTCAAATTTCATCTGTAAACATCTTAAATTATGTTCTACGACCTCACTACTGCCGGCCTACCAGAAAAGGTGGCGGTGCCTGCATCTATGTCAAATCTGACGTATTAACAATTGAACGTAAAGAAGTTGCTGAGCTCTCTATTGAAATGAATGTGGAAATATTTGCAGTTGAATGCGTCAACATGGATATTATAGTGGTATGTGTCTATAGGCCCCCTAGTGCTGATATGTCTCTGTGGTACTCTAGATTAAATGAATTGTTTCATTTGAACGCATTTCAAAACTATAAAGTAATAATTCTTGGTGATGTAAATATAGACCTGTTAAATGACAACTGCAATGCCAAAAACTTAAAAACCTCCCTTAAACAATTAGGTTTACGGCAGTTAGTTAAAATGCCAACTCGGATAACTGACAAAACGAATACCTGTATAGACCATGTGTATACCAATATCCCAAACTCAGATATCCTTAATGTATCCTGCATTGATATGCAAATATCCGATCATTTAAGTGTAATGGTAACTGTAAATGTATCAGACTCTCTACCTGTAAATAGTCTTATATCGAAACGTTTATTTTCCAAACAAAACATAGAAAGCTTTATCTTAAGTCTTACAGTGTATGATTGGCAAAACCTTTTAACAAAAAATCCGTGTCCCAACGTACGATTCGAGTTAGTATCAAATATAATAATACACTATTATAATGTACATTTCCCACTAAAGAAGTACCCAGTTAAAAAATCTGTAAGTGCATGGGTCAATGATGTCATACGCCAAGCCCGCAATCACATCCTTAAATTAAAGTTACAACTTTCGCAAAAACCAAACGATGAAACCCTAGTTAATAATTTGTTGCAAGCGGAAAAACAGTATTTTTTCTTATTACGAAACACGCGTAGTGAGTTTATTAACAATCAAATCACAAATAGCACTGAAAATTTATGTAGAAGTGTGTGGCGAGTAATAGCATTAGAAACGTGTAAAACTAGAAACAAAACTTGTGCACTTGACATACTCGTAAGCAGATCAGCTGGTGACTGTGAGCAAGCTCGAGCTGCAAGTGCCGCTGCCCTACTTAACCAGTTTTATATCCACTCAAATTGTAACAGCACACAACCGTCAATATATTCATCCTTATCGTATCTTAAACATTATATCAAAACATCGCCGCCTAAATTCAAATTCCAACCCTTAACTCTACCTGAGATGCTAAAATCTGTAAAGAATATTAAACGAAAGGATTCGTCGGACATAAACGACATGTCAACTCGTGCGCTGTATTACTTACCGCCAATAGTTGTATCATTGCTCCTCTATTTATTTAATGACTGTTTAAGGGCCGGTGTATACCCGGATTCATTAAAAAAAGTTAAGGTACAGCCCATATATAAAGGTAAAGGCGAAATGTCCTCACCAAAATACTACCGACCAATATCTTTAATACCCTATGCTGGAAAAAGCTTGAAAGAGCTGGGTGTGTGTGAAGATTGCTCCAAAATGGCGGCAAGCCCCAAGGAGGATATCTCCAAAATTACGTTAGAAGGAAATCCTTCTGTTGAAAGTGTACTCGCGCAAGTGAACCAAAAAATGCAAATTTTGTACAGCATGCAAAGCAAAATAGACAGACTCACGGAGGATGTAAGCTTCTATGCTGAGCAGTACCAAGGATTATATGAATTTAAAGGTATTGCCGAGAATAAAATCAAGGCATTGGAAAACAAAAATGTCCACTTGGAAACATGCAACAAAGCATTGGAGGAACGGATTGCGTGCTTAGAAACAAAGGAAAAGGAAAAGAATGTGGAAATTTATGGAGTGCAGTGGACAAAGGAAGAAGATGTTATGGCTACAGTTAAAGATATTGCCGTTAAATTGGGGTTACAACCGAACTCTGTGCGTGAGGTAAAGAGGATGGGAGAAGTTATTCCGGCCGGTTCGAGCTCAGAGAGCGCTGGAAATGTCGAGAACGGTGAGGGTTCCAAGCGCCCAAGCGCCCGCTCCCGTCCCCGCTCGCTTATCGTGACCTTGAGCACGCGCACTGAGCGTGATCAGTGGCTGTCTAAGAGAAAAAATAAACTAACTAATGCTGATATCTACAAGAATAAGAGCGATGCAACCCCAATATATATTAACGAAGACCTTACGAAATATATGAAGAAGCTTTTGTGGGACGTAAAAAATGAACTAAAGCCAGAACCATTCAAGTACGTGTGGGTGCAGGATGCCAAAATATTGCTAAAACGAGATGACCCAAACAATAAGAAGATAGTGGTCATCCGTACTTATGACGACTTGGCAAGAATTAAAGCTGCGGTCAAATGAAGCGCTTCCTCCTGCTTACCAGGTCTGTAATTGTCAATCTTATATCTAAATTAGAAGACCTACGTGTCTAATTAATCTTAATAAAATTCGACGACAAATTACAAACTATTCAATCTAATATTCAATTTAACAAATACATTAGTTCATATGAATGGTGCAAGGATATAGTTGCGAACAAGTTAGATCTTATTGTCATACATCTAAATATACGCTCATTGCGTAAATATTATAATGATCTATTGGTGCTTTTAGAAGATTGTGAAGAGAGCATAGATGTTATCATACTTTCTGAAATAAATATAAGGCGAAATGAGCTTCCACTATTCCAGCTGGACGGATACAATACCTACGCTAACACAAGAGAGGGTAAGAGAGGTGGCGGATTGCTCATGTACGTGAAAAAGGCATACACGTTTACGGCAGTTAGTGTTACGTCGTGTACTTCATGCGAAATAATTCACGGTCAGCTGTCGTCGCAAAGTCAAGGTCGCCCCGCTATGCACATTGTGGCTGTGTATAGACCGCCAGATACAAACAGGCACACTTTTACGGATGAAATGCTGCAAATACTGAAGAAACTTCCATCGCAATGTGATATCGTCGTTTTAGGTGATATGAATATCAATATCCGTGACCCAAAGATGGACAGTACGGCGCGGCGATATATAGATGCTATGTGTGAAGCGGGAATGCAGTGTGTAATAAAGGATTATACGCGTGAGGAAATACGGGATGGCATACTGGTGCAGTCTTGCTTGGATCACGTCTGGACTCGGGTGCCAGCTTGTACAACATCCGCTTTCTTGCTGACGTGCAAAATCTCCGATCACTATTTAGTGGGCGTGAGGTATGAGGAAAGTGTAGTGAGTGAAAAACAGTGCAAAAATGTATCTCATATTATGCGTTTGTGTGATAAAAGTGTGGATCAAAAATTGGATGCGTATCCGTGGCAGGAACTATTGGTATGTGACTGCCCATTATTGCTTTATGAAAAGATTAGGTATGTTTTTGGCAGTATTTATGACAGCTCTAAGACTAAGCGTAGGGTTACCAAAAAAAGGATTGCAAAACCTTGGATAAATACCAAGGTAAAGCTAATGATTAAATATAGGGATAAGCTGTTTCGCAGATGGAAGAACAAACCGAATGATATGAACAGACGGTTAGAGTATAACAGGTACAGGAATAAGGTAAATAAGTGTATAAATAGTGCCAAAAACATGTTTAGGAAAAGAGAAATATTACAGTGTAAAAATGATATGAAAAAGGTTTGGAACAAGATTAATAGTTGGACAGGAAGGGGAAAGCTTAGTCTGGATGACATAATACTAAAATATTTAGGGAAAAAAGATTCATTAATAAATATCTCAAATAATTTTTCTACCACGTTTACTCAAGAAATTTTAGATATTAAGCATAATTGTAATCGCAAGTTTTTGAATAGACCGGATTATGTAATTAACTCACAACTTGCAATGAGATACAGACATGCAACACCCTCAGATGTTATTAAGATAATAAATGGGCTAAGCTGTGATAAGTCACCCGGTCAGGATGAAATTCGTGTTCGTTATATTAAATATATAAAATCAAAGTTAAGCCCTGTGATTGCTTTGTTCATTAATTTGTGTATTCAAAAGGGAACATACCCCAACGAGCTAAAAACAGCCTTAATAAGGCCTATATATAAGCAGGGTTCACATGTCAACTATACGAATTATCGTCCTATAGCGATATTATCTGTTATAAATAAAATAGTTGAAAAACACGTGGTAGAACAAATAAGTAGTTTCTTAGAGAAAAATGGTGTGTTATCTAATGTGCAGCATGGGTTCCGACGGGGCCGCAGCACGGCGACCGCGCTTGCGCACTTCGCCGACGATGTCAACCGCAGCCTCAACGACAGACAGCAGGTGGTGGTGGTCTACATTGACTTCAAAAAAGCTTTTGATACATTGGATCACCACCAGCTGTTGTGTGCCATGGAGGAGTGTGGGATAAGTGGCCCAATCAATAATTGGCTGCGATCATACTTATATAATCGGACATTGATGACTTCTGTCGCCGGTGTGACGGGACAGAGTGCACAAATTACATGCGGTGTCCCCACTGGTTCGATTTTTGCTCCGATTGGTTACATTATGCACGTCAATAGCATGTGCAATGTAGTTAAAAATTGTAGGATGTACATGTATGCAGACGACACATGTTTAATTTATTCCAGTAAGGATATCAAACAAATTGAAAATTGTATCCAGATGGACCTTAATAATATCATAAAATGGGCGCACGATAATGGTATTATAATCAATACTTCCAAAACAAAGTGTATGCACATTTATACCCCCTACAACAGATGTGTAACTAGGTCACCTAGAATCATAGGTCACGATTATGATTGTTTGCATCGCGATTTTTCTTACTGTCAATGTAAGGAGCTTGAGGTTGTGCAAAATTACAAGTATCTAGGTCTGACGGTTGATTCGAGTTTCACTTGGAACAAGCATGTGGACTTAGTGTGCGATAAGTTAAGGGCAGTGCTTGTAAAGTTTCATCACCTCAAGTTCTTTACAGACCGGGCGACTTTGTATACAGTCTATTATGCGCTGACTGATTCGATACTCTCCTATGGGCTCAGCACCTACGGGCGAACATTCAAAACCTACCTTGATAAAATAAAAAATATACAGATCAGGTTTATGAAAGTCTTGGTAGATGAAAAAACAAAACAACTGTGTAGTAAAGATTATAATGCACTGTTTTACAAGTGTAAAATATTGCCAGTCCATGAGAGGGTATCGTTTCAGATAGCGTTGGAGGAATTTGGATGTACTGATTATAAAAACCCTGTAACGTGTTCACGTCTAGCTAGGAAGGTGAATAATGAGGCACTAATTGTTCCTAGTACTGTTAACTATTATGGTGAGCGAACCAGATTGTATCTTGTTCCCAAAATCTATAACAATATACCGCTGGAGATTAGAAAAAGCACCACAAAATATATTTTCAAAAATAAATTAAAAAGGCATGTTTTAAAAATGTTTGAGGATAAACTTGAATCTGTCTGTATTACTTAGTTACTTATAATTGTAGTTATCTTGTAGCTAATATAAGCGTGCAGTTAAACATGTATAAACGGTTTTGTTAAATAAGGGGAGCCTTGTCTGCCAACAAACTATTTTATAGTTTGGCGGAACTTGTATGTAAAATTTAAACTGTTTTTTATGTGCAATAAACGATTTATTTATTTATTTATTTATTTTATACCCATATTTTAAAAATTTTTCGAGCGGATGATAAGTAATAAACTCATGTATCATTTTACTTCTAATAATCTTCTAAACGCCAACCAATATGCCTACCAGTCTGGCCGATCAACGTCGGACGCAGCGCGTAATGTTGTAAATAAAGTGATGACTCACCTCGAGGGCGGGCGGCAGGTAGCTGCTATCTTCTGCGACCTGTCGCGCGCGTTCGAGATGGTTGATCACCAATTACTGCTGGAAAAACTGTTAGTTTACGGAGTTGACGGAAAATTCCATGACACCATTGCATCATTTTTAACAAATCGCGTACAATGTACTTATGTAAAAGGCACTAAATCGAATCTTGAACCAATGGGTGGTTGTGCTGTTCCCCAGGGCTCAGTGATGGGAAACAATCTGTTTCTGGTCCTGGTTAATGATATCACTACAGCGTGCCCTGGTCCTGAGTATGTGATGTTTGCGGACGACACTTGTATCATCGTTTCAGCGAATTCTGAGTCTGATTTAAAGAAGAAACTGGTCGATACTATGAACAAAATTGGCGATTGGTTCTCCTCAAACGGCATGCTACTAAATCTAGAAAAAACAAATGTAATGCATTTTAAGCTACGGAAAACAAAAACTGATAATAAACTAGATATCGCTGTCAATGGTACTCTGGTACCACAGGTTTATCAAGTTAAATACTTAGGTTTCGTAATCGATTCTGGGCTCTCGTGGTCGGCACATATTGCTCAAACGTGTGATAAATTGGCGTCAGCATGTTTTGCCTTGTCTAGACTCGTACACCATCTATCAGTAGAAAACATTAAAAAGGCCTACTTTGGATATTTCCACTCCATATTAATTTACGGAATTGATCTTTGGGGTACAGCGGCAAATCGTGACAAAATGTTTAAATTACAAAAGCGAGCTGTACGTGTAATTGCAAAAAAGCCTGTTGACCATCCGGCACAGGAACTCTTTAGACAGTATAGTATACTAACACTGCCTAGTGTATACATATTGGAAGCGTGCAAGTATGTAACGTGGATCAAATCGGAGGAGCAAGCTGAACGCTTGCAGCTACCCAATTACACTCACTACTATAACTTTCGAGAAAACAGAACGGGCGGCGGAGTTTCGGCTTTCGTCCATAATAACTTAAAGCACAGTCTACTGGAATCTGTTTATACTGGTGGAAATAACTACCTATGGATATCTTTAGAGAGGTATGCTTTGAATATTGGCCTTGTATATTATCCAGGTGACACCAACTTCGAAGACTTCACAAAAACTCTTGAGTCACAGCTTCAGCAAAGAAAAAGAGCTCTGCTATTTGGAGACTTTAATGTCAATCTTCTTGAAAAAAGTAAAAGGAAACGAGAACTTGTAAGCCTATTGCATGCGTCCGGATATAAAATATTAAATAAAATTGATAGTAAACACTGCACAAGGCCCACAACGAAGTCTATACTTGATCACGTCAGCACCAGCCTTAAGGACGATGAATACCACCTAACATTAATTGATTCCTCTATGTCAGACCACAGACAAATATATTTGTCTCTTAAAAAGCGGAAACCCCCGCCGAAACAGCGAATTCGCTATCAAGCCTTAAACTACGAAAAGTTGTACCAACTTGCCAATAACGCTGACATCGACAGTAACGGCAACTACTTCAAACTAGAATCTACGCTTAAACAACTAATAGAAAAAAGTAAAGTCACAAAAACCAAAATTCTTAACTTACCACAAAATGACTGGATTAATAAAGATATAACGAATGGAATTAATAAGCGAAACGAACTATGGTCAGAACATCTCTCGGATCCGGATAACCTTATCTTGGAGAAGGAGTTCAAGAAAGTGAGAGACGCTACAGCTCAGCTCATTAAAACGACAAGAGACTCATTTTACTATAATCAGTTCATCAAATGTATAAAGAAACCTAAAAAGACGTGGAATTTGATAAACAACCTTTCAAAAAACAAAATTAAGACCTGTTGTGCTCCTCCAAAACTTATTAACGACTCAAATTCTATCACAGATCCCATCGAAATCTGCAATGTGTTCAATGCTTATTTTTCTACTATAGGGTCAACACTAGCCAATCAAATACCTTCTCACTTTCACAACACTCACACAAGTACTGTTGTACCCTTTGACAACACGACTCTTTCCACATTCGAACCTACTTCCGAGGATGAAATATCGAAAATAATTGATGGCTTAGACGCTAACTCAAGCACTGGCCTGGACGGTATCAGTACCAAAGCCATTAAATGCATAAAAACTCTTATAGTACCTGGTCTCACTAATTGTATTAATCAGCTTATTGCTGAAGGACACTTTCCCGATTCCCTAAAACTTGCAAAAGTTAGCCCCATTTACAAATCGGGAACCAAAACTGACCCTGGCAACTATAGGCCGATCTCTGTCTTGCCAGTGACATCTAAAATTTTGGAAAAGATAATCCACAAGCGCTTAGAATCCTACCTTAACTCTTTTAACTTTATTTCACCTAGACAGTTTGGTTTCAGGCAAAAAAGCAATACTCAAGCTGCGACAGTCGAACTAATTACCAAAATTAGACAAAACATTGATGATAAAAAAATTGCTGTAGGGGTATTTGTCGACCTCAAAAAAGCGTTCGACACAGTAAGTCACCATCTTCTACTCGAAAAGCTCCAGTTGATCGGTATTAGTGGTAATGCTCTGAGAATGTTTCAATCTTACCTACAAAATAGACAACAGATAGTGAAGATCGGTGACTATCAAAGTAATCCCCTCCCTATATCTTTTGGCGTGCCTCAAGGATCCATTTTAGGACCGCTACTATTCTCTATCTACATCAATAATATCAATGACTTGGGTCTACACGGACATCTAACTTTATACGCAGATGACACTTGTCTATTTTACTTTGGGTCCTCTCTAAACGATCTGATTGAGTTGGCACAAAGAGATCTTGAGGTGTTATACAAATGGCTTCAATCAAACTTGCTAACTGTTAATATCTCGAAAACATCTTACATCATTTTCAAAGCCAAAAACAAAAAGGTACCTCCACATATTCCCCTTATGATAAATAATGTACAATTAGAACAAAAACGTACTGAAAAATATTTAGGACTTCGAATGGAAAGTCGGTTGACTTGGGACGCTCACATAGATCATATAAAAAGTAAGCTATTAACCTTAATGGGTTCTTTACGTGGTATAGTCCGTTGTTTACCCCGGGAAGCACGCATATTAATATATAACTCCCTCGTCAAATCTCACCTTATCTACTTAATTGAAATATGGGGCAACGCAAGCAAAACAAAACTATCAGAGTTACAAGTGATTCAAAATAGAATAATCAAAATGCTATTCCACTATCCCTACTTAACCTCTACTGACAAAATATACAAAGAAACAAAACTAATGAATATCCGAAATTTATATTACTACAACACATGCATCTTCATTCAAAAAATCCTAACTAAATCCATTCATACTTCTCTTTCACTAGCCCAGAAAAAACATGTTACAAAACGGAGCACAAAACGAGCAAGCTACATAATCCTACCTAAAATACGAACTAACTACGGCAAACAGTCTCTTACGTATGAAGGCGCACAACTCTTTAACAAATTACCGTCATCTATAAAAAAATTGGAGTCGCTTAATGAATTTAAACACAAATTAGCAGACCATATCTTAGAAAAAGGTTGTTTATAAATTACACTGATTAATCTATACATTACTAGTGAATTCTGTTTTAGTATGTTCTTTATTTTGTTTCTTATTGTGTGAAATTTTTGTACTAACCTACATTCTTGTGTTTAAGCGAACGATGTGTCTACCTGCTTTTGTTATTTTTAGGGTTCCGATACCAAAATGGTAAAAAAAAGGAACCCTTATGGTGCTGCTCTGTCTGTCTGTCTGTCTGTCTGTCCGTCTGTCTGTCACACCTCTATATCTCAGCAACCACTTACGCTATCGAGCTGAAATTTGGAATAGTTTTAGAATATAGTTGCCCAACTTAATTGCACATGAATTTTTTTTGAAAAAAGTATGATTATTAATGTAAAGGGGGCCAAAATAGGGGGGGCCAAATTTCAAATTGTCGCTACTAGGTCGAGTGGGGTATCATATGAAAGGGCTGTACTTGTACATTTTAAAATATATTTTTGTATTTTTTTAAGTTTCTTAGTTTTCAAGTTATGATGAAAAATGTCAAAAAAAATACCATTCCCCCCCTCCTTATCTCCGAAGTTTGAGTAAGGGAAAATCTGAATTAATTACAGTTGACAGAGGTTTATGTAAACTTTACAGCAAAAATAAAACGATCTTTCTAAGTTGCACAGTTTTTCAGAAATCTGCAAAAAACCTTTACAAACAAATTTAGTTTTGCGGTCCTGAAAATGGACTTTATTGCTTCCAAAAATACTATAGGTATATCGGAACCCTCGGCGCGCGAGTCCGACTCGCACTTGACCGGTTTTTTTCTCATGTAAGTGGCATATTGTCTTTAATGAGAATAAAGATTCTTTAAACCTAAACCTATGTCTAAGTTTATTCGAGACAAATGCTCAACAACATGATCGTAACACTCGCAGTCGTAACAAATTGTATGTCCCACTACAACGACTTACCAAATCCTGTAAAACAGTCAACATATTGGGACTTAAAATCTATAACGTACTTCCTAACGAGATTATTAATTCTTCAAGCGACGCTGTATTTGCGAATAACATAAAAAAGCTACTGCTTAGATTAGCCTGCTATAGTATATACGAATTTATAAAAAACAAAAATTTATCATTGACCCACGCACAAATAAAATAAAAAGTAAGACGAATTTAATATTAAATTACGATATTTATTAGTTGTTTAACATTGATATTTTAATTTTATAATTCAATTGACAATGTTTTATTATTAGTAACCTGTGTATTTATTGACGTGTAAAATTGTTTTATTAATAAATGAATGAATGAATGAATATACCAGTTCTCACCTGGTATTGCTCAGTTTGTCGTAGGCGTTGATGCTCCACCAAGTAAAATTAAGTTCTGACACGCGCCATCAAAATTTTCAATTATTTTTGCTAGTTCTTTACCTGTGTCCTGTTTTTTCTGTTGATTAGCTAGTTGGTGTCCCGTGCGGTGCCGGCAAAGAATAGTACCGACCCATCTATACCTGTGGGTGTCGTAAGAGACGACTAAGGGTTAATGAACCAGAAAATGGGCAGCAGCATCCTTCTGTGTATCATCTTACATTCTGCGGTCACCAACAACCGCTGTCCATGGTGCCAGCCTTAATGCTAACAAGCGTGGTGACTATGGTACTTCCCCTCCACATTGTTTCAGCAAAAGCTGAAATTTTTGAGGGAGTTCCCTGTCCTGTAGTGGACATTTTATGGGATGTCATGACAACCTGTTAAAACTTAAACAGAGGCAAAGCAAATGCAACCTTAAAATGACTTCTATTAAGTTCCATTTCTTTATTTAAGGTCCGTAAATACCTGCTCCTGCTAGACCCTCGTCGGGAGCACGTGAAGTTCTGGAGACCACAGATGTTACTCCTCATAGCGTCCCCCCGGCAATCCGCGCCTTTGATAGACTTCGTCAATGACCAGAAAAAGGTACGACAAAATCATAATAGTTATTTACAGTAGACTGTTTGTAGTACTGTGGTAGTATTGCCTTAGCCTATGCAGAAGCGTAATAAAATAAACCCTCGCTAATAGACTTTAAGGGCACTGTATGTTATCCTACGTCATCTAGTACACGAAATTTGCAACTTTGTAACGATAGTAGTGGCCTACTAGGTCCACAAAACGTTGGTCTGCCAATCCGAAACCTGGCAGGTTTTGTACAGTCAGAGCGAAAAATGGTTAAGTGACAGATAACACGAATGAAATCTATTCGTAGAAATAGAAGGTACCTATATAAGTAAAAAACAAGAGGTCTTCCTTGCATCCTCTTGGCAGTTTCGCCAGTCCGACCAAATTTGTGGTCCAATCACATCTGACCACATTTGTGGTCCGACTAGCGAAACTGCCAATAGGATGCAAGGCAAACCTGATGTTTTTAGGGTTCCGATACCAAAATGGTAAAAAAAGGTACCCTTATGGTGCCGCTCTGTCTGTCTATCTGTCCGTCTGTCTGTCACACCTCTATTTCTCAGCAAGCACTCATGCTATCGACTTGAAATTTGGAAAAGTTTTAGAGTATAGTTGCCCAACTTAATTGCATATGAAAACATTTTGAAAAAAGTATGATTATTAATGTAAAGGGGGCCAAATTTCAAATTTTCACTACTACGAGTAGGTCGAGTGGGGTATTATATGAAAGGGCTTTACTTGTACATTTTAAAACATATTTTTGTATTTTTTTAAGTTTCTTAGTTTTCAAGTTATGATGAAAAATGTCAAAAAAAATACCATTCTCCCCCTCCTTATCTCTGAAGTTTGTGTAAGGAAAAATCTGAATTAATTACAGTTGACAGAAGTTTATGTAAACTTTACAGCAAAAATAAAACGATCTTTCTAAGTTCCACACTTTTTTAGAAATCTACAAAAAACCTTTACAAACAAATTTAGTTTTGCGGTCCTGAAAATGGACTTTATTGCTTCCAAAAATACTAAAGGTATATCGGAACACTCGGCGCGCGAGTCCGACTCGCACTTGACCGGTTTTTTTACTTGTATAGGTACTGTACTGATCTGAAGTCCCCTCATATAGGATCCTCAAGTCAGATACGTGATTGTTTTGGCCAAAGTTGATCGTCTAGAATAATATCCTTTAAGAATATTATTATTTTTTCTGAATCCTACGTCATACCGTTTTATATATTTAAAATATTTTGTAATTTACAGATTCTGCTCGGTGGAGAGTGGTAATAGAAGAATGAAAAAAAACACACTTGTTATTTTAATACTTATATTAGAATATAATCCTAATCTTTACATGTCTAATTTGTGTTATTTAATTTTATATTGGATCACTATTTATTTAAATTTAGTCTCATATTGACTGGAGTAATTCATCGGAACTCATGTAGATTCATCAATTTAGGAAAGGTTTCATCTCTTTTACAATGCAATATTATTATAGCCGTTAAGTTTCTGAAAGGAAACCTATGTTAATATAAATGAAGTAATAAAAATAATGTGGGGACAATCCCCAGGTTTGGAGCACCTCCTTCGCCCCAAACAGCTCGTCCTAGGCTTCCTCTACCCTGAGTCCTAGGTCCGAGGCATATCATCACCCAGTTCACGATGACATGACGCTAAACTACCCTAACAATCCAACTGGATCGTCAGGATTCTGATCATCCTCGCGGAGCTGGAAATCCCATCGAAAACTTAAACTACAGTAAAGACTAGGGTTAATGTATGTGGAGAGTGGAACTAACTAACCACAGTACAACCCAGACGGTGATGATGTCTCCCCCCGGTATGTTCATGCCCCGCGTCAAAACCCGACTTCCACGTGGCCCACCTTTAAGGAACAATCACTGACTCGTCCAGGGTTTACAGGGTATTTGACTATTTCTTTTAGTCACCCATACCAGAGCTGGTCACCGAGCCCGCCAGGCACACGAAGCATACAGTCTTCCTTTAGGAAAACAAGGCACTCCTACAAAATTAGCTCTTCCTGTAATCCCTCCGGGCAGACAAAGATCGACATCATCGAATCCCTTAGTTTGTTTTGAAATAAGTTAAACTGAAAATAATTAGCCAGCTCCACACGTCCAAGTGTGAAGTCTGTACTAGATACGGGTATAGTATTATTGCTTGCATGGCCAGCCTAGATCAATAACGGTTTTATAACGAGAGACATAAAGAGTTTGAAGGGCAACTTCCCTCCCCCCAGTCACTGAGTGACTTTATTGCACCAACAAGGTCTCCGTATATCCTTCATAGCTCTCACTTGTGATGCGTAGCTAAATCTCTTGTCCGTTACCAACCCACGCAGGACAAGAATTATGTAGAGTAACCCCAGTCTAAACACTCATTTAAATAAAATGAATTGCATCTAAACTATAATGGGATTACCCAGCATATTTCGAAGAAGAACATAAAAGAAGTAAGTAAGACAAAAGATTACTGAAGGTAATCCTTAAATAAAAGTGAAGTTTGATGACCAGAAGCGAGAAGATACGGGATAGTAGTATCTAAGCTAGGTTGGGCCAAACATTTATGATTTAAGATCTTAAGGGAAAAATCAAAAGCATCGAGTATTCAAAACCAAGAACACTGGGAGAATTTAGCGTAAACAACACTAGCTAAAACTCGATGTTCTTTAAAAGAGGACTCAAAAGAAGTATAAAAAATGGGATTATTGTATATACTTAAATATTCGGAACATATCTACAATGAAAGAAACTAAACATTATAATTTCCGTTCCATTATTGTTTTCAAGAATCTATTTAGTAATATTAAAGGTGGTTTCACACTGAGTCAAAGTATAATTTTAAGTATGTTAAATTATGACAAGTTTTATTAAGAAAAATAAAACATAGAATCTTATAAGGTTTAGATTCCTGTATGATTCAATGAAGATTAAATAGATTATTTAACTACTTTAGGATGACACACATAAAGTTCAGAGGTCCCCCAAGTTCAGAGTGTCGTACAGCCGTCGCAGCCTTGCGGGCGAACGTCGTTAACACACTTTACAAGAAGCAACCCACGAACGAATGTAATGTCTCCATCAAGATTATTCTTCCCATTGATTCAGGACAATTCTAATTTATTCCTTATAAACAATTTAATGTCATTAGACTAAACTAGAATGTCCCTACACAAAAGAAGAGAGTTTTAGATTATCTAACTACTCTACATTTGGTAAACCAACGCTAAGATCAGGAGGTCCTCCCGTGGTATATGCCACTCAAACGACGCATCCAATAATGGGCGAGCGTTGTCAGCACATAACACAAGAAACACCAATTCCAAAAATCCAACGTTAAAACACCTTGCTAATATCCCTCCATTTGTACCGGAATAACACCAATTCATCCCACACATACAGATGGGAGAAATCAGGATGAATCAGCGAAATCTCACACAAATAGAACGAGAAGAACTTTAGTATCAGACCCTTTTAGGCTTGAGGGCTCCGGCCCAAGGATGAATAAAATAAATAAATCCGAAGGTCGATATTATCAGTTAATCTTAGGCGGATACTCCAGTGACACGCGACATACATTTGCCACAACCAATATAGCGGACATCGGGGACACATGTCACGAGGGCATCCATCCATGCTTGGTCGAACTAAATAAACCTGAGAGCAAGTATTTCTTAATCTCAAAATCTGGGACCCCTAAAAATATGATAGTTAAAGGAAAGATAAGCACCTCCTATGAGCTTGAGTACTGAGATGTAGTAATGCTCTCAGCATGTTCCAATTTTGGGAAATCGAGGCAAAAGATTCAAAATCACTTTCAAAACAATTTATTACTATTTGAAATAATATTATTTATTATTTTCAAACTATTTAAACTTACCCTTTTTATTTTAATATTTTGATCTGACGTTCTAAATCCTTTTGATCTGACAAAGTATTATTTTTAAATTTTATCATATGAAGACACTAGTATATTAAAAAACTGGAATTTTGATTTAGGGCCAAAGATTTTATATTATTTTCTAAAAAAGGTAATTATTTAATGTTTTAATATTTTCTTCCATTTTGATTTTGGGTTTTGATTTATTTTTTTGTTAAAGAGATAAAAAATTTATAAAGATTTCAAAAATAGCGTCTAGCTTTGAGTAAAACTAAATCAAAAATGATTTATTTGATGACTATTTGACAATAATGTCAAATGAGACAATTCTACCTAAAAAAATATAAAAAATATACATCGTCTAAAGTCTCTTTGAAATGATGATAAAAATATACATCGTCTAAAGTCACTTTGAAATGATGACAAAATATACAACATCTAAAGCCACCCTGAAACGATGACAAAATATACATCAGAGTCCAGTTTCTATGATTTCACCAAGGACTATTTTAATCAATTTCTCTGTAAAGGAAAAAATTAATCACAATGAAATTTACATTACCTTTACAATCCAAGCAATACCTTTTTTAGCCTTCACGTTTTGTCATTTGTGGTTTGCTATTCCATGTCTATAGAGTTCTTTGTAATTCCTGTACCTGTTTAGAAATAGAACATTATCCTGCCTAGCTATACGCGAACAAAGACATTTGCAGAACTAGTTTATACTTAATTATGGGAAAAGGAAATCTTTATTACTATCTACAAATAACGACTCAGATTAGAAACACAGTATGTTATAATTCTCGCAGAGTTATTAATGTTTACAAAAGAAAATCATTAAGAGGGAATAACAATTTACTTAAAGTATCACACAGTACAAGCCTCTTATGATCCCGCAGGTAGATCTGTAAAGCTGCAAATATTCTCCATTCAACTCTTCCTCTTTTGACATTGAAATCTGATTTTCTCAACGTTATTTAGCTCACACAACCTGGAAGAAACTATAAATTTCATTAAGTCACATTTCACCTTATCTCAAATACACACAACAACTTTGAACCGAAAATAAATAAAAGATGGAAAACCACAAAATTGAATACTTACATAACGTTAGTTTCACACCACTTATTCTATACAATTTGGAATCAAATTCTGAATGTTAGCGTCTTGAAATTATACGCAAATAAACCTTCCTATACTATATTCTACACGAAGCAATCCCTATCTTTATCTCAATTGAAGGAACCCACAATCCAGGATCATAGCCTCCTTCAAAAGATTCGTCACATCAGCTGTATGATGTCTATTTTTCGCGAGCTACAAAATAAAAGATTATAACTCACAGAAATCCAGTTTCCTATCGTCTTTCCTCTCACAGACGTCTCAAAGATTCAACCAGAATATCTGGAGCGTTTACCGATTCCATCCATCCATTTTTCTCCGTTTTCCAAATTTTTCCTAACTTCACCCCCCCATTCTCTCACAACTGTCCCCGGTTGTCATATTTCTTTTCTAATCATATCGAGCTAAACTTTTGACAGTTCCTCTAAATAGTATTTTATGCATTTAAAAATTTTTTAGGGTTCCGCAAGTGCACAGCCTCCCCCAAAATTTTATTATTTCGAAAAATCTAAGAAAACAATTTTTTGTTTTTTTTTTTTTTTCGAGAATTCTAAAATTTTCAATTTTAAGTTAATTTTTTTTTTAATTTTTTTTTTTATTATTATTATTATTATTTTATTAAAATAAAACCTCCTATATTGGCCCTTAAAATTTTTTATTCACAAATACAATAAACAAAACAAATAACTAAACTACTAATATTATAAATCATTAAACTAAATTAATTTTTTATTCAAAATTATTGAAATTATTTAACATGTTTATCTAAATTTAGATTTATTTTAGTTCAACCCTGATTATATAATCAAATTAAATTTGTATTAAATTATAAATTATTATAGTTCATTATTTTTTTTTTTTTAAAACGAAGTCAATTTAATAATGCCAGTCAATTCACTAACAAATTGGCTCACTATATACTATAATCAAAATAATCTTCTAATATTAATTATTAAATTAAAACTAATAAAATTATATTAATTAGGTTGTGACCAGGAATATCTCAATTCCTCTAAAGTTAAAATTTATGAAATAGTCCCGTGAAAATCTCAGTAGCTAACATCCTAAGTATAATATTTAGCCAAATGGACTGCATTATAAACTCCTTTGACACTTTGAGTTTCAGGGTCAACAAGAATATACACATTAGCATATTTTATTCCTCCAATTCGATATGGTCCATCATATAATAAATCAAATTTCTTAGTTTTATTTCGACTAGAATCCGATTTATTAAGCCTCCTTAATTTTACCAAATCACCAACTTGAAAATCTATCAACTTATGAGTTCTATTGAATCTATCCTGCCGCTTCTGACTCGAAAGTCTAAGGTTTTCTCTAACTTCCTCTCTAATTTGGTCTAACGTTTTATTCGTGAGTGCCCGTGGTAGAAAACGGTCTACTTTAAGTTTCTCTGAATTTCCAAATAATATTTCATTAGGAGAAAATTTCGTACTCTTGTGGAACGTATTATTATACAATTCCTCAATCTCCAACAAGTAATGATCCCATCTAGTATGGTCATCATGACAATAAATTCTAAAGAATTTGTTTAATTCTTTATTCACTCGTTCTGTAGTGTTAGGTCGAGGATTACGAATAGTAGTATACAAAGTCTTAATTCTCAAAGCTCTGAGTCCATTTTTCCACTTGTGACTAATAAATTGTTTTCCGTTATCTGTCATAACAGCCTTAGGTTGTATTATTTCAGTGAACACTCTCATACAATAAAGCACTGAGTCTGCTGAAGCTCCACGAAGTCCGAAAAGTTTAATAAATTTACTAAAAGAATCCTGTATTACAAAAATGTAAATATAACCAGCCTCAGTTTTAGGTAGTGGTCCGAAGATATCAGCCATTACTAATTCACCCGGGTTTTCAGTTAAAATCGATTTACATTTCCCTACCCCTTTTATATAGTCAGGTCTAGAAAGCTGACAAACATGACACTTCTGAATACAAGACTTCACTGTCTTACCCATATTTACCCAATAACACCTTAATTGTAAATATTTCAAAGTTTTATATGCGCCAAGATGACCCATCTCTATATGTACCTGTTTACAAATCTCTTCTTGTAGAACCTTGGGCATAAACAAAACGTAATCTCCACGTACAGTTTTAAAATAAAGTAGATCATTATTGACAATACAGCGCAAAGTTATACGTGTAAATCTATCTGTTCTTTCGGGAACTCTAGAAACATTTATTTTCTCCCTAATCCCACATATGACGTTATCAAGCCGTTGATATTCCATCATACGTTGTAATTTATTTTTCAAGTCACGGTCAGTAGAAACACCTACATACATAACAGTTGGATACCACACCTTCTCTTCTTGCAAAACTCCCCCTGGCGGATATCTAGATAAAATATCTACCCCAATATTTTCTACACCTTTTACATGTTCGACTTCGAAGTCAAATTGTTCAAGAAATAAAATCCAACGTGTGACTCTACTGTTGTATAATTTCATTTGTTTCATGAAAGTTAATGCCTTATGATCTGTACGGATAACAAATTTCGCTCCTCTTAAATAAGTCTCAAACTTTTTCACAGAATAAATAATAGCCCACAACTCTTGTTCAGTTACAGTCCAACGTAATTCAGAACCCCGTAGTGCACGACTACAGAATCCCAAAATTTTAACCTCACCATTATTTCCAATCTGAAACAATGATCCGGCTATTCCGATCCCTGAACTGTCGGTCTGTAAATAATATAATTTATCCTGATCAGGATGGCTCAATAGAATCGTTGTAATAAATTCTTCCTTTATATTATTGAAAGCTCGATCTAATTCTTCATCCCAAAACCATGCTTGGTTTTTCTTTAATAACCTAGTTAACGGAACAGTCAAAATACTATAGTTCTTAATAATACGTCTATAATAATTACAAAGTCCCAAAAATCCTCTTAACTGTTTTTGTTTCTTTGGAATAGGGAATTCCTTTATAGCTTTTATTTTATCCGGGTTAGGTTTAATTCCCGAAGTTGTAACTATATGCCCTAACATTTTTACTTCACTGCAGAAAAAGTTGCACTTTGCAAAATTACAAGTCATTCCAGCTGATTCTAAACGATCCAAAACTATATCAATATGATCCAAATGGTCTTGCCAAGTCCCACTCGTTAGGATTGCAAGATCATCCAAATAATTGACACAAAACTCTCTAACACCAGGACCCAATATAACGTCCATTGCGCGACAAAAGGACCCTACTGACGTTTTAAGTCCTTGCGGAAGCACGTTGTATACGTAAGACTTTCCATTAACTGTAAATCCAGTATATTTTTTACTATCCTCAGTCAACGGTATTTGAAAATAAGCGTTATTTAAATCAATCAGTGTTATAAATTTTACACCAAGAAAAGCATTAAGTATGTCAATCTGTAAAGGCGGTGCTTCTACTTCTAGAACCATATATTTATTGATTTCCCTAGCATCAAGTAATATTCTAACAGATCCATCGGGTTTTCCAGTGAAAGTTAGAGGACTACAAAAATTTGTAGTTTTTCTCGATATAATCCCTAATTCCTCCATCTCCCTCAACTTTTCTTCTACTTTTACCCTATGTGCATATGGTATAGGATAGGTTCGTTGTATCCTTGGAGTACCCTCAATCATTTTAATGTCATGAGTATAACAATTTGCCCTTCCAAGCTTCTTTATAAAAACTTGCATATGGGATCTCAAAACATTAAAAATTTGTTCCTTCTCTACATCAGACAAATCCATTCCCAACCGAATACTTTTAAACAAATCTAATAATTGTTTTTCTTCACCGCCTTCCTTTTCGTTTTGTTCCTCTACTCCAGATATTAGATTTATTCGATTCTCTTCTAAAGACCCACTAGAAAGATTTCGAAACGGAATAGTAATTTCTCCTTTCCCAACGATACCCAATTCTAATGTTTGTGGTTCTTTTAAATGCAAAACTGCGTTATGCGCAACTAACCAATCTACCCCAAGAATAGCAGAACAAGTTAATTTAGCAATCACTAAAAATCCCGTATCAATATCAAATGAACCACACGTCAAAGGTATAGAGACTAGTTTTTTATTTGGAGACTCCTTTGTCCAACGGCTCCCCTCACACATATTGGTCTAACTGGTAACGCAGGGAATTCTAACTTTAATTCTCCTTGTAAACTCTCTAAGAATTCTTCCGAAATACAAGTTACTTCACTTCCAGTGTCTACCAAGAGAACTATAGATTGTCCCAAAATTTGTAACTCTATTTCTGATTTAAATTTGGGCCCCTCATTCTCAAAGCAAACCTCTTCATCATATAAAGAATTACCTTCATATTCTTTAATGAACTGGTTATACATTGGTTGATTTTGTTTAATCACGGAAACGTCAAAAACTTTAATTAAATCTAAGACTGTTTGTTTATTATTATATTCTTCTGAAGAATATCCTAAACCTTCTCTATTACATTTCGTTCTAGTATTGTTCGGGGAAACAGGATATAAGATCCCTTCTTGGTCACAACCCAATCCTACCCCTGGCTTCCAACCTTGTTTTATTAAATATTTTACAGGAAAAAGATAATTTTGTTTTTTGTTAATTGCAGCCACCTCCTGCTTATTGGAGACGGCCCCAACTAGTTTAAATCTTCTTCTTGAATTATTTCATTAGTGATCCTTCCCCTTGAAGTCTCCCCCTCGATGTGAGCCACCACTTTTGGTTTTTTATAAAATGGTTTGTCTTTATTTGAAACGAATGGACTTTGACGCTTTGTTCCCCTATCAGCTCCAATAGTGGAGTCAAAGGAAGAAGATCCACATTGTTTATTCACATCATCCAATTCACGAAGAAACTCCGTTGCCTCAATCAAAGTATTTCCTTTCTTCATCCGCCAAGCATATTGTACATCCTTCGGAAAGTGTCTCATCAAATCCTCCACTATTTGCCATTCAGGAATTGGTCTAGACATCATCTTTGCTTGCTCTGCTAAACTAACGAAATGTTCTAGCATTGTTCCATTTTCCTTAGACCAAGTGCCATTTACAATCATTCTTCTCAAAGTGTTTTGTTCAGCTTCTCCCCAATAAGCATCCAAAAAATCTCTTTTGAAATCCGACTGTGTAAACCATCTCTGTCTATAAATTCTGGCCCATTTTCGAACATCACCTTCTAAACAACTGATTATAGTTTCAATTGTAGCATCTTCATTAGGCATTCTCCGTAAATAATTCTGAAGATCCTCCAAAAACGACACTGGATGTACCCCAAATCTTCCAGGAAAACGTGGTTTTTCGACTCTTGTATCAATCACCGGGCATATATTAATCGGTGCTTCATGCCTTTCAGACGAAGCTGATGCAGCGTTAGTTTCCCGAGCTTGCGACAGCTGATTCTCTAAGTTCGACACCTTCTGTGTCAGAATTCCCATGTTTCTTCGAAGTTGGCGAAACATAGTGGAGTTGCGTAAAGAAGGTCGTGGACGTTCTTCTTGCTGACCTGTCCTTTCTAATTCATCTTGTCCCTGAGATGTTCTAAGATTATAACGAGGAGGCATTTTTCTTTTCTTTGGATACTGAAAGTTTATTACAAATTATAGGTTGGAATTTTGTTTAAATTAAAGAATAGAAAGCTTATCTAATATTCTTTCCTTAACTTCCCAAAACTGTTGCTTTATGGAGCTAATATTTTGATCTCCATCGATAATCTCTATCCTGTCAAAATCTTCCTTTATATTAGGGTTCAATAACCATTCCTCATGAATGTTGTGAATCCTCTCTATATAATCTAACGTTATCCCTGTCTCTTCAGGTCGACCACGACTTAGGGCTCTCTGATAAGAAACCATAGGGGAAGTCCTAAGATAAACTACTAAATTAATTCGAGTAACAAATTGTTCCTTGAAATAAGAATAAGTTTCATCTAAAACTGCAAACTCAGCCGGGTGCAACAATTCACTCTCTTGCAATTCCCTAATAAAACAGTTTTTGGCTGAATAGATGGAACGTTCCATAACTTTAATCTTAGCGCTAGATTCTTTCGTATGATTCTCTAACATTGTTAGAAGAACATAATTTTGAAAACAGAAACCCCACTTCTTAGGATTTTCCTTAAATAACTGGAAGAGATTAACGCCAGATAAATTAGTCCATTTATCAATTGGTTCTGGTATTATCTCAAAATCAGAGTTGCCTCCCAAAGTTGCCAACAAAGTAGACTTCCCTGACCCTATGTTTCCTTCTATTGAGACTGTAAAATTTCCCATCTTTATTCTGAAACAAGGAATGCATCATATTTTCTATGGTTTCCAAAACAAATAACCCTAAGCTAAAACCAATTCTATCGTCCCGCTTAACAACTTTAACTTAGATAGACTTTACTCTCAAGTTTCTTCAGTTCAAAAACTCGAAATTAGTGTATTTTTCATTTTGTTTCTTTTTTTCACTCTTCAATACCTCTCTCGCTTGAAACCAGCATATCCTGGTCACGGCACCAACTGTACTGATCTGAAGTCCCCTCATATAGGATCCTCAAGTCAGATACGTGATTGTTTTGGCCAAAGTTGATCGTCTAGAATAATATCCTTTAAGAATATTATTATTTTTTCTGAATCCTACGTCATACCGTTTTATATATTTAAAATATTTTGTAATTTACAGATTCTGCTCGGTGGAGAGTGGTAATAGAAGAATGAAAAAAAACACACTTGTTATTTTAATACTTATATTAGAATATAATCCTAATCTTTACATGTCTAATTTGTGTTATTTAATTTTATATTGGATCACTATTTATTTAAATTTAGTCTCATATTGACTGGAGTAATTCATCGGAACTCATGTAGATTCATCAATTTAGGAAAGGTTTCATCTCTTTTACAATGCAATATTATTATAGCCGTTAAGTTTCTGAAAGGAAACCTATGTTAATATAAATGAAGTAATAAAAATAATGTGGGGACAATCCCCAGGTTTGGAGCACCTCCTTCGCCCCAAACAGCTCGTCCTAGGCTTCCTCTACCCTGAGTCCTAGGTCCGAGGCATATCATCACCCAGTTCACGATGACATGACGCTAAACTACCCTAACAATCCAACTGGATCGTCAGGATTCTGATCATCCTCGCGGAGCTGGAAATCCCATCGAAAACTTAAACTACAGTAAAGACTAGGGTTAATGTATGTGGAGAGTGGAACTAACTAACCACAGTACAACCCAGACGGTGATGATGTCTCCCCCCGGTATGTTCATGCCCCGCGTCAAAACCCGACTTCCACGTGGCCCACCTTTAAGGAACAATCACTGACTCGTCCAGGGTTTACAGGGTATTTGACTATTTCTTTTAGTCACCCATACCAGAGCTGGTCACCGAGCCCGCCAGGCACACGAAGCATACAGTCTTCCTTTAGGAAAACAAGGCACTCCTACAAAATTAGCTCTTCCTGTAATCCCTCCGGGCAGACAAAGATCGACATCATCGAATCCCTTAGTTTGTTTTGAAATAAGTTAAACTGAAAATAATTAGCCAGCTCCACACGTCCAAGTGTGAAGTCTGTACTAGATACGGGTATAGTATTATTGCTTGCATGGCCAGCCTAGATCAATAACGGTTTTATAACGAGAGACATAAAGAGTTTGAAGGGCAACTTCCCTCCCCCCAGTCACTGAGTGACTTTATTGCACCAACAAGGTCTCCGTATATCCTTCATAGCTCTCACTTGTGATGCGTAGCTAAATCTCTTGTCCGTTACCAACCCACGCAGGACAAGAATTATGTAGAGTAACCCCAGTCTAAACACTCATTTAAATAAAATGAATTGCATCTAAACTATAATGGGATTACCCAGCATATTTCGAAGAAGAACATAAAAGAAGTAAGTAAGACAAAAGATTACTGAAGGTAATCCTTAAATAAAAGTGAAGTTTGATGACCAGAAGCGAGAAGATACGGGATAGTAGTATCTAAGCTAGGTTGGGCCAAACATTTATGATTTAAGATCTTAAGGGAAAAATCAAAAGCATCGAGTATTCAAAACCAAGAACACTGGGAGAATTTAGCGTAAACAACACTAGCTAAAACTCGATGTTCTTTAAAAGAGGACTCAAAAGAAGTATAAAAAATGGGATTATTGTATATACTTAAATATTCGGAACATATCTACAATGAAAGAAACTAAACATTATAATTTCCGTTCCATTATTGTTTTCAAGAATCTATTTAGTAATATTAAAGGTGGTTTCACACTGAGTCAAAGTATAATTTTAAGTATGTTAAATTATGACAAGTTTTATTAAGAAAAATAAAACATAGAATCTTATAAGGTTTAGATTCCTGTATGATTCAATGAAGATTAAATAGATTATTTAACTACTTTAGGATGACACACATAAAGTTCAGAGGTCCCCCAAGTTCAGAGTGTCGTACAGCCGTCGCAGCCTTGCGGGCGAACGTCGTTAACACACTTTACAAGAAGCAACCCACGAACGAATGTAATGTCTCCATCAAGATTATTCTTCCCATTGATTCAGGACAATTCTAATTTATTCCTTATAAACAATTTAATGTCATTAGACTAAACTAGAATGTCCCTACACAAAAGAAGAGAGTTTTAGATTATCTAACTACTCTACATTTGGTAAACCAACGCTAAGATCAGGAGGTCCTCCCGTGGTATATGCCACTCAAACGACGCATCCAATAATGGGCGAGCGTTGTCAGCACATAACACAAGAAACACCAATTCCAAAAATCCAACGTTAAAACACCTTGCTAATATCCCTCCATTTGTACCGGAATAACACCAATTCATCCCACACATACAGATGGGAGAAATCAGGATGAATCAGCGAAATCTCACACAAATAGAACGAGAAGAACTTTAGTATCAGACCCTTTTAGGCTTGAGGGCTCCGGCCCAAGGATGAATAAAATAAATAAATCCGAAGGTCGATATTATCAGTTAATCTTAGGCGGATACTCCAGTGACACGCGACATACATTTGCCACAACCAATATAGCGGACATCGGGGACACATGTCACGAGGGCATCCATCCATGCTTGGTCGAACTAAATAAACCTGAGAGCAAGTATTTCTTAATCTCAAAATCTGGGACCCCTAAAAATATGATAGTTAAAGGAAAGATAAGCACCTCCTATGAGCTTGAGTACTGAGATGTAGTAATGCTCTCAGCATGTTCCAATTTTGGGAAATCGAGGCAAAAGATTCAAAATCACTTTCAAAACAATTTATTACTATTTGAAATAATATTATTTATTATTTTCAAACTATTTAAACTTACCCTTTTTATTTTAATATTTTGATCTGACGTTCTAAATCCTTTTGATCTGACAAAGTATTATTTTTAAATTTTATCATATGAAGACACTAGTATATTAAAAAACTGGAATTTTGATTTAGGGCCAAAGATTTTATATTATTTTCTAAAAAAGGTAATTATTTAATGTTTTAATATTTTCTTCCATTTTGATTTTGGGTTTTGATTTATTTTTTTGTTAAAGAGATAAAAAATTTATAAAGATTTCAAAAATAGCGTCTAGCTTTGAGTAAAACTAAATCAAAAATGATTTATTTGATGACTATTTGACAATAATGTCAAATGAGACAATTCTACCTAAAAAAATATAAAAAATATACATCGTCTAAAGTCTCTTTGAAATGATGATAAAAATATACATCGTCTAAAGTCACTTTGAAATGATGACAAAATATACAACATCTAAAGCCACCCTGAAACGATGACAAAATATACATCAGAGTCCAGTTTCTATGATTTCACCAAGGACTATTTTAATCAATTTCTCTGTAAAGGAAAAAATTAATCACAATGAAATTTACATTACCTTTACAATCCAAGCAATACCTTTTTTAGCCTTCACGTTTTGTCATTTGTGGTTTGCTATTCCATGTCTATAGAGTTCTTTGTAATTCCTGTACCTGTTTAGAAATAGAACATTATCCTGCCTAGCTATACGCGAACAAAGACATTTGCAGAACTAGTTTATACTTAATTATGGGAAAAGGAAATCTTTATTACTATCTACAAATAACGACTCAGATTAGAAACACAGTATGTTATAATTCTCGCAGAGTTATTAATGTTTACAAAAGAAAATCATTAAGAGGGAATAACAATTTACTTAAAGTATCACACAGTACAAGCCTCTTATGATCCCGCAGGTAGATCTGTAAAGCTGCAAATATTCTCCATTCAACTCTTCCTCTTTTGACATTGAAATCTGATTTTCTCAACGTTATTTAGCTCACACAACCTGGAAGAAACTATAAATTTCATTAAGTCACATTTCACCTTATCTCAAATACACACAACAACTTTGAACCGAAAATAAATAAAAGATGGAAAACCACAAAATTGAATACTTACATAACGTTAGTTTCACACCACTTATTCTATACAATTTGGAATCAAATTCTGAATGTTAGCGTCTTGAAATTATACGCAAATAAACCTTCCTATACTATATTCTACACGAAGCAATCCCTATCTTTATCTCAATTGAAGGAACCCACAATCCAGGATCATAGCCTCCTTCAAAAGATTCGTCACATCAGCTGTATGATGTCTATTTTTCGCGAGCTACAAAATAAAAGATTATAACTCACAGAAATCCAGTTTCCTATCGTCTTTCCTCTCACAGACGTCTCAAAGATTCAACCAGAATATCTGGAGCGTTTACCGATTCCATCCATCCATTTTTCTCCGTTTTCCAAATTTTTCCTAACTTCACCCCCCCATTCTCTCACAACTGTCCCCGGTTGTCATATTTCTTTTCTAATCATATCGGGCTAAACTTTTGACAGTTCCTCTAAATAGTATTTTATGCATTTAAAAATTTTTTAGGGTTCCGCAAGTGCACAGCCTCCCCCAAAATTTTATTATTTCGAAAAATCTAAGAAAACAATTTTTTTTTTTTTTTTTTCGAGAATTCTAAAATTTTCAATTTTAAGTTATTTTTTTTTTTTTTTTTTTTATTATTATTATTATTATTTTATTAAAATAAAACCTCCTATATTGGCCCTTAAAATTTTTTATTCACAAATACAATAAACAAAACAAATAACTAAACAAATAACTAAACTACTAATATTATAAATCATTAAACTAAATTAATTTTTTATTCAAAATTATTGAAATTATTTAACATGTTTATCTAAATTTAGATTTATTTTAGTTCAACCCTGATTATATAATCAAATTAAATTTGTATTAAATTATAAATTATTATAGTTCATTATTTTTTTTTTTTTTAAAACGAAGTCAATTTAATAATGCCAGTCAATTCACTAACAAATTGGCTCACTATATACTATAATCAAAATAATCTTCTAATATTAATTATTAAATTAAAACTAATAAAATTATATTAATTAGGTTGTGACCAGGAATATCTCAATTCCTCTAAAGTTAAAATTTATGAAATAGTCCCGTGAAAATCTCAGTAGCTAACATCCTAAGTATAATATTTAGCCAAATGGACTGCATTATAAACTCCTTTGACACTTTGAGTTTCAGGGTCAACAAGAATATACACATTAGCATATTTTATTCCTCCAATTCGATATGGTCCATCATATAATAAATCAAATTTCTTAGTTTTATTTCGACTAGAATCCGATTTATTAAGCCTCCTTAATTTTACCAAATCACCAACTTGAAAATCTATCAACTTATGAGTTCTATTGAATCTATCCTGCCGCTTCTGACTCGAAAGTCTAAGGTTTTCTCTAACTTCCTCTCTAATTTGGTCTAACGTTTTATTCGTGAGTGCCCGTGGTAGAAAACGGTCTACTTTTTCTGAACTACGTTTCTCTGAATTTCCAAATAATATTTCATTAGGAGAAAATTTCGTACTCTTGTGGAACGTATTATTATACAATTCCTCAATCTCCAACAAGTAATGATCCCATCTAGTATGGTCATCATGACAATAAATTCTAAAGAATTTGTTTAATTCTTTATTCACTCGTTCTGTAGTGTTAGGTCGAGGATTACGAATAGTAGTATACAAAGTCTTAATTCTCAAAGCTCTGAGTCCATTTTTCCACTTGTGACTAATAAATTGTTTTCCGTTATCTGTCATAACAGCCTTAGGTTGTATTATTTCAGTGAACACTCTCATACAATAAAGCACTGAGTCTGCTGAAGCTCCACGAAGTCCGAAAAGTTTAATAAATTTACTAAAAGAATCCTGTATTACAAAAATGTAAATATAACCAGCCTCAGTTTTAGGTAGTGGTCCGAAGATATCAGCCATTACTAATTCACCCGGGTTTTCAGTTAAAATCGATTTACATTTCCCTACCCCTTTTATATAGTCAGGTCTAGAAAGCTGACAAACATGACACTTCTGAATACAAGACTTCACTGTCTTACCCATATTTACCCAATAACACCTTAATTGTAAATATTTCAAAGTTTTATATGCGCCAAGATGACCCATCTCTATATGTACCTGTTTACAAATCTCTTCTTGTAGAACCTTGGGCATAAACAAAACGTAATCTCCACGTACAGTTTTAAAATAAAGTAGATCATTATTGACAATACAGCGCAAAGTTATACGTGTAAATCTATCTGTTCTTTCGGGAACTCTAGAAACATTTATTTTCTCCCTAATCCCACATATGACGTTATCAAGCCGTTGATATTCCATCATACGTTGTAATTTATTTTTCAAGTCACGGTCAGTAGAAACACCTACATACATAACAGTTGGATACCACACCTTCTCTTCTTGCAAAACTCCCCCTGGCGGATATCTAGATAAAATATCTACCCCAATATTTTCTACACCTTTTACATGTTCGACTTCGAAGTCAAATTGTTCAAGAAATAAAATCCAACGTGTGACTCTACTGTTGTATAATTTCATTTGTTTCATGAAAGTTAATGCCTTATGATCTGTACGGATAACAAATTTCGCTCCTCTTAAATAAGTCTCAAACTTTTTCACAGAATAAATAATAGCCCACAACTCTTGTTCAGTTACAGTCCAACGTAATTCAGAACCCCGTAGTGCACGACTACAGAATCCCAAAATTTTAACCTCACCATTATTTCCAATCTGAAACAATGATCCGGCTATTCCGATCCCTGAACTGTCGGTCTGTAAATAATATAATTTATCCTGATCAGGATGGCTCAATAGAATCGTTGTAATAAATTCTTCCTTTATATTATTGAAAGCTCGATCTAATTCTTCATCCCAAAACCATGCTTGGTTTTTCTTTAATAACCTAGTTAACGGAACAGTCAAAATACTATAGTTCTTAATAATACGTCTATAATAATTACAAAGTCCCAAAAATCCTCTTAACTGTTTTTGTTTCTTTGGAATAGGGAATTCCTTTATAGCTTTTATTTTATCCGGGTTAGGTTTAATTCCCGAAGTTGTAACTATATGCCCTAACATTTTTACTTCACTGCAGAAAAAGTTGCACTTTGCAAAATTACAAGTCATTCCAGCTGATTCTAAACGATCCAAAACTATATCAATATGATCCAAATGGTCTTGCCAAGTCCCACTCGTTAGGATTGCAAGATCATCCAAATAATTGACACAAAACTCTCTAACACCAGGACCCAATATAACGTCCATTGCGCGACAAAAGGACCCTACTGACGTTTTAAGTCCTTGCGGAAGCACGTTGTATACGTAAGACTTTCCATTAACTGTAAATCCAGTATATTTTTTACTATCCTCAGTCAACGGTATTTGAAAATAAGCGTTATTTAAATCAATCAGTGTTATAAATTTTACACCAAGAAAAGCATTAAGTATGTCAATCTGTAAAGGCGGTGCTTCTACTTCTAGAACCATATATTTATTGATTTCCCTAGCATCAAGTAATATTCTAACAGATCCATCGGGTTTTCCAGTGAAAGTTAGAGGACTACAAAAATTTGTAGTTTTTCTCGATATAATCCCTAATTCCTCCATCTCCCTCAACTTTTCTTCTACTTTTACCCTATGTGCATATGGTATAGGATAGGTTCGTTGTATCCTTGGAGTACCCTCAATCATTTTAATGTCATGAGTATAACAATTTGCCCTTCCAAGCTTCTTTATAAAAACTTGCATATGGGATCTCAAAACATTAAAAATTTGTTCCTTCTCTACATCAGACAAATCCATTCCCAACCGAATACTTTTAAACAAATCTAATAATTGTTTTTCTTCACCGCCTTCCTTTTCGTTTTGTTCCTCTACTCCAGATATTAGATTTATTCGATTCTCTTCTAAAGACCCACTAGAAAGATTTCGAAACGGAATAGTAATTTCTCCTTTCCCAACGATACCCAATTCTAATGTTTGTGGTTCTTTTAAATGCAAAACTGCGTTATGCGCAACTAACCAATCTACCCCAAGAATAGCAGAACAAGTTAATTTAGCAATCACTAAAAATCCCGTATCAATATCAAATGAACCACACGTCAAAGGTATAGAGACTAGTTTTTTATTTGGAGACTCCTTTGTCCAACGGCTCCCCTCACACATATTGGTCTAACTGGTAACGCAGGGAATTCTAACTTTAATTCTCCTTGTAAACTCTCTAAGAATTCTTCCGAAATACAAGTTACTTCACTTCCAGTGTCTACCAAGAGAACTATAGATTGTCCCAAAATTTGTAACTCTATTTCTGATTTAAATTTGGGCCCCTCATTCTCAAAGCAAACCTCTTCATCATATAAAGAATTACCTTCATATTCTTTAATGAACTGGTTATACATTGGTTGATTTTGTTTAATCACGGAAACGTCAAAAACTTTAATTAAATCTAAGACTGTTTGTTTATTATTATATTCTTCTGAAGAATATCCTAAACCTTCTCTATTACATTTCGTTCTAGTATTGTTCGGGGAAACAGGATATAAGATCCCTTCTTGGTCACAACCCAATCCTACCCCTGGCTTCCAACCTTGTTTTATTAAATATTTTACAGGAAAAAGATAATTTTGTTTTTTGTTAATTGCAGCCACCTCCTGCTTATTGGAGACGGCCCCAACTAGTTTAAATCTTCTTCTTGAATTATTTCATTAGTGATCCTTCCCCTTGAAGTCTCCCCCTCGATGTGAGCCACCACTTTTGGTTTTTTATAAAATGGTTTGTCTTTATTTGAAACGAATGGACTTTGACGCTTTGTTCCCCTATCAGCTCCAATAGTGGAGTCAAAGGAAGAAGATCCACATTGTTTATTCACATCATCCAATTCACGAAGAAACTCCGTTGCCTCAATCAAAGTATTTCCTTTCTTCATCCGCCAAGCATATTGTACATCCTTCGGAAAGTGTCTCATCAAATCCTCCACTATTTGCCATTCAGGAATTGGTCTAGACATCATCTTTGCTTGCTCTGCTAAACTAACGAAATGTTCTAGCATTGTTCCATTTTCCTTAGACCAAGTGCCATTTACAATCATTCTTCTCAAAGTGTTTTGTTCAGCTTCTCCCCAATAAGCATCCAAAAAATCTCTTTTGAAATCCGACTGTGTAAACCATCTCTGTCTATAAATTCTGGCCCATTTTCGAACATCACCTTCTAAACAACTGATTATAGTTTCAATTGTAGCATCTTCATTAGGCATTCTCCGTAAATAATTCTGAAGATCCTCCAAAAACGACACTGGATGTACCCCAAATCTTCCAGGAAAACGTGGTTTTTCGACTCTTGTATCAATCACCGGGCATATATTAATCGGTGCTTCATGCCTTTCAGACGAAGCTGATGCAGCGTTAGTTTCCCGAGCTTGCGACAGCTGATTCTCTAAGTTCGACACCTTCTGTGTCAGAATTCCCATGTTTCTTCGAAGTTGGCGAAACATAGTGGAGTTGCGTAAAGAAGGTCGTGGACGTTCTTCTTGCTGACCTGTCCTTTCTAATTCATCTTGTCCCTGAGATGTTCTAAGATTATAACGAGGAGGCATTTTTCTTTTCTTTGGATACTGAAAGTTTATTACAAATTATAGGTTGGAATTTTGTTTAAATTAAAGAATAGAAAGCTTATCTAATATTCTTTCCTTAACTTCCCAAAACTGTTGCTTTATGGAGCTAATATTTTGATCTCCATCGATAATCTCTATCCTGTCAAAATCTTCCTTTATATTAGGGTTCAATAACCATTCCTCATGAATGTTGTGAATCCTCTCTATATAATCTAACGTTATCCCTGTCTCTTCAGGTCGACCACGACTTAGGGCTCTCTGATAAGAAACCATAGGGGAAGTCCTAAGATAAACTACTAAATTAATTCGAGTAACAAATTGTTCCTTGAAATAAGAATAAGTTTCATCTAAAACTGCAAACTCAGCCGGGTGCAACAATTCACTCTCTTGCAATTCCCTAATAAAACAGTTTTTGGCTGAATAGATGGAACGTTCCATAACTTTAATCTTAGCGCTAGATTCTTTCGTATGATTCTCTAACATTGTTAGAAGAACATAATTTTGAAAACAGAAACCCCACTTCTTAGGATTTTCCTTAAATAACTGGAAGAGATTAACGCCAGATAAATTAGTCCATTTATCAATTGGTTCTGGTATTATCTCAAAATCAGAGTTGCCTCCCAAAGTTGCCAACAAAGTAGACTTCCCTGACCCTATGTTTCCTTCTATTGAGACTGTAAAATTTCCCATCTTTATTCTGAAACAAGGAATGCATCATATTTTCTATGGTTTCCAAAACAAATAACCCTAAGCTAAAACCAATTCTATCGTCCCGCTTAACAACTTTAACTTAGATAGACTTTACTCTCAAGTTTCTTCAGTTCAAAAACTCGAAATTAGTGTATTTTTCATTTTGTTTCTTTTTTTCACTCTTCAATACCTCTCTCGCTTGAAACCAGCATATCCTGGTCACGGCACCAACTGTACTGATCTGAAGTCCCCTCATATAGGATCCTCAAGTCAGATACGTGATTGTTTTGGCCAAAGTTGATCGTCTAGAATAATATCCTTTAAGAATATTATTATTTTTTCTGAATCCTACGTCATACCGTTTTATATATTTAAAATATTTTGTAATTTACAGATTCTGCTCGGTGGAGAGTGGTAATAGAAGAATGAAAAAAAACACACTTGTTATTTTAATACTTATATTAGAATATAATCCTAATCTTTACATGTCTAATTTGTGTTATTTAATTTTATATTGGATCACTATTTATTTAAATTTAGTCTCATATTGACTGGAGTAATTCATCGGAACTCATGTAGATTCATCAATTTAGGAAAGGTTTCATCTCTTTTACAATGCAATATTATTATAGCCGTTAAGTTTCTGAAAGGAAACCTATGTTAATATAAATGAAGTAATAAAAATAATGTGGGGACAATCCCCAGGTTTGGAGCACCTCCTTCGCCCCAAACAGCTCGTCCTAGGCTTCCTCTACCCTGAGTCCTAGGTCCGAGGCATATCATCACCCAGTTCACGATGACATGACGCTAAACTACCCTAACAATCCAACTGGATCGTCAGGATTCTGATCATCCTCGCGGAGCTGGAAATCCCATCGAAAACTTAAACTACAGTAAAGACTAGGGTTAATGTATGTGGAGAGTGGAACTAACTAACCACAGTACAACCCAGACGGTGATGATGTCTCCCCCCGGTATGTTCATGCCCCGCGTCAAAACCCGACTTCCACGTGGCCCACCTTTAAGGAACAATCACTGACTCGTCCAGGGTTTACAGGGTATTTGACTATTTCTTTTAGTCACCCATACCAGAGCTGGTCACCGAGCCCGCCAGGCACACGAAGCATACAGTCTTCCTTTAGGAAAACAAGGCACTCCTACAAAATTAGCTCTTCCTGTAATCCCTCCGGGCAGACAAAGATCGACATCATCGAATCCCTTAGTTTGTTTTGAAATAAGTTAAACTGAAAATAATTAGCCAGCTCCACACGTCCAAGTGTGAAGTCTGTACTAGATACGGGTATAGTATTATTGCTTGCATGGCCAGCCTAGATCAATAACGGTTTTATAACGAGAGACATAAAGAGTTTGAAGGGCAACTTCCCTCCCCCCAGTCACTGAGTGACTTTATTGCACCAACAAGGTCTCCGTATATCCTTCATAGCTCTCACTTGTGATGCGTAGCTAAATCTCTTGTCCGTTACCAACCCACGCAGGACAAGAATTATGTAGAGTAACCCCAGTCTAAACACTCATTTAAATAAAATGAATTGCATCTAAACTATAATGGGATTACCCAGCATATTTCGAAGAAGAACATAAAAGAAGTAAGTAAGACAAAAGATTACTGAAGGTAATCCTTAAATAAAAGTGAAGTTTGATGACCAGAAGCGAGAAGATACGGGATAGTAGTATCTAAGCTAGGTTGGGCCAAACATTTATGATTTAAGATCTTAAGGGAAAAATCAAAAGCATCGAGTATTCAAAACCAAGAACACTGGGAGAATTTAGCGTAAACAACACTAGCTAAAACTCGATGTTCTTTAAAAGAGGACTCAAAAGAAGTATAAAAAATGGGATTATTGTATATACTTAAATATTCGGAACATATCTACAATGAAAGAAACTAAACATTATAATTTCCGTTCCATTATTGTTTTCAAGAATCTATTTAGTAATATTAAAGGTGGTTTCACACTGAGTCAAAGTATAATTTTAAGTATGTTAAATTATGACAAGTTTTATTAAGAAAAATAAAACATAGAATCTTATAAGGTTTAGATTCCTGTATGATTCAATGAAGATTAAATAGATTATTTAACTACTTTAGGATGACACACATAAAGTTCAGAGGTCCCCCAAGTTCAGAGTGTCGTACAGCCGTCGCAGCCTTGCGGGCGAACGTCGTTAACACACTTTACAAGAAGCAACCCACGAACGAATGTAATGTCTCCATCAAGATTATTCTTCCCATTGATTCAGGACAATTCTAATTTATTCCTTATAAACAATTTAATGTCATTAGACTAAACTAGAATGTCCCTACACAAAAGAAGAGAGTTTTAGATTATCTAACTACTCTACATTTGGTAAACCAACGCTAAGATCAGGAGGTCCTCCCGTGGTATATGCCACTCAAACGACGCATCCAATAATGGGCGAGCGTTGTCAGCACATAACACAAGAAACACCAATTCCAAAAATCCAACGTTAAAACACCTTGCTAATATCCCTCCATTTGTACCGGAATAACACCAATTCATCCCACACATACAGATGGGAGAAATCAGGATGAATCAGCGAAATCTCACACAAATAGAACGAGAAGAACTTTAGTATCAGACCCTTTTAGGCTTGAGGGCTCCGGCCCAAGGATGAATAAAATAAATAAATCCGAAGGTCGATATTATCAGTTAATCTTAGGCGGATACTCCAGTGACACGCGACATACATTTGCCACAACCAATATAGCGGACATCGGGGACACATGTCACGAGGGCATCCATCCATGCTTGGTCGAACTAAATAAACCTGAGAGCAAGTATTTCTTAATCTCAAAATCTGGGACCCCTAAAAATATGATAGTTAAAGGAAAGATAAGCACCTCCTATGAGCTTGAGTACTGAGATGTAGTAATGCTCTCAGCATGTTCCAATTTTGGGAAATCGAGGCAAAAGATTCAAAATCACTTTCAAAACAATTTATTACTATTTGAAATAATATTATTTATTATTTTCAAACTATTTAAACTTACCCTTTTTATTTTAATATTTTGATCTGACGTTCTAAATCCTTTTGATCTGACAAAGTATTATTTTTAAATTTTATCATATGAAGACACTAGTATATTAAAAAACTGGAATTTTGATTTAGGGCCAAAGATTTTATATTATTTTCTAAAAAAGGTAATTATTTAATGTTTTAATATTTTCTTCCATTTTGATTTTGGGTTTTGATTTATTTTTTTGTTAAAGAGATAAAAAATTTATAAAGATTTCAAAAATAGCGTCTAGCTTTGAGTAAAACTAAATCAAAAATGATTTATTTGATGACTATTTGACAATAATGTCAAATGAGACAATTCTACCTAAAAAAATATAAAAAATATACATCGTCTAAAGTCTCTTTGAAATGATGATAAAAATATACATCGTCTAAAGTCACTTTGAAATGATGACAAAATATACAACATCTAAAGCCACCCTGAAACGATGACAAAATATACATCAGAGTCCAGTTTCTATGATTTCACCAAGGACTATTTTAATCAATTTCTCTGTAAAGGAAAAAATTAATCACAATGAAATTTACATTACCTTTACAATCCAAGCAATACCTTTTTTAGCCTTCACGTTTTGTCATTTGTGGTTTGCTATTCCATGTCTATAGAGTTCTTTGTAATTCCTGTACCTGTTTAGAAATAGAACATTATCCTGCCTAGCTATACGCGAACAAAGACATTTGCAGAACTAGTTTATACTTAATTATGGGAAAAGGAAATCTTTATTACTATCTACAAATAACGACTCAGATTAGAAACACAGTATGTTATAATTCTCGCAGAGTTATTAATGTTTACAAAAGAAAATCATTAAGAGGGAATAACAATTTACTTAAAGTATCACACAGTACAAGCCTCTTATGATCCCGCAGGTAGATCTGTAAAGCTGCAAATATTCTCCATTCAACTCTTCCTCTTTTGACATTGAAATCTGATTTTCTCAACGTTATTTAGCTCACACAACCTGGAAGAAACTATAAATTTCATTAAGTCACATTTCACCTTATCTCAAATACACACAACAACTTTGAACCGAAAATAAATAAAAGATGGAAAACCACAAAATTGAATACTTACATAACGTTAGTTTCACACCACTTATTCTATACAATTTGGAATCAAATTCTGAATGTTAGCGTCTTGAAATTATACGCAAATAAACCTTCCTATACTATATTCTACACGAAGCAATCCCTATCTTTATCTCAATTGAAGGAACCCACAATCCAGGATCATAGCCTCCTTCAAAAGATTCGTCACATCAGCTGTATGATGTCTATTTTTCGCGAGCTACAAAATAAAAGATTATAACTCACAGAAATCCAGTTTCCTATCGTCTTTCCTCTCACAGACGTCTCAAAGATTCAACCAGAATATCTGGAGCGTTTACCGATTCCATCCATCCATTTTTCTCCGTTTTCCAAATTTTTCCTAACTTCACCCCCCCATTCTCTCACAACTGTCCCCGGTTGTCATATTTCTTTTCTAATCATATCGGGCTAAACTTTTGACAGTTCCTCTAAATAGTATTTTATGCATTTAAAAATTTTTTAGGGTTCCGCAAGTGCACAGTACCTTCTATTTCTACGAATAGATTTCATTCGTGTAATCTGTCATTTAACTGTTTTGCGCTTCGACTGTACAAAACCTGCCAGGATTCGGATTGGCAGACCAACGTTTTGTGGACCTAGTAGGCCACTACTATCGCTACAAAGTTGCAAATTTCGTGTACTAGATGACGTAGGATAACATGCAGTGCCCTTTAAGTCTATAAGTTTAAGATTCTTCTTTAGAACCCAAGAATATGTCGCTTGCTCGTGTTTCTTTACGAGGCACTCGTGCCAAAAATTTTTTTTTTTTTATCGTCAATGGGCTAACTTTTGACCTCGATCTAGTCTTGAAGACAGAGATGAGGCCGACGATGAAACGAGCTTGCCCAGAAGAAGCCTATTCACTCGCGACTTGAATAGATTCGGGTTATATGAACTTGGGAACACAGACGCAGGCAGAGAATTCTACTCTTTAGTGCGCATTATAAAAGATGTTTCAAAGCGCTTTGTGCGAATGTGCGGAATATCAACCAATTATGGGTGATACTGCGGTGCGTCTGGACTCCCGATGGTAGAAGGGCCTGCCTTTTGTAACAAATTTTGCTGCCTTACGTAACAAATGACAATTGTATGTGTCAGGGCGGGCTGTTCGTGCTGGGCCACGTGCGAGTGGGGCAGCTGGACGGTGGCGGGGACCCGCTGGCGGCCGAGCACAAGTACTGGCTCAAGCTGATCGACCATCTCAAGGTAAGCCGTACAGATGTTTGCTAGGTCCAAAATTTTATAAAATACACCTGTAAAATACGGTAACACGTACAGATGTTTACTGGGTACAGAATTTAATAAAAGTCACCTCACTAGCTCGAAAAACTTTGCTTTATTTGCGTGCAAAAATAATTTTTAGCAATTGGCGAAGAAAAGTTTTTAAAATTTTAACAGTCGAAATTTACGTGCAAAAGTCATACTTGGCTGTTAGCTCGCTTCGCTCGTGGCTCCTTCACTAACTGGAGTTTGCTGCCTTGCATAACAAATAACTTTATTATCTAAAAGATTAATGTGTAAAATTGAAAAAACCTATCCATTTTACGTTTAAAATTTAGTTCAATTAAGAAACTCATTTTTAAACTACTTGCCTTTTATTGGAAGCCGAAATAGAAGAAAAAATACAGTGTCTTATTGATATCGTTGGCTTGTCCTAGGTGAAAGCATTCGTAGAGCTATGCTTAGCGGAGTCTATTCGGAGTGGGGCGGCTCACCTCACGCGGCTGTCGGGTCTGGGCGCTATGAAGCCCGACACCGTGTTACTTGGCTTCAGAGACACTGCCACGCCCAAAGACTGGTTCAGGGAGTGAGTACATTTACACTAACATGGAGCTATGATTACCGGAGTTAGCGAGGAGTGAGCAGTTCACCTCACGCGGCTGTCGGGTCTGGGCGCTATGAAGCCCGACACCGTGTTACTTGGCTTCAGAGACACTGCCACGCCCAAAGACTGGTTCAGGGAGTGAGTACATTTACACTAACATGGAGCTATGATTACCGGAGTTAGCGAGGAGTGAGCAGTTCACCTCACGCGGCTGTCGGGTCTGGGCGCTATGAAGCCCGACACCGTGTTACTTGGCTTCAGAGACACTGCCACGCCCAAAGACTGGTTCAGGGAGTGAGTACATTTACACTAACATGGAGCTATGATTACCGGAGTTAGCGAGGAGTGAGCAGTTCACCTCACGCGGCTGTCGGGTCTGGGCGCTATGAAGCCCGACACCGTGTTACTTGGCTTCAGAGACACTGCCACGCCCAAAGACTGGTTCAGGGAGTGAGTACATTTACACTAACATGGAACTATGATTACCGGAGTTAGCGAGGAGTGAGCAGTTCACTTCACGCGGCTGTCGGGTCTGGGCGCTATGAAGCCCGACACCGTGTTACTTGGCTTCAGAGACACTGCCACGCCCAAAGACTGGTTCAGGGAGTGAGTACATTTACACTAACATGGAGCTATGATTACCGGAGTTAGCGAGGAGTGAGCAGTTCACTTCACGCGGCTGTCGGGTCTGGGCGCTATGAAGCCCGACACCGTGTTACTTGGCTTCAGAGACACTGCCACACCCAAAGACTGGTTCAGGGAGTGAGTACATTTACACTAACATGGAGCTATGATTACCGGAGTTAGCGAGGAGTGAGCAGTTCACCTCACGCGGCTGTCGGGTCTGGGCGCTATGAAGCCTGACACCGTATTACTTGGCTTCTGAGATACTGCCACGCCCAAAGACTGGTTCAGGGAGTGAGTACATTCACATTAATATGGAGCTGTGATTACCGGAATCACTGAGGAGTTAACAGTTCATCTCACGCGGCTGTCGGGTCTCGGCGCTATGAAGCCCGACACCGTGTTACTTGGCTTCAGAGACACTGCCACGCCCAAAGACTGGTTCAGGGAGTGAGTACATTTACATTAACATGGAGCTGTGTTTACTGGAGTCAGTGAGGAGTGAGCAGTTCACTTCACGCGGCTGTTGTATCTGGGCGCTATGAAATCTGATACCACATTACTAGGCTAGGCTCCAGAGATTCTTCTACCCCCAAAAAGACTGGTTAAGGGAGTGAGTACATTTACATACCAGAAGGTTTCCGTTTCAGGTTTCATCTAGGAATTATTCACTAAGCATTTGGTGCTCATCATTAAATTCCATAAAAAATCCACTGCTTGACAGCGAGCTCGCAAAAACGTTGACAACAATGAAGTGTGTTGTAAAGGGTGCAAGGGACGGTGTACTGAAAACTTAAAGGGTGTGCTCACCCAAAGAAAAATTTCCCAAAGAAAAATTTTTGAGAAATGTAAAAAAATTTGACCTGTCCATACAAATTGCTCACTCTGCTCGAACAGTGTGTATGGAGAGGTCAAAATGTTTTTTCATTTCCCAGAAATGTGTCTTTGGCAAAGTTGTTCAGTTTCGTTGTCTGAGCACGCCCTTTCAGTTTTTGGTACACCGTCAATTACACCTAAAGAGGTGGGTGAACGTAAATTTCCATGCTAGTTAGCATTGCGGCTGGGCAATGTACTGCGGCTGTTGGTGACAGCTGTCAAAACAATAACAGCTGTAAAGTAAGGCCATCATATCAGGCCCGTTGTGACAGTTGTCAAACGTATGAAAAATTATCACCGGCAAAGAAAAATGAACCTTGTGTATTGCTGTTAGAGTATCCTTATGGATACGTTAAAACGGACTTCATACGTTGGCTCTACTTTAGCAATTTAAGGTTCGTATTGATAATCCCTCATATATCTAAGATTGTGTAGTCAAGATGTATAATTTGTATAAGTTGGGTACATCTTGATAGATTCAGATTATTTTATTCAACGTAGTTTTTTTACAGAATACTTGTTGCATTTAATAAAATGTCTACTACCCTTTCGGATAGTGTTATGGCAGCTTAAATGAAACTGCAAGAAACCACTGCAGCACGGTCCACTTTAAGAGTCGGCTGTTTACAATATGATTCTTTTGTTTCGCTGGAATATCAGAGCACCATACCTCTTTTTAATTCTTTGTGGACTTAGAAATAATTTCATTATTTTTTTCTGCGAACGTGACATTCTGCTATGGTAAACCCTAGTGTGACATTTTGCGAACGTGACATTATGCGCCGGGAGGGATATAGACACCTAATCTATAGTAAGCTCTTTTACATTACGTTTGCTTTCGCTGCGATACCAATCTTACACTTGATAGGGATTTATCAATACTTCTCTTATAGTCAGTTGCACAAAATGTCTTCAAAGTTAAAGACCCTTTAAGTCTATAGCTGTCACTTTCTTTGTTATCAAAAAAGAAAGTGACGGAAAAAGATTTAATAGAGCTTTAAATTTAAAGATTCGTTGTGCAACTGGCAATTAGATCACTAGTGTTAAAAGACAAATGTACGTTTTTTCAAGCTTTTCATTTTGAATAACAGCTATAAAAAAAAAACAAAGATGTCTGGGAATTACGGTATTTCTAGGGCTTCATTGTTTTTCAGCCTGTGTAACTAATGTACTATTTATGTTTCCAGCCCAACGTCCCCATACAAAACGGAGCTGTTCAATTTGGAAAATGGCGATGTGATCTTCCCGGTGAGACGGGCGGTCGAACCGCGCTTGTCGGCGGCGGAATATACGCGCATCGTGTCGGATGTTCTCAGCGTGAACAAGAACGTGTGCCTGTGTAGGAACTTCGACAAGCTGGATATGACTGCTAAAGAGAGGTAGGTCGCAGGTACTGACGGGCGGTCGAACCGCGCTTGTCGGCGGTGGAATAAACGTGCATCGTGTCGGATGTTCTCTTTACGTTGAGTTTTTCTCAGTAACTTGATTGATACAATACTTGTCTAAATAGTTAAAAAAATTGTAAGCGAGGCCGACCCGTAGCACTCTTTAGTCGCATGATGGTGCTCTTACTCAGGGGTCACGGAAGACCAGCGCTACAGCAGCGCGAGGTGCTATAGCATAAGCTGAGTGGCTACCTTTTTTAGTTGGTATAACTAAAATAAACATTTCTTTCTTTTCTTTTCTTTTCTTTTCTTTTCTTTTCTTTTCTTTTCTTTTCTTTTCTTTTCTTTTCTTTTCTTTTCTTTTCTTTTCTTTTCTTTTCTTTTCTTTTCTTTTCTTTTCTTTTCTTTTCTTTTCTTTTCTTTTCTTTTCTTTTCTTTTCTTTTCTTTTCTTTTCTTTTCTTTTCTTTTCTTTTCTTTTCTTTTCTTTTCTTTTCTTTTCTTTTCTTTTCTTTTCTTTTCTTTTCTTTTCTTTTCTTTTCTTTTCTTTTCTTTTCTTTTCTTTTCTTTTCTTTTCTTTTCTTTTCTTTTCTTTTCTTTTCTTTTCTTTTCTTTTCTTTTCTTTTCTTTTCTTTTCTTTTCTTTTCTTTTCTTTTCTTTTCTTTTCTTTTCTTTTCTTTTCTTTTCTTTTCTTTTCTTTTCTTTTCTTTTCTTTTCTTTTCTTTTCTTTTCTTTTCTTTTCTTTTCTTTTCTTTTCTTTTCTTTTCTTTTCTTTTCTTTTCTTTTCTTTTCTTTTCTTTTCTTTTCTTTTCTTTTCTTTTCTTTTCTTTTCTTTTCTTTTCTTTTCTTTTCTTTTCTTTTCTTTTCTTTCTTTCTTTCTTTCTTTCTTTCTTTCTTTCTTAAGGTCGTAGTGATAAATGCCTTTCTAGTCTGAGATGCTCTTAAAATATATAATTTGTATGCGTAAGGTACATCGTAAGAGCAAGTGTAAGGTACATCTTAAGAGCAAGTATCTCAGTTGAGAGGGATTTACCAATACGACCCATTAATATCGGATTTTTTCTGTGAGGATCGCTTAACTGAATTATAATTCTCGAAATTTCTTCGTCCTCTTAATAGCGCTAGAAGCGAATACACTGTATACAACGAGTGCGAAATTGAAATTGGAAATTGGAAGGTCGTGTAGGCCCGCATATTTAGTACAAAAGACCCTCAGCGCGTAGGGTAGCGGGGTGATTTGCGGGCGGGGGGCGGAGAGTGTCCGTTCATCAGAGTAAATAAATGTACAGCAGCACTGCACTTACTTTCTTGCAATACTCAAGGAAAAACTATCAACCGCAAACTTAAATTTGTAATGCCATACACATAGTATGGAAATACAAACTTTTATTTACGTTTTTCCAAAAAACTGTTCGAATGAAATATACAGATCAATTCAGAATTCAAATTACAAAACATTAAAACAAACAAACCTCAAACGATTTCGAGTAAATCACACGTGTAACTTTTGGTAGAACTGGAACACCCTTTATATGAATTTTCACAGATCATTGGATAGTACCGTAGGATACTTGCATGGAGATTTTTTAAATTTCCCAACACATGTTCCTTATGGATAATTGTTCAGTTTAGTCTACTGAGCAAGCCCTTTCAGTTTTTGGTACACCCTGTGTACTAAATTTTATTCAAAAAAATCATAAATAATATCCAGTCAGGTAGACAACCAATCCAGGATTAATATTATAGAAAATTTTAATAAGCTCAATGGAACCAATTTTGGGTAAATCACATATTTACGATTTGGTGGTACAGGAACACCCCTTATATGAAATTACACAGATCAATTGATACTAGTGCAAGATATCCAGATATATGTAAGATACATGGAAATGCTTAGTCATGCAAAGTTTCATCAAGATTCTATGAGCCGTTTTTGAGAAAATTTCAATTTTTCATTTTCGTTGTATGACAGCTACCCTCAAAATGAGAGCCAGCAAGAAACCACTTAGAACCCTTCGATGGATTTGCATAAAACTCCTAAATTCCAAATCTGGTGTCAATCGGACCATTCGTTTAGCCGCTAGGCCAAAGCGTGACGGAGAGACCGACCGATTGACGGACCGACCGACCGACCGACGGACGGACATTTTTGGGAGACTTGTTTTTTATGATGTATAAGTGATATAGAACACATTTTTGACAAAATTAGAAAAACTTTTTTTTTTTCACGAATACAATACCTTTCTCGCTCCGCTCGAAAGTAAAAACTATAGAGTACGTCATATACATATTCTGTATGAGCTAGTGAAGTGTAAAGCGTATCTCAGTCGCCTATACTAATGTGTCAAAAAACTCAGGTAAGTATTTCAAAAATCAAGAAATCTTTAAAAATCAAATGTTTTAGTATAAACTTTGTTTGCGAAACTGAAAATATATCTTTTTTTAACTTGTGAATTGATCATTAATACTCGTACTTAGAAAGGAAGCGTAAATAATCCTAATTGCTATTTTATGTGTGATTTTAACACCGTTTTTTTCCTGAATGGTAAGTGTTTTCACCAGAAAAACTGTGGCAGTAACATTTATTTCTCAGAGAGAAAGATAAAAATTTTACGTTTTTAGGATTAGGTAAAAATCCATACATTTTAGTATGGAGGTCCCTTGCAAGAAAGGGATACGCTTATTGGTCTATCATCCTTATCAGGAAGTGCTGCAACTCAAACATCCTTGGTCCGTTCTTTATGAAAGTCATCATCATCATAACCATGAGACGTCCACAACAGGACAGGGAGCTCCCTCCAGAATTCTAGCTTATGCTGGAAAAATGTATAGGGGAAGTACCATAGTCACCTCGCTTGTTAGCGTTACGGCTGGCACCATGGATCGCGGTTGTAGGTGACCGCAGTAAGTAAGATGAAAATACAAAGGAGGATGCTGCTGCCCATCCTCCAGTTTATAACCTTTAGTCGCCTCTTACGACACCCACGGGTATGTATGGGTTGGTACTATTCTTTGCCGGCACCACACAGGATGAAAGTAGTATAACTTAATTGTGCGGTATCACTCACCCTACAGACGGTCCCCCACCCACAAGTACATCGACGTGTGGCTCGTGGAGCTCACCTCCCCCTCGTGCGCGTCCCCCTTCACGGTGCGCGGGCTGTTCGCGCTGCAGCTGGCGGCCGTGGTGCGCAGCGCGCGCGGCTGGGCGGGGCGGCGGCTGCGGGTGCACGCGCTTGGAGTGGCGCCCCGCCCGGCCGCGCCTCACGCGCACCAGGGGCATATCAACATACAAGGTACCTACAACTTACTGACCAGAACTACTAACCCTCCAAAACTACCAATCTACCAAACTAATGATTTACCTAAACTACCAATATACTAAAGCTACCAATCTACCAAAACTACCAATAAACTAAAGCTACCAATCTACCAAAACTACCAATATACTAAAACTACCAAAGCTACTAAAACGCGTATGGTTATAGAGTGGCAACCATGTATCGGAAAAGGAAGCGTTGGCAGGCCTCCTACAAGGTGGTCAGACGATCTGGTGGCGGTCGCGGGAAGCCGATGCGAGCCAAGCAGGACCGCGAGTCATGAAGATCTTTAAAGGAGACCTATGTCCAGCAGTGGACGTCTTTCGACTGATATGATGATAATTATGAAAGTGATGCGCACCCCAACGTGTTAATGGAATAAACGAAACCCTCATACACCCCAACTGGTTTCAATTAAAATAAATTCATTCCCGTAAAAAAATCTTAAAAAAAGATTATTGTTACTTTAAAATTTCATCATTATTCTAGTTTCATCGTTGTTCTAGCCCACGCACTCCGCACACGCCACGCGCACTTCCCTCCCCTCCTCACCGCTCATGAACCGCGCGGCGCCAGCCGCCAGCGCGCGTATCCACAGAAATATTTAAAATAGAAGCAGCAAAAATTTAAATAATAAAAAAAATTACCCCTATCAAAAACCCGTGAAATTGATTCTACTCTCGATTCTGAACTAACTATATTCTCAGTTTCTCTTATTCCGTTAACACGTTGTATATAGGGTGACTTTTAATTAGTTCTTGATAGAAAAAGATATGAATGTACTCATGATACTGAACAACTTTTCCCAAGGAACATAGTTCGAAATACGAAAAACCAAATTTGACCTCCCATACAAAATGCTCTATCAGCTGATGCAGTTTCTATGGGAGGTCAAAACTTGATTTTCGTATTTTGACCTATGTTCCTAGGGGAAAGTTGTTCAGTATCATGAGTACATGCATACCTTTTTCTATCAAGAACTAATTAAAAGTCACTCTATATATAAGGTGTTTTTGAATTAGACCCAAATATTGTTAGGGTTACCTCAAGCACCTAAATGAATATTATTGGTGTTATTTTTTTACATCTTTATACGCTAGTTTTCGAGAAAAATCCTAAAAACAATACCGCTAAATAACGTAAAATGAACACTCCGTGTCAGCACAGGCGGCAGAGCGGAGTCGTGAACCAATCACGCGCAAGCCGAGGGCGCGGTTCGGGCGGTTTCGGCTCTGTTTCGGGCTCTTAGTACAGTCGAAATCATTACTACAGGATGATTGCAAATAATAATTATTTTTTGTTTAAAATTATATAAAAAAAACTAGCGGTAGGATTTTTCTAAAACTTCGATAAACCTTTTTCTTTATCATAGCTACATCACCCCTAGAAATATTTGGGTCTAATTAAAAAACACCTTATATACAGGGTGACTTTTTGAGACGGGTCAATAAGGGCAGGTACCTTAACCGCTACAGTTACAGGTAAACGTTCCTACGAAACCATCCATAACTTTTGAAGATATTTTGAACTGCATCCACAGATTTTGGAAAAAAATTACAATAACCAAAAAAAATGCTAAATTACCAAAAAAAATTTTTTGTGTCTATCGATCCCATTTCATGTGGGGATCAAAAAACTCTATAGGACCACTTTAGGTATGAGTACTAGAAATGACAGAAATTTCCAAAAACTTTTCCCATACATCTCGGTAAGAGAAGAGAGTCAATCTTCTACATTGGCGAAACTTTTTGTTTTGGATAGGCCTGGCTGAAAAAAAAAAGAAGTTTTTACTTTTAAATTTCGAATTCGATTCGAAAAATTTGTTTTTTTTTGTTTTTTTTTATTTTTTTAATTATAAAAAAAAACGTACGTGAAGCCGCTGTGGTGTTGTGACTTACCGTAGTGTCTGAACTCAAATTTTAGTTGGCTTTAAAGAGTCGCAGTAAGTAATATTTCGAGTGATTTATCGTTTTTCCGTACAAAATGTATGGGAAAAGTTTTTGGCAATTTATGTAATTTCTAGTACTCATACCTAAAGTGGTCCCATAGAGTCTTTTGATCTCCACATGAAATGGGATCGATGGACACAATTTTTTTTTATAATTTAGCATTTTTTTTGGTTACTGTAATTTTTTTCCAAAATCTGTGAATGCAGTTCAGAATATCTCTAAAAGTTATAGATGGTCTCGTAGGAACGTTTTCCTGTAACTGTAACGGTTAAGGTACCTGCCCTTACTGACCCGTCTCAAAAAGTCACCCTGAATACTAGAACTACCAAAACCACCAAGAATACCAGCAATCTACCAAAGCTACTAATCTACCTAAATACCAATGCACCAAAATTACATCATCATCGTCATATAGTGTGGGTTGCAAAGTCAATGACCGACCTTACAAACCTTGGTGTCAATGTTGTTGAGCCGCCAAAAGCCTCTGACAAAGCTCATAGACGACTAAATCCGTAGATAGTAACACCAAAAACATAACTGTTAAAAAGAGGGCCAAGTTCCTATCGGCTAATTGTTTGCATAAAAAAGGGTTAAAATCCGATCCAATGCCAAGTTTAGATGCACTTTAATATCGATCGTAATCGTCTTCATCAGCAGCCTGATCCACTAGTAAACATTTGCCATTCCCAAGATTCGCCACCACATCCAGTCCTCCGCCTTCCGCATCCAGCCACTATCCGCCACCTTATTCACGTCAACGGTTCATCTGGCCGAAATTCACTTTACCATACACCCAACTTAAAATATGGTATAGCTGTGAAAATACGCAGGTAGCTGCGGAAATACTTTTAAATTTAAACTTGGCAGGTTAATTTATTTATATAAATAAAAAATCTAATTACACAATTAATCAAGTGTTACTTACAGCACAAAAACCTGCCAACGACGATGGGTCGAGCTTGCCCAGGAAAAGCCTATTCAGTATTTTATTAAGTTGTTAAATTTCATAGTCTGAATGCACAGTTTCAAGGATCACAATGTTTACCCAAACACCCATTATTATATTCGGTTACTTACTAGTTTTAACGCATTCTTTGATGATTGCATTGTTCCAGAAGGCTCGCACACTATACCAGTCCTGGACTCGAGCATCGAACCGAGTTTAGCGGAGTTAGCGCAACGACCGCCTCACAAACGACTGGATGAGCTGCTCAAACTACTGAGGATAGAAGCTACCACGCATATGGTCAGTACTTACTATACATACTAGCACTAGACTGGGGTCTAGACTATACTGTAGCCTACTAAAGTTAGCTCAAGACCACCACACAAACGACTGAATGAGCTGCTCAAACTTGAGGATAGAAGCAATCACGCATATGGTCAGTACTTACTATACTAGCACTAGACTGGGGTCTAGACTATACTATAGCCTAGTAAAGTTAGCTCAAGACCACCACACAAACGACTGAATGAGCTGCTCAAACTGTTGAGGTTAGAAGCTACCACGCATATGGTCAGTACTTACTATACATACTAGCACTAGACTGGGGTCTAGACTATACTGTAGCCTACTAAAGTTAGCTCAAGACCACCACACAAACGACTGAATGAGCTGCTCAAACTTGAGGATAGAAGCAATCACGCATATGGTCAGTACTTACTATACTAGCACTAGACTGGGGTCTAGACTATACTATAGCCTAGTAAAGTTAGCTCAAGACCACCACACAAACGACTGAATGAGCTGCTCAAACTGTTGAGGATAGAAGCTACCACGCATTTGGTCAGTACTTACTATACTAGCACTAGACTGGGGTCTAGACTATACTATAGCCTAGTAAAGTTAGCTCAAGACCACCACACAAATGACTGGATGAGCTGCTCAAACTACTGAGGATAGAAGCTACCACGCATATGGTCAGTACTTACTATACTAGCACTAGACTGGGGTCTAGACTATACTATAGCCTAGTAAAGTTAGCTCAAGACCACCACACAAACGACTGAATGAGCTGCTCAAACTGTTGAGGTTAGAAGCTACCGCGCATATGGTCAGTACTTACTATACATACTAGCACTAGACTGGGGTCTAGACTATTCTGTAGCCGACTAAAGTTAGCTCAAGACCACCACACAAACGACTGAATGAGCTGCTCAAACTTGAGGATAGAAGCAATCACGCATATGGTCAGTACTTACTATACTAGCACTAGACTGGGGTCTAGACTATACTATAGCCTAGTAAAGTTAGCTCAAGACCACCACACAAATGACTGGATGAGCTGCTCAAACTACTGAGGATAGAAGCTACCACGCATATGGTCAGTACTTACTATACTAGCACTAGACTGGGGTCTAGACTATACTATAGCCTAGTAAAGTTAGCTCAAGACCACCACACAAATGACTGGATGAGCTGCTCAAACTACTGAGGATAGAAGCTACCACGCATATGGTCAGTACTTACTATACTAGCACTAGACTGGGGTCTAGACTATACTATAGCCTAGTAAAGTTAGCTCAAGACCACCACACAAACGACTGAATGAGCTGCTCAAACTGTTGAGGATAGTAGCTACCACGCATATGGTCAGTACTTACTATACTAGCACTAGACTGGGGTCTAGACTATACTATAGCCTAGTAAAGTTAGCTCAAGACCACCACACAAATGACTGGATGAGCTGCTCAAACTACTGAGGATAGAAGCTACCACGCATATGGTCAGTACTTACTATACTAGCACTAGACTGGGGTCTAGACTATACTATAGCCTAGTAAAGTTAGCTCAAGACCACCACACAAACGACTGAATGAGCTGCTCAAACTGTTGAGGATAGAAGCTACCACGCATATGGTCAGTACTTACTATACATACTAGCACTAGACTGGGGTCTAGACTGTACTATAGCCTAGTAAAGTTAGCGCAACGACCCCTCCTGGATGAGCTGCTCAAACTGTTGAGGTTAGAAGCTACCACGCATATGGTCAGTACTTACTATACATACTAGCACTAGACTGGGGTCTAGACTGTACTATAGCCTAGTAAAGTTAGCGCAACGACCCCTCCTGGATGAGCTGCTCAAACTGTTGAGGTTAGAAGCTACCACGCATATGGTAAGTACTTACTATACATACTAGCACTAGACTGGGGTCTAGACTGTACTATAGCCTAGTAAAGTTAGCGCAACGACCCCTCCTGGATGAGCTGCTCAAACTGTTGAGGTTAGAAGCTACCACGCATATGGTCAGTACTTACTATACATACTAGCACTAGACTGGGGTCTAGACTGTACTATAGCCTAGTAAAGTTAGCGCAACGACCCCTCCTGGATGAGCTGCTCAAACTGTTGAGGTTAGAAGCTACCACGCATATGGTCAATACTTACTATACATACTAGCACTAGACTGGGGTCTAGACTGTACTATAGCCTAGTAAAGTTAGCGCAACGACCCCTCCTGGATGAGCTGCTCAAACTGTTGAGGTTAGAAGCTACCACGCATATGGTCAGTACTTACTATACATACTAGCACTAGACTGGGGTCTAGACTGTACTATAGCCTAGTAAAGTTAGCGCAACGACCCCTCCTGGATGAGCTGCTCAAACTGTTGAGGTTAGAAGCTACCACGCATATGGTCAATACTTACTATACATACTAGCACTAGACTGGGGTCTAGACTGTACTATAGCCTAGTAAAGTTAGCGCAACGACCCCTCCTGGATGAGCTGCTCAAACTGTTGAGGTTAGAAGCTACCACGCATATGGTCAGTACTTACTATACATACTAGCTCTAGACTGGGGTCTAGACTATACTATAGCCTAGTAAAGTTAGCTCAAGACCACCACACACACGACTGGATGAGCTGCTCAAACTACTGAAGATAGAAGCTACCACGCATATGGTCAGTACTTACTATACATACTAGCAATAGACTAGTCTAAACTAGACTAATGGCAGCGTAAAAGAAACGGAAAGAAACCACTGCAGCAGGTCTACTTTAAGAGTCGGCTTTGTTCAATGTTCTTCTTTAATCGTCGGCTTTAAACATCAAGTTGAAACATGTACTTGCTTGTTTTAGATAAACGAGTGGCCGGCGTTTGAGGAGTCGCGCTACGCGGGCGAACAGGACCAGGCCAGTATCTATCAGCGAGTGCCGCTCAGCTATCTACAGACGTGAGTTTTACATAATTCATAAATTTCTTTCCTTCAACAAGCAACCTTCTTTCTAATGAAACGAAACAAAAAAGAATACAAATTTGATTACTATTTTAGTATTATTTTATTATTTATTATAGAAAATGCCTTACAAGTTTACAGGATAAACCCAAAGCACATGTAGATTCATTCATGAAATACCTATAGGTACATTATTAACCGACGAAAAAAAAACGGAGCTCGCTTCCCCCGACCTGCCGCGCTCACCCCCGCGACTCATTTTTTGAGTTCTGCGAATTAACGGTCAGAAATAGAGTCACAATGATCCATCTGTTGCCTGTGTGGTGCCGGCAATAGTAGATTAGAAGCCAAGGGCTGTAAGGCATCAATTGGAGCTCGAGATATTTAGGCGCACGAGCGCAGCGAGGGCACCTATAGTTCGAGGGTGCAATTGATGCTTACACCCGAGCTAACTACTCTGCTTTACATCTCGATTGTGAGGTAAGTAGGTCCTTATTACCACCAAATTGAAGGTAACCAATTAGCGCTCTAGGGTAATAATGTAGCTAAAAAAGCCCTAGGGCGGTAAGTAATAAAAAAAAAATTCACTCTTTCAACACTCAATTACTTACCGCCCTAGGGCTTTTCTAGCTACATTATTACCCTAGAGCGCTAATTGGTCACCTACAAGCCCTATTTGGGGGTAATAAGGACCTACTTACTGAAAATGAGAGATGTAAAGAATAATACTAATTTAAACCCGTGGGTGCCGTAAGAGGCGACTAAGGACTTGTGAACCCGAGGATGGGCAGCAGCATCCTTCTGTGTGCAGGGTATCTTACGTACTGCGGTCATCAACTGTAGTCGTTGCCAGTCGCAACCCTTAAAAGCGTGGTGACTATCGTAATTATAAGTACCACGTGTTTTTACTGTAGTTCTGGAGGGAGCTCCCTGTCCTCCTGGACTAAGATGCGCACCGCGACATGATCGAGTCGCGCGCAACTGTCACTTTTTATGTATGGACGCGAGAAGACATAACCGGTTTAGTCTGGTTAAGTCTACGAAGACTCGCCAAGTCGCGGTGCGCATGCTAGACCTACTGCAGTGGAAGTTTCATGGGATTTTATGATGATGAATTCATCTGTGCTTACAAATAAAAAGTTTTATTTGGTGTATTTGTTTGTTTACATCAGTAAAATCATTAGGTTTAGAGAGAAATACTATTGAAACACGTTGTTGCTTGTTTTCTCAATGACATGTCCCTGTCAATTCCAGCGTGAACAACATAATAAAAGGGCGCTGTGCACAGACCGCGGTGACCTTCGTGCAACTCCCCGCGCCGCCGCCGCTGCCCGCGCAGCCCACCGCGCAGGACGAGGCGATATGCGAACAGTATTTAAAGGTACATATCATGGTACGGTAAACTTAAATGGAATGAATTGAAGAAGATTAATAAAAAAGATGATATTCCTTTCAGGTACTAGATGAATTTACGAAGGATCTTCCCCCCACTATCTTAGTAAGAGGACTCAAATCCGTGACTTCTACTGCGCTATAGTATCGTGTATTAATAGTAAAACCACCTTAATTGACTCTGAAGACCCAAAGGTTTATACAAGGTATTAGATAAATAACGCAAAACCTCTCGGGTGGTAGCTCTGGACATGAAACTGAACAACTTTTGTTCTACGACTTTTGGAAATTCGCAAAAAAAAATTTTCCTTCTGCATACAAATCGACCAGCTGACCGAAAAAAGCAATTTTTTTTTTTTGGAATTTCCAAAAGTAGAACAAAAATTGTTCAGTTTCATGTCCAGAACTACCACCCGAGAGATTTTGCGTTATTTAACTAACACTCTGTATATACAGCGTATTACGGAAAGTTGTGATAATACTAAAGGGTGTGAATCTGCTCATGAAACTGAACAAATTTTCCCAAGGAACACACGTCGAAATACGAAAAACCAAATTTGACTTCCCTTACGAAATGCGCTATCAGCTGATGCAGTTTCTATGGGAGGTCAAAAATTTAGTTTGTTCTATGACATAATGTTCCTTGGGAAAAGTTGTTCAGATTCTCACTCTTTAGTATTATTTCCGTTACACGCTGTATAATCAGATTCAAGTAATTATAGGCTTATATTTTTATCAGTGCAATCATTTTAGTATGTTCCTTAGAGTCGTAAGACTAACGGCCAGTTGCACGAATTTTAAAATCAAACCTCTTTTGATACTATTGCCGTCTTTGTCTTTCTCATCAAAACAGAAAGTGATAGCAACATATTTAACAGAGCTTTAACTTTAAAAGAGCTTTGGGGAAATGCCTGTTAGTCTCATGGTCTAAACCTTAGACCTTAAAACAGACAATTTTTTCCAAATGAAGATAATTATAAAAAGAGAAAATGTTTTGGTGATTCCATACGGCGCAAGGTTTCGTTATGTATGGAATAATCAAAATAAAAACTCTTTTCGCCCGAAGTTTTTTGAAAGAATGTTTGCACTGATATTTTTTATACTAGATAGAAAATTTAAAGTGGCCTTATTATGAGATTTTATATTTTAAAAGTAAGATTAAATAAATTATGACTCGCACTGTGTAAAGCCCTAGAATCGTTAAGTAATTGTGACAGTCCGTTGCAGAAACCCCGATTATGTCACAAGTCGGTTTTATTGATAGCAAAATTTTGCGTTTATTAGACGACAAATTATTTATAGACCATTTGTGAGTCAACCAGGGCAAATGAAGGGTGTTAGAGACAGCCTTCCGAATACTTAAAAGGCATGATCAGTCAATGAAACTGAACAACTTTAAGGTGATCCGTTTTCCATACAAAATTTAAATGACTTGCATTCTTTTGCGGGACATAAAATGCTGTTGGAAAACGAGTGTATACTGCCATTTTTAGTTAAATTTTTCGCTGATTAATACAAAGATTCAGCTAATGCACCGAAAGTTCTAGTTTTTGTTAGCAATTTTTGGTTCAATATTACCATTGTGGGTGTGCAATATATACTGTAGTACTTTCGGTGCATTTATATAATTTAACTAAAAATACCAGTATACACTCGTTTTCCAACAGCATTTTAAGTCCCGCATAAGAATGCAATTCATTTGAATTTGCCTAATGAAGGCAATTTGTAGACTCTTAACCCGTGAGGGACCACCGACTAGACGTAATAGCCACTACTGAACGACGCCGCGTCTACCACCGGCTAGCTCTAATAGCCACCCTCGTCGCACTCAACTTATTGACTTATATTGTTAGAAATATGGATCAAAGTCGGTTGAATGTTATCACAATGTTATGTTGCTACGTTCAGTATGAAATAAACTGACCAATGAGAACAAAATAGCCGCGTCCTTCATAGAAAAAATATAAATTTTGGCAGTTTGAAGTTCACTCAGTTGTCACTCAGTGCGCGTTCTTGCAAGATGGCTGGTAGACGGCTTCGGTTTTAGTGTTTGTGCCTTGGTGTTTTACGGTGTTTTGGACAAAACCACTTATGTAAGTTTAGTTTCATATATTTATTACGTATTTTTAAAAGAAACTTCTCATACGTCCATAATAATAAACCGAAAACCAGGCTAAAATAAAAAATCGGGGGCCCGTTTTTTTTCAACGCCATTTTTTTCGTCATGCCGTCGTATAAATCGGTTGTATAAACGAACCATATACTAGAACAACTGTGTGAATAATTTATTAGAACGCTAACATCATTAGCTTACAAAAAACAAACACTTCTAAAAACCCATAATGTAAACATTGTGACTGGCGAGCGATTAAATCTCAAGTGGGTCGTTAAGAGCTCGCCGCGGTGTCGAATTACATAAACGCGTGGTCTCTTTGGGTTTTTAAAGTTGTCTAGCCCAGCGGTGTCTCACGGGTTAAGGGCATCGCAAGTCATCCTAAGTCATAGATTACATGAATGAAACCTCATCGTAATAATAGAAGATACTTAAATATAATTTTATGTAAGAGCAGGCAAACGAGCAGACAGCTCATCTGATGGTAAGTAAGTATCACTGCCACCCATAGACACTTGCAACACTTGGGGGTGGTACTAATAGTTAGGGTGCTGGCTGCAATTTGGGTATATGATTTGCTCATGATTCATATTTATAGGGATGATAGATCAGCTCAATACGAATCGATTTGGTCCTTACAAGTTTTTCTGTGCGTGCTGTTTTTGAGTTAAAGCAAAAAAAGTGAAAATAAGATACTAAATAATGTTTTTTTCGTCTGCCTTTGTGGCTCCTGTTTAAAATACTTCTGAAGATGTAGAATATCGAAGAGGCAGACATGCAGGGCTCTGCATTATCACGGGACGAAGAAGTAAATTTTTGCATTATGAAGCGCTGTAACTTTACGACGACGTAGGGCTATTATGGTGGCAAACCATTTTCTGGGGTTTTATACATTGTATTTAATCAGATAGTCATAGTCTGCCAGGTGTACGTTTCATTCGCAAATTTCAAAATAGTTAAAACTTAATTCCTCAAAAACGCAGGGGTGTGGATGACCGCCTATATTTTTTGTATCTTCTAGAGGATGCTCCTTATCATCAGTCAAAGAGGCAGACATGAGCAAATCATATAGAAATTTGTCCTTCATCACCCTTACTATAATCCGTTGCCGGCCTTTGAGAAGTTTGTTAACCTGCTTTTTGAATGACCCCGTGTCGTAACTACCAGGAAAAACTGCAGGGGGAAAAATCGGCTTTTATAAAAAGTGTCTAAACAAGTTTGCAATTTTGTATGGAGAGGCCGATTTTGTTTTTCATTTCCTCAAAGTTTTATTCGCTGAAAGTTGTTCAGTTACGTTGACTTACCATGCCCTTTCAGTATTCGGGAGGTTGTCTCTTACATCGCATATTGTCTTGGCCCAGGCCCATTTTAATTTATATTTTGACATTTTCTATGACAAAACAGGAGATCAAAAATGTGGTCCTTTTAAGGGGTAACTCAGTAGTGTAAATTTACACTACTGGTCGCAATCTAAACAAAATTTGACACATCCATTGGTCAAATTTTGTTTAGATAGGTATGAGAAGTAAAAAAATATTGTTTTTTTATTTTCACAGCCATGCACAAGGCGTTTTCAAAGCTAAAGCTCCCTTAAATCTACTGCTGTCACTTTCTTTGTCAACAAAACAGAAGAGCCAGCAATATACTTAAAGGAACTTTAACTTTAAAGTAGTTTTGCGCAACTGGCGATCAATCTATTAATGATACAAAATCATCTCTTGAACGGACCATCGCACAGTCAAGAGCATGTCGAGCGACATTCTCTTTCTGCTATTAAAACAAGAATGGCATTAAGTCCAATGTGGACTGACTGTAATTTTTATTTACCCTAAAATGTGACTATGAAACTTCGTGCTTTGTCCTTTGAGATTAGCAACCTGTAAATTGATTCTATAGGTATACATAGGTAGCATGGACGAACTATAAGAAGGACTGACCATCCCCTTTTAGAAATCGTAACTCGGAAAAGTATAAAATTAGATGGCGCTAATAAATAGTCCGGGAAGTTATTATGATTTATCGAGTATTCTGCTAAAAAATAAACCGAATTTCAATGCTAGCGTTTCTTTACATTGAAACTATGTTGAAATATTGAATGATTTTTTTGCAGAATACTCGGTAGACCATAATTAATTTCCGGATTATTTGAAAGCGCCATCTAGTTTCCATGAGTTTTATGCTTTTCCGGGTTACGTTTTCTGGTTGGGGATTGTCAGTCTTATTATAATTCGTCCATGATAGGTAGTTACGTTTTTTAAGTGACTGCCACATAGAATCAATTTACAGGATGCTAATCTCTTCGGAAGGAGCACTCGTGTATAATTGTGATAGAACTTCACTTAAGGTAAGTTCGTTTTATCATCAATAATAATGACATTTTTTTTTCATTTTATGATAATGACAATCACATATCATGTTTTGTGTCTAGTTGTATTTGTCCAGTAATTTTAAGAATTTCTATTATTATTCAATTTTAGCTAAATTTTGATTATTATAGTTAATATTATAATTTATATTTGTATTCTCGAAGTGTATGTCGTAAGTGTATTGGAAACAGGTTATTACGGTCGAACTAATGTAGTCTGATTTTAATGCCAGCAGTGTTGTTGCAGGACGTAGAGATGCGTAAGATATTGGAGGTCTTGCTGACATTCTAATGAAGATATTAGAATAAGGGCGCGTCCCCATTAGGTATACAGTGAGCGGCTAACTGTTTGCCTCTAGTTCGCCCCCCGATATATTTTAAACGGAGCGTCCATTCAGCGCGTACTGGACTTAGTAGCAGATGGTCCAAAATGCAGATCGTCCAGACGCGTACTGTACGCAGTTTGCGGCGTTTCTCTTGCGGATTCATTCAGTGAGCAGCTGAGTCGCTGCGAACGATGCTCGCGGTCGGCGCTCAGTCAGCTCACTACGCTGCTGGTACGCTGCGCAGCTTCACACGGTCGTATATAAGGTCCTAATGAAATAGTGAACATAATTTTAGTATGCTACTCAGACCATGAAAATGAACAACTTTTTCCAAGGAAAATAAGTCGTAATACAAAAATAATTGTTTGACCTGCCTTAGAAACTGCATTAGCTGATAGCGAATTTTGTATGGAAGGACAAATTTGATTTTTCGTATATCGATTATACTAACCTTAACCCTCCTAAGAATTTGCAAGTGCTTCGCCGCTAATACGCTACAGTTCGCCGCTAACTAAATATTGAGTTAACGACCGATATGCCCCGCTCAGAGTCAGCGGACAGTCGGCCGCTCACTGTGAGCCTAATGGGGACGCGCCCTAAACCTGTGCTTTATTAACAGCGCAATCATATAGCCTAAATAATGTAGCTTGATAGAAGGGCAGCAGGACAGAGCGATACGTCTCTCTGTCGCTCCAATATCTTACGTATCGCTCCGTCTTGCTCTTACACTGCTGGCATTCTACTCAAGTAATATTTTTTGACTGTATGAACCATTTTTTTTCATTTATTCCAACGCTTACCAACACATTTGAAGCTATATCAAAAGCAATCGGCTGAAGCTGTCAGAAAAAACAATTGTATAACAATGTTATTCTTTCCGTCAAATACACAGCGTTTAACGGAAAAGTGTGTTAATAGAGCTTTCCCGCCCATCTCACCTGGTTTCAGAATCAGAGAAACCAGGTGAGATGGGCGGGAAAGCTCTCAAACGAGTATAAACTCGAATGCGGTGTGCGGCAGGGTGGTTTGACTTCGCCCTTGCTGTTCAACCTTTACATTGATGGCACCTGCGGGAACAACCTCAGCTATGCCGACGACATGGTGCTGCTGGGTCCGCCGGCCAATGCACTCAGAAGATTGCTCGCGACTTGTGAGTCTTATGCTCGAGAACACGGGTTGCAATATAACTCAGGTAAAAGTGAGGTTATGGTTTTCAAGGCGGCAAAATATCAGCCCAAACATATACCTCCTATTTTACTAGAAGAAAAACCCTTGAAAATTGTAAATGAGTTCAGGTATCTGGGTTGTATTGTAACGAGTGACCTCAAAGACGACAAAGGCATAGAAAGGGAGCGTAGAGCGTTGGCGGTTAGGAGCAATATGATTGCCCGTAGGTTTGCTCGCTGTTCAACACCTGTAAAGATAACGCTGTTCAATGATGAAAAACTACCGCCTGATTTAAAAGGCGAATGTTCTGACGATACGTTTAGGTCCCGGCTGAAAAACCTTTTATTGGAAAAATCCTTTTATTCTGTAAAAGAATTTTTGAATGCAAATTTGACATTGTAATTTCTGTAGGTAGGTACATTATTGTTATTATTAGTATTTGACATTTTGGATTATAGATTTATATTTTATGTACATCTTTGTACTTGACATTTTATATTTTCTGTATTTTATATAATTTTTTTTTTGACGATCACATTGTGAATTCTTATATTTGACATGAATGTAATTTATAATGTAATTTTAATTGTGTGATAATTAAATCTAATCTAATCAAAGCGTTTTGCCAGTCTTTTTATGCGAGCAGCCTGTGGGTGTCATATACGCAACGAGGCTTTAACGTTCTACGCGTACAGTATAATAATGCCTTGAGGATGCTGTTGAAATTGTCGCCGCGCTGCAGTGCATCCGGTATGCTCGCGGAAGCACGGACGGACGGTGTTCACGCGATCATGCGTAAGAAGATCGCTTCTCTGCTTGTATTGGGCGTGTGAGGCACAGCAGCAACGCCATCCTGAAGGTAGTGGCTGATAGGTATGATAGCCCAATTTTAAAACACTGGATGGGTGTTATTGTGCTGGAGCGCCCCAATAGATTTATTAAATAATATATTAATTGTAATTTTAAATTTTACAAATTTTATTGTTTTCCAAATTGTTTTTAATGATTATTACTATTTTGACATTCAATTAATTTAATTACTTTCATTGATTTTACGAGTATTGCTGTCTTAACATAGAATAAGTATTACTAACATTTATGGACTCATGTCTGACATAAATAAAGAATTTGAATTTTGAATTAATTTGAATACTAAAGAATTTAAATCTGCCCTTGAAATTGAACAATTTTTCCCAAGGAACAAAGGTCATAGAAGAAAATCAAATTTTGACCTCCCATAGAAACTGCATCAGCTAATAGCGCTTTTTTTTGGGAGGTCAAATTGGGTTTTTGTATTTCGACCTATGTGCCTTGGGAGAAGTTGTTCAGTTTCACGAGCAGATTCATACCCTTTCCGTTACACGCTGTATAGGTACATAATATAGGGTGACTTTTTATTAGTTCTTGATAGCAAAGGATATGAAGGACCTCATGATACTGAACAACTTTTCCCAAGGAACATAGGTCGAAATACGAAAAACCAAATTTGACCTCCCGATCAAAATGCGCTATCAGCTGATGCAGTTTCTATGGGAGGTCCAAACTTGATTTTCGTATTTCGACCTATGTTCCTTGGGGAAAGTTGTTCAGTATCATGAGTACATTCATACCTTTTTCTATCAAGAACTAATTAAAAGTCACCCTATATATGGTTTTAGTTTCATGGCTGCAAAATCTGTTACTAAGCGTTGAAAGAAACGAAAAAAATGTATTCTAGTGAATTTATTTTACGGTCACGAAAGTAAAGCAATGTTTGTAAAGGTTTAACGAAAAAATTGTAATTTTGATAAACAAAAAGTGTGTATTTTAGTAACGTGTATCGATTGAGGTTACGAACGTGTGTGATTGAAGAGAAATCTCGCCTAGCTGTCAGTAGGTTTGTTTGTTTACTGAAATTACAATTTTCTCGTGGAATCCTTTTTAGTTATGTATGTATTTTTGGAGATAAATAATAGTTTATGTAGACTCATTGCGGTTTAAACGCAATTTTTATTACAATACTGTATGGTGCACTCTGAATTAATTTAGTAATCTTATTCTATCTGCTATTCCAATTGAGCAGATATTTTTGGATGATCGGGTTTTTATACAGGGTGTAAGAGACGGTGTACCAAAAACTGAAAGGGCGTGCTCTGTTAATGAAACTGAACAACTTTCCCAAAGAAACATTGTCGGGAAATGAAAAAAAAAAAACAAAAACATTTTGGCCTCTCCATACTCATTGCTCACTCTGATCTAAAAACAAATCCTTGGGAAAGCTATTAAGTTTTGTTGATGCCCTTTTAGTTTTCGGTACTCCGTATCTTACAATCTGTATAATACCTATTATAGTTCGTGCGGGTTAGCAATGCAATAAAGTGCGTTGACCCCGCCATGAAAGCAGACCATCACCGGGCCTATACGAGTAGAAAAGGGGCTTTCTATACCTAATCGTAACTGCTAGTAAAATGGTATGATAATGTAATGGGATCGACATAAGCTGTCACGCAACATTTCGTTAGCTAATGTCAATCCCAGCATTCCTTCTATAAATAGTCGAGCAGCAATATTATGCAATAGCAGCACAATTGTATTATCGTGCTGCTCATGTAATTAGTGTACTGCTCCAATATTATCTTCAATCCCATAAGCATTTTTCCTGTTTTTTTTTTCTTTCAAAAAATAAAATGTAAACATAAAAATTTTATTTCTCAAATAAAATGCAATAGCAGAGAAATTGCATTATATTGCTGCTCATTTAATTATTCTATTGCTCAAACCACAATCTGACAAGAAATGGATTTCAATTTCAAATATTAACTTCAATCCCAAGCAGTCATTCCATTCTACATGACAGTACAGTAAGCCATTTGTCTATGGCCTATGATTCGCTTCCCGATAGTTTAATGAAGAGTTTTGATGCCTGTATATTTGTGTCGGTACTATCCCCAGACAGACTGCACGAAAACCCTATCAGAGTACCTACCAACTTCAAGAGATCAATGGGAGTCGCACGCTTATAGTGGGGTCAATATCCTATTTTACATTGCTAACTGGTACGCACTATACACAAAACTTTCCCATCTTATGTTGCTGTCTGTATGCTTGTAAGTTAATTATTACTATTGCAAATATTATTTCAAATTTATCAATTCTATTTAAATTTAGAACAATTGTGATCAAAAATGTATTTTATATGAAATAAGTTGTGTACACCAAAAAACTATCATGGTATTTCTATATGGCTATCATTAAAGGGAGAGCTTTGGAAGCACATTATTTAAGATTTTTCATTTAAAAGCGATCAACGTAATATTGAAGGATTTCAGCAAAAACAAAATAATTTTAGCAGCAAAATGAATTAAATAAGTTTGACAGTCACTTGTGTCCTTATATATATAAGATTGAGCAGCTCTAAATTAATGTGTCCAGCAAAATAATTATTTTTGCAGCAGAATAAGCAACCCAAAAATGCAAATCGTTACTAAGGTTTAATTTACTTCTGGCAAGTCTCAAGAGAACCCAACTCAACCTAACGGATCCCGTAGGTTATACCAGTCGGGATCGATTAGGTTGTGTTTTCCCTACTTAACGGACCTAAGTATAGTTTCGAATGTGACTACTGTAGTGTATATTTTCCGTAAGGAAGGTCTGAAGACCAAGGCAATTAGTACAGGATAGTGAGTAGGCGATACTTGTCGAAAAACTCACAAACGGTACGTCCCTAGCCGCGACTAGGAGTTAACACTAAGGAGGTCTAAGTAGCAGCCACGGTAGCAGCTCTTTCTGCTAAGGAGGGATAGCCATAAGCGTATCACTTTCTTGCGAGGGACCTCCATACTAAAATGTATGGATTTTTTTCAAATCCTAAAAACGTAAAATTTTTGTCTTTTTTTCTGAGAAATATGTGACATGGGACTAATAAATGCTACTACCACAGTTTTTCTGGTGAAAACACTTACCATTCAGGAAAAAAAAATGGTGTTTAAAATCACGCATAAAATGGCTATTACGGATTATTTACGCTTCCGTTCTTAGTATAAAACTATATATTTTCACTTTCGCAAACAGAGTTTATACTAAAACATTAAATTTTTAAAGATATCTTGATTTTTGTAAAGCTTAACTGAGTTTTTTGACCGACTAGTATAGGCGACAGTGAGACGCTTTACATTTCACTTGTTCATACAGAATATGTATATGACGGACTCTTATAGTTTTTTACTCTGAGATTGACACAGTCGCAAGGTCGCGCCCTTTTCTGCGACTGCCATTTGCCGCCCGCAACGGACTAAAGTAAAGTACAATTAAGATCCGTGTAAACATTTTAATAAGTGTTAGAAGTCCCACTCTTTTTGGGAGCTAAGTTAGCAACAATGAACAATACTGCCGTCGGGTTGATCAATTTGAACCTAGATTAGGCAGCAAACTCCGTAAAAATCATTGTAAAAATGGAATAAGGCTTAGGCAATGACGATTCATTCAAAAGTAACATTCAACGTCATAACATCCCATTACACGTCCACTACAGGACAGGGAGCTCCCTCCAGAATTCCAGCTTTTGATTAAAAATGTGGATGGGAAGTACCATAGTCACCTCGCTTGTCAGCGTTACGGCTGGCACCATGGACCGCGGTAGTAGGCGACCGCAGAAATTAAGATAGTGTTATACACAGGAGGATGCTGCTGCCCATCCTCCAGTTCATAACCCCTAGTCTCCTCTTACGACACCCATGGGTATGTATGGGATGGTACTATTCTTTGCCGGCACCACACGGGACATAACACGGGAATAAGTAACATTACACTCGTGGAATTTTTAGAAGACGAGTTTGGAAAAGGTATAAAAATACCTTTGTGTAAAACATCTGTCCTCGTAAGACAGGTAACAATCCCTCTCAGTGTAATTGGCGCGCCGAGGGCTGAGAGCCTTTGACCTGCCTTTGTTGCCTCAAGAGAGGCGCCAATCGATACGGGCTTTTTTACAGCTAGGGATTTTTGGAGGAATTTTTTACGTGGTATTTTAAGAAACAAGTTTATCAAAAGAATATTATTTATGGTCCAAGTAACATGCTTTTATGTTTGCCATTTTATTAGTAACCTATAGTAGGTTGACCGTAATGTAGCCGAAATCTGTGAGCAATAGTAGATTTTACAACAAGTGCATAAAACATGACTTTTTACACAAGGCTTACGTTAATTAAGCCGCGGATAAATAGTTATGTGGTTCTAAAGAAGAATCCTGAGCGTAGCGAAGGTTTCCAGGCAGGCACGAGACGCAACAATATAAATAACATCGTCAAAGCAACAAAACCGATTACAAATATACAAATACTAGCTAGTGCCCGCGACTTCGTCTGCGCAGGTTTATAAATTGTATGAGCTATATTATTGTAAAGTTTCATTAAAATCCGTTCAGTAGTTTTTACGTAAAAGATTAACAATCATCCATCCATACTTACAAACTTTCGCGTTTATAATATTAGTAGGATATAATATTGCTCGTATATATTAGCTTAGGATGATTCTAAATTATTTGAATCCAATGTGTAAACAAAACGTGTAAACGTCAGATTTAACACAGTGTTACGTAAAGAAAAGATTGTATAATGGGCGATCCGTTATAAAACAAGTTAATTGATGCTGTAACTCGGCAGCCCTTAGTGAGCGCTACGGGGGCGGGGCTATAAATTGTGGGCGCCACGTTGCCGTAGCCACGCGTAGCGCTCTACGCGTAAACTGTATTAATTGCTACACCGTGGCGTAGCGGGTCACGTTACCTAACGATGTTATTTATTTGAGGTGCTACGGGAGAAAGATTAGAAAATAATGTATTGTGATACCAGCTCCGGAGGTTGAAGATGCCTTAGTGTATAGACACACATGTGGAAACTCCGTCGCGGAAAGTTATTTGCTATAATAATAATTCATTTATTTTTCGGAAAATACATCCATATTTGGATACAAATTATATAATCAAAATAAAATAAAATGGTTAGTTACAATTGGGCTTAAAACTATGTTAGTAAGACAAACACAGGGCATACACAAAATACAGACGAACGTCATTGAACATACTCCAGAGACATCGGAGCATGCATCGACATCCAATGTCTCTGGAGCGGGCTGTCCATCCGTCCGGCGATCATCATAGGGAGGCTGTTGCGACTGTCCCGTATTCTGCGCGCGATCGATACCACTCTCTTCCGCATGGTGGTGTAGAAGCAAACCACGCGCGCCTCCGCGAACATGCCTGAAGCGCTACAGGAACGGGGCAACCGCAACACCACTCTAAATGAAGTATTCTATTGATTGTGATTTTTTGCAAATCCTCGCACAGCTCTGGTGGAAAGCTACCCTAACAGCCAGTTAAAGTTAAAGCTCTTTTAAATCTGTTTATTGTATTCCTGGTCACAAAATACAGTGTGAAATTCTTGAGGAAGCTAGTATAAGGCCAGTTCAGTGGTTTACTTAATGAGACTAGACAAAACAAAGTATACAAAAAGCCGTCATATCGAACATCATTTGCACAAGTTTCTTTTCTGGCACTGTATGATCTTCTTGTAGGTGCCTCGCAAATGAAACCAACGTCTTCAAATTAACTCCCAGCACGTTTATTATAATTAAAACACAATTTATAAAGATAGACATGAACCGCGCCATTACACAGCTTCTAGGCAAGAGGCAGGGTTGCCAGTTGCGATAACATACAACACCTTACATCTCCCCTGTTAGGCTACAACAGATAATTAAGTAACAGTTAATTAACTTAATTTATCTTAAAGTCTATAACGACTAGGCATCCTTATTGTGGCCCGGTTCCTAAGTCTTTCTGTTGCAGATGGTACAGTTGACAATTTAGAATCTAAAATAATATCATCAAAGTTACCACATAACAATGAACAAGGACACTCCGAGGATGAGATGCTATTTTTTTCAGGTTCTACAGAGTTATGAACTACAGGCCTTAACTTTAAATGAATTCTATTTCTACGTAGTACAGATCCCGAGTAATTTTGAATGAGGTAGCTGCGAGGTTCTTTACACTTAGACAGTACAGTGGCAGGATGCCAAACATTCCTATCAGTATCATAGTACAGTATATCATCTCCTACATTGAGTGGAGTCAAATCCTTAGCATGCCTGTCAAAATACTGCTTTTGAATTTCTCTACTTTTAATTCTATTCTGAATAGCAAGTTTGTTTTGTTTAGGTTTTAGACTTGACTCTACACAAGGTAGTTTAGTCTTAATTGACTTGTTAAGCAGCAGTTGTGCAGGTGAATAACAAATGTTAGCTAATTCTGTGTTTCTATAATTTAACAATGCAATAGAGATGTCAGTTGAGGTTTCCAAACATTTTCTCAGCATAGTTTTGCATATATTTACCCCTTTTTCAGCTAACCCGTTTGACTGTGCACATCTTGGGCTAGAAAAAATGCATTGGAAATCCCACTCTCCAGCAAACTTAAGAAATTCCTTACTATTAAATGGATTATTATCTGCTTGAAAAAAACTGAGGAATGCCAAAACGGCCAAATAGTGATTTTAATATTTAAATAACCTGTAGCGTCCAAAGGGCGTGTTGAAGGTAGTGAGGTCAGCACTTGACTCGTCGAGCTTCACTTGGAGGTAGCCATCCTTCATGTCCAGCACGGTGAAGTACTTCATGCCAGAAAATTTAGCAGCAATGTTGTCTGCTGTCGGTATGGGAAAATGTTCTCTCTTGATGGCAGTGTTCAAGCGAGTTGGGTCGATGCATAACCTCAAATCTCCATTCTTCTTTGTCGCTATCACAAGGGAATTTACCCAATCTGTTGGCTTGTTGACTTTTTCTATTATGCCATTACGTTCCATTTCTTCTAGTTTTTCTTTCAGTTTGTCATGAATAGCTAGTGGAACTGATCCGGGTGGCTGTACTGTTGGAGTCACATCAGTTTTACAATGGCTCTAAATCCAAGAAGTGGTGTTGCATGGAAGTCTACCACATAAAAGTCAAGCAGGTAAGTATTTTCATTATAAGTGCACGGTAGTTTTATTATACCTAAGGGTCTTATCTCTTGCCCTCCATAGGCTACTAACACAGTGCTTGTTTGTTCTAACTGAGGAGCATTCAGTTTTTTATAAATTTCTATTGGCAAGATAGAGGATTCCGCTCCAGTGTCAATTTTAAATTTTATTTTTTCTTTATTTATCTGCAGGGCTTTGAACCACTGTCTCAAATTATTTTATTTCTTCTTTATTTATCTGCAGGGCTTTGAACCACTGTCTCTTATTATTTTATTTCCTTTATTTAACTGCAGGGCTTTTAACCACTGTCCCTTATTATTTTCCTTCCTGTTTATTTAATATATAAACAGTTCTTCTTCTTCTTGCTTTTCAATTTCTTGTAATACTTCTTGCACTGCGAGACGGCTATTCTTTATTCCTGATTTGCACATTTTCGCTTAGTGATTATGTTTCTTGCACTCATCGCATATTTTTACAAATGCAGGGCAATTGTTTGCTTGATGTATGCCTCCACAACGCTTGCACTTTTTCACCTGTGGTGGCGGCTGGTGCTGTGGGCTACTAAAACTGTGCCTTCTTAGGGCATCCAGGCTCTTGCTCTCAGCTGATCGCATCTGCTGAATCTGTGTGGCTGTTGATTCCGCTGCCTTGCACAAATCAACTGCAGTCGCAAGCGTCAGATCTGCCTCTCTGAGCAGTCTCTCTTGTAAACGCTTGCAGGCTATACCTATAACAATCCGGTCTCTAACCATGTCGTCACTTTCTTTATAATTGCACGTTTTGACACCATTTCTGAGTTCTGCCAAAAATCCTTCGAAATTTTGGTTCGATTTCTGTATGATTTGATTGAATTTGAACCTTTCAAATATAATATTCGTTTTTGGCGAGAAATATTTATCGAATTTTGTCAGCACAGTACTTAACTTGTCTGTTTTAGAGTTAGTAAAACTATTATAAATTTCCAGAGCGTCAGAGCCCATGAGGTTAAGAAGCAATGCGATTTTTCTCGAGTCATCGTCAGTCTTCTATGTTTGACGCTAGTAAATATAACTCAAATTGCTGTTTGAACCTTCTCCACTCTATTTCGAGGGCTGGTGCAGCAGTATTGAACGTATTTGGTAATCTTACTTGGATGATGGCGTCCGCCATTTTTGCCGTGTGGAATGCAACGTAGATTAGACGCGAGGTCGACACTTACAAGTTTCTTGCTAAATATTGCGCTATTTACCTGACACCATGTATGATCTTCTTGTAGGTGCCTCGCAAATGAAACCAACGTCTTCAAATTAACTCCCAGCACGTTTATTATAATTAAAACACAATTTATAAAGATAGACATGAACCGCGCCATTACACAGCTTCTAGGCAAGAGGCAGGGTTGCCAGTTGCGATAACATACAACACCTTACAGGCACCCTCTCTTTATAACAAATTTAATGATCACCTCAACCTCAGAGTTCAAACAGCGCATAATTGTAAATTGGTCCTTCGAAAATACCTAAATGGTCTTAACTATAATGATACCGAAATGCTTCTTAAGATCTCAAGTTGACCATTTTATTTGAACCAGTAACATCTACAAACTTCAAATTCACTCTTTTACATACACTCATGTCACACATACTCTAACAAACATTAAACTCATACACAAACATACCAATCTACAAACGAAACACGCTAGAAAATTGTAGCAGTTAAATCGCCTACCAACTCTTCTCAAATTAAAATCTAAGGCGGGAAGCAACACTTTTATGTTTCACTTAGTGCATGTTGTTTCTCTTTCATCTTAGTTAAACGCATGGCCACTTTGATATATCTTTTTGTTTTTATGGTAATTAACTTTAGTTATTGCATAATAATGATGTCAAAAACATGTCACCTCTGCCTTTGTCATGCCAATAGGAAGAGAGGTCCACTGAGATACAGTGCGAACTAGTTCAGTGGGTCTCACAACCTGTTTGTGATGGCCTATTCAACATTGTATAATGCCACAAACTCTTTCGGTTTGTGGGACTATAATTGGCTCTAATGCATTAATGACCATCGTTGTTATTTGTATTCAATAAACACATTTTATTTATTATTTTATTTTATTATTATTAGCAACGATGATTAGCAAGCATTCTAGAGATTCTTTTCTTTATTAATTCCACATGTTATTATCAATCTAATATAAAATACAATACAACTATTTATTGATAACAATAGTTACCAAACAATCTCCTGCATCATAATTTAATGCCTTATGCAGACAACGAATAACACCAACCAACCCGTCTCTACCGTGGTTGACGTAAGAGGCGACTAAGGGTGTATGAACGGGGGGAATAGGCAGCAGCATCTTTTTGTGTATGATACCATTTTACTGCGGTCACCAACCACAGCAGTCGCCAGCCGCAACGCTTACAAATGTGGTGACTAGGGTAATACCCCTCCAAAGTACCAAGCGTTTTTGCTGTATTCTGGACTCTCGTCTGTCCAGCAGTGGACGTTTCATCGGATTTTATGATGCAAACTTGTTTACTATTATATATTCTGTGATGCAGGCAACGTCAGGTCAAGTGCCTGCTGCTTTTTCTAACACAAAGCTTTAACGCATTCGTGTTATACGAGGGGTGATCAAAAAGTTGTGAGAATGATCCAGTGAATAGTAGTCGGGACCAACGGCTTAACGTGCCTTCCGAAGCACGGAATCATGTAACTTTTAAGTGTTTTTTGTTTCGGATGTAGTCTCAGTGTTTAATGAGCCATGTCAGAGGCCTCTGGCGTCTGAACAAAACTGACACCAGGGTTTTTGAGGTCGGTTATCGACCTTGCAACCCACACGATATGATGATGATGACCTTTAGTAAGTAATTATTTCATTTCTATACTACATAGTAGTATAACCCGTAAGTAGTATAACACAAAATGTTTGAAAACTCTCAAGTTTCTCCGGGACCTTCCTATTATTATTATTTCTGATGGGCACGATTGTGCAAACTACAGAACAAAGACGCCTGTAATATTGGGGCCACTAAATACGCATCATAAGTTCCAAGTACGAGTCGTTCCTTCTATCAAGATTTTGTGGAATTATTTTTAATCGAACTTGCTTTTACTGGAATGTATGAAATGTACAATACGTGTAGCGATATACCTACGGATCTTTCAGAAACCGAGAGCACATAATACCATGTTACTACCGTACAGAACGGACACGCTCCGCCCCGCACCGAAACGAATTACCTACCTCACCCATGGACCTCACCCTACCGAACACGAATGACCTTCTTAGTCTAATAAATTATAAAACGCAAAATCATTCCTTGCACTTGTCTGCATATATGAACCATCTCAAAATATAAATAAGTAGATATAAATTAACAACCCGTGTCTAAGTAGGTATGAGTAGGTAAGGCGGCGGCGGTGCAACAACTCATATATTTTTGAGCACTTTCTATCAATCATGATTAGGTACTAAAATCTTCATTTGATTTCCTTTGTTGAAACTGCGCAGCTAACCTCTGTCACTCATTGCGTTCCTGCTATCTAATAGACGCATAGCAAACTATTGCGTGGATGAGAACCCTAACGGTTTATGTGTGCGAGCGTGTCCGTACATCGACTTGTGAATATGGTAGTAGTAGGTAATTAAAATCAGCGCCCAGTATGTCGTGTCCGAGGTGTGCCGGGAGTTCCGCTCATTACGGTCGCAACGCTTTTTAGGCTACCCAAGACACATCTGGCGGAATTTCCGCTGATGTCATACTTGACAGATTATTCGGTCGCGGAACTTTCTGCAGGTGTGTCGGTATACTAAGTAAATCTCTCTTTACAAAATTATTGGCTATTCATCGTTCGATTTAGAAATAAGCTAGCTATAGATAGATATTTTTGCGCAAAATTTCGTACGGAAACAGTAACCGTTATGTAAAAAAAAAAGTTATAAAAAATTGCAAATCGTTGAATCCCTTGAATCGACAGTAAAAAGTCAACTAAGTACTAGACGGGAAGCTCTTTTTAGTTAATTACATTTTACAGGAGGAGAACTACTGTCACTACGCTTTTATTAGTAACCGCAGTACGTAAGATGGTACGATACCTACATACCATATTAGTTCTCAGGGTGGGTAACGTGCTTTGCTGTCTTATTAGTGTCAAATTATTGCACTTGTAAGACAAGAGTAAGAGAGAGAAGAGTTCCGCATGCTGATCGCTGACATCCGTTAGGATATGTCACCAAGAGAAGAGAAGAAGACAGTGGGTATCATGGGCGGTAGTGACCTCTTACCACCGGGTGGCCCATCTCCACGTTTGCCCACTTGTGTCATAAAAAAATATGAAATTAAACCTATACGATGTAAAAATTTTAATTACATCTGTGTGATGTAAGAAGCACCAGAGTGGAGGGAAAAGAGGGAGACTTTTGTTCATGTGAGTGAGTGATGTAAGTATTCGCAGTTTCCGTGGCCCCTCTATCTGACGTCACCGTCTAGACGAACTGCGCAGTATATTGCAATCGGCCCGTCATTCCTTACGAGATGACGTCACGGGTGGGGCTTACTCGTATTTCAATTCTATGCCTACATGTTTTGGGTCACGGCGATGGAAGTCTTGCTCCTGAACAAAGGCGCCGATTTTAGGTAAGTGTATACATACACGCGTTAACACACACACACGCAGCACCCTCTGCAAAAG